>CM047817.1:51379995-51979995 GCA_026214975.1 Gentiana macrophylla
AAATCGACTTCAAATGACTATATCTTTTGATATAAAACTCGATCAACATAAATCTTTCACCTTAATTCATATTTTTATGCGGTGGACGCCGGCAATCATATAAGCGATGATATCAACATTTTATGTAGTGACATACGGCAATCATATATCGTGACATCAACAATTTATCTGATGACATCAACATTTTATGCGATCCCGCCGGCAATCATATATGAATGACATCAACAATTTATATAGTTACGCCGGCAATCATATATGTAGAACATCATGATGAAGAGAAACCGCGATCGATGGCCACGATCACGAGAGACCGTGATGAAAGTGTCCACCCCGATGTAGAGAACACGCGATCTGAGAGACCATCGAGATCGATGATCACGGGATGCGATGACATTTGATAAAACAACACCGTGATGACATTTGATATTTTCCGACTTAATTTCATAAAATCGATTTATTTTCTTTATAAAATCAACTTCAAATGGTTATATCTTTTTGATATAAAACTTCGATCAACATAAATCTTTCACCTTAATTCATATTTTATGCGGTTACGCCGGCAATCATATATCGGTGATATCAACATTTTATGCGGTGACGCCGGCAATCATATATGTGTGACATCAACAATTTATCGCGATGACATCGGCAATCGGATATGCGATGACATCAACATTTTATCGCGATTGACATTGGCATTTTATGCGGTGACATCAACAATTTATCGCATTGACATCGGCAATTTATGCGAGTGACATGGCATTTTATGCAGTGACATCAACAATTTATGCAGTGACATTGGCATTTTATGCAGTGACATCGCCAAATCATACACAAACCCACCATCAAGCGTATATCTTTGCTTTCTTTGTTTCAAGGTGATGCATGTTAAACTAATTGATCATTTTACATCATGATCAGCGGTGTCGATACGATGTGACACTCAAAAAAGAAAGAAAAAAATAAAATATCATCTAAAGACAAGTAGAGTCGAGAAAGACTCACGGCGAGGTTTCAAGACATCTAGATTTGTGAAAGAAGAAAAAAGCAGAATTTAAGTATACCAAGAGTTGATCGATCTATTGGTCTCAAATCGAAAACCAAAATCAGGAAATGAGTGCGAACACCTGTATAAGTTGCCAACTTTGTATAAGTGAAATGGTTACAGGTGGAGATGTAAAATTCATGGATAAAACAATTTGCATTTTACGCCACTATCCAGATAATTTTATTTTACAGATAAGCCACCACTATTCATCACAGACACCACAAATTCAACATAATAGCCAAAAACAAAAGAACACAGAAGCAATCCACATTCTTGACAACAATTAACAAATCACTTTCTTCGTTCACAAAAGAAAAAAATTAAAAGAAAAAGACACCAACGAGTTGAGATAAATCGAAGAAGGATGTGAATGTTTGGACCGGTGAAATTATAACCGAGGATGGAACTTAATACTATCAAGGAGAGGCAAGGTCGTCGTATTCCGGCAACAAATTTCCCGGCGCCGGATGGAGTCTGTGGAACTAGAAATTCGGGAGGAGGCTGTGCAATAGAAGATGATGGGTGAATTTGCGGAAGGTGAGTCTTATGTATGTTAGAAGAAGGATAATTTAGGAAACATAAAATAAATTAAGTCCTTATAACTATTGATCTTTTAAATGTGTCTAAGTGTCAATTAAGTCCCAAAACCGTCTTATTAACAAATAACACAAAAAAAAATACAAATGAACGAATTATGAAAAAATGTTATTCAAGAAAAAACCAAATTACCTTCACATAACACCAATTTACACATTAAATGTGAATTAGAAACACAGAAATTGAAATAACAATTTTTAAGATCAAATAGACATAGCAAATGGATTTAATTGTACCCATGTTACTGCCAAAGGTGTATTGACTTGAAGGATTCGGCATCCTTTTTTGGGGCTTTCTACGCATCTTGGCTGATTAAAAATAGGAAGTAAATAAATCAAATCAACCTTGAAGCAAGATTGAACTTTTGTTAGAGGAAAAAATGTTAAATGGTTACCAATATAATCGTGCGTCCTCCATGTAACAAATTATATACTTGTTGCGATCGCGGAGTGTTACCATGGGGCATATTGACTAATTCAAAAGCAGAATAAATCAGAGATTAGATGAAAAAAAAGTCGATGAGGTTTAATGGAAGCACTAAAACTACCAAGCATACTGGATTCTTCATCCGGATGCTACCACGTTCGAGAATTTCCCTACGATTCAAAGGAAAATTGATTTCGATTATCGGATAAATGCTTGAAAAGGTGAAACCACGGCGGTTTCTTTCGGCGTCCTTCTTCACGACAAGCCAAACAAACATCAACAACCGGTTAAAAACACGGATCGACAAATTAAAACCTCAAAAACACAACATTTGGATTAAATAATTATCACTTGCTCATTACGTCCGGGAGTGTTTACGACGAGAACATGGCGAAGTCTGCTCATCTATTATTACTGTCGAGCAGTGCAGCGAGAGTCTGCTCTACAAATCCACTCATCTTTATCTTGGGTCGGCTCAATTGTATATAACCCAGCCCAGAAGGCCCATATATCATCACATATATTTTAATATGTGGACCTGACCAGAATATTAATAAGTCTCTCGTAAGTGTGGGCCGATATTAGTAAAGTAGTATGTAGATTAGTGTTTGTGAATGGTAACACTAAAACTGTTGGAAACAACATGGGTATGTTATCTGCTATCGGGCTATTTTCTAAAGAATTTGACTCACTCGAATTCTCGAAAATAAGCAATTGGCAATCCCATTCATCCATCTCAATGGTTAAGATGTTCTTGCATAAAGGAATGCAACATTCAACGATATAGTCTACCCTACCTCTCAGGAATGCTTGTCTAAACCTGTGGATGAATACTAAATGGGATGTTTAGTGAATCCTCAACTCTCTTCGGGAGATTGAGGAATAATATGCTAGTATATTTAGGTGCAAACACGAATATAAGTGATAACACAGATTCTGGCTTTAGGTCAGATTGAGGATGATCATTAAATCGATCTCGGTCTCATTGTTTACTCCTGTGATAAGGTATTATCCAGTAAGTCGATACCACTTCATTGTGAAAACATTGGAGAGGTAGCTCCTAAGATTTTACAATCACTAGAGGTCATAAGCATATTGAAATCATACCACGGATTAGATAGAAAGCGATGTTTTGATCGAAAGATTGACTCAAGCCGCCAACCTACGATCAGTGTACCAAGTCACATGGTATTGGTTCTAAATGCGGCCGGGTCTTTGACCTACCATGCGGCGCCACTCTCGGTCGTGCTTGGAAGGATGAATTACTAAGATCGCTTGGAGGTATGAATCTTGGGGATATGTCTCACTTGTTTTAAGCAAGTGGGAGAATTTTGTAGATATAGATATGAAGGATATGGAGGGTGTGCTCTAAAACAATTAATCCACTTGCCTTTAGTGCAAGTGGGAGATTGTTAGGTGTAGTGCACGAAAGACAATTATCTAATGGTTTTATGACAAAATTAATAATTCATCTTATTATATGCATGTATGCTTATAATTAAGACACCTCTTGAAAATCCTAAGTACCTCGTTTATGTAATCACATAACTTTCGGTGTATGGATATACACAAGAGGTTGAGTTAGTGAGATATACTTAAAATTAACTTAGTCCGTAGCGTTTAGTAATCTAAATGCAGGTCTCAAGATTAATTTACTAATAATACGCATGAGAACACTTTAGGTGTGCTTGATCTATCGAGGTGTTGGTAATAGAATTTACCTAGTGAGGCATTTATATATGGTGATAATCATATAGAAATTTGGACCAATTTGATTTGAGTTCTTGATATAATCCCGTGATCAAAAGTCTTATCGAATCACAAGATGATCATATATGGATTAATCTCAATCTGAGATGATATGAGACAAGCTGCTTAGACTAGGGTAGAGTTTGATAAGTTAGTAAGGATCACTTAGTGCATTCGTATGTGGTCCAACACTTCTCGTTGGCTCTAATGCGGGATGAGTGAGTAGTCTGTGCTATCCTGAGAATATGGAATCATTCCTTCCCTCGGTAAGAAGTGACCAGAGCAGTTCCCTTATTTGTTAATCTAGAAGCGATCGATGGTGCGAGTTCATATTATATTAGTTATGAACTAATTGATCACTAGGGGTTAATGGTAAATAAGGATAAGATGTTTCGAGAAAGGTCTACGGAGATATCACGAATCGAACTTGTTGGACTTATTCCTTAGTTTTGATGATGAGTGCCATACTAGCTGTTATAGTGCAAAGGCAAAAAGATGTCTAGATTAAATGTATAGGTTTATTAGAGTTTGATTCATAAATAGGTTTGATCAAACAAAGCCTTTGTAAAAGGCTGTGACTTGTTTCCATGAGACTTGTACAGAGTCGATAGGGTAGATAGGTCGATAGACTAGTCGAGGAACTCTCTTGAAGGCGAAGGTGAGGTGGGGTTCAAACTCGATAAATGAAGGCTAAGGGATCAAACTTAGTAATTTAAGTCAAGGATATGGAATCGAGAATTTAGGCAAGTCTGTGATGACCTAAGCGATTACATATACCTTATAATAGAAAATCTAAGTTCCATAAGTTGGATGGTGTTTGGAACTTAGTTATAATTAAAATGATGTAATCTAACTACACAAATAAAAGTTAGATAAAAGTAATCTATTTGCATTGTATTTTATATCTGATTATATGATGATCGTGAGGTGATAGGTATCTCGGTGAGACTCATGAACCTGCGATGTATTACCTCGATTAATTCAAGATTATCTTGGAAGATTACATGGATAAGGACAGCCAACTACCTCGACTTATCAAGAAAATCAAAGTGAGATTAAAAAAGCGTTGGGATGACTTTTATTTTTATCCATTGGATACAAGTCAAAGGGTGGAAAAGCCTGCCTTTGTCAAAAGGAATTACGAAGTGTCGATCCATGAATAGAGGCAGAATCACGGTCGGATGGGACAAATACAAGGCGGTCACATTTGAAATTCAAATACAAGTCACATGCATTCTTGCCTATAAATAGAAGACTTTCAACTCAAGAAAAGATGATGAATTTTGGATAAACTTTAAGTGCTAATTAAGGTGAAAAACACCTGCTTTGAACTACTTGAGCATAAACACTCTTTGATCGATAAATTTCTTCAAGTTCATTACGTATTCAAATTTGCATCAAGATTACACACTTGAAGGCGCAGGCTGTGATTACATCATCTAATCAAAGCTCTGCTGCCAATTGAATCATTTATTTGATTCAATCTTTATTTTATAAAGAATCTCTTGAAGGCAGATGAAGCATCTGTTAGGTGTGAAAGGCATTTGTTTGTGGTGGGAGTGGTGAAGAGGCAATCCTACCCTTCAAGGACCAGTGGAAAACTTCGGGGGCGACAATCTACATTCCCGAGTTTTCGGTTTGTGAAGCCATAGTTATTGGTGAAGGACAAGCAACTTAGGAATCTTTGTAAAAGCTACATCAAAGATCTCAGTGAATTCCCTCAACATCACAGGAGAAGAGTGGGTGCGGGATTACATCACTGGAACCACTATAAAATCGGCCATTTACTTTCGACATTTTACTTTACGCACTTAGTTTATTTCACTCATCAACCTCTTTGAATCTAGCAGCTGAAATCACACACTTGCACTACTAAGTATCTAATACTTAGTATCATGTTTAACAACAAGTAATAAGGCTTAATTTTGATATAATTCCATTTGCACAAATTGACAAATTTGAACTATCAACACTTTTTATCGGCGAGACTCTGAAGTCTCGGTGGACTCTTTGAAATATCGATGAGCTCTTTGAAGTTGTAGAATTTGTTAACTCAAAAAGTTTTAAGTGTTAAGTTTATTCACCCCCTCTCTAAACTTAACCAAAGCCTTTTCAAGGGACCAACAATTGGTATCGGAGCGATATACATTACGAAGGAATCCTACTTGTTGTGCTTGTGAAAATTCTTTAAAACTTTCTTTCAAATTCTTGATTTTCAAGATTTGCATCATGGATAACACGGTATGCTAGAACTATGTTGATGTGTTCTCTTGATAGATTTGATGAGTATAAGCGTCGAATCACAGGCATATCTTGCTTTGCAACTCATGATGAGATGATGGATGTACTAGCTGATGGACCCTTTGGAGATTACAAAAGCGATAGCATTGGGTGTGAGCCGAGTACATTCTAAGCCAAAAAAGAGAATGGAATCGAGAAGGCAGAGAAAAAGAGGCAAACCTCAACAACATGCTATTGATATCATCTATAGAACCTTGGATAGCAATATGTACATGAAGGTTAAAGATTGCAAGGCGCAAAGGAACTTTGGGACAAGATTCACTTGATCTGTGAAGAGCCTTGATGTAATAAAGAAGAATAAAATCGATTGTGGGCGGAAAAAGGTTCCAAAAAATCAAGATCTTTGCCAAATGAAACCATTGAGCAAATGGAATCAAGATTCAATGCAATCTGGATGAACTCACCTGCTTGAGTGTAAGTTATTCAAAGAGAAGTAAACACCAAAATCTTGGAAGCTCTACTGCAAAGATGTTTGGAAAATGAAGGTATTGAAATTGAAGAAATGAGAAATTGCATGAATAAGACACCTTCAAGTTGTTCTCAGATCTTAAGGCATATGAATTTAGCAAGAAGGTGGTGCACTGGCGAAAGGAAGAGCCAAAGACCTTTGCATTGGCTGCTTCACATCATGAAGAAACATCTGGAGGGACGAGGATGATATCTTTGGATGAGATGCAGAACAAATTGCTCTCTTGAGCAAGAAAATCGAGGATGATGAAAGTGGAAGGCCCTACAAGAAATTTTACAAAGAGGCCCTCTTGAAAGAAGGAAAGAAGAACCAAGGAAAGATAATGATTATACGTGCTTTCATTGCAGAAACCAGGACACTTCAAACTGGTATCTGAACTAAAACAAGGCAAGGAACACGATTATCTTTGCTTCAGCTGCAAGAAGCTGGACATTTAGACTGATTGTCGGACCTCACGAAGACCAGAGTCAACAAAGAAGACATGGCAAGAAGGCTATGGTTCTTTGAAGATGAATCGAGGATATGATGTGGAATCGAAAAGGAAATGAATCGGATGATCTGACCTGCAGTTCTTGATATGGAGGATTATGCTTTGATGGCCAATATGGATGGCGAGGAGGTATACAACCTTTGTATCTATCAATACTCTGATGGAAGTGATTGTGAATCAACTTGTGGTTCAAATCCTAGAAATTCGACAACAATGAGACTTTGGATGCCATCCTTAATCAGCGAGGATAATACAATGCGGTTATGAGGTTGTGAAAGGTGAAAAAAGCTCTTGAATTAGAAGTTGGAAGATTGAAAATTTGAATTAAGGGTTCTCAAAGGTAAAGAAAAAGATGTTGGGACGAGAATCGGCATAAGTCTGCTTTGAACATCCAGTGACCTCTGAATCTATTTGAACCAT
Organism: Gentiana macrophylla; assembly: GCA_026214975.1. NCBI lineage: Eukaryota > Viridiplantae > Streptophyta > Magnoliopsida > Gentianales > Gentianaceae > Gentiana > Gentiana macrophylla. The sequence continues at coordinate 51,387,496 of CM047817.1, forward strand.
CTTGTTCCTCACTGCATACAAATCGGGAAAGCCTTATGGAGATAGAGGCGGGCTTGGATTTGGAACTCAACAATCTTACAGAGTGGATCGATGAGATCTTGAACCTAGTTCGAGGTGGTCCTAAGTTTGTACACTGCACTAGATCCAACTCCCGATAAAGATTCTTTGAAGCGATAAAACCTCTTGAGAATGCTTCAAGGAAGCAAAATCGAGAAGTCAAAGAAGTCAACGACTCTAATAAAAAAGTAAATCTAAAAATAGAATTTCTTTGTGCCTTCTAAGCTCTTTGATATGAGACACTGCTACCAAGTCTATTTGGACCACGAGAAGGGTAAAAGCAGAAATATTCCAAAGATAAGAATCCTAAACCCAAAAATGTTAATCATTCAAGGGATACTTATCTCGAGGGAAAGGTAGATTCTTCCTGCCCGATGATGATTGGAATATTCTGCACTCCAATTAAAAGCATTAAGTATAACCATCTTTGCTAGGGTAAAACCTATGCAATGGAATCAACAAAGGGCTCGTGAGAGGACTTTTACAAGACCTCGTGAGAGACCTCGTGAGACTCCTTATTATAGGGCTATTCACTAACAGACAACACATTAATGGTTATGCAAATGTTTCTAACAACAAGAATCACTTCAAACAACATTACAAACCAAAGGCAGAGAAAACATATGTGATTCTACACAACCTCTTTGTTAGAACTTATGGATGTGTGGAATACATGTATGAACAAAGTATGAACCAAAGTATGACACATTGAGGAAGAAGACCTTATGGAGACATGCCAAGGGTTATGCTTACCATGACCATTATGGACCCAAAATAGGTTTGGGTACCTAAAATGCATTAACTTTGTTTTGTAGGGTATGCGGTACTTTGTGGTGGATGTTCGGACACATGACAAAGAATAAGCCTTTATCTATCAAACTTTGTGGCAAAAGATGGTCCAAAAAGGTGAATTTTGGCAACAAGAATACACTGGATATACAAGAGGATATGGCACACTTGTGAGAAATGGACTTACAATCAAGGATGTTGCATATGTTGAGGGTGGAATACAACTTGAGCCTTTGGACAATTCTGTGACAAGGGTTACAAGGTCACTTTTGACAAAGACAAGCTGCATTGTCATTAGTGAAAGAGGTGATCAAGTTGTGCTTCTTTGGCGAGAAGACAACGAATATGTATATTGTGGATTGGTCTCACTGCGGTTCGAGAAAACTGCTGATTGTGCATACCAAATCGAACTCAATTGGCTATGGCACAAGAAGTTGAATCACTTGAACTTTGATGACATCATTCGGTTGGTGAAGAAGAAGCGGTGGTTGGTTTACACGAGATCACATTCAAGAAGGATGCCATATGTGATGCTTGTCAACAAGGTAAGCAGAGATAAAGTCAAGCTTCAAATCAAAGACCAAACAATCAACTAATAGAGTGTTGGAGCTAATTCATATGGATCTTTTGGACCAATAACTCAACAAGTGTAACAGGAAAGAAGTACACTTTAGTGGTTGTGGATGATTATTCAAGGTACACTTGGGTGATTTTTATGAACAAGAAAAGTGAAACACTTCAAAGCATGCCTAATCTTTTGAAGAGATTACAAAATGAGAAAAGCTTAATGATAATAAAGATAAGATCGGATCGAGAGTCTTGAATTTCTCAACAAAGTTATAAGAGAATATTGTGAGCAGAATGGTGTACTACATCAACTTCTGCTTCTTTGGTACACCTCGACAAAATGGGAGTTCTTGAGAGAGAAAGCAGAACTTTAAAGAAGCGGGAAGAACAATGATTTGTGAAGCATTGTTACACGAAAGATATTAAATTTGAAGCGATAATCTGACATGCTATACACAAAAGCAGAACCTCGATAAACAAGAAGGCTGAAGACACCTTATGAGGTTTGGAATGGAAGGAAACCTAACATATCCTATTTCCATCCATTTGGAAGCAAATGTTTTATTCTAAATCATAGGGACATTTGAAAACATTCAACCAAAATCGAGATGAAGGAATTTTCTTGGGATATTCTTGATCGTGAGCATTCGAGATCTTGAATAAGGTCACTTAAACATGAAGAAACAATTCATGTTGTGTTTGATGAACCTAAGTTTCTTGGTATGGAAGATGAAGATTGTGAAGACACTTTGAAAATCAACAAGTCAGATCAGTTGTGTTGAAGTTACGGAAAGATTCAATGACTTAAAGTTTTAAATCTGCCCCTGCTTTGAACACCCTTTGGTAATATTCTTGATGCAACAATGAAGCGAGTTCAAGGATCTGCTTTGAACCCCACAGAAGAAGCTACAGTGAGACCTCTTGAAGATGATGTTCTGAAAATCAAAATAACCAGAATCCACAATGGTTAAGGAATCACCTGCTTTGAACAAGTTATTGGCAATGTCTGACAAGGTGTAAGGACTAGAAGACAAGCTGGAAGCCATGTTTACTTGTTTTCTATCTCAAATGGAACCTAAAGTTGTTGAAGAAGCTATTTGAGATCAGTTGGATAATAGCTATGCAAGAGGAATTGAATGAATTTGAAAGAAATCAAGTTTGGACACTAGTTGATAGGCCAAATCATGCAAATATCATTGGTACTAAGTGGGTATCTGAGAAATAAACTTGATGAATCTGGTACCATTGTAAGAAATAAGGCGGACTAGTTGCAAAGGCTATTCTCAAGCGAAGGAATAGATTTTGATGAAACTTATACTGTTGCAAGATTGGAAGCTATCAGTTATTCTTGGCACATCTTGCATATAAGAACTTCAAAGTATATCAAATGGATGTCAAGAGTGCATTTTTGAATGGCATTCTAGAGGAGGAAGTTTATGTTCGGACAACCTCCTGGATTTGAAGTTAAAGATCATGAAGATAAAGTGTATAGACTCAACAAAGCACTTTGTGGATTGAAACAAGCACCAAGAGCTTGGTATGAGACTATCTCAATTCTTGGTGGACAATGGTTTTACAAAGGAACCATTGACAAGACACTTTCGAGAATCGAGTGAAGAGCGACACCTTTGGTACAAATTTATGTGGATGACATAATTTTTGGTTACGAAAATAATTTAATGTGTGAAAAGTTTGCAAATCTAATGAAGAGTAAATTCCAAATGAGTATGATGGGAGAAATGAACTACTTCTTGGGATTGCAAGTTAAGCAGAATGAAAGATGGAATCTTTATTCATCAAACCAAGTATACTAAGGAGTTCTTTGAAGAAGTTTGGTATGGAAACTTGACACTAAGAGTTCAACTCCTATGAGTACAAACATCAGATTGGATGAAGATAAAGAAGGCAAAGATGTTGATCGGACCTTATCTGAGAAGGATGATAGGCGTGTCTTTGTACTGCTTGCCAATGGACTGATATATCCTTTCTTTGTAGGTGTTTGTGCAAGATTTCAATCTAAAACTAAAGAAAGTCATTTAGAGTGCGAGTCAAAGAGTTCTCAAATATCTTAAAGAGACCTTGGGAGTAGGGATATGGTATTCTAAGGAAGGAAGCTTCAAAGTTATATCCTACTCGGATTACGATTATCTTTGGTTGCAAGATTGATAGAAAAAGCACCTCGAGGAACACATCGAGTTAATGGGAAATAGTGGTTTCTGGTTTAGCAAAAAAGCAATTCTATATCAACATCTACTGCTTGAAAATTTGAATACATTCTTCTTTGGAAGATTCTTTGTGCACAAGTACTATGGCTAAGACAATGATTAAGGGATTATGGAATTGAAGAAAGAAAATTCCAATTATGTGTGATAACACAAGTGCAATTGCAATCATGAGAAAATCTGTTTTGCACTCTAGAACCAAGCACATTGATGTAAGACATCATTTTATAAGAGATCATGTTAAAAAAGAAAGATGTGGTGGTTTTATACATCCCTCTTGAAGATCAACTTGCTGATATTTTCACTAAGCCACTTGATAATGAAAGATTTGCTAAATTAGGGTGAACTTGGAATCATAAAGGTTGGTGATATTGACAATGTCTTTGGAATTCACCACGAGGGATTAGTCTTTGCTATGTTGGGTGAGCTCACTTAGCGAGATTAGTCATTGGTATCAACAATTCCATGTACTTATGTTTGATCAATTGAGCAAATGAGGTTGCCAAGAGGATTGGTCTTTGTCATGTTGGGTGAGCTCACTTGCGGATCGAGTCATTGGTATTAAACTTCATCTTGTATAATCAATTGAACAAAACAAAAAAAAGCGAGGGATCGTGAGTCATTTTGGTGGGTGCTTTGAAGAATTTTATCGGTGATTCTTTGAGCCCCACCATCTTTGGATGGAGCGTTACTCGGTCAAAGTTATTAAAGTCAAAAGCATATTGGCGGGATATTTATTCTATCCTTTATAACCCATGATTAACACGATCTAACGGTTATCAGGCGTTATGGAACACGTGTCAAGCGGCATTTATTGGTTTAATCGTGGTTACCTCGATATGCGTGCAATGGCAGTTTCAACTACAACCTTTGTCTATATATTGAGGCTATCTGCTGGCGAGAATCGTCACTTGCAAATCTGCTTTATCAACTGCGATTGTTTACCTTTGTGTGAACCTGATTTGAGATTCAATCTTCTTCATCTCATTCTTCTCATTAAAATGGCGAAAAAGTTGATGTACAAATTGAATCAAGCCAAAGTGTAAGAGGTTTTGTTGAAGATGCAAGCGAGGTGAGTTGGCCATTAACATTGGTCGAAGAATAAGGAGGTATGCGGTCTAGAGAATATGTTGAATATAAGACTGGAGACAATTTCTTATACAAATGTTGTCAGTTTCTGGAGAAACATTCAGATAAATGAAGGAACTGAAGCATTTAAGACTGCTGTAAATGGGCAAGAAATTGAAGTTTCCCCCAGTCTGCTGAGGGAAGTTTTTGGATTTGGTGAAGTGGTGGATGGCTCTGTAAATCCTGAAGCAATGGGATTGGACAAATTGGCGTTTGTAGATCAGATTAAGGCAGGATGAGAGAAATCAAATCCGTTCAGGCATCAGCTGCAAACATATTGGAAATGAATATAGTCTCTTGAGCAAGCGATTGCTAAAAACATACTTGGGTGATTGGAAGTATGGACACTCTATCGGGACCCAAGATAGAGTTGATGATTATCATCAGTAGGAGCATGAAGTTTGGTAAAAATTTGGTTACTTCATTCATTATATGAAGAAAGTGGCCAAGGAAGAGAAATTAGGGAAGAGGAAGTCAAGGCCTTTGCCCTTAGGATTGATGGTCGGACCTCTTTGAATCATCTTGGAATCACGATGTAGCACTTTGTGGATATTAATCGGTATAGATACAAGAAGGAAATTGATTATATTATTCTGGTCTAGATGATGATGAAGAGGTTCTTTGGAGAGGCTTTGATGATGATAATGATGATGATGATGGTGATCTTTGGTGGTGGCGGGTTCGACAAACTAAGAAGATATCCATCAAACCTCTTTGCACCAAAGAAAATTTGCTAAGAAAGAAGAGTGGAGACACAAGGAAGATAAGCCGAAGTGTTAAAGCCTTCAAAGAAAACAAGAAAGCAAGCAGCCTGGTGCTTGAGTCTGCTTTGAGGTCAAGTGGAGGTTCTTGACCTGCTTTGTTGTTGAAACAAGAAAAGCTGTTGTTGAAGTGCGGGGAACAACGAGAAGAGGGCGATATGAAAGAAAGTCTCTTGTGGTTGAGAAAGATGATGAACCCCTCTCCAAGAGAAGGAAGGAAATTGCCAAAAGAAGAAATATGGCAAGGGAAAGAGTTGAAAAACTTGGAAGCTCAAAGAATCAGAGGAAGCACCAGTAGAAGAAGAAGAAAGAATTTGTTGAAATTTGAGCCCTTAACTATCATTCCGCTTTGTGGTGATTCTTGACTCCTCACTGAAGAGGGTGTCAAGTCTCACGATCTTTGGGCGAGGTTATTCTTGAGCAATCTGTTGAAGATATCTGACGATCTGTGACCTTGAGCTTCTTTGTAGTATCCTTTGAAGAACCACTGACAAACCCAGCGAACTTGAACTCTTGTGGTAGTTGAAAAGATAATTGAAGATTTGGTTGAAGACCACGCAAGTGTGGCAAGAACTCGAGGGAAGAAGCGTCTGCTCTGCTAACCTGGCGATGAGCATGTAAGTCGAGGGGAACCAAGTGTGGTAAAGATGGAAGTAGTAGGTACAAATTTACAATCACGACAACCTCTGACTTTCGGACATACATTGAAGAAACCTTGAATCAACTTGTTGGAACCTTTGGAAGTCAACAAAGTCTTTGGAGTTGCTCCCAGGAGGTCTTTCATGCCATTTGAGAGGCATGTGAAAGCAAGGAAGAAAGCAGAGGAAAATGTAGACCCCAAACTTGACAAATTCTTGACTACTTCGATGGAAGTTTGGTTTCTATAAAAGACAAAAGCCATTTCTTGAACCAATGGCGAGATCTTGAAGAATGGGCTTTTGACAAGTTGGGAGTGGAAAACTTCTTTGGATCGATTGATACAACCTTCTTTGCAATCAAGGCGATGGATTTGTTTGATGAGCAACAAAGGAGGAAGGTATCAAGTTTAGAGATCAAGAGATGGAGATGATGATTCTTCCTCATCATCGATTCAGAGGAGATTTTCCCTCTGGACCGGGAGAATCGGTGGGGTTGCCTTGATAAATGAACCACACAGTACAGTGACCCTCACGATCTTTGGTAAGTCTGCTGAGAGGGGCAGCGGTGGAGAGATGGATGAGGATCTACGAGGATCTCACCATGGATGATCTGGAAGCATTGATCAATGAGGAATTACATTGAGTCTTTGGGTAATTTGGTTGATGAATCTGCTACATTTCTTGTTGTAGAGCCCTCTTGCACAACATGAAGGTGAGCAGTGTGAGGATTTTGATGGAGAGAAGATTATTGATCACAATGAACCAAGTGCGGCTCGGAAGAATCCATTGAATATCGGGGTGGATTTGACTTTGAGGGCATTCTTACTAAAGCGCCATCATCTGCACAAGATTAGTAATCTTGAAGGTTTCCAAGTGGATAATGAGGCTACATTCAATCCACGAGGAAGTTGAAGAGGAGAGTGCAGGTTCTTTGAGGTACAAGCGACACTGGAAAGGTTGGAGCAGGAGAGTGCAATTTGCTTTGAGTCTCAAGCGACACTGGACAAAGGTTGGAACTGATTTGGGTTTGGAGAAACCCTTGTTGTTGATGAGGCTCTTTGTAGTGGAGCCTCTGGAGCCAAGGCCTTTGTAGGGAAGGATAGTCGGTGATATTGTTAATCGGAAGAGCATTTCTTTGGACTATGAATCTGATGATGAAGAATTTCAAATTTTGGAGAAGAAGAAGTTCTTTGAAGAACTTTGCACAAGATCCTATCATTGAAGATATTCTTGGTGCTGTGGTTGAGACGGACCTCCCCTGCTTTGGGAGAGATATGAGTAAGGCAATGGTCATCGGCCGGACAAATGAGGCACAATATAGAGTTGAGAGCTTGATGGATCTCTCTTGATAGTAGAATGAGGAGTGAAGTGCAGTTGAAGTGTTCAATGAGTTGAGGACTATAAGGCATGATATACCTTGATTAAGGACACAAGCCAGATGAGGACGAGCAGAGATTTGAAGAAGCGATGAAGATGGTGAATGAAAGCAGACAATCTGTTGATCTGATTTGCTTCAAATTTTACTTTCACTCAAAATGTTGTCAGCGATATGATGCTAGATGTGAGAGGCATCAAGGTTGGAAACTTGCAAAAGATAAATTTACGAAAGAACAACTTATTTCTATTCATCAGAAACTTGACAACCTTGCTGCAACATCTGAACCTACTGAACCTGTTGTTGCACAACAACTCTTTGTGCTGACCCCAAACTCTTTGAAAGGATCAGCAATTTGGAGGAGACATTGCAATCGGGATTACTGCTCTTGATACTAGAACTGGAACTATGGAAGGTCAATTGCATAAAGTGATAGTATCACAGGAGGGTATTCATGGCCTTATATCCCTTTTTGTTGATGATGTCACTAAGGGGGAAGAGGGCCAATCAGCTGCAGCAAAGGAGGCTGCAAGACTCTTTGCCTGAGAAGAGATGGACAAATGATACAAATGCTTTGAACCTTTGCACTGCGAGTGCAACTCACTTGATGATCTTACGAGGCGGTACAAGAAGAGTATTACAACAGGAGGAAACCTTATCATGACAAAGGATTTCATGAAGGTCTAGACTCTTTCTTGGGATTCAAACAGGAAGCAAGGGTTAAAGCCTTAAGGGCAAGCAGAGAGGTGGAAGAGGTGGAAAGGTGGCGAGAGGTGATAGGAGCTTGCCTATCACAAAAGCAAAGGATTCACTTGATGAGTTTAAAGAGTTATACATGAAGTTTGGATTCGGGGTGAATCAGTTAATCTTATCTGCTGAAGCTTGGGCTGGTGGAAGCAAGTCAATCCCTACATTGATTTTACAACTGATTGAAAATGAATGGATGAGGATATGATAGAGCAGATCGAGAGACTATCAAGAACAAAGTGAGAAGGCTAGAAGAGAGAGAGAGAAGAGACAATAGATCGGCATACTTATTATCCTTTTTTCCTTCTTGCATCTAGTTTGTAATAAGCTGAACAATGTTTATAATGAGAATTATTTGAATTTGTTACTGTTTTTGTGTTTTATCTTTTGCTTTCTTTGATTAGGTGAGGTAGTGGCATCATCACCAAAAGGAAATTGTTGGACTTATTCCTTAGTTTTGATGATGAGTGCCATACCATTTGTTATAGTGCAAAGGCAAAAGATGTCTAGATTAAATGTATAGGTTTATTAGAGTTTGATTCATAAATAGGTTTGATCAAACAAGCCTTTGTAAAAAGGCTGTGACTTGTTTTATTGAGACTTGTCTAAATCGATAGGGTAGATAGGTCGATAGACTAGTCGGGGAACCTCTTGAAGGTGAAAATGGCCGAAGGTGAGGTTCAAACTTCAAATAAATGAAGGCTAAGGGATCAAACTTAGTAATTTAAGTCAAGGATATGGAATCGAGAATTTAGGCAAGTCTGTGATGACCTAAAGCGATTACATATACCTTAATGTAGAAAGATCTAAGTTCCATAAGTTGGATGGTGTTTGGAACTTAGTTATAATTAAAATGATGTAATCTAACTACACAAATAAAAGTTAGATAAAAGTAATCAATTTGCATTGTATTTTATATCTGATTATATGATGATGATCGTGATGATAGGTATCTCGTGAGACTCATGAACCTCTTGATGTATTACCTCGATTAATTCAAGATTATCTTGGAAGATTACATGGATAAGGACTGACCAACTACCTCGACTTATCAAGAAAATCAAAAGTGAGATTAAAAGCGTTGGGATGACTTTTATTTTTATCCATTGGATACAAGTCAAAGGGTGGGTGGGCCAATTTGCCTTTGTCAAAATGAAATTACGGAAGTGTCGAGTCCTATGAATAGAGAGCAGAATCACGGTCGAGATGGGACAAATACAAGGCAGCGGTCACATTTGAAATTCAAATACAAGTCACATGCATTCTTGCCTATAAATAGAAGACTTTCAACTCAAGAAAAGATGATGAATTTTGGATAAACTTTAAGTGCTAATTCTGAGCTGAAAAACACCCTGCTGAACTTACTGAGCATAAACCTGCTGATCCAGTAAATTTCTTCAAGTGCATTCTGTATTCAAGCTGCATCAAGATTACACACTTGAAGACTGCAAGCTGCTGATTACATCATCCTAATCAAGCTGCTGCAACTGAATCATTTATTTGATTCAATCTTTATTTTATAGAGAATCTCTGAAGGCAGTGAAGCATCATTGGAGTGTGAAAGGCTGTTGTTTGTGGTGGGGTGGTGAAGAGGCAATCCTACCCTTCAAGGACAGTGGAAAACTCGGGGAGCGACAATCCTACTGTTTCGATTTTCAGATTTGTGAAGCCATAGTTATTGGTGAAGGACAAGCAACTTAGGAATCTTTGTAAAAGCTACATCAAAGATCTACAGTGAATTCCCTCAACATCACGAGGAGAAGAGTGGGTAGCGAGGATTACATCATCTGGAACCACTATAAAATCGGCCATTTACTTTGACATTTTACTTTACGCACTTAGTTTATTTCACTCATCAACTCTTTGAATCTAGGCCCGAAATCACACACTTGCACTACTAAGTATCTAATACTTAGTATCATATTTAACAACAAGTAATAAGGCTTAATTTTGATATAATTCTGCTGCACAAATTCAGCAAACTGAACTATCAGTGAACTCACTTGTTTATCGGTGAGGACTCTGAAGTCTCAATGAGACTCTTGAAGTATCGTGATTCTTTGAAGTTGTAAATTTGTTAACTCCAAAAGTTTTAAGTGTTAAGTTTATTCACCCCCCTCTAAACTTAACCAAAGCCTTTTCAAGGGACCAACAGAACTGAACAGTCTATGGAGGATTTATCCGTATATAATGATTATATCAGTGGACACTTTCAACTCATAGTTGAGTGTAAGTTATCTATATTCGGGAGAGTTCAGTTTCGGGTTTATGGTGGTGTAATCCCGGAATTAATAGCTTGAATATTATTGTTCGGTCCGACGAATAATTTTATTTAATTTATTGTAGCTACTGAATATGGGTCCATGGTCCCCGACGTGGCTCCTAATATAGCATATATGTTTTCTCATCGTTTCACCTCAATTAATATTAAATAGTTGGATTGGACTGTTTAATAGATATGTGGATTAATTGTTTAGTTGGACTACTTTTTCGTGGACTCGGCCCAAATATGTGTAAAATGCATGTGGACCTATTTATCTAGGGTTGGGGCGCATTTTTTGTGTTATTTTTCGTTGGGAAATTAGTTTTCTTGGATAATTATTTAACATGTGATTAAATTATTTATTTGTTAAATAATTAATTATGGAAAATATTAGTGTGATCCTTAAATATTCTAGATTGGTTCTAGATTATTTTAGGAGTATCTTTTATTTAATAGGATTATTATAATTGATTTTGTATTAATTATAAAATCCTTGGAGGACAAGGATTACTCTCATATATAAAGAGAGTTCTCTCAAGCCTTAAGACAACATATAATTTTCGAAATATTGGGTAGTATTTTGGCTTAGATTTTTCGGCCAAAAGTACTAGGGTTCGAGTTTTAGAAAAACTTCGGGTTTTTCTAAGGTAGCATATCGAGGAAGTCAAGCGGCTTGAAACACCATCCACCTGGTGTTGCTTGGAGACACACGTTGGAAGGCGTGGCTTCTCATCTCAATACTTGGATCTTGGATCTCGGATTGTTAAGTGGTGTTTATTCACAATAAACAGGTAAGCAATCTAAACCCCCTCGTAGGTTTAGATCTATTGTGTTTATGTATTTTGGTTGACTAGATCTAGATCTTGTACTTTCCGCTGCGTAATCGGGTGGATCTTGATCCATCCGGCGATATTACAATCTACTGAGTATCTTCATAAGATCTTTGAAGGTCAATCTGAACAAGCTATGATACTTATTTAGCTCTATTACCCTTTCCTAATTGAATGGTAACTTAGCCATTTTTCCTTTGAGATAGTGTTCTAAGACTGGGAGATAGGAATCACCCTTAGCCAGTCTTCAGATCTTATCTTTAGAATATATGCACTAACCAATAGATGTTGAATACTCGTTTATCTAAATACGGAAACCATTTGTCTTAACATTTTTTGATGTGTTACATATACCTTTTCAGGATGTGAAAGTGAATCCATTCTTTCCAACGAATCTGAAAATAGAAATTAGATTTCAGCGATATTCAAGGATTAAAATCCGAATTTTATTTCCTTATATCACTCCCACTATCTTAGCTGCAATAACTGCCCATTGTCTACTTTTCATCATGAATGCCCAGCTACCTTGTTCTTAAAAAAGAACTTTAGCTTCTGAGTCAAATTACCCGGTTAAGAAAGTCTACAGGATTCATATGTTATTGATCCGAAATCACTTTCTTTATCCTAAATTTACTTTTATTAATATTTTGGCTTAGCCTTTAACTTATTTAGTTTAGATGACTTGCACTTGTAGACATTTACCTTCCCATTCTTGGCTTTCTATAAAGGAAATGGCCGTGAACTAGCAGTTTATGTGAGTAGACACTACTCGTGAACTGTGGGATGTCTAGTGAGATTGATACCAAATCATTCTCGTCATCTTTGAACTAATTTTGTTTTATCTCTCATTCGACACGAGTGACAGCAGTAACACACTTATCAATGTCACTTAAGTTTGAAGGCATAAGAGGAACATCATCTTCCGAAAAATTAATTTGCATTCTCGATTATTGAGTTCAACATTCTTGTTACTTTTCCACTTTTACGAAGTCGTTACTAGTCAATTTATCGTATTTAGCAGTTTAGATACATTGAGATGATATGTAGTTGTAAGATAAATTATGACAAAAATATAAATCAAATCATACACCACAACATATAATAATTTTAGGAATAATAAACGTGATGTCATGCATGCAGTTTATCCTACCATTCCAAGGATTTAATCTCACACCTTAGTGCCGCCGTTGGGTAGGTCAAAGAGGTGACGATTAAATTGAGACAATCTCTCTCAACAATTAAACCCTTTAAGAATCGAACATCTCCTATTTAATTGTTGATTACCATCCTTTTTCAACCAAGATATTTCCTAAAATATACTTGTGAGTGTGACCTATTGTTTGAGATTTTTAAGTACACCCCGAGTATGCCGCTGTAGGGTAGGTCAGTGACCCGACAAGTACTCAAAATCTTATCCTTTCGGAAACCAAGCCTTGAATTTTGATAGCGGTGAAGGCCATCCGTAGGGGGTCAAAATCAAAGCGGCACGAGGCGTTACCATTCTCTCACGTGCTTGTGTCAACAGTAGAGGCCGTGGGGTCGGTTGTCACCTTCCCCGCTCCCACTCGTTATTTTGAAAATTAGTTAGTCTTATTAGGATTTTCAGAATTTATTTATAATCTGAAAAACAATAAATCATAAATATTTAAATTAATATTCCCACTAGTTCATCGGTTCCAAATGCAATCTAACTAGTGTCACTTATTCACGATTTTCCAATTTCTCAGATTTTTAAATTCTTTGTGTAGACACAACACAATTAAAATTCACCAAGAATTTTATAATCCTAATACATTAGGACTTATGAATTTCTCAATAATTTTGAAAAGAATAAATCATGAAATTTAAAGCTCCCACTAGTTTATCGGTTCCAAATACCGTCTAACTAGCGACACATTACTCATGGTTTTCCAATTTATCGATTATTTAAAAATTTGTGTAGACACTACACAATTAAAATTCATCAAAAGAATTTTATGGTCCTAATATCGTCATGATGAAATTTTAGGATCGTAGAATTTTATCTCATTAATTTAAAAACAATAAATCTTGAAAAGCAATCACCAACTTATCGGTATTAAACCCTGGGGTGAGCTTTAACCAAGTTCACGAGCGGTGTCGGGATTGGCTAAGCCGACCCGTCCTCTTCGTTGGTTCATATCATTCTTTGGAGGAATCGGGCTAAGGTGCCCATTGAGCCTCGGCGCCTTTGGATAGCTTGACCTTGCCAGACCCCCGTGGCTAATCCCACACTTGGACGGACAAGTCGAGTCGAGCCGAAGCCCTGTTGACCGCCCGAACCAATTTTCGTACCTTTTGCTCAGTTGGGGTCCAACTATTCCGGATTTTCCAATTTTCCAATTATTAAAATTCTTTTATGTAGTCACTACATAATTAAAATCAATGAATGATTTTTAGATCCCAAAATTAAATTTACAGAGTAAATTTTATTTTATAATGTGAATTTTATATCCTGATAGAATTCGTTCGTTTTAATTAATTTAATTAATTATCTAAATTAATTACGTCTCATACATGCCTAATTAATATCTATATCAATTTTCTACATGTATGCATATGCTAGGAGTGGAATTCATGTATATGATGCATGACATGGTTATATCACATAAATAATCATCCAAAAAAATAAATGCGAAAAGTAAACTAAATTTAAACCCATTTTAATGGGTTTACTAATTATTTATAAAAGAAAGAGTCCTGTATTCGCATCTACATTAATTACTGGATCATAATCTTCACAAAACTGCTCCGTAGCCGAGTTGGTCAGGCGCTTCTTCTTCTATATGTTGCGCAGGTTTATTTCCCACCTGCTACACAACATATATACAAATATATATTTTTTTCTTTTTTCATTCACCAAAAGAAAGCATCTTTTCTAGAAAAATTTGAATACGCAGGTTCGATTCCCACCTGCTGCACAATAAATACGCATATGGTGTGATTCGAAATGTAGACATCCAGATCTGAAACTGCACTCCATGCCAACGCACCACCAACTTGTTTGTTAAATGACAGCTTCGACATCAAATAAAAAGAACAAGACCAAAAAAACTATCTTCCTTGGAAATTAAAATTACAATAATTTACATAATTTTCTATACTCGAAAACGGGATTACAACTGTTCTAACGGGTAAACGATACCAACCCCAATCAATCTCTTTAACCAAAACATTCAACCACGCATATATCCTATAATAAACATATAAAAGATGCAATTTTTTATTCAATTTCACTCCTTATTAATTAATTATAAAATCAAAATCCCAAAATCGCTTTAACCTAAGCTCCGATACAACATGCTGGATATACAGAAACCCGAATCCGGATCCGATCCATAATTGGATCGTCAGATCTGATTCACAGCACCGATTGAGACACTCGATCATGCACAGTGGAAGCTACGAATCGAAATTCGTTTTCGATTTTACCACGATATAATTTACATAATAAATTAATCTACAAGAAGGTTAGTAGATTTACCCAACCGGAGAAAAGCCATGATCATCTGAGTTGTCTCTCCAAGCGACGACTGGTGGACGTCGATCCCGCATTCGAACCTCCTTGAATATGCCTTCAAGAAAAACCTAGTTTCTTCTTCCCAATGGCTAGGACGAGAAAACAAAATTTCTCTATATTATTCAAAAAAGGGTGCGTCCCTTTTTTTAACAAAATTGGTGTTGGTTTTATTGTGATGCCTTTTGTGTTGGGAGAAACTCTCTTTTTATAGAAAATAACTAATAATTTAAGACTTTATCTTTTACACACAAATTTATCTTTTCCTTTTAGGAAAATAAAACATTTATCGAATTGGAAAACAAATTTCCTATCTATCCAATAAGAAAACTAATTTTTTATTTCTAATTATTTAACACATAAATAATTACATTATCCACATTATAATTAATTATGAGAAAATTTCTTTTCCCAAAACCAAATAAAAGTGGGGCCATTTTCAATGCCATTTGGGATAATAGAAAATGTCTTTTCTATATTATATATTATCCGGAAAAATAATATCCGCATATTCATTAAATAGACCAACTATTTAATTTTATCTCGAGATTCCACAATACGAGAATTCACTCGCGTGTTAGGAGCCAAACCTGGGATCATGGACCTATAACCAGTAGCTACAATAAATTGAATAAAATATTCATCGAACATAATATTTCAACTCAACTTATTAATTTCGGAATTACGCCACTATAAATCCGAAACTAAACTCTATCGATTATAGATATAACTTATTCTCAGAAAGTTGAGTCAATAAGTGTCCATTGATATAATCATTACATACAGACTAACCCTCCATAGACTATCCGTAATGAAGCGGGATTATTTCCGTAAACCTTCTTCATTACATCTTATCATTATTTACCATTAACCCATTAGTGATCAATTAGTTCATAACCAATACGAACTCGGCCGATCGATCAGTTTCTAGGATCAACAAATAAGGGGATTGTCTTTCTACTTCTGGCATGAAGGAATGGATTCCATATCTATGAGACACACACTTCTCACTCATTCTAGAATAGTGTCAACGTGAAAGTGATTCGGACCGCGCCTCTTAGCAATCCTTAATGAACACATCAAACCCTATCTTGAAACAAGTAGGAGTATGCAATCACTTCAGGATTAAGGTTAATCCATATATGATCAACTTGTGATTTAAAGATTTCTCAATCACAGAATTATATGAGAAATCCAGATTAAATCGGTCCAGTCCTATATGACTACATCATATATAAATGCCCCACTTAGACAACCAATGTCGACGGTCCGGATAAGACGGTCACACCATAAAGTGTTCTGGGCGCATTAATGGTGGTTTAATCAATAGACCCCATACTTTGATTAACTTCACCACGGACTAACATTTCAAGTGTATCACCATAAACTTAATCCTCGTGTGTGACACACACTAAGTTATATGGATACATCTGATACGACTTGGGGTTTGCAGTAGTGTATTACTTTTAAGCACAAAGCAAATAATAAGATGAGAATAAATCTATCATTTATTAATTATAAAAACAATTACATAAATTATCTTTCGGGCGCTACTTCCAACAAAGAGAACATTTGGGATCAGTCAAGGGAGTAGTCGGGCAGCACCCCAACAGAATGTGAAGAAGACGTCAACATCCTTTTCAGTAGCACCTTCAGCAAGTGCACCCATTTGTCGGAAATGCAAGAGGCGTCATTCGGGTGAGTGCAAGGCAAGCACAGGCAGCTGTTACTACTGTGGAGATCCTGGACACTTTGCAAGGAATTGTCCAACCAAGGGAGGCAAAGAAAATCAGATTCAGGCAAGTGGAAAAGGAAGTTCAAGCCGACCGGTTCGAGTTTTTGCTATGGAGTCAGAGATTGCGGAGCCAGATGACAATGTTATCTCAGGTACTTCTAATTTGTGCATTCTATGTTATTAAAGTACTATTATAGCACGTTAAATCATGTTATAGTGGTATTTAAATAAACGAATTTACAATTTAAGTACGATAATATTAGACAATCTAGCAGTTAAGGCTTTGTTTGATACCGGGGCGTCTAGCTCTTTTGTGTCTTCTAAGGTTGCTAAGAAACTGAACTTACATATGGAAGCTTTAAGGAATACCTTGGAAATAACTACACCATTAGGAAGAGTTACTAAAGTGATGAAGATGATACCTCAAGTAGACATTCGTGTAGGATCTTACCGTTGTAAGAGTGACCTTACAGTGTTGGACTTTACGGACTTTGACGTGATCTTCGGAATAGATTGGTTGTCCAATAACTATGTACACTTGGACTGTAGAGAAAAGAGAGTAACCTTTAAGTTACCCAGAAAGTCTTCTAAGACCTTTCAAGGTAACGTGTACAAGCCAAGTAAGAAGCGTCATCCGATAATCTCAGTGGTTAAGGTGATAAGAGCATGTCAGAAAGGTTGTGAGGGCTACTTGTTGGATGCAATGGATGTAGAGCAAGTTAAGCCTAAGTTGGAAGAAACCCCAATAGCAAGAGAATACCCCGAGGTATTTCCGGATGAGTTACCAGGCAATATGCCGGATAGGGAAATTGAGTTTGAGATCAAGTTAGTACCGGGGGCAGCACAAGTAGCGAATGCACATTATAGGATGACACCGGCTGAATTAATGGAATTGAAAGCTCAGTTAAAGGATATTTTAGAAAGGAACATAATTTAGCCAAGTACTTCACCGTGGGGAGCCCCTGTGTTGTCCGTACAGAAGAAGGATGGTAGCATGAGGATGTGTATAGATTATAGAGCCTTGAACAACCTCACCATCAAGAACAAGTATCCACTACCAAGGATTGATGACTTGTTTAACCAGTTGCAAGGAAAGAGAGTGTTTTCTAAGATTGATCTTAAGTCCGGTTATCATTAGTTGAAGATTAAAGTGGCAGACATACCTAAGACGGCATTTAGTACAAGGTATGGATATTATGAGTTCTTGGTTATGCCTTTTGGACTCACTAATGCTCCTTCAGCATTCATGGATTTGATGCAACATGTTTTCATGCCTTACTTGGATAAGTTTGTGATAGATTTCATAGATGATCTCAAAGGATGAGAAAGAGCATGAAGAACACTTAAGAACAGTGTTTAAGACATTGAAGAAAAACAGCTGTTTGCTAAGTTTTCGAAATGTGAGTTTTGGTTGAAGCAAGTCAGTTTTCTTGGACATGTGATATCTGGGGATGGTATACAAGTAGACCTTGCAAATATAGAAGCGGTTGAGAATTGGCCAAGACCTAGCACAGTTTCAGAAGTAAGAAGTTTTCTGGGGTTAGCTGGATACTACAGGATGTTCATGCAAGACTTTTCCAAAATAGCCACACCACTCACCAAACTTACCAAAAAAGAATGTGAAGCTTGAATGGACTAGTGAGTGTGAGATGACTTTTTCAGACTTTGAAGGATAGATTGACTACAACTTTTGATTTTGGCGGCCGGAGATCTTTGATAATTATGATGTGTACACCGATGTTTCGGGACAAGGTTTAGGTTGTGTGTTGATGCAAGGGGCAAGGAAATAGCCTATGCATCTAGACAGTTAAAGATACATGATAAGAACTAACCAACACATGACTTAGATTTGGCAGAAGTAGTGTTTGCCTTAAAGACTTGGAGGCACTACTTGTACGGAGTCATGGCTAGAATCTTCACAGACCACAAGAGTTTAAAATAATTTTTCACTCAAGAGAATTTGAATATGAGGCAGCGAAGACGGTTAGAGTTCGTGAAGGATTATGACTTGGATATTCAGTACCATACAGGTAAAGCGAATGTGGTTGCATATGCGTTGAGTAGGAAGCCAGTGTATGCGGTCTCAGGGGTTGAAGATATGGAAAAACAGTTAGATGGGCTGAAAATCCAGAGTTTTGAACAGTTTGGGAATCGGAAGTTTGTGGCACCATTGTTGGCTAGGTCAGAGTTGATGGATGATATTTGGGGTATGCAAGATGAAGACCCAGCTTTGGTAAATTTGAAGCGAGTCACAAGAGAAAAGCCTACAGTGGGTTATGTTCTAGATAAGAGCGGAAATCATTGGTACCAGGATCGGTTATGTGTTTCTAATGTTGGAGACTTAAGATGAAGAGTCATGGATGAGGCACATAGGATAGGTTTTGCAGTCCACCCAGGAGCTACGAAGATGTATAGATATTTGAAGGAACGTTTTTGGTGGCCTTCAATGAAGCTAGAAATAGCTAAGTTTGTGGCTGAATGTGATACGTGTCAGAAAGTCAAGGCCGAACATAGGAAACCAGGAGGTATGCTTAAACTTTTGGATATCCCCAAGTGGAAATGGGATAAGATTACAATGGATTTTACCACCGGTTTGCCAAGTACTAAGAGTGGCATGATATGATATGGGTCATTGTGGATAGACTAACAAAGTCGGCTCATTTCTTACCAACCAAAGTTGATATATCATTGAAGAAGATGACTACACTTTATTTGGACAATATTGTGAAGCTACATGGAGTGCCTATCTCAATTGCATCGGATCATGACAGCCGGTTTATTAGTCAGTTTTGGAAGAGTTTACAAAAGGCCTTGGGTAGAACCTTGGACTTGAGTACGGCCATTCACCCACAAACAGACGGACAATCGGAAAGAACATCCAAACACTTGAGGATATGTTAAGAGCTTGTGTTTTGGAAGTAGGTGGATCATGGGATGATTACCTACCCGTAGCCGAGTTTGCCTACAACAAAAGTTATCATGCAAGTTTGAGGATGCCGCCGTTTGAAGCTTTGTACGGTAGAAGATGTAGAACGCCGCTGTTTTGGGATGAAGTCGGAGAGAAGCAACTTACCGGGCCAGAATTGGTTGAGCAAGCTAAGGAAATGGTTTTGTGGGTAAAGAAGAACTTGAAGACAGCACAAGATCATCAGAAAAGTTGGGCTGATGTCCGTAGAAGACCTTTAGAGTTCGATGTTGGTGATAGAATTTACTTGAGAGCTTCACCAATGAAGGGAGTTAAGCGGTTTGGACAAAAAGGAAAGCTAAGTCGAAGGTATGTTGGACCTTTTGAGATCCTCAAAAGAGTTGGGCCGTTAGCCTATAAGCTTATGCTACCGGAGTCTATGTCAAGAGTTCACAATTTGTTCCATGTATCGATGTTGAAGAAGTGTTTAACGAAGTTGGATGTTGAAGCCACAGTTGATCCGGAAATCCTTCAAGATAACCTCGCATATGATGAAAAGCCAGTTAAGATTTTGGATAGGAAGGAAAAGATGATCAAGAGGGGGATGATTCCTTTGGTATTAGTACAGTGGAGCAACCACACAGTAAACGAAGCAACGTGGGAAGTGGAAGACGATATGATCACAGAGTTTCCAGACTTTTTGAACTTACAGGTATGTTCAAGTTTCGAGAGACTAAACTCCCTTAAGAGGAGGAATGTAATATTCGATTCTAGGAAAAGGCAGACGTGTCAATTTACGAAACGAAATATTATGTTGATTTCTTTTATGGATTTAAAGTTTATAATTGAATATAGTATATATATATATATATATATATATATATATATATATATATATATATATATATATATATATATATATATATATTCTTCCATGGGATCGAATTGTAAATAAGGGGAATTAAGAGTGTTTAATGGATATTAATTAGTCATGAGGTTTTAATTGGGAAATAACCTCCCAATAATCAAAAGGTTGTCCGAACTTTAACGTATAACTTCTGAAATTGAGAGCAAAGGAAGAAGACAAAGAGACTTTCTCAAAATCCTCACTAGTTACTACTCCGTTTTCAGATTTAACTACAGCAGGAGTATTGTGAGAAGGCAAGGATCTTTTTGTTACTAAGTTTTCCAGGTTTTATCAATGTATGGAAATAGCCTTAATCTTCGATTCATCAAGTTTTGATTATGTTTGGTTGATGAGAGTTGTGTAATTCGTAGTTCAGAGTAGTTAGAAATCTTGATCCTAACTAGTTTGTGGTTGTGGATCAAATAGGTTTTTGTTGGAGTTTGAGAAGTGCCTGCAAAGTTTCTGAATTTTTCTTGGAGTTGTGCATTGATCAAGTAAGGAAATATTCTCTATTCTGTTAATTATGATTTGGTGAAGTTAGGGCTTTGTTTGGTGTGTTTTGATGTTGAAATCATGCTTAAATGTGGTCATGCAATTGCTTGGTGATATGTGATGTTAAAGTAAATATTTTCTGCTGTTATGATGTTTAGAAGGATGTTAAACTTGATTGGTTTTGAGTAGAAATTGATAGAGTGAAGAAAATGGTGTTTAGTGCAGACTGTCCAGGTTTGGCGCGCCCCAAACATTTTGGCGCCCCCTTACCTATTTCAAAGAGTTCTGTTAACTCTCTAATGAAATTTTGGCACCCTCCAAAGGCTTTGGCGCCTCCCAAACCTGAACCAAGAGTTTAGTGAAGTCTCTGAAGCAGTTTTGGCGCACGCCAAAGGTGTTGGCGCCCCACAACACTGTCTAAATGTTATTTTGAGTGTTTTAAGCTACGAGATGAGTTCTAAGTGATACCCCTTGATCTAATAACACTAAATGAACTTGAACAAGCCTTGATTAAGCTTCTGAAGCGTTTAGTTCCGGCACCGAATGTACTCTTCCATAGAGTTGAAGTTCGGGACCGTCGGAAGGGTATGAATGGCTTGTGCTTTGATGAATTAGTATTCATCAATGTCTGTGTACGTGTTTAAGGTGTTGTGTCTAGAGTCTAAGAGAGGGAGTAGAGTCGTTAAGTGAGCTTTTACCTTGAAAACACTTAGGTGGCTAGTTAATGATTAATAATTTACATAAGCGTATAGTAAAAGACTAAACATCGTAACATTCTTGGTAAGGCACTTGTCTATATCGCGATGTGTGGGCGGTAAGATAAAGTGAATAACTCTACTAGCCTATAAACGGCTAAATGGTAGAGTGACTTCGCCGAATGTGTATACTATCGGGTCTTAACCCGCGGCTATCGGTGTGATCCACTGATAGCTTGCAAACGATACCTCATGATGGGTAGCACCATGCGTAGTACTCTTGAATTCCGTTGTAACAAACTTGAGTTAAGCTAGAAACGTTTAGTCACAACATGTGGATGAGCATGAACTGAACCCTAGAATTGAGTCGGTCAAATAAAGATAAATAACAATGTAAGTCCTTCTTTGTGAAATCTAGTTAATGCAATAGCTTCTGTTTCTTGCTAAGTACCTTTGTACTTACCTCATGCATGTTTGTTGTGTTTGGGGTTGAGTAGACGAACATGTGGAACAGGAGTTCGATGAGGACTTCGAGGATGATGTTTGATGACTTGTGATGCCATACTTTTATCATATTTCATTTCTACTAAACTATGTTGTTCCCCTTCAAGTTTGATGTTGTAATTTCATTTCAAGACATGTAGTATTTCATGACATTTTCTTGTAAGATATTTTTTGTATTTCTTCACTTTCTTTAAACATCGTATGGTTGTAAGATTTAAAGTTCATTGTTGTAAGATATCTTTCCTATCTTTAGTATGGTTGTGTTTCTATTCTTATCTTGTACCAAAAAAAATACACCCGAGTCTTTTAACTTCCGTAATTGCGACACTCGATACGACGTAATAGAGGCTTACGTATAATATATAATTTATTTTTATATTATACATACCGAACGTTCTATTTCCGGGTAAGGACTCGGTATCTGGGAACGGGGCGTTACAATGTTACATGACGATTCAAAAAATCGTCAGGGTAATCAAACAAATCCGCTTCTTTGATTATGACCTAAGGATGCTCCAAGAACACAGAAAATGATGGAAGAGAGGGGGGAGATTTGGGATGTTTAGACTGCACTTGATGATGATCAAGCTGCCTACGTATCCAATGGTTCAATTGGAATCAAGTCTCCGTAGTTCCTTAGGGACAGTTTTATATAGAGGGGCTTAGGCCCTAGGGTTTAAAGTGGCGTGTTGATGATTGACACTGATTGACGTGTTCCCTAAGGAAGAAGATTATGATTGAGTGATCTCCATGATTATTGGAGATAATTAAATTATTCAAATATTAGCATTAAGTGATAAAGGTTCGAGTCTTAATTATTCAAGATTCTATGATAGTTATATGATTGTTATGCAGGTGATAAATAAGATTATTACTCGAGATAAATCAGAAAGGCAGGGTCGGCTCCTAGGGATCGGGAGCAAGGGCCGGTCTCTTGCCAATTAGAAATTTTACAAGTCCAAAGGCTATGCCCAACCTATGCGATCGGTGGAGATCATAGCCAGTCGGCCAGAGTCCGATGCATGAATCGACCTGCCAGAAACTGAGACGGTCCGACCCCGTGGGGGTCGGACGTACGGGAACCAGCGGTGATAAAGTGGGTGGATGAGCCCCCTGGGCTCGGATCTAGGGAGTCAAAAGTAGTTTATCCCTCTGAGTCAAGTGTTGAGCCACCAAAGAGGTGCCACGTGGGTGTGCCCATTTAGTGGCAGCATCATAAGCCCTCAAGATCCAGCCGACCCCTAGTTGTTCGGCTCGGATCTATAATGGCGGCTCGGCACAAAAGTTTTTAGCCTATAGATTTTTAGATTAACTTAGGAATTGCCAGGTGGCAAAGCTAGTTATGACACGGTTGTAATTATCCCAGGAAACGAGGCATCGCTACCCATTAACACAAACCGAGGCCGTTTTTCAAGGTAAGGGGGGTTATAAACCTGTCATATCAATCGTTTCGTATTAAACCAGGGAATTAGCTACCGGTTGCCATTCATCATATTCTACTCTCCAACCTTAATACTGCAAGTAAGCATTCTTCCCCCCCCCCCCCTTTTTTTTTTTTTTTTTTTTCTGAATTTGTACTTCGGTTTCTTTAAGCAAAATCTTGTTCTTTCGAAAAATCCTAGAGTCGATTCTTCACCATGGCCATAGCTGATAGCAGAGATGTGAGGTCAATTCTGAGGCAAAAGGATGTGGAGGAAATTGTGAGTGATTTAGGATTGACGAGGCTAGGTTTTCTCCTCAACTGCCGTCAGGGGATCACCAATCGGCTTTGGACCCGCCGGAGGGTTTTTGCTCCGTTCACCGGGAATATTTTGACGTGGGGCTGAGACTGCCCTTCTGTCTTGCCCTTCTGGCGGTTCTCCGGCACTACGGGCTTGGGATTTTTTAGATAGTCCCCAATGGTATTAGGGCAGTCATTGGGTTTACAATTTGGTGTAGGTTGTTAAATATTAGGTTTACAGTAAATAAATTTAGGTATTTTTATCACCAGGTAGGGCTAAGAGACCATCCCTACCGGTATTATTTTGCTAGAAGGCAGGGGAAGTCCTTTAGTATCCCTATCCTTCCTCCAGGTCGGGATTCTTTTAAAAGATGGAAGGAGAAGTTTTTCTTTGTGAGGAATGACGGACACGAGGAACTGAGCGTGTGGAATACGGCGGATTTAGAGGGGGATGAACGCCCAGAAATGCCAGAGTCATGGGTAGAGAAGATTCGCCGGTCGGGGTATTCTATCGAATGGCAAAATCTGTACGACAATCTGATCGGGGCGGCTCGGTTAGGGGATGCGGGCCCTGAGCCGTATGTGCAGTTTTCCAAGACTGAGTGGAAGATCTGTAGGGTTTACTTATGTTGTGCTTTGTTTATTTGCTAATATGCTTATGTTTCCTGTTTGACTAACCTTTCCATTGGTACATCTGCAGTGGCTGATTTTGCTGATCTGATGGCCGGGGCGGAGAAAGAAGCGGCAGGTGGCCAGACTGTGCCGACCCCAGGGGTTCGAGAAATACCTATGGGGGATTCGGCCACTGAGGGTGCGGTTGCCTCAGGCTCGGTCCCTCCCCTCGAGGCGACCAGGATGGACACCCCTGGGGAGGTTACGAAAAGGAGGTTGGTCCCCAAGAAACCGACTCGCCAAAGGCCGACCGTTCAAGAGGGTCGGTCCTCGAAGAAGAGCAAGTCGAAGGCCCCTGAGGACGGTCAGGAGGGGTCCTTTGAGCAAAAGAGGGTTAGCAGTATGTCTGACGAGGAGCTGGCGATCCTTGGCTGCAAAACAGTGGAGCTGGTAAGTGTTTATTCTATCTTTTTAGTGGTTTAAGCTTCGATAGTTCTGATGTTCTGTGTTTGTTCAGGGTGGCACGATCGGCCAGGAAGTTTTTAAGAGGTTGGGCAAAGCCTCAACCGACTTGGATGCCCAATCGGACAAGATTTCCGAGGTGAGAAAGGCCATGGATGAGCTTAGTGCCACTATTCGCCCTAAGGACGTAGAGATAAAGACCCTGCAGGCCCAGCTCCAGGCTTAGGAGAAAGAGCTGATTGAGGAGAGAAAGGAAAGGGAGAAGGAGGTCGGGACCTCACGGAAAGAGTGGCCAATCTAGAGGCCAATGTTGCAGCTCGGTGTGCCGAGGCCGTGCAGGATTACAAGGCTTCGGGTGATTTCGCCGAGGCTCTCAAGGTGTTGCTGGTTCTCATTCTTAACCATGGGTACACCTTAGGGGTGGACGAGGCGAGGGCCAGTTTCCTGCACTTGCTCTGGAGGCCCTTCCTAAGAGGGCTTACTATAAGCAGGGGATGGACGTGGCCTACACCGAACGTGCCAAAGACTTCCGAGCATGAGTGGACATAGTGGATAAGTATGTCCGTCAGCCGGCTGCAACGTCCGGATCGGCCCCTCCTGAGTCACCAAAGAGTCCTGCTTCTGACATTTAATTTATTTCTGCTATGGAGTTGATTTTTTTTTTTGAAGCTTATGTACTGTACAATTTATTTTAAATGTAATGAAGAATTTATTTTGGTTTTGTTTCTGTGAATAATTTTTGAATTGTGGGTATTTATTGTTATGGATACACTGCCCCCAATATGATATTCACTATTACATGGTGAGTAGCATATTTTAATATTATTGGGTTATAACGGTGAGTTTTAGTTCAGTCTCGCATTAGATTAGGGAAGTTATCAGAGTGATAGGGTATAGAGTCCGGGGAGCGAACCTGGGACGATTGTCCAAGGATATGGTCGTACGGGCAACGGGGTATAAAGTTCGAAGTGTCGATTTAGGTCAGCCACACCTTTGCCAAAGGTAAGAACACAAAGACGAGGTGGTATAGAGCTCGGAATGTCGGTCTAGATTGACCGACAGCTAAAAGAAAGTGGACAAGGGCGAGACGGTCTGGGGCTTGGAAATCCGATCTAGATCGATCGCCTAACTAAAGAAAGTATATAGGGGCGAGTCGATCTAGAGCTCGGAGAACCGAACTAGATCGATCGCCTAAAAAAGTATATAGGGGCGAGTCGATCTAGGGATCGGATAGCCAATCTAGATCGATCGCCTAAACTAATAGAATGATTATAAGGGCGAGATGATCTAAGGATCAGATAACCGATCTAGATTGATCGCCTAAACTAATAAAATGATTATAAGGGCGAGATGATCTAGGGACCGGATAGCCGATCTAGATCGATCGCCTAAACTAATAAAATGAAATTATAAGGGCGAGATGATCTAGGGACCGGATAGCCGACCTAGATCGATCGCCTAAACTAATGAAATGAAATTATAAGGGCGAGATGATCTAGGGACCGGATAGCCGATCTAGATCGATCGCCTAAACTAATGAAGTGATATTATGAGGGCGAGATGATCTAGGGACTGGATAGCCGATCTAGATCGATTGCCTAAACTAATAAAATGATTACAAGGGCGAGATGATCTAGGGATCGGAAAGCCGATCTAGATCGATCGCCTAAACTAAAAGTAGCTATAAAGCCAGTCCAAATCACGTGCATGACTAGCCGCATAGCGGACATAAAGCTTAGTAAATTTGCCCCCAATCAACCTAGATTAACCTGGACTACGTTAAATTGGGCTTATGAATTAAGCGTGTATATTAAATTTTAAGAACGAAAGCGGGGCCAAAGCTAGAGCTGACTTCTCATTTGAAAATGTGGCGAGCCGGGCCAGATGAGACTGACTTTTTGCATGCTTTTTCTAAAAATGAGCAAGGCCAGACTAGTGCTGACTTCTCATTTTTTAGGGCGAGCTTGGCCAGATCGGGCTGACTTCTCGCGTGGAGTTTTACTGCGCAGTATAAGTGTTGTATGAGTTGCAAATTTTATGAAATAGGACTTAACACATGGTCGTATTGGGACCGGACAGAGATATGATTAATTGAAAAATAAACATCCAACATTAAAGAAAAGAAGTAAATAATGTAGAAAAATCCCGATTTAATGATAAGAAAGTGCGAGCAAGAATTGAAACGCAGAAAGTAAAGATAGTTTGCAACAAATGATAACCAACAAGGACTTGCCGAATGTGTTAGGAGAAAGTAATCCCTTTGCCTTTAATGGTGGCCGCATAGCAGCTCCGGGCGACCTCCAAATCTCCTTTGACTTCGACCGACCCTCTACCGGTCGGGAACTTCAAGCTGATGTGCGCTGGGGAGATTATGGCTTGCAGATCGATCAGAGCGGGCCTTCCCAAGATGATGTTGTATGCTGATGTATACTTGACCACGACATAATTCACCATGAGATTCCTTCCTGCTGAATCCTTGCCGAATGTCGTTGCGAGTCGAACCATTCCAAGTGGATGAATTGGGGACCGCGAATCCGAACGAGAGGCTTTGAGACCGGAGTGAGCTCGGATTTCTTGAGACCCATTGCTTGAAAAGTCGCAAAGTAAAGAACGTTGACTGTGCTACCTGTGTCAATGCAAACTCTTTTAACCGATTCTTGTTGACCACGGCTTTAATAACCAATCCTTCGTTGTTAGGGATCGGGGAGAGGATCTTTCGCCCATAGCCTACCTCCGGAAAAGCGGACTCGACCGCCCTGGCCATTTGCCCACTTCCTACTCGGACACTTGAAGTGTCGCTCTAAACCACTTCCGTGGCCTCCCACTATGGTGTTGATAGTGTTGATCGGGTGATTATCCGCCGGTGACCTTTGTCTGGGATGGCTCTCTTTCCTCCTGGAGTTCGCTTCGCCGGCTATGGTCACGACCATAGTTTCGTGGCCGATAATCCCGCTGTCCTCGACGTTCGCCGTATCGGGGCCGATCTACGACCTCATCTAGCTTTCCCTCTGCGATTGCTGCTTCCACGTCACGATGGAAATCCCGGCAGTTATCCAACTCATGCCCAACATCTTGATGATAGGTACAATAATTGCTCTGGTCCCTTCTCTCCAAGGGGCTTCGGAGTGGTGCGGGAGTTTTTGCTAAACCCTTTCTTTCCATGATAGCCAGCACCTGTTCCCGAGGTCGATTTAACGCAGGGAAATCCCTTGCCTGCAAAGCATTCCTTTTTTCAGGCCGATCCGTGGCCGAACTACCTGCCCGGTCTCCATATGACTTTCTCTTGTTACCAGATGAATCCACTGGCTTATCCCTTTTTGGATCAGATTTTTCCACTTCTCGTTTCACGCGGTTAGCTTCTTCGCCTTGACAATGCTTGAAGGCCACTTCCAGGCACTCTTCCATGGAGGTGGGAAGCCTGCTACATAGCTTAGCATATAATCTACCTTCGTGACCGCCTCGCCACGAAGGATGCGATTCGGACTCGATCGTCGGGCCCCGGACTTGCAAATGATTCTTCACAAGCGCTGAGGTATTGCAAATAGCCTCATCTTTCTTTTGTTTGATGGCGAACAGGTGAGTAGCATTCTTTTAGAACGGCTTGGCGAGTAGAAACATCTTTCCCAGTGTGTCGAAGCTGTAGATCGTCCTTGGGGGTATCTTCTTGAACCATTCCCGGGCTCGTCCAGTAATTAAGTAGCGCAGGGAATGCTTTGCACTTCATTTCCTCGGGGGCACAGTCGAGATTCATGTGCGGTGAGATATTAGAACAAGTGATCCTGGGGGTCCTTGGTTCCATCATAGGGCTCCAATTTGGGGATTTTGAACCTTGCTGGGCGCGGAAAATTATCGATCCGCTCGAGAAAGGGACTCGAGTGCTAGGAACGCCGATCTCCTTCCGGCTCGCCTCGAAGTTCGGCGCGCGCTTCTTCCATGGCCTGGGGGACGACCAATTGCCTTTGCGGGTTTGAGGATGCCGACCGGTTTCCCTTCCTGTTGTTTTTATGCTGCGGGGGAGGTGTCTGCTCCTGCGACGCGTCGTTGGGATCATCCTATTCTTCTGGCTCTAGGCTTTGGGAATTTTCTCCTGACGAGCCTCCGTTTGAGTGATTCACATCTTGTGAACCTTCGTGGATGGGTTCTTCCTCGCCCAGGCCTTCCCGGCCTCCATCTTCTTCATCCTCCTCGCCAAGACAGCGGCGTTGAGAATCTGCAGCTTTTCACGGATCCATCCAAAGCCATAAGTTGATCAATTAGTGCCTGATGGGTTGCATCGAGAGAGATATTTTCTTGCTGCGGCTGATTCTGATTATTAGCGTCTGTTTCTGACGTGTTATTAGCACGATTACCACTACCATTAGCAGCCTATTGTCTTCTAGTCACCATGTTTGTCTTGAAGCTTTTCCTGAGATTATCAATCAACAGAAGGCCCTCCTTCTAGTTCCAATTGACGATTCAAAAAATCGTCAGGGTAATCAAACAAATCCGCTTCCTTGATTATGACCTAAGGATGCTCCAAGAACACAGAAAATGATAGAAGAGATGGGGGAGATTTGGGATGTTTAGACTACACTTGATGATGATCAAGCTGCCTACGTATCCAATGGTTCAATTGGAATCAAGTCTCCGTAGTTCCTTAGGGACAGTTTTATATAGATGGGGCTTAGGCCCTAGGGTTTAAAGTGGCGTGTTGATGATTGACACTGATTGACGTGTTCCCTAAGTAAGAAGATTATGATTGAGTGATCTCCATGATTATAGGAGATAATTATAGTATTCAAATATTAGCATGAAGTGATAAAGGTTCGAGTCTTAATTATTCAAGATTCTATGATAGTTATCTGATTGTTATGCAAGTGATAAATAAGATTATTACTCGAGATAAATCAGAAAGGCAGGGTCGGCTCCTAGGGATCGGGAGCAAGGGCCAGTCTCCTGCCAATTAGAAATTTTACAAGTCCAAAGGTTTAGCCCGACCTATGCGATCGGCGGAGATCATAGCCGGTCGGCCAGAGTCTGATGCATGACTCGACTTGCCAGAAACTGAGACGGTCCGACCCTGTGGGGGCCGCTCATACGGGAACCAGCGGTGACAAAGTGGGTGGATGAGCCCCCTGGGCTCGGATC
The DNA here is from genome assembly GCA_026214975.1 of Gentiana macrophylla. Lineage (NCBI taxonomy): Eukaryota > Viridiplantae > Streptophyta > Magnoliopsida > Gentianales > Gentianaceae > Gentiana > Gentiana macrophylla. The sequence goes on from CM047817.1 coordinate 51,417,567, forward strand.
TAGGGAGTCAAAAGTAGTTTATCCCTCTGAGTCAAGTGTTGAGCCTCCAAAGAGGTGCCACGTGGGTGTGTCCATTTTTGGCAAAGATCATTACACCATTGTGAATTTAATAACGATAAAGCCTATTGATTAAATTGTCAATAATGTACCCAAAACACATAAAGTTGAACCGCCTAATCCGAATCTCCGATATTTAACATCTAAATGAAGCTTTTATATATGAAAACTAATACATAAGAATTAATTCTTACGGAAGAGATTGTGTGAAACCCGTTTTCCTTAAGAGTATAAATGTCTTTTATGATTTTTATGTGTCCCGATAATTTTAATATGTTATGTTTCAAATGAATGAATGTAGTTAAGATATATGGTAAATGGAAAGTATAGGAATTACGGGATAGATATTTAGAAGGGAAAAAAAGGTAAATGTACCTTAATTTCTATTGATACACGACTAATCCCAAGGCGTATTGATTAAAGTGTTAATAATGTACCCATAACACATCGATTGTAGCCGTTTAATCCGAATCGTCGATGTTTAACGTATCTAAATGAGGCCTTTGTGCATTTAAATATACGCGCCTCAAAACCCTGATATAGTAACAAACGAGATTTAAGTTTATAGCGATCTATATACTTAGAATATGTTCATCCATCGTGAACTTAGTCAAGTATGAAGTCTATTGATTGAAATGTCAATAATATACCCGGAACACATCGAATGTAAACGTCTAATCCGAATCGTTGATGTTTAACATCTAAATGAGGCATTTTGGGTGTTTTCACATATTAAGAAACTGGTTGAATGTCATAAATTTGAAGGTTAAATGTCTAAGGAAATATCTTTTTACACCAATTTTTATCTTATCACACAGAAATTTATTATCAATTTCGCCCTTTTTTTTTTTTATTTTACGCGCGTTCATTTTGACCAAAGTTTGGTCAGAATGTGACATATTATCCATACTGAAATATGGTCAGAATATACGCGTTGAGAATCCACACTGGTTGATTCTGACCATCTTTTAGGTAGAATGTTTGAAGTTTTCCAAACTCATTTATAGTCAGAGCATCATTCTGACCAATATTGAGTCCAGAATACTCTACACATTCAGACTAGAATTGGGTCTGGATAACAACAACAATATAAAAGCACCACTTTTGATTCTGACTGAATTTCAGACAGAATATTAAAAGTTTTTTCCACTCAATTTTAGTCAGAATGTCTTTCTGACCGGTATTGAGTATGAAAAACATTCAAAATTCTGACTAGAATAAAATCAAGATAATGATCGATTCTCGACTCAAATTGGGTCAAAATGTTTGTTGTGTGAATTGACCATAAATCGCTGTAATAGTATATATTTTCCTGACTCATTTACGGTCGAATGGCACAGCGTGTGGAATATCCAAACGAAGTTCACTCTCGCTCTTGGTAAGTGTAAAACAACATCGGTGTGAAAAGATAGCCTCACGCCTAAAATGCCTATTGAGATCATTAATGAATGCAATATTTGTGAAATAATGAAAAGTTGTTATATTGATAATAAATTAGGGATAAGATGAAGAAATGAAGTAATAAATGTCAGATTAGTGAATGATAATGATTTATATTGTGGATAAATCTAAAGATATAGTAATAACTTATAATATGTGATAGAGGTAGTAATTATTTTATACGGCAAATGTGTAAAAAATTAATTGTTTTAGGCAGAGATTGTATCAAAGAAAATCAAAGTCAACGGTACAGAGTGCATCTAAAGAAAAATCAAAGTCAAGCTAAGGTCCAAGTTTCAATCTTTATTATGGTTGCAATAAATTTTTTATTTTTTTTTTAACGTCACAGTTTACTTTCTAGAAAGTCATTGTTCAGATTGTGGGTTCGTTGTACTGCTAGGAAGAGAAGAGAAGTCAATCGACGTAGGAAAAAGGATAAATAAATAAATAAATCTCTTTCTTCCATTCACTTTCTTTCACTTGTCCATCGTTTCACTATATAAATAGGCGGGCCTTCAACCTTTTCTTCCATTCACTTTCTTTCACTTGTCCATCGTTTTATATTTTTAGAGAACCCCTTTTCTTATAAAGGAAATTAAACACAGAGATATTTTCAATGGCTCCAATAAAAGTGTATATCATGTATGTATATTTTCAGTACTTGATCTATGCACTACTCCATTTTCATGTTCTCGTCTCTCTACCTTTTACAAATTCTTGTCAAATATTCATCTTATTGTATTCCTGAAAAGTCTCTTAAATTTTGTGTTCATCAATTAATTTTTATATGCACGAATCTGTTTCATAACAATCTTGGTACCACAAGATTTTCTGATTTTCTTCAGAGGCAATGATTAATAAATTTTGTTGTGTTTCAAGGGTTTTCAATGCAGAATTTTGCTGATCACACTTGTAAATTTTCTGTTTTGCAATCTAATTTACTAGTAAATTTTTTTGTTTTTCAGTTACTACTCTATGTATGGACATATTGAGAGACTTGCCCAGGAAATAAAGAAAGGAGCCGACACTGTCGAAGGAGTTGAGGCTACATTATGGCAGGTCCCGGAGACACTACCTGAAGAAGTTCTTCAAAAAATGGGCGCTCCCAAAAAGAGTGATGTGCCTGTGATCAGAATTGACCAGCTTCCAGAGGCCGACACGTTTATTTTCGGCTTCCCTACTAGATTTGGCTTGATGCCTGCCCAGTTCAAAGCATTTTTTGATGCAACTGGAGGACTGTGGCAGCAAGGCAAGTTAGTTGGGAAAGGCGCTGGAATTTTCTATTCCACAGGAAGTCAGGGTGGCGGTCAAGAGACTACAGCGTGAGCACTTGAACTGCACCTTTACAATTGATTTTTTTCTCTTTCTTTTTTAATACGTGATAAAGAGTGTAACATTTTAATGTGTTTTACAGATTGACGACTATCACACAATTCGCAAATCATGCATTGATTTACATTCCAATTGATACATCTGGAGCCGGAATGGTCAATTTAGATGTGGTGAAAGGTGGAAGCCCATATGGAGCTGGAACTATTGCTGGAAATGGAACCCTAGCCGCTAAAGGACCAAATGACCTTGAATTGGAGACGGCTTTTCACCAGGGGAAGTACACGGCTGGAATTGCCAAGAAGCTCAAAGGGACAACTTAAGTTCACTTAATGCATTATGTACTTTCCATTGAGTCCACACGCCATCTGTGTCCTCTAAGATTTCATCGTTGCAGTTATAAGATTATATTTTGTGTTCCTTTTCTCAATTCCTGAGTTATATATTGCAAAGCTTGTAGCTACTATTTAATCATATGTTAAGCAGCATGTAACTATTTATTATCATTTTAGTTTAATGAAATTTTACATCATTTTGTTTCAACAGACTTATTATCCACTATTTTGTTACATTGAATCCGATACATTGAACTAGCCTCTTGTTTCTGCAAGTTCCTTCCTTCATCAGCAGGCTTAGCAAACTGAAAATCTCAGATCCATAATTTCGCTGTAGAGTAGCTTGATAAATGGGGTGCTGATTAAACTGAGCCTATCTCAAACTAATAATTAATCATCCAAATATCTATATATTCATTTAGCCATTTCTAATCATCAAGATAGCTATATTTTCATTTAGCTAGGACTGATCCTTCACTGGATGCGTCAACTGCATTTGTTCATGTGCTGGATTGCTCAGCTGATCATCAAAGTTGTCCACAACATGTGATGGAAGTGGCATATCATGAGTGTACCTGCAGACCTTCTGGAATAAAGGAAAATAATTCTCATCATATTGGGTATTCCTAACAACAAATAGGTCTTTCTTGGTGATATCCAAGAGTATTGCACCATTGGAAGTGTTTGAATTCCAAAGATAGACACATGTCCTGCATCTAGAATCCAACTTTGTTCTATGCTACTGAAGAGTGCAAGAAATAAACTTAAACACATGTAACAAACGAAAACCTCAATATTCAATTGGTAGGTTACTCTAAAAACTCAGACCCTTGTCTACATTAAGCAAATGTTGATTTTTCCTTTCCATAATACCATTCCGCTCAAGTGTACTGACACATGAAGTTTGATGAATAATGTCATCCTGTTCATAGAAAGTTTTAGTTGAAATTCACTTCCATTATCAGATCTAATTACTTTAATAATTTTGTGAAACTTAGTGGAAACAAATTTAACAAAGGATTTAAATAATTCAAAATTTGCAGACTTCTGTCTCATAAGAAACGCCCAAGTGAATCTTGAATAATCATCAAATACGGTTAGAAAATATTGTTGACCATTCACAGTAGAATGCCTCAATGGGCCCCAAATTCAACATGTACAAGATCAAAATTGGAATTAACATCAATAGTACTCAAAGGAAATGGTTTCTTTTTCAATTTAGCCATAGGACATACAAAACACAAGTCATGTTCATAGTATTTTACTTCAGTTGATCTAGAAGTAATGACTTGTAATCTCTTATAAGGTAGATGACCTAATATTTAATGCCATTAAAGGTCATTATCTACTCTATCAAAGAAAGTATTATTTTGTATAGAATTACAAAATGATTTAACAACAAATTTTCTTCATAGAGTCAGAATAAAATACAAAGTCCTTTGTGCAAATTTCACTAAACCAATAATGTTCTTGCTATCCTCGCAAAACACACTTGTTAGTAGTGAAAACAACTACACAATCAAAATGATTAATCAAAGCTAGCGAAGACATCAAATTATATTCACAACCAGGAATGTATAAGACTTCATGGAAGACCAGCTAAGGATTGATCCTCACTTCTCTCATATGTGTTACATGCATATTATTGCCATTAGGCAATCCTACTTTCATGTTAACCACATGTTTATGATTACTTAATTGCTCTAAAGAATACACAATGTGATCTGTGGAACCAGAGTCCAAGATCCATTGGATAGGTTTTACCAAACTAAGGTTACATGATCCTTGAACATGTGAGAAATAATTGGTTACGGCATTAATCTGGTTGAATGCATGTCCAGAAGAATCATAATTCAACCGAGCCATCAACTTCTCTAGCTGTTGTGCAGTAAGACCTGGAAACCCCGATCCATCTGACTTGTGGGCCCGATCTTCCTTTACTGTCTGATCCATAATATTAGCTGTCCTGGACTTGAAAACAGGTGGATAGCCATGTTTCTTATAGCAAGTTTCTTCTGTGTGACCATTAAATCCATATAAACTGCACTAAACCTTCTTAAAAGTCTTGGCCTTAAGATTATTTGCAGGCACAAAAACTGATCTGCTGACTGCATGACTCTAGCCTTGTCCATTATTCTGAGCCATAAAAATCATAGGATTCTTTGCCTTGTGGGACACATAAGTTTTCCTCTTTTCAAATTTTATGGCCATTGTAAAGGCTTCATAAATCTCAAGGAAGGGCACCATCAACATTGCCCGAGACATCATAAGCTCAAACTCATCTCTAAGTCCTTTCAAAAACTTCATCAGATGTTTGATTTCATGTGATCCACCAGAGTGCTTACGGCATTACAAGGACAAAAAGGCATTGGCCTGATTTTTTTGATTTATTCCTAAAGAATCATCAATTTAGGTAAATGCCGATTCATAGAATCATTTCCCTGCTTCAAGATACACATCTTCTCAAGAACATCAGAAAGTCTCAATGCATCATCATTTGAAAAACGATTAGCCAAATTCTTCCAAACAGCTTGGGCACTTTTAAAGTAAATCGAACTCTGTGCAATAATATTCTCTACTGAGATTAAGATCCAAAATCTCACCCTAGTGTCACATTTGTCTTCAAGCACGGAAATCTCATCGAACTTCCTTCTAGTCTCTTAATTGTGCCATCAACGGAAGCCATATTTGTTCATGGTTATCAATACCATCTCATTTGACATCTTCCAAAGATTATAATTGTTTTATTTGTCAATGGTTGAACCCAAACTAATAAAGGATTCTCGATTGGGATGAACATATAATGGACTTGAATGGCTCGGTTCTTGCTTCTTTGCTACCATGGCTATAAAAAAGATAATAGAGTGTAACAAAAATGATCTCAAATTGATCAACATGTAAGAGTTTACATGCACTCTCTCAAGAATCTATGAAAATCACAAAAATAGATGAAAAAAACACTCAGCTTTTTCTGCAATGCAGTAAAACGCAGACATTAGAAATGAAAACTTTCAAGTTTCATGCTCGATACCATGTCGGAATTGTGAAATTGAAAACCCAACAAAATAAAATGTGAAATTTCATTACTCGTAATCATCAATGATTTAAGTTACAATGCCGATGTTCATGGGGTATCTGTTGGTCCTTGGAAAGGCTAATACAAGTTTAGAGGGGTGACTAAACTTGTCACCAAAACTTTCCCAAAATTGAAAGTAACTCAGAATCGAAGTTTTATCAAACTCAAAGTCGAACTAACAAACTCATGCTCGCCTCGCTTTTGTTCCTATCCTTTAATCTTGTAAGGAGTTAGCTAATTCAGTTTTTCTAATGCTAGAACCGAATTAACTGGCAGCGGATAAAATCAAGCCTTTCGTGCAATAGATGTGTCAATAAAGATCTAAACCTCCTATGTATCGCTTTGTGTTGATCTCAGTGTTCAATGTTTGTTTGAGTGAATGATGACATGATAATGTAATAAATAAAGCAATCATAGCACAAATATAAATGTGTAAAGTAAAATAACACGAGTTTGTTTATGGAAGTTCCAGGTGGTGTAATCCCGTACGGCTCCCCTTCTCCTATGGTGTAGGAGGTATCACTAGGATCTGGAGATAACTATTACAAAAATCATAGCCCAATGACAGTCCTTCATGACACCCTAGTTTCACTGTCTACACATAATGAAGAAATGTAAGATTGCTTCCTTCAATCTGCACACTGATCCTTCGGAGGTGGAATGACTCATTCACCACTCACCACTAACACAAACATATCGCAGACAAAGACCAACAAATTGTGGAAACCAAGTTGCAAACCGTATGAGGAAAGGTGGAGTTGCTATCCTCAAACTATGCACAGCCAACCATTTCTCACAAAGGTTAGGTTTAGAACTAATCAGGGGATTAATTCAGTGAGTTGTCTGGTTCTTCTGGATATGGCGTTGTAGCTCCAAGATGCCTTCTTTCCTCTTAATGGGTTACTGGATCTTTCTTTTTAATCTTCAAGGCTCTTTTGTTGGCTTCCCTGTTTCTAGATATGAGATCTGATTTCCTGGATCTGGATCTTTAGATATATGCTTGGTAAATCTTTTTCTGATCCCTTCTCCCGCTTTTTAAACACATATTTCTGTGTATTTATAGGGATGATGTAACAGTCAAATAAATCTTATTGCCGTTATGTTTGTCGCTTAGCCAACGCTCATTTGTAACGACCTTTTGTCGCTTTTGTTATTTCATATTCAACAAGGCCTTAACTCGCTTTTCTACTATTCTTCAAAATTGAGTACCTCAGATACTTGTCATCCGACTTTAATTGACTAAGCCAGTACACCATTCAGTTTCTTCTTTTCTGGTAATTGATAATCTTTGTCCTTAAGATTATTCAAATTTTTACATGATCTATAGTTCGCCATGTCACCACAGCCTTGCCTCGATTCCCCGACTTATAGTCATGACTTAATCACTCTAACTTCTAACCCTTTTCCACCTCGGTTCTCTTCTTCGATAACTGAGTCTGTGTCCCTCAATTCTTCACTCTTCTACAGTTTTCTCATAGCCGAGTCTGATCCCTCAGTTTTCCATGGTATACTCGGTTTGCTTGCTGTGACTCAGCTGTTCGCTTAGCTCCTATCTATTACAATGCTTGTTTGAAACAACTTGTAAAAAGTTCGAACTTTAGATATAACTTATACACATTTCTCTAGACTATTTCCTGCTTCTTCTTTCATTATGCACTATAACAGTTAGTTATGACTTCATCATCATGGGTTGTAAGTGTATGTGAGAAATCATTATCAAAACACAGATATTATTTCCACTAATTTCCCCTTTTTGATGATGTATCATAACCCTCCCTAAAAGCAATAATAAAAGAATAATGCAAGAAATCATAACAAATTAAAACAACAAACTAAAAGCAATGCTAAGTTTATTACAAAACAAATGAAAAATCGGTTGATTACAATTTCTCTTTTTCCAAAGACAACATCTTTTCACCAAGGAAAATGCTTCTTTTAGTTTTTAGAAGTCTTTTTGCCTTTCCTTCTTCTCCTGATTCATTATCTCTGGGCTTGATATTCAGGTATTCATTGATCAACTGATTTTCCTCTTCATTATCTTGGTTCTTGAGTTTGATCAAAATCTCTTTAATCTTCTCATCCATTATCTTCTCTTCTTCTTTTGAAATAAGACTAAGTTCATTTTATTTAGTCTTTTCCTCAATTTTGTCCTTAAAGTTTCTTTCAATCGACACAAATTGCAATCTTCTTTCGATGTTCAATACGCCTTTAATCGAGGCTTCTTCATCTTCCTCGCTTCTTGTTTCTATAAAGGTTTCTTCCGCAATTAGCTCCTCAATCGATTATCAACCGCTTCTCCATTTTGTTGAATAGTTAGTAGAAAGCATCTACTTGTCTGTCTTGTTCTTCAACCAACAGTTTGGCATAGATTTCTTCAGCTTTATCAACTCTTTCAGTTTCATCAGCATCAGCATCAGTTTTAGTAGCATCACCTTGTTTGAAGATAAGAAAAAGCTTTATTCAAATAATTTGCTCAAGGTGATGATGTTGGAGTTTTTGTTCAGACTGAATGATGTGTCTTTGAAATAAATTTTTGTAAGTTGTGGAGTCATGTGCAGAGTCTCAGATCAAGCTTTCAATGATCATTTTCAATCCTTCCAATTTCTCTTCGCCAGTTCTTGGTGTTGAGATCTTCAATTTGCATCAAGTGGAAACGTCCTTTAATATTGATTTGGTTGTAGACGATCTTGAGTTTGAGATGAAGAACTCGGCTTCATGATAATGACTTAATAGTTCTTTCATACTCACCAAGACAAAACTCAAAGATCTTCAGACTTCTATGTTCTCAAGAAACTTTTCATGCATCTCACTTGAAGGTTAACTTTCTTCGCCATCTTCAATCAAAATAGTGCCTTCTGCTTCGCTTTTCCTTGCCGTAAATTTGTTCCACATCCTCTTTTGTCTTCTTAAAGTTCTTTCATCGAAATTTACATTTTCACCGAACTAGAGTCCAAGTTTCTCTCTTTTCTTCTTCAACGATTTTCCTTTTCTTCGCTCCAAAGGGACACTAATTTTTGTTTTACTGCTTTCTACGGATTTTGAGATGGAGAAGTAGTTCAATATTCTTTGAACTAAATATGTAAATCCCTTTTTCAAAAAGAACTTTTCTCCAACAGTCTTCCTTCCATGGGCTTTCGCTTTTTCGTCTGAGATTTGTTTGATCAATTGCTTGAGAACAAACTTGTTCCAATCCAGTTTTTCTTCAAACCAAATAGCATATATCAATTTCATATTTTCTGTTGAAAGTGTGTAGAGATTCCAAGTGTGACCAATAACATTTTTGGTCAGAAGAATTGTCAAGAATGCAAATTCTTGTTTCTGTTGATAAATGGATCCAATGAAATTCTTCTCATTTTTGTTGAGTGCTGTGACATTCCAAAGTTTGTCTTTTTCTTCATTTCCAAAAGTGAGAGATGAAGATCCTCCAATATGTCCAAACCAAAGATTAGGGAAAGCAGATGTTCATCAACAATAATGCTCTTATCTTGAATCGTTGTCCTCAAACTCTTTCCATCAACAAAGTGATTATGTCGCTTCGTAGAAATCCTTGATGTCGCCTGCACATGAGTATTGAACTTCAGATCAATCAAATTCTCAAGTCCTCGAATCTTTTTTATTTTGTCTGCAATTTGAGTTGATAGGGTGGAGTTTGAAAATTTTTGACCTAAATCGCCCTGCACTTGTGGTGATTCCTTCATCAATGTTATATCGCCCATGAATTTCGAATTAAGAGTTCTTGAGGAACTTTGAATGTTTTGAAATTGATTGAGCAAGATTTTGTCAAGATTGGCGCTTTCAGTCTTTCAATCGCTTTCAAATAAGAGTCGTGGTCGCAATAAATGAGATTTGTAGGGATGTACATCTACATTTCTCCTTGATTGACGCGTGGTTCAGGTGATTTGTCTTGTCACCAAGCGCGGATGGTAGTCGGAAAGTTTTCTACTTTTGACCAATTTGCCATTCATCGCCTTTTATTTAGTCGCTTTTTCTAGTTTCAGATCATAAGAATCGACTTAGCCTGCAAACAGCTTTTAAGTTTTCTTCAAGCATCATATCTTTTGGGTCCGGGTGGATTAGTTATTGAAGTATTGATTTCGCTTCTTTGATGAGAGAATTAACCTTTCTCATCTCTTTCCAAGATAGACCATTACGCTCAACTTTAGTTGATTTCACATGGATTCTTTTAGATTTTTCATCTTTATTTCCTTTGCGCAATCCACTAGGTCTTCTAGTATCTTGGTGTCTCAGAGTGTATACTCTTCAAATTTCAAGACTGGCAAAGGTGAGGAGTCATCATTGCTTTGTCAAATTTACTAGACATTAATCTTTCAAATTAGATTTGAAACTTCAGATTTCAAGAAAGTCATTCCACTCTTTTGCTTTGTCAAGTTTTATATCTTTTAGTTTCAACTCCAAAGGTGAGTTTTTCAACTAACATGACAAGTCGAGAGTTACTTTGATCGAATTCAAAGAGATGATAATCGAGTTGAAGAATGTACCATTCCTTGATTGTTTGTTATGGCTTCGTGGTTTGAATGTACATTTTCTTGTTGCTCTAATGCATCTTTTATATCATCGCTACTCGTAATAACTTCCTTTCCTCTTTTTCTAAGAATTTACTTAGTGATGGAACTTCTCCGGATTTGTCATCATATACATTGAGATTGCTATTCACATCATCACCGAGTTGTGGTTCTAGATTTGTATGTGAATTTGTAGTGTCGAACCTTTCAAACACTTGATCCGAAAATCGAGATATATTTTTCAAGCACAGCTTAATCGAGGGGTGGGTAAGCCAACTTTTAATTCTAGATATATCCATTCAAATGAGTGCTTTCACAATCGATATAATAAGGGTTTTCAAAAATCGGTTTGTAAGATATCTTTGGATCACTTCCAACGGAAGAATCGCTCTCGATACCAATTGTTGGTCCCTTGGAAAGGCTAACACAAGTTTAGAGGGGGTGGGGTGAATAAACTTGTCACAAAAAACTTTCCCAAAACTGAAAGTACCCCAGGAACTGAGTTTTTATCAAACTCAAAGCTGAACTAACAAACTCATGCTCAGTTCAGTTTTGTTCATATCATTTAATCTTGGAAGGAGTTAGCTAATTCAGTTTTGCTAATGCAAGAACTGAATTAATTTGCAGCGGATAATATTAAGCCTTTCGTGCAATAGATGTGTCAATAAGGATCTTAACCTCCTATGTATCGCTTTGTGTTGACTCGGTGTCTAATGTTTGCTGAGTGAATGATGACATGATAATGTAATAAACAAAGCAATCATAGCACAAATATAAATACGTAAAGTAAAATGACACAGAGTTTGTTTATGGAATTTCGGGGTGGTGTAATCCCGCACGCCTCCCCCTCTCTCGCGTGTGTGTGAGGTATCACTAGAATCTTGAGATAATCATATATAAAATCCTAGCCCAATGACGAGCCCTTCACGACACCCTAGTTTCACAGTCTACACATAATGAAGAAAGGTAAGATTGCTTCCTTCACCACTCACCACTAACATGAAACACAAATGCAGATCGCACTAATACCGTGGTAAACCAAGTTGCAACCGTATGAGGAGGTGTGGAGTTGCTCTCTCAAACTATGCACAACCTACCCTTTCTCACAAAGGTTAGGTTTAGAACTAATCAGGGATTAATTCGTGAGCTATCTCGCTTCTTCCGGATATGGCGTTGTAGCTCCAAGATGCCTTCTTTCCTCTTAATGGGTTACATGGATCTTTCTTTGTAATCTTCAAGGCTCTTCGCTGGCTTCCTGCTTTAGATATGAGATCGATTTCTCGGATCCGATGTTTAGATATATGCTTTGTAAATCTTTTTCTTATCCCTTCTCCCGCTTTTTAAACACGCTTTTCGTGTATTTATAGGGATGATGTAACGGTCAAATAAATCTTATATCCGTTATGTTTGTCGTTTAGCCAACGCTCATGTGTATGACCTTTTGTCGCTTTGTTATTTCAAATTCAACAAGGCCTTAACTCGCTTTTCTACTATTCTTCAAAACTCGAGTACCTCAGATACTTGTCATCCGACTTTAATTGACTAAGTCGTAGTACACAATTTAGTTTCTTCTTTTCTGGTAATCGATAATCTTTGTCCTTAAGATTATTCAAATTTTACATGATCTATAGTTCGCCGTCACCACAGCCTTGCTCGAATCCTCGACTTATAGTCATGACTTAATCGCCTTCTAATCGAGTTTGCCACCTCTGGGCTTCTTCACCATCGATAATCGAGTCGGTGTCCCTCAGTTCTTCAGTCTTCTTCAGTTTTCTCATAGCCGAGTCTGATCCCTCAGTTTTCCATGTGTATACTCAATTTGCTTGCTGTGACTCAGCTGTTCGCCTAACTCCTATCTTTTACAATGCTTGTCTGAAACAACCTATACAAAGTTCAGACTCTAGGTAGAACTCATACACATTTCTCTAGACTATTTCCTTATTCTTCTTTCATTATGCACTATAACAGTTAGTTATGACTTCATCATCACGGGTTGTAAGTGTATGTGAAAAATCATCATCAAACACATATATTATTTCCAACAAGATCTATATAGCACACACCTTATGAAATAGTTAAAAGAAAGTTACAACATAATAACTGTCTAACTATACTGTGCTTCTATTGTTACGTTCAGCTGACTACCTCAGCTGCTACTACTTGATACTCGGTTGATCCGCCTAATACTCATTTAATCAGCTTCATACTCGGGCTTGATCGCTCATACTCAGCAGACTGCTTACTAAGTCGAGTTATTCAATATGAGCACATCCTCTTGTATCAACATTCCTTTATCTATATATTGTACAAACACGTGTATATATATATATATATATATATATATATATTGATAATGCTGAGATTATCACAAACAAATATGGGTAATAGAAGTGCTGGATATCTGGCTGAAAGTGAGGTTTTGCCGGTAGTGCACGGAGGTGTTTAAGAACACTATGAAGGTGGACTGAAAATCGAAAGTGGCGATATCATTGTCAACAAATTGGCAGAGTGTTTCTGCTTTGTGCATTAGACAATGTATTTCGTATCCTAAAATGAGTTACATTGTGCCACTATTTGTAGGTGAGTGCTGCTAATGATGGTAATTAAAGTGTGATAAGACATAATTAAAGTATGACAAGATATAATTAATCTAGAAAACTATTGAGGAGGCCTTATAAAAGTCGAGCTTGACACTCAGCCATTTTATTGATTCGTCATCTTGAAACTACCATGTTTGAACCATGTTCGCCAGGCATGCAAAGCTTAATCTGAAAGCGGACTGACCGCCCCTAGTGCTTTATGTCGCGTTGTACGAGGCAGGTTGAAGGCTTACTGATTGACGCCTATGGCCTAGCCAATGATATGGATCATAAAGGTCTTAGGTAGGCTGGATTGGGCCCGGTCCATCCCGCTTATGCAAAAGTGCGGACTAGTTGGGTCGATGACTCTATCCGTTATTGGCCCTATGTACATGCCCAATGTCAATCCGCATGCTCTTTTGCGGGTTGGCGATCATATACACACACACACATACAAACGTATGCTTTTCAAGAACCTATAACCTAACATTTGCCAAATGGCTCGCTTTTGTTTATTTAATAAACAAGCACAACAATGTGTTTGAGTTTGGTTCATTAAGCTTTACAAACAAACAAACACGAGCTCATATGACCCGAATCCGAATTTGTTCGTGAACGACTCTGTTAATTAACAACTCTATCACTATTTGGTACAAGTTTGACTATTCAGTGATGGTGTTTCATACCTAGAGTGGGGACTGTTGGAGAAAACGCCTATTTAATGGGTTTGACGAATGTTGAAACGGTCAAATTTAGTGTTATTTTTGAATAGTCTCAAAGATGTATCATCGATAGTGTTGGTCCCTTGAAAAGGCTTTGGTTAAGTTTAGGGGGGGTGAATAGACTTAACACTTAAAACTTTGGAGTTAACAAATTCAAGAACTTCACACTCATTGAGTTTCAAGATCACGATATCTCAAGAGCTCTTGATGATGTGAGTCTACCGATAGTTTAGTTCATCGAATTTGTACAGCTTGAATTATATCAAAATTAAGCCTTAGTACTTGTTGTTAAATATGATACTAAGTATTAGAAACTCAAGATGGTGTGTGTGTGTGTGATTTCATTGCTAGATTCGGTTGATTGATGAATATAACAAACTAAGTGTAGAATGTAAATGCCAAAGTAAGTAGGCAGATTTTCTAGTGGTTCCGTGGTGTAATCCTCGTCACCCACTCTTCTCCGTGATGTTGAGGAAATTCACTAGAGATCTTTGATGTTGCGCTTACAAAGATTCCTAAGGTTGCTTGTCCTTCACCAATGACTATGGCTTCACAAATCGAAAAATCGGGAACAGTAGGATTGTCGCTCCCGAGTCTTCCACTGGTCCTGAAGGGTAGGATTGCCTCTTCACCAGCCTCCACCACAAACAACAGCTTTTCACACAATCGTGCTTCACTATCTTCACAGATTCTTTATAAAATAAAGATTAAATCAAATAAATGATTCAGTTGTAGCAGCTTGATTAGGATGAAATAACCAGCAGCTTGCAGTCTTCAAGTGTGTATACTTGATGTAGCTTGAATGCAGAATACACTTGAAGAATCTATCTGGATCAATAGTTTCAAGTTCAGCAGAGTGTTTTTCAGCTCAGAATTGCCTCTTATATTTTTCTCTTGAAGTTCAACAATTATCATCATCTTCCGAAAGTTGAAGGTCCTCTATTTATGTGTAGAATGCATGTGACTCGGGGTATTTGAAATCCAAATGTAACCGTTCCTGGTTTTTGTCCCATCTGATTTGCTTTCTGTCACTATTCATAGGATCGACATCGCCGTAATTCCCATTTGACGCTGAAAATGGCCCACCCTTGACTTATATATTCATTTGATAAAAATCAATCCTCCCAACGCCCTTTGATCTCGGCCTTTGATTTGTTTGATAAGTCGAGGTAGTTGGCTGTCCTTATCCATGTAGTCTTCCAATATAATCTTGAATTAATCGAGGTATATTATCAAGAGTTCATCATCACGAGATACACATCGATCGATGAACAAACAATTTGCTGTGTATAAAATATAATGTAGCTGGTTTCTTTTATCTAACTTTTATTTGTGAAGTTAGATTACACCTTTTTAAATATAACCAAGTTCCATACATCATCCAACTTATGGAACTTAGACTTTGTATTATTAAGGTATATGTAATCGCTTTAGTCATCACTGCATTTGCCTAAATTTCGATTCCATATCCTTGACTTAAATTACTAAGTTTGATCCCTTAGCCTTCAGAATCGAAGTTTGAGCCTCACCTTCGGGCATCTTCAAAGAAGTTCCAGACTAGTCTATCGACCTATCTACCCCATCGATATGGACCATCCATTGGTATAAATCAAACCATTACATTAAAGGCTTGTTTGATCAAACCTATTCATAAATCAAACTCTAATAAACCTATACATTTGATCTAGACATCTTTTTGCCTTTGCACTATAACAAAATAGTCCGGCACTCATCATCAAAACATAGAAATAAGTCCAACAATTTCCCCCTTTTGGTGATGATACCACTACCTCACCTAACAAAGAAAGCAAAAGTTAAAACTAAAAACAGAACATCATTATAATCATTTGTTCACGCTATTACAAATTGTGATGCAAAGAAAGTTAAAATATGATAAGTATGTCGATTCATCTGCCTTCTTTTTCTTTCCCTGCCTAGCCTTCTCCACTTGTTCTGGTAGGCTCGATTTTCGCTATCATATACCTCATCCATTCATTTTCAATCGTTGTAAAATCAATGTAGGATTTACTTCTTTCCACCACTTCCATGCTTCAGCAGAGAAGATTGATTTGATTCACTCAATCCAAACTTCATGTACAGCCTTGAATTCATCAAGTGAATCATTTGCTTTTGTGATAGGCAAGTTCCTATCACCTCCGCCACTTCTTCCACCTCTTCCACTTCGCCTCCTCCGCTTGCTTGCCCTAATGCTTTAATCCTTGCCTCCAAAAACTTCAATCCCAAGAAAGAGTTCAATCCTTCATGAAACCCCTTGTCTTGATAAGGTTTCCTCATGTTGTAGTACTCTTTCTTGTATTGCCTAAAGAGATCATCAAGAAGTTGAACTCACAGTGCAAAGCTGCTCTGTAAGCATTAGTTTCATCTATCCATCTCTTTGTGCAAAAAGTCTTGCAAATCTTCTTTGCTATCGTTGTTTGGCCCTCTTTCCCCTTAGTGACATCATCAACAAACCGACATTAGGCCATGAACACTCTCTCGTGAGATAACCAGATTATTCAGTTGCCCTTCTATAATCTCGCTCTTGTGTCAACCGCAGAATCCTCGATTGCAAAGTTTGTTCCAAAGAGATTGATCCTCTAAGTAACCTTAGGATCCAATCCAAAGAAAGTTGAGATGTTCCAACAGCCTCAAAGCAGCTTAGGTGTTTCAAAGCAAGCTTGCAAAGTTTTTGATGGATGGATATGAACTGTTCTTTCAAAAACTTATCTTTCAAGTGAGTTCCTTGCTTGATACCTTTCACTTCATGAGCAAGATCTCGCAAGAGCATATTGATTTGAGGTAATGTGGAGGCAACTGCTTTTGTAGTCCTCCATCTATTTTCCACCAAATTAATCAGATCATCAAATCTCTCGCTCTTGCCTATCTAAAGTTGAATTCTTAGATTTGCAATATTATTTTCGATATACCTCAACTCTTCCAGACATGTGTCGGTACTCCACCACCATTTCTCCAAAGCAGCTCCATCAGCAGTGCTCTTCTACATTGTAAGTTTGCCTCTGATCAAAGGCTGATCACTAAAGCAGGTTAGGTCCTTGATATTCTTCCAAGATAGGATCAAGGGCTGGTTCTTCAAAAATAGGAATAAATGCCGTGGGGATCAATATCAAGAATTTCTTCTTCAGCATCCTCAAATTCCTCATCACTAAAGTCATAGTCCAAAGAAATTGCTCTTCTTCATCAACTACAAAGCAAAGATGTCGACTATCTTTCCCTTTTAGTGGTCTTGTCTCCAGAGAGGCTCCACTACAAGCAGCCTTGTACTAAGACAAAGCAGGGTTTCTCCAAACCCAAATTAGGTTCCAACCTTTGTCCAGTGTCGCTTGAGACTCAAAGCAATTGCACTCTCCTGCTCCAAACTTTGTGCAGTGTGTTGTTTGTAGCCCAACAACCTATACTCTCCTCTTCGCTTCTTTGATCTTGTACAATTTGAGCCACAACAACCTGATCGTGGAATATATCCATATTTTCTTGTTGAAATTCCCCAATGTCAAGAATTTTCTCAAAAGATTTCAGCAAGGTCGTTAAAGTGTCTTCAAAGTTGTCAATCCAATGTTGATATATAATTGATTCCTCCGAATCGGCACTTGGCTCAACATGATCAAGAACTCGCTCATCACTTGAATTCACAAATACCGGGTCATCAACATGAGCAAAGCAGGTTCTTCAACAAATAATGGATCAATCTCACCAACCATTCTATTTGCACCAAGCTCTATGCCCTCATTGATTTGTGCCTCTATATCATCAATGGTGAGATTTTCCTCTTCTTCATTTATCCGCTGGGCTTGCTATCTCTCAAGAGACTCTCCAAACACCAAAGATCGCCTTTACAAGAGGGTCAATGAACATTGCAATCCCACTGGTTTCTCCCGACCAGATGGATGATTATCATCGTAATCCGATGATGAAGAATCATCATTATCTCTCTTGATCACTAAACTTGATACCCTCTCTCTTCGTTGTTCATCAAACATATCCATCAACCTTGATTGCAAAGCAGGAGGTATCAATATGATCCAAAGAGACTTTCCACTCCTAATTTCTCAAAACCCATTCTTCAAAAATCATTACAGTTCTCCGCAAATTGGTTTCTGCCTCTTATAAAGCCAAACTTCCATTGGAAGTAATCACCACCACAGGAGTTTTGGATCAACAAACCCTTCTTTCTTCTTCTTCTCATGTTTTTCATAGGGTAAGTATGATCTTTTGAGAGTTGTTTTCAGCACTTGTAGACCTCCAAAAGCCTCTACAAGTAAATGTAATGTTTCTTCCACAGATGGTTCAAGGCTAGTAGGTTGCTCAAAGTTGGATGTTTGTTCCTACTACCTCCATCTCAGACAACACTTGGTTCCCATGACTTACATGCTCATCACAGGTTAGCAGCAGATCGCTTCTTCCCCGACTTCTGCAACAATTGCAGGTGGTCTTCAACTAATTCTTCAACTTCCACAAACAGAGACACAGTTCAAGTGATTTGTTGTGGTTCTTGTAAGATACTACAAGAGGCTCAGTGGTCGTGAGATCGATGTATATCTTCAACAGATTGCTCAACAACAACTCGTGCAACTTCGTGAGATTGAATAGTTTTACAAAGAGCTCGTGAAGTAGATCAGTGATTCTTCAATGTGATTGTTCAACAACAACTGCTCACTACCAAGAGGGCTTAACAACCTCTTCTCGTGAGGAGTCGAATTTCCATGTGCTTGATGATAGTTAAGGCTCACCAATAGCTCTCTTCTTCCTCTTCTAATGCTTCTTCTTATTCTGTGACTCTTTGTTTTTCCAAGATTTTCAATTGCCTCTCCTTTCCATGTTTTTCTTATGTGGCAATCTCTTTCATCCTCTTGAAGAGTGGCTCATCATCTATTTCAACCTAAAAGACTTCTTTTTCTCTTTGCTTTCTTCTCGTTGTTCCCTCGTAATCTCAACAACAGCTTTTTTAGCAGCACTACAAAGAGGTCGTGAATCTCTTCTTCACTAGACCTCACCAGACACACAATAGCCTGGCCGCTTGCTTCTTTGTTCTTCTTAGGTTTAAGATCTCTATCTTCTTCTTGTATCTCGCAGCCTTTCTTTCTCAAGTAGCTTTCTTTGGTGCAAAGAGGTTTAGTAGATTTCTTCTTAGTTTGCTTGACTCCGCTCACCACCAAAGATAACCATCATCTCCATTACTATCATCATCAAGAAATTCTCAAGAAGACCTTCTTCATCATCATCAAGACTGTGGAATAGCTTGATCAATCTCTTTCTTGTATCTAGATTGATTAATCTTTTCAGTGCAACATCGTGATTTCCAAATGATTCAAACAGGTCTCGAACCATCAATCCTAAGGGTAAGGCCTTGATTTCCTTTTCCTTCTCTTTCTTCCTTGGCTACTTTCTTCATGTAATGAATGAAGTATCCAGCCCAATCAAACTTCATGCTTCGCAAATGATCATCATTAGCTCTATCGTGGGTCCCGATAGAGCATCCATACTTCCAACCACCCAAGTATGTTCTTTGCAATAAGTTTGCTCAAACAGATCGCACT
This sequence comes from Gentiana macrophylla, assembly GCA_026214975.1. Lineage (NCBI taxonomy): Eukaryota > Viridiplantae > Streptophyta > Magnoliopsida > Gentianales > Gentianaceae > Gentiana > Gentiana macrophylla. Next base: position 51,437,180 of record CM047817.1, read on the forward strand.
CATTCCTAATATGTCTAAAATTGATGCCTGGAATAGATTTGGTGGCTTCATTTGTTTTGATTTGATCAACAAAAGCCATCTTGGATAAACCCATTGCTTCAGGATTTATCGGGCCATCCACTACTTCTTCAAAACCAAAACTTCTCTCAAGAGACTTGGGAAACATCAATCTCCGGCATTCACAAGTGGTTTTGAATGCCTCTATTCCTTCCTTTATTTGAATATTCCTCCAAAATTGACAACGCTTGTATAAGAAATTGTTTCAGCCTTATGTTCAAAGACATTTTCCTGCTCCGCATATCTCCTTATTCTTCGACCAATATTGATTGCTAGTTAAGTCCTGGTTAGCATGAACAACAAAACCTCTAACACTTTGGCTTGATTAAATCGAACATCAACCTTTTCCGCCATTGTTATGAGAAAATAAGATGAAGAAGATAGATCAGAATCTATCTTCACACAAAGGTAAAAACAGAGATATAGCGATTTTGCAAGTAGAGAGAATTTGCTGTGTGTAGGTCTCGATATATAGACAAAGGGGTAGTTGTAATCACAAGGCACGACATCCATGTCAACCACGATTAATCTGAGTGAGTTCTGGTCTTGACACGTGTTCCATAACTCCTCCATAACGCTTTTAACCATTAGATCGTGGTTAACTAGTGGTAATAATGGATAAAATAAATATCCCGCCAATTGCTCTTTGACTTTAATAAAGTTTGACTCATGTAACGCTTCATTCAAAGCAGGTTGTCCTCACAGGTTGGCTCAAGACTCACGATAAAGATGCTTCAAAGCAGTCACGACAATGTGACTCACGATCTTTGATTTCTTCTTGTTTTGTTCAATTGATAATACAAGATGAAGTTTAATACCAATGACCGATCCGTCAAGTGAGCTCACCCAACATGACAAAGACCAACCCTTGGCAACCTCATTTGCTCAATTGTCCAAACATAAGTACATGGAATTGTTGAAACCAATGACTAACTGCTAAGTGAGCTCACCCAACAAAGCAAAGACTAATCCTCTTGGTGAATTCCAAAGACATTGTCGATAATTAGTTAACTTTTATAATTCCATGTTCACCCTTAATTTAGCAAATCTTTCACTATCAAGTGGTTTAGTGAAAATATCAAAGCAAGTTGATTTTCAATAGGGATGTATAGAACCACCACATCTTTCTTCTCAACATGATCTCCTATAAAATGATGTCTTACATCAATATGCTTGGTTCTTGAGTGCAAAACAGGATTTTATGTGATTGCAATTGCACTTGTGTTGTCACACATAATTGGAATTCCTTTTCTTCAATTCCATAATCCCTTAATTATTGTCTTAGCCATAGTACTTGTGCACAGCAACTTCCAGCAGCAATGTATTCAGCTTCAGCAGAGGATGTTGATATTGAATTCTGTTTCTTGCTGAACCAGGAGACCAGTCTACTTCCCATCGGTTGACAAGTTCATGAGGTGTTTTTTTCTATTAATTTTGCATCCAAAGATAATCGTAACTGAGTAGGATATAACTTTGAAGCTTCCATCCTTGGAGTACCATATCCCTACTCCCAAAGTCTCTCTTTAGGTACTTGAGAACTCTCTTGACTACACCTAAATGACTTTCTTTTAGGTTTAGATTGAAATCTTGCACAAACACCTACATCAAAGGATATATCAGTATCATTGGCAAGTGAGATACAAACAGACGCCTATCATCCTTCTCAGATAAAGTCCGATCAACATCTTTGCCTTCTTTATCTTCATCCAATCTAAAATTTGTACTCATTGGAGTTTATATTTTAGTGCTATTTTCCATACCAAACTTCTTCAAAGAACTCCTTCAGATACTTGGTTTGATGAATGAATATTTCATCTTCCATTTGTTTGACTTGCAATCCCAAAAAGTAGTTCATTTCTCCCATCATACTCATTTGGAATTTTCTCTTCATTAGATTTGCAAACTTTTCACATAATAATTCATTTTCGTAACCAAAGATTATGTCATCAACATAAACTCATCAAAGCAGGTCAGTCTCTTCTCATTGATTCTGAAAAGAGTTTTATCAATGGTGCCTTTAGTAAAACCATTGTCCACCAAAGATTGAGATAGAGTCTCATACCATGCTCTTGGTGCTTGTTTCAATCCATAAAGTGCTTTGTTAAGTCTATATACACTTCATATTCTTGATCTTTAACTTCAAATCCAGGAGGTTGCTGAATATACACTTCCTCCTCTAGAATGCCCTTCAAAAATGCACTTTTGACATCCATTTGATATACCTTGAAGTTCTTATATGTAGCATGTGCCAAGAAAAATCTGATAGCTTCCAATCTTGCAACATGTGCATAAGTTTCATCAAAATCTATTCCTTCTGCTTGAGAATAGCCTTTGCAACTAGTCCGGCCTTATTCCTTACAATGGTACTGCATTCATCAAGTTTATTTCTCATATACCCATTTAGTACCAATGATATTTGCATGAATTGGCCTTTCAACTAGTGTCCAAACTTGATTTCTTTCAAATTCATTTAACTCTTCTTGCATAGCAATTATCCAACTGATCTCAAATTGCTTCTTCAACAAATTTTTGTTCCATTTGAGATAGTAAACAAGTAAACATAGCTTCCAGCTTGTCTTCTAGTCTTTACACCTTGTCGTATATTGCCAATAACTTGTTCAAACAGGTGATTCCTTAACCATTGTGGATTCAAGTTAGTTTGATTATCGTGAACCTTATCTTCAAAAGAGGGTCTCATTGTAGCTTCTTCATCAACAGGGGTTCAGCAGATCCTTGAACCGCTTCGCTTGTTGCATCAAGTGATATTTGTAGTTTGGTGTTCAAAGCAGGGCAAAGGTCGTAAACTTTAAGTCATTGAATCTATCCAAGACTTCAAACACGCCTGGGTCGTTGACATGTTATTTTCTCGCAGGTTCACAATCTTCATCTTTCATACCAGCTGAACTTAGGTTCATCAAACACAACATGGATTGTTTTTTCATGTTTCAGTTGACTCTTGTTCAAGACTCAATGCCTCACTGATCAAGAATATCCCAAGAACATCCTTCATCTCGACTTTGGTTGGAATGTCTTCAAATGAACATTGTGATTTAGGATAAAACATTTACTTCCAAATGGATGGAAATAGGATATATTAGGTTTCCTTCCATTCCAAATCTCATAATGTGTCTTCAGTAGTTTATTGTTCACTGATGTTCTGTTTTGTGTATAGCATGCTGTATAAACTGCAAATTTCAATATCTTTCGTAGCAATGCTTCACATATCATTGTCCTTCCCGCTTCCTTTAAAGTCATGTTTCTTCTTTCAAAGAATCCTATTTTGCTCGAGGTGTACCAAGAAAAAAGCAAGTTGATGTAGTACACCATTCTATTCACATGATTCTCTTATAACTTTGTTGAGAGAATTCAAGACTGATTTGATCTTATTTTTACTATTGTTAAACTTTTCTCATTTTGTAATCTCTTTAAAAGATTAGGCATGCTTTTTAGTGTTTCACTTTTCTTGTTCATAAATATCACCCAAGTGTACCTTGAATAATCATCCACAACCACTAAGGTGTATTTCTTTCTTGTCACACTTTTTGGAGTTATTGGTCCAAAAAGATCCGTATGCATCAGCTCCAACACTCTATTAGTTGATTGTTTAGTTTTTGACTTGAAGCTTGACTTTATCTGTTTACCCTGCTAACATGCATCACATATAGCATCCTTTTGAATGTGATCTCAGTAAACCAATCACCGCCTTCTTCTTCACCAACCTGATTGATATCATCAAAGTTCAAATGATTCAACTTCTTGTGCCATAACCAATTGAGTTCAGACTTGGTATGCACAATCAGCAGATTGAATCGCAGAGACCACCCACAACATACATGTTTTGTTGTCTTTACCAAACCAAGAGAACTTGATCACCTCTAATGACAATGCAGCTTGTTTTTGTCAAAAGTGACCTTGTATCCCATATCACGTAATTGTCCAAAGGCTCGCAAGTTGTAGTCCAATCCTTCCACATATGCAACATTCTTGATTGTAAGTCCATTTCTCATAAGTGTACCATATCCTCTTGTGTATCCAGTGTATTCTTGTTGCCAAAATTCACCCTTGACCATCTTTTTCCAAAGAGTTTGATAAACAAAGGCTTGTCCTTTGTCATATGTCCGAACATCCATCACAAAGTACTGCACACCCTACAAAACAAAGTTAATACATTTTAGGTACCCAAACCTGCTTTGGGTCCATAGTGGTCAGAGTAAGCATGACTTTTGGTAAGTTTCCATAAGGTCTTCTCCTAAAAGTGTCGTGACTTTGGTTCATACATGTATTCCACACATCCATAAGTCCTAACAGTAGGTTGTGTAGGATTCATATATGTTTTCTGGCCTTTTGGTTTATAATGCTGTTTGAAGTGACTTTTGGTGTTAGAACATTTGTATAACCATTTGTTTGCTGTCTGTTAGGAACAGCCCTGTAGTATGGAATATGCTGAGGTCCCTGCTGAGGCCTTTTATAAGTCCTCTCATTGAGTCCTTTGTCGATTCCATTGCTTAGGTTTTACCCTAGCAAAGATGGTCATACTGGTTGTTTTTTATCACAGGTACAGAATATTCCAATCATCATCGATGTAGGGAACAGCCTACCTTCCCCCGAGATAAGTATCCTTGAATGATTAATATTTTTAGATTTAGGATTCTTATCCTTGGAATATTTCTCGACTTTACCTTTTGTGGTCCACAGACTTGGTAGCAGTGTATGCTATAAGTAGGTCTGAAGGTCCACCACCCTATTTTAGGATTTGTTCTTTTGTTAGAGTCATGACTTCTTTGACTTCTCGATTTTGCTTCCTTAAAGTATTCTCAGTAGGTTTTACTGCCTCAGCAAACTTACTTGGAGTTGGATCTTGTGCTGGTACAAACTTAGGACCAATTCTAGTACTAGGTTCAGTAACCTTACTGGATCCACTCCTTTTTTATTGCTGAGTTCCAAATCCAAGCCCTGTTTTATCACCATAAGGCTTTCCAGATTTGTATGCAGTAAAAGAACAAGATGGTTCAGCAGATTCAGAGGCTGCTGGATGATCATCAGGCTTACGCTGATTCTGTCCAACATCTTTTTCTTTACCTTTGAGAACTCTTAATTCAGCTTTCAATCTTCCAACTTCTAATTCAAAAGCTTCTTTTTCAGCCTTCACAATCTCTCATAACCAGATTGTATTATCCTCGCTTGATTAAGGATGGCATCCAAAGTCTCATTATTGTCAGAATTTCTAGGATTTGAACCACAAGTTGATTCACAATCACTTCCAGCAGCAGTATTGATAGATACAATATTGTATACCTCCTCTATTTCATCCATATTAGCCATCAAAGCATAATCTTCCATATCAAAGAACTGCTGATGTGTCATCCGATTCATTTCCTTTTCGATTCCACTTCACACCCTCGATTCATCTTCAAAGAACCATAGCCTTCTTGCCATGTCTTCTTTGTTGACTCTTGATCTTCAAAGAGGTCCGACAATCGTGTCTCAAAGTGTCCAGCTTCTTGTAGTTGAAGCAAAGATAATCGTGTTCCTTGCATTGTTTTAACTCGTGATACCAGTTTGAAGTGTCCTGGTTTCTTGCAATGAAAGCACATATAGACATTGTTTTTCTTGGTTCTTCTTTCTTTCTTTCAAGAGACCTTTTTGTGAAATTTCTTTCAGGGGCCTTTCCTGTCTTCATCATCCTGATTTTCTTGCTAAGTAGAGCAACTGCTCTTGCATCTCATCCAGCAGATCATCTTGTCCTCCAGATGTTTCTTCCTGATGTGAAGTAGCCAATGCAGTGGTCTTTGGCTCTTCTTTTTCAGTCTCAGGTATAAACTTTTTGCTGAATTCATATGCCTTAAGATCTGAAAATAACTTGAATGTGTCTTCTTCATGCAATTTTCTCATTTCTTCTATTGCAAATACCTTCATTTTCCAAACATCTTTTGTGTAAATCTTCCAAGATTTTTGTGTTTATTTCCTCTTTTGAATAACTTACACTCGTGAGGGTAAGTTCATCTAGATAGCATTAAATCTAGATTCCAATTGCACAATGGTTTCATTAGGTAGCATCTTGAACTTTTGAAACCTCTTTTTTGACCACATCGATTTAGTTCTTCTTTATTGCATCGGTGCCTTCACAGATCAATCAGATCTTGTCCCAAAGTTCCTTTGCGCTTTGCAATCTTTGACCTTCATGTACATATTGCTATCCAAGGTTCTATAAATGATATCAATAGCAATATAGTTGAGGTTTGCTATTTTTCTCTCTTCTTCAGATTCCATTCTCTTTTGGTTTAGAATGTACTCAGAGTATCACCCATCATATCGACTTGGTAATCTCAAAGGGTCCATCGCTAGTACATCCATCATCTCATCATGAGTTGCAGCAAGGTATGCCTGCATTCGACGCTTATATTCATCAAATCTATCTAGAGAACACATCAAAGATAGTTCTAGCATACCGGGTGTTATCCATGATGCATGTTTTGAAAACCAAGAACTTGAAAAAGTTTCAAAGTATTTTCACAAGCACAACAAGTAGGATTTCTTCGTAATGTAAACATCGCCTCGATACCAAGTGTTGGTCCTTGAAAAGGCTTGGGTTAAGTTTAGAGGGGGTGAATAAACTTAACACTTAAAACTTTGGAGTTAACAAATTAAGCAATTTCAAGACACTCATCGATACTTCAAGAGTCACGATACCTCAAGAGTCCTGGCCGATAGATGAGTTCACCGACGCTTTAGTTTATCGAGCTTCGCAATGGAATTATATCAAAATTAAGCCTTAATACTTGTTGTTAAATATGATACTAAGTATTAGATACTCAAAGAGTGTGTGTGTGATTGATTTGCATAGATTCAAGAGGTTGTTGATGTAAAATAAACTAAGTGCGTAATTTAAATGTCAAAGTAAGTAGGCGATTTTATAGTGGTTCCTGGTGGTGTAATCCTCGCACACCCACTTTCTCCTCGTGATGTTGGAGGAAATTCACTAGAGATCTTTGATGTAGTCGTTATAAAGATTCCTAAGTTGCTTGTCCTTCACCAATAACTATGGCTTCACAAACTCAAAATCGGGAACAGTAGGATTGTCGCCCTTATTCTTCCACTCGGGTCCTGAAGCGGTAGGATTCCTCTTCACCACCTCCACCACAAACAACAGTCTTTCACACAACTGTGCTTCACTGTCTTCAGCAGATTCTTTATAAAATAAAGATTGAATCAAGTAAATGATTCTGTTGCAGCAGCTTGATTAGGATGATATAATCAGCAGCATGGAGTCTTCAAGTGTGTATACTTGATGTATCTTGAATACAGAATTTACCTGAAGAATCTTTCTGGATCAGTGGCTTTAAGTTCAGTAAGTTCAGCAGGGTGTTTTTCAGCTCAGAATTGTCTCTTAAATTTTTCTCTTAAAGTACATCAATCATCATCTTTTTCTGAGTTGAAGTTCCTCTATTTATACGTAAGAATGCATGTGACTTGTATTTGAAATTCAAATGTAACCGTTCCTTGTTTTTGTCCCAACTGATTTGCTTTATGTCACTATTCATAGGATCGACAATCGCTAAATCCTTTTGACAAAGGCAAATGGCCCACCCTTTGACTTATAACCATTGGATAAAAATCTGAATCATCCCAACGTTCTATTGATCTCAGCCTTTGATTTGTTTGATAAGTCAGAGTTAGTTAGCTGTCCTTATCCTTGTAATCTTCCAATATAATCTTGAATTAATCGAGGTATATTATCGCAGAGTTCATCATCACCGTCAGATACCAATCATCGCAGTAAACAAAGAATTTGTCAGATGTAAAATAAAGTGCAAATTGATATCTTTTATCTAACTTTTAGTTGTGAAGTTAGATTACACCTTTTTTTTTAATTATAACCAAGTTCCAAACATCATCCAACTTATGGAACTTAGATCTTGTACACAAGGTATATGTAATCGCTTAGGTCATCACAGACTTGCCTAAATTTCCGATTCCATATCCTTGACTTAAGTTACTAAGTTTGATCTCTTAGCCTTCAGAATCGAAGTTTGAGCCCTCACCTTCGCCTTCAAGAGGTTCCCACCGCCCATCGACCTATCTACCCCATCGATATAGACCATCATACGATATAAATCATCTGACCTTTACAGTCCTTGTTTGATCAAACCTATACAATGATCAAACTCTAATAAACCTATAGAATTGATCTAGACATCATTTTGCCTTTGCACTATAACAGCTAGTCTGACACTCATCATCAAAACATAGAAATAATTCCAACACCAAGAACTACGAAGAGACTGGATTCCTACACAATTACAGGATACACAGGCAACTTTGGGTAAACATTATCTCAGGCTCAGTCTAAACACATTCAAACCACCTCCTCTTTCATACATTTTCCAGATTTCTAGGATCTTTATCCATTGTCACTAGTAAATACGGCCCAGATTACTATTAGATGAGATCCAACATCACAATTCATGCTACAAGAAGGTCCTTAATGACGGTTAAAATAGCATATCCTACGACATCAACATTCTACTCATTAACGGGATGAGATTTTGGTATTTATCATTTTTTTTCCAGAATTGGTATTATTTCTTGTTATATTGGATTATTATCGGGTAACGAAGGTTGAACCACGAGTTTAGGCTAGATTATGAAGTGGGATTAAGAAAAGAATAGACTTAGGGTATTCCAAAACCTTCCAAGTCAATTTTGCAGAAGAAAAAGTGTGAAAATGACCCCGAATTACCGGGAGTGGCCGCCGGCATATCGATCATCAAGAATCTTCCGAAACACATTTTCTTGGATGAGGGGTAGCTTTTAGGGTTAGCTAAGTCGGTTTTAAAATTATATATAAGAGGCCTTGTCCTCGTAATTGAATATACCAAAATACTAATAGTTTCTATGCAATAAAAGTTCTTTATTTATTTTCTTTATGATTTCTAGTCACGTAATCCGACGGATTCGCATCTTAAGCAGAGATCTCGAGGAAGATCTATGCTCATCTTCGAGGGTATGATTTTGGCTCTTTCTAGATGTACATATGTTGTTCTATGTGATTAGTATCTTTTAATTGTTATTAGTAGTTTTAATTATGTAGTAGGTAGTTTATTTCACACCATACGCGTGATAGATCTCAATTGTTGGTGAAGAAATCATGAAATTGTGGTCCCGCTTTTTAGATCCGCAACGGTCTTTATCGCAAGATCTGAATAGGTACTAAATACTAAATCATGATCATCGGCCTCGCCACGCCTCGATCTACTATTTGCATGTCATCGTAAATTAACATGAAGAACGATTAAGTGAAGTGGTAGTTCGGACAATGTCTTGATTGATCCTTAGAACGTGCTAGTCAACCCCACGATAGATGCTTAGGAGGTCTTCGCTCATGAGCCGGATAGTCCTAATTTTATTGCATGTGAATTAATACAACCAATGAAGTACGTTAATTGCACATAGGCACCTATTGTCTTTTCAATGGAAGTCGCGATTATTAGTACAGGATTAACACCCGTAATAGCTTAAAGATCTAAAATTTACCAACGGGGATGATTGATGCATGATATTTGGGGGAATAGCTAATAACTCTTAATTAGACTAATACATTAGAAACTCTTGTGTGCTTTTGTTGAACTTGCATAATCTTGCGTGTTTATTGGCACCATTATATATGATCTTGCACTATAGCTAGTCGTAGACAATTCTTGTGACAACTCAATCTTGTTTTAAACGTATCCTACGAGTCTCTGTGGGATTCGACCTTAACTCACTAGTAATCTAATACGATAGACCTAGTCCAATTGCTAGTAGTCCGTGCCTTACACCACGGCGTGATCAGGCTTTTTGGCGCCGTTTCCGGGGACTTGTGTGAAGAATATTTTTAATTCAAGATTGAGAATTTGTATATATTTCATTTCTATAATTATCGAGTCTGTTCAACACGGCTATTTTAATCTGTCTATGAATAATTGAGTCATAATAAATGTTGTTTGTTCTATTGGATTGTGGAAAAATACACCCGATTTAGCACGACACTCCGGCGATATATCGAGCGCTCTGTAAGTGTAGAATCGACTCGCTTGTTAAGTGTCATGTCAATCGCCATAGTCTCAGATTTTCGAGTCGCACAAAGTAGTGTAACAACCACCGAGGAAATTAACTAACTTTTTTCTTTTTTTATGTGCCTTGTACTATGCAACAAGGAATTCATGTCACCAAACTCGAGCGCTCATACGTATTGAAAAATTTCAAGGAAAACCGCATGAGGCTCGAGGAATAATCAAAGTCGGCTCATGAAACAAACTCGCATGAAGGAAGTGAGAAGGGCAGAGACGAGGAGATTCTACATCTAGAAGATCCAAGAGACAATGGCATAGAACGAGTTAATGGACGTAACGGTAAAAGGAGGAGAAGAAATGAAGTAGGAGTTGTTGTACAAGCAGATAATAGAACACTATGTAGCTATACTATTCTAACGATTGAGTAGTTTGTACAAGAAATTGTTCAATCAAGAATGCAAATGAAAATTTCCATCCAAAACCCAATATTATACAAATGGTGACAAACTACACTACATTCCAAGCAATACCAAACAAAAATCCAAGAGTCCATGTCACCAACTTCTTGAGATAGTCAAAGACTATCAAATCAAGTAGGAGTGCCTAAAGATAATATCAAGCTTAAGCTATTTCCATTCACATTGAAGAATAAGGCAAAAATATGGTTATTGTCTTTAGCAGCAGGATCTATCCAATCTTGGACAGACCTCTTTCAGAACAAAAGAAATGTCTTCATCACGATATCACTCTACTAGTGAGAATACACAATTTCTGGCCACGGATTATGCCAAGTGAACAAATGAGAGTTGATGCATTGAGCAATCGGTGTTTCACGTGTTATCCCCTGAAGAAGCTGAAGAGAAATTAGAACTGATCGCACATACAAGTCAACGGTGGACACATCAGACTGAGGTAGTGAAAGCATCGTAAGGCATATTTGGAGAAGATACTTCTCAATAGATCTTATACAACTTAATAGTGATAAATGAGAATATGGAAGGCCTGCATGATGCATCACCAAAGTAGAGAAGGTAAAAGGAATTGAGACAACCAACACCGAGGACATGAACTATCTATGGAGGCAAGAAAACCCATATCGTATGGATATCGCCTGGGTTCTCATGACCACCCTAGTTTTATATACAACAATCTTGATGGCGGCGAGAGAGCAAAGACAACCGGAGGTTTCATGCCCCAATCAAACAAGTCCGTTTGATGGGAAAGCGGCTATGGACAAAATGAGCTCAACTGTGACCGAGAGCATCACTCAACTAACGAAGTCTATGAGCGAGCTTAGTGAAAAATTTACAACATAGACTAACCAATCAGAAAGCCTTCATGCAGAATCTATCGCACCAAGTGGGGAAGATTGGAAAACAAATGTCAGCTCCCCATCCCGGAGCATTAACCAAAGAACAAAGTGAAACACCCAAGGACGGAATGCCATTATGACAAGAAGCAGAAAAAAGTTGCCTGGACCAATTATCAGAGGAGAACCAGAGAGCGGAACTGAACAAAACGTAGTTGAATTAGAGAGAATAGGGGACCAAATCATGACACCAGTGCACTGAATCAAACATCTGCAGATTCAACGGACAAGCAGGGAGCACTACAAGAAAACTGCCTTTTAATGAGGAGAAATTAACGAGGAGCTGAAATCTCGTCATTAAATGGTATTTATAATGAGGAGATCTAAAAAATGTCTTAATTGATGACCAAATTTTATATCTCCTCATTATTGATCATAATTTCTCCTCATAAAAAATACAATATATAAAATCTCCTCATTATTAGTATTTTTTATTTTTTTTATTTTTTTTAACATAATTATTTTACTTAGATATATACAATTTCATCTAAAACCAACTCATCCCCAAAACAAGAAAACGAACGGCTCCAACCCTAGAAATCCTTCCATGGCCACTTTCAAAGCTCTCCCTCAAATCCCCGTAAATCCAGCCTCGCTTCTTCTTCTTCTCGACCGCTATGTGATACAACTGCTCGATTCCTCGGTAAATCGCTTTGGGCTGTTCGGTTCGAGAGAAATACGGTTGTTGGGCTCTCTTGATCGATTCAAATCGCAACACGGTTCTTAGAATCGCAAGGATTCAATCCAAAGCACGAAATCGGTTAATTCGCTTCTTTATCTCTTCTATTTTCTGATTATAATTTTCAAATTTATTCAGCCGTAAGAGCTTCCAATTCCAAAGATCAAGATGAGGAAAAGGGCAGCCTGTTGCTCGCGAATCGCAATGTGCCCCAAAACCGCATCAAGTAGAAATTATTGTGGATATGGACGGAGAACAAGCAAGTCACGACGGCCTGTGGAGAGAGGTTGGAACACTTTCATCTTCCCTTCTAGTCACGAGACCTTGCCGCCGAGTGGTCATGTAAATGTTTCTATTTCCTTTACCGCATCAATTTCGATTTTAAAAGAACTTGCTTTTGGGCTATTGAAATTTCGTTGATTGGTGTACACAACAACAATTATATGGGGCCTTAATATGAGGTTGTGAGGCGTGTTAAGATTTTAATGTGCTGAAAATTGGTGCAGCTCTCTCGCTTATTTCTCCTTTCTTCATTGAAGAGGAGAAGTTTTTGATGTCAAGACCTAAGAGTTGGCGTGTACAAGGATGTTTCTTCTCCTCCGCAATTAGAGAAGATTCGGTCATTGAATGAGGATCGCTTAATTATTGTTCATCTTCATGATTGGCGTGTATGTTTTTGTGCATATGGCATGGCATCCTCTTAAGCACCAATTAATGTTAGTCATTGTTATACAAGAATATGAAGTTAACTTGTATTTGTATGCAGATGTTATAGATCGTGATAAATACAAAGAAAGTTTGCATTCTCAATCTATGTATCCATATGTTTGAGAATTGTGGTTGATCCGGAAGATTACATTGGTGTTTATTAGTGCATTAGCTCTATTGGTATATCTTATTAGGTGATACCGCAGAGAATATTGTTGCTGCGCTTCAGAGCAAAAATACAATGTTGGTCGTCTCCAAATCGCCATCTCAAGCTCGATTTTTCTACAGTGTAGTGCTTCATATGGGAAAGGTGTATTTTCTTTTCCTTGTCAGATACGCATGACGCATTTCCTACATTTTAGACTCGTTATTTCCAAATTTGTTATCACCGCTGGTAGAAGATTGTAAGTCTCTGCTTTTGCTTTGAATGTAAGTCTTATTTTAAGATTCTGGTTCTTGCTTTGTCTGTGGATTGTATTGCAATCGTCAAGTCTATTTTCAAGACTTCGTAAGTGGTTTGATAGTTGATTCTCGTGTTCAATATAATTCGCTTTAGTGTTTGATCCCCATAACTGTTGGATCCATTTTTGATCATCAGAGACTTTATTGTTACTGCTTATCAATCTTGGAACACCCCTTTGTCGTGTATTATTTGAGCCTTCAAGTTCTCGCTTTTAATCAAACCGGTGAATCTCGAATTCTTGTTAAATCGAACTTGCACTCACTCGCTTGTCGCCTTGCTCACTCATTGCCCGCCGCCTATCGTAGCTTGTTGTTGATCATCTTGGACATCCTATAATAGTCTTTACATAGTAGTTATAGTAGCTCTGAATAGTGTATTTCAAGATCTGTGATTCACAGCTTGATAATCCAGCCTCTCGAACAGATTATCGGCCTTGAGATTAGCCGATAGTTCGTGCCCTTGATCGGCATTGTGTTTGGTGATTTTTTCACGCAATTTGTGTTTTGATGAACATTGTGCTATAATACTTTTGCAATATCTCGATCCAATTGTAATTTTCATATTCTCGCTAAAGCTCAGAACATTTATTTTAAATAGTCACCGCTATTTAAAAGTGTTGCCAGTGTACTTAGCACTTTGCTAGATTTTGAAAATTGTGTAGGACGATTCTAGTTTATTTAGCATTACTAAAGATCTATCAATGTATATTCTTGAATCTGGTGTCGTGAAAACGGGCATCGTAGGTCTTGTTTTCAAATAGTGCATGTTGCACTAATGGCATGCTTTTATACTGGTTTGCTTTGATTCAATCCGTAAATCTTCTTGATGTTGACTTGTGGTTCAGCCAAAGAGTTGCAGTGGAAGCCACTATAGTCGGGCGTGCTAAAAGGCAAGTGGGACCATGAGAGAACAATGTTTTCGTTGCCTCCGTTAATGACTCTTGTAAGTTCCCTTAAAGACACGCAGAATTTGTACCATCGTGGATCAAGTTGATTAAAAACCTTGTGAAATACTTACCTTTTTCTCGCAACTTTTATTCTTTCTTTGGTTGTGATAAAGAATAAATGTGGACTTTGGTTTTGATTCCTATTGCCAAGATCCGTTTTGATTTGTACTTGTTGTTGCTTTCGCTTTTATGACATAAAGGACTTTTGAGTGATATTAACAAAATGGTATTTCTAGAAAAAGTGTATTTGGTTGTTTGATGGTGCCAAGCTCCAACTACAAACTCTTAATTGGTTGAACTAGTCGTGGATGTCATTTCATGTCTCAGATTGATGTGAATAATAAAACCTTTTCCTTTTAGGCTTTTTATCTTTGGGTTATTGTGATTTATGTTTTTTTTTCTTTTTTTCCCTTCACCGATGGAATCTATCAATGCGGAAACACTCACATTTGAGATGGTATGCTCACGTGCAAATGTGTCCATGTAAATGCACATTGGGTGTTAGGTGTTGTGAGTTACAAGCGAGAGACGCGTGTTAAACGTGGTATAGGTAGTATATGGTGATGAAAATGAGCATATTTATGTTGCCTTGCCATATGAAATCCTGACATTGAGGATGTACATGCTAGTATAAATATAATGAACTTTTGTTGGACTACCTGATGCATATGTGCAATTGCTTGGAGAGCCCGGAACATGAGGGTCATCAACGCCATCAATGGTTGGTGCGGTAAAGAAGTGGCAAAAAGCTGATCCTTTAAATTCTCATGAAACATGGAAGAAGTTGTCTGAAGCAAATTCTGCTCTTGAAACGCATCTTAGTACCTTATCTAGGTTGGTAGAAGAACATGGTGATGTGTACAAAAGTGTCATCAGCAGTTGCAGCATGCTTCATCAGAGAAGGTATATTAGCCACTTAATATATGTAGTTTTAAGTCCTGAATTTGGTAGTTCAGCTTGTTATATAGTTTGATTACACATTTGTTTTTATATTGTAATTGAATTGATCTGAACCAGTTTGATATATAACTCTTCTAATCAAGTGGTTATCCAGTGCTCATATCAAACTGAATTTAAATACTTGATCTAGGTATATAGTTATAAAATAGTTATAACACATATAGCTTAGGTATATAGCTTAGATTTAACTCCTGCCTGCAATATTTGTTAAAGTGCTAAAAAATTTAAAAGGCAATTTTTTTTTACCCACACTCTATTCACCCCCCCTCTAGAGTGTTGTCTGCGCATTATCGATCCAACATTAGTGCCCCAATGATTCTGCTCATTTTGTGAACATTCATATTCTTATAACGAGGGTAAAATTTTCTATAATGAGAGGATATGTTGTCAGTAATTCATGATTTAATGAGGAGCAAATAACCCTATAATGAGGAGTTATGTTGTCGTATGATCTTTATTTAATGAGGAGTAAATGACCTGATAATGAGGAGATTAGTCATAATAAAAAATATTTTAATGAGGAGAAATTCCGTCATTAAAATAATTTTAATGAGGAGAATATATTCTCATTAAATGTATGATATAATTAATGAGGAGATTCAATTCTCCTCATTATATACCTTTACCTAGAGAAGCTGCAATGAGGAGTGGTTTCTCCTCATTAAACGCCTTTAACGAGGATAAATGGACAATTAATGAGGAGAAATCTCCTCATTAAAAGCCTAATTTCTAGTAGTGGAGAGCAGCAGCGGACAACAGGTAAGTTTTCATGAACTATAACTATTAATCCTACATCTTTGCCCTATCCCCCTTGGAAGTCCAAACCGAATCATGATGATGCTCGATATAAAATTTATTGAGATGTTTAAAAAGTTTCAAGTAAATATACCTTTGGTAGAAGCTCTGGCTGGAATTCCAGAGTACGCAATGTTTTTGAAGGAAGCAGTTTCTACCAAAAATAAGTTATTAGACCTAGATACGATTTTCTAAAATGAGGAATGCTCGGCAGTTTCCATCGCAAACTTCCATCTAAATGTAAGGATCCTAGGAGCTTCCTCATACAATGTACAATTGGAGGGTATGCCTATATTAAGCATTTCGTGACTTAGGAGCGAGAATCAATCTGATGCCTGATCGCGTGCAAGGCACTTACTAGCAATAAGACTGGTTATATCGTAGCAGAGTACTGTCGAGTCAAGGTCGAATCCCATAGAGACTCGTAAGAACTTCCAATTATCAAGATCGAGTTGTCATGATAACGGTCTCACTTACTTAACTAAAATATATGATGTGAGTATTGGTGCCTCAAACTAATAAGATTACGCAAGTTCAACGAAGCAACTAGAGTTTCTAATGTATTAGTTCAATTATGAGTAATTAGTTATTTTCCCCACACATGCAACAGTCCTCCCAATTGGTGAATTTATTCATTGTTCAGCTACGGGTACAACTCCTAACCCTATTTACTCCGATAATGGCAGTAGACAATCTATACGCAAGCTATCCTCTTTAATTGGTCCGTAATAGCCCATACGCATAAAGAACTAAAGCAGCCGATATTGAGTGTTACCTCATACCGCAAACCCGCCTAGACAGTTGTCGACACTGACCAGCACGTTCCAAGTGTCCATCGAGATAATGTCCTAATTAACACTTCACTTGTGGTCCTTCATGTAAATTTACGATAACATGCAAATAGTTGATCAGGTTATTAACATGTAGATTAAATCTATCGATCAACGTAGCTGGCGCCGATTATCATGAATTAATAATTTACTAGGTATTCAGATCTAACGATATAGACCGTCATAGATCTGAAGCACGCAAGTACTATTTCATGATTTCTTCACCAACGAATCAGATCTATAACACATAGGGTAAAATAAACTAACTACTACATAATTAAACTAAATAAGCATTAAACCATACTAATCGAATAGAACAATGATAGATCTACATCTTGGAAAAGACAGAAAATCATACCCTTGAAGACGAGCATAGATCTCCTTCGGATCTCTCCCTAGCTGGCGACTCCATCATCTCTCCGACCAGAACTCATAAAATAAATAAAAGAAAGAACAAAGAACTTTTATTGCATAATTTCCTTGAATAATTTGAGTACATTGAGTTTTGAGGTGAAGCCTCTTATTTATAGCTATCTAAATTGACTTAGGAACATCACCCCTCGTCCCAGAAAATGCGTTTCGGAAGATTCTGGACCCTCATAAGCCGGCACCGCCCCTCAGGTTACCGAAGGCATTTTTGTCCTTTTCTTCAACAGACTTAGCTTGGATGCTTCTAGAATACCCTAGGCCCGTTCTTTTCGTCCAGTCCACTCCAGATTCATCCATCATGCTCAGCCCAATGTTCTGTATCCTGAAAATCATCAAATAATGCATGAAATATTATCGAAACAGGGAAAATAAATGCTATGTGCAGATTTCTCGACTCACAAACCCGACATATGATATTCTACATAAACGGTTCACTTTTATTGGTCGAAATAACTATTTTTAGCTCATAATGGATAGAACATTGATGCCGTAGGATAGACTATTTTAACCGTCATCAATGCCACTCTCTATCTTTCATAAGGTAGGCATGAAAGAGTTGAATGAGACGTTAATAACCCTCCAGTTAGCTGATAGGTCTATGAAGCAACATATGGAGTTGTTGAAGATGTTCGGGTGAAAGTTGATAAGTTTGTGTTCTTAGTGGATTTTGTTGTGCTGGATATGGAATTGAATAGTGATGTTCCACTGATCCTATGAAGACCTTGCCTGGATACGAACAAAACATTGATAGACGTTCATAAAGGAGAGCTAATCTTAAGAGGAAATGATGACAGTGTAGTCTTCAATGTGATGAAGATGATGGGATACAACAGGATGAAGGAGAAGCATATTATATGCTGGATGACATTGATGAGCTGGTGTTAAGGTTACAACATCGATTTGCAATTGATTCGGAAGTAGCAGATACATTGCTGTTAAAGGAGGAAGAAGAGGAAAATGAGGTGAAAACTTGGCCAGGGTGCAGTGAAGGTCGTGTGAAAGAAATAGAACATGTATCTTCTATGGATATAAGCGGATCCATCCATAGAGGAGCCACCGAAGAACTTAACACTTAAACATCTGTCCTCTGATCTAAAGTACATATACTTATAGGATGATACTCTCCCCATGATAATGTGAGCATCACTGTCACCCTTCGAGAAGGAGAAGTTGTTAAAGGTACTGGGAGAGCACAAGGGAGCCTTTAGGTGGATTATAGTAGATATTCGAGGAATAAGCCCCTCAGTGTAGATCCATAAATGAAGGCAGTGGCTCAACCTCAGAGAAGATTGATGCCTCATTTGAAGGACGTTGTTAAGGAATAGATAATCATGATGCTTGAAATGGGAATCATTTTCCCAATTACAGATAGTGAGTGGGTAAGCCCAATTCATGTGGTGCCCAAGAAAGGAGGATTCATTGTCCAACCTAATGAGTTTGATGAGTTGATCCCCGTAAGACTAATTACCAGACATTGAGTCTACATTGATTTCAGGAAACTGAATGATGCAACTCGAAAAGATCATTCCCTACCATTTATTGACCAGATGTTTGAGAGAATGAGCTGTCACGCAATTTACTATTTTCTAGATGGGTACTCCGGTTAATACAAAATACATATTTCCCTTGAGAACCACAAGAAAACCACTTTCACATGTCCCTATGGAACATTCGCATATAACCGCATGCCCTTCGGACTATGTAATACGCCAGCCACATTCCAAAAATGCATGATTACATTATTTGTGGATATGGTGGAAGATTTTCTGGATATATTTATGGATTGTTTCTCAGTTTTTGGAGATAGCTATGATGAATTCTTGGACAACTTAAGTAAAGTGTAGAGGCGATGTGAAGAGACCAACCTCGTGCTAAATTGGAAAAAGGGCAATTTTATGGTTACAGAAGGAATAGTGCTTGGTCACAAGATTTTATAGAAAGGAATGAAAGTGGACAAGGAAAAGATCAAAGTAATGGAGAAGTTACCACCTCCAATGAACTTGAAGACATTGCTGAGCCTTTCTTGGCCATGCAGGACTTTATAGGATGTTCATAAAAGATTTCTCTAAGGTTTCTAGACCCTTGATTGAATTGGTTGTGAAGAATGTACCATTTGTCTTTGGAGAAGAATGAAAGGATGTATTCAACACATTGAAGCGAATATTAATAACTGCCTAGATTCTGGTAGCCCTAGATTACAAATGATAAGGCAGTTGGAGCAGCCTTGGGCTAATGAGAGGACAAAATATTTAAACCGATTTATTACGCAAGTCTTACCCTCAATAGTGCCCAGAGGAACTATGCAACTACATAGAAAGAGCTTTTAGTTGTCATTTTCACATTTGACAAGATTTGATCTTACCTTGTACGATCTAAAGTCACTGCATTTCCACTGCACTATGCGCACTTTGAAGTATCTTCTAACCAAGAAAGAATCCAAGCCGAGATTATTTAGATGGATTCTACTCTTACAGGAGTTTGATGTGGAAATCAAGGATTAGAAAGGGTCTGAAAACCAGGTGGATGATCACCTATCGAGATTAACTCTGTTGGAAGAAGAGCGGACTACTGAGATCGAGGAGTATTTCCCTAATGAACAACTTTTTGCCGTCTCAGTGATGGCTCTGGTTGATTATCATGCCAGACATAACACATCTAGAGTGGGGATGGTATACCCTTGGTTTATAAATATTGTGAATTATATTGCGGGAAGATACCTGCCACCGGAATTCACGAGCATGGACAAGAATAAATTCTTTACGGATCTGAAGCATTACTATTAGGATGATCCGTATTTATATAAAATGTGTCCCGATAATATTCTTAGGAGATGTATTCATGCTGATGAGATTCCAAGTATACTGAGCTATTGCCATTCTTGGTAAGCTGAAGGCCATTATGGGCCGGGTAAGACACCAGCTAAGGTACTAATGCAGTGTGGATTTTACTAGCCAACAATATATAAATCCACTTATGAGTTTACTAGAGCCTGTCATTCCTGTCAAATGACTGGTTACATTTCAAAGCGGTGTGAGATGCCCTTGCACAGTATCCTTAAGGTCGAGCCATTTGACGTTTGGGGAATTGATTTCGTATGACCTTTTACGTTGTCAAAATCTAATCGCTACATCCTTCTAGCAGTTGATTATGTTTCTAAATGGGTGGAAGCAGTGGCCTCACCTACAAACCATGCCAGGGTTGTCCTAATATTTCTAAAGAATAACATTTTGACAAGGTTTGGGGTGCTTAGAGCCATAATTAGCGATGGATGAGCCTTTTTTCAGTAACAAAGTTGTTCAAAATTTAATGATGAAGTATGGGTGCGACATAAAATTGCAAAGCAAAGATATCACCCCGGACAAGTGGACATGTAGAGCTTATGAATAGAAAGATAAAGAGGATTTTAGAAAAAACTGTGAATCCCACGAGGAAGGATTAGTCTTTGAAATTAGAGACGCACTGTTGGCGTACAGAACTGCTTATAGGACCACCATCGGATGTCACCATATATGATAGTTTTTTAAATTCGTGGCATTTGACGGTTGAGCTAGAGCATCGTGCCTTGTTGGCTACTCGGTTCATAAACATGGACGAAGGCTTAGCCAGAGAAAAGAGATCGATAGAATTGAATCGATTGGAGGAATTTAGATTGAAGGCGTATGGGAAAGCAAAGATATATAAGAAGAGGGCGAAACGCCGACGCGATAAGCAGATTCTGAACCGTTTTTTTCGGAATCGGAGATAAGGTGTTGGTATACAATTTGTGTTTTCGTCTTTTTCCTAGAAAACTAAAATCTAGATGGTTTGGACGATATGTCGTCACAAAATTCTTCAATTCGGGTGTGTGTGAAGTAAAGATGAACACTCTAGGAGGATTTACACAGTGAACGGCCATAGACTGAAGCATTACCTAGAGCGCAATTACGAAACCAAATTGGAAGTCTTTATGTTGGATGACCCATTTTATGAGTTACGGAGCCCAATTATTACAGTCGAGCTGGCGACTATAAACTCAAAACTACTTTGGATAAACCCTTATTTATTATTTAGTTTTCTTTAATTGAGTCAGTAAAGTAGAATGACAATCGAGAAGGTTTTTTTCATCACCTATATCTTATGTCACCCGACTCTTGATATATGTGGTTTTTCCTTAGAGATTCTCGTGTGATCCCTTGTTAAAATTTTCGCATCTTGCTTAGGTCAATAAATAAAAAAGTGGCTTAAACTGTTTTTGCACATTCTCAAAGTATGCACTATTACCGCCACCTTATTTTCTTATTGCCCTTCGCATGTTACTCAAGGTTTTTGGATGTATTTGAGATGAAGGTGAGTAGTTGGAAGATGGATAACCTAGGAGTTGATTAACGCTCCATGATTTAGTACATGACTCGGACGATCATGTCCCGAGCTAGGTAAATTTTCTATTTTTGTTTTATTATTAGTCAATGGGGACAATGCCTATAATAAGTGGTGGGTAGTAGCGGTCTTTGCTTGAAACTAAAATTTTTAATAGAAAGGGCAGTAATCTTGAATATTTTGAAAATTTTACACTATTTTTAGCTTGCCTATTGAACATTTTGAGTAAGGAATTGGTAGAAAAGGATCCCAAGAATGATTGGAATTTAACTATTGCATATTCAATTTAGTATGGAAAAATGATCATTTGTTAGATTGCATGAAGTAGTGACTTAGTAATCGTTATTTTACCATTGCATTCAATTATTTGAGCTCATAATCTGAGTGAGAAGCGATTGAGATCAGATGATGAGTTGTTTTAACAGGGAATAATTGTTTTTCTGTGTACATACTTTAACTGGTTATTGGAGGACAATAAAGCAATGTGAATTCAACAAAAGGTAAAACGGGATGAAACGGGCTTGTGAGTGAGTGAGGAATAAGACAATTCAGAGAAATCTGCCCAAAAAAGAAGAAGAAAAAATGGTGAAAAATAAAGCAAAAAGCATAAAGGTAGTGAGGAAAGCAAGTTCGGAGTGTAGGACGCACGTCCATCGCACAGATAAACAAATGAGGAACTATGAGTAGTACTCAATCCCCAAGTATGCCCGGCCTGATTAAGGTTTCATGTTGTGTAACTAAGTCAGAAGGCAAGAAGAGCAAGTATATGCACAGGTAAGTTAAGATTGTGGGGTTAATATAACTTGATTCTTTTAACGAATGCACTATCACGAAGATTTATCACACAACACATTGATGCATTGATTAGTGATGATTAATGGGGAGCTTATGGATTGCTACTTGATACGTGTTCTGCCTTAATTCTTTATCGAACATGTTATAGTTAGCGGGGATTGTTTTTTGAGGTACATGCTGCCTTGATACTCTGCTCGAGGATGAGCAAAGGGGTAGTTGGGGGTAGTTGATGACAGTTAGAATAGCATATCCTATGACATATGAACCATTTGTGTTGAATGCGATATGTCGGGTTCACGGGATGAGATTATGGTATTTATCATTATTTTATCCGGAATTCGTATTATTTCATGTTTTATAGGATTATTTTCAGGTAATGAAAGTTGGGCCACGAGTTAAGGCTAGATTATGAAGTGGGCTGAAGAAAGGAATTGATCGCGTGTAAGACACTAACATCGATATTACTAGGAAGAATACTAGGTACATTGTAGTATAGTAAATGCGAGTCAAGGTCGATCCCAAAGAGACGGTGCAACTTTAATTATAAACGATTCTAGCCTGATTAATAAGCAACATATAGGCAGTCATTGACCAACAATAAACACAAAAGAAACTTGGTATTTCTCCCCCTCTTCCCAACGATCTACTAACATGGATTAATTAACCGGTATGTTTGCTTCCCCATATAATTTCCTTAAATTAATCGAGCAAGCTTTTAATTTCGTTTTAAGCTACGGGTGCAACTCCTAACCTTATCTACTCCAACAATGGTAGTAGACAATCTATACGCAAGCTACCCTCCTTAATTGGTCGGTAATAGCCCATACGTATAAAGAACTAGAATTGCCGATATCGAGTGCTAACTCATACCGCTAACCCGCCTAGACAGCTGTCGACACTAATCAGCACGTTCCTAGTGTCCATCAAGACTATGTCCAAACTAGCAATTCACTATTCATATTTCATGCTAATTTTACGATAAGCAGATTGGCCAGATCTAACCTACTGCTAATTAAACATGTCGATCAACGTAGCTGTAGTTAATCCTCCAGATTAAGTTGCCTCAATATTGCCGAGGTAAACCGATATAGACCACCGGGTTACCGGGGTCATCTTTTCTTAATTCAAGATCTACATTGCTCAATTACGATTAATCTAAGTAAATCATTGGCCGTTAAACAAGCAGATTAACTAGCACATAAATACGAACAGATCTACCATATTTGAAAATAAAAAAGAACGGTAAAAGCTTCATACCTTCAATAATGAGGATCTAGCTCGATCTACTCAAGCTAGAGATGGTAGAGAAGGGGAGAAAACCAGAAATAACTCCTCAAAAGCGTGGAATAACTTTATTTCATGAAATTGTACAATGTAATTGAAAATTATTTTGTTCTTATGAAAATTTATACAATAATCTGTTAATGCGGCCTTATATAGATACAGTGACCGACTTATGACTTTCAGAAACCCTAACCGACTTAGTAAAGGCGGTTGAATTAATTTCGTGTCCAACAAGGCTTCGGTTTACCGGCCCTAGCCCATGGTAAACCGGGC
The DNA here is from genome assembly GCA_026214975.1 of Gentiana macrophylla. Classification (NCBI taxonomy): domain Eukaryota; kingdom Viridiplantae; phylum Streptophyta; class Magnoliopsida; order Gentianales; family Gentianaceae; genus Gentiana; species Gentiana macrophylla. The sequence continues at coordinate 51,461,176 of CM047817.1, forward strand.
CGACTTTTCAGCAGACTTCTTCTTGGAATTTAATCACTTGGCCCAACATGCTCCTTTTGGTCCAGATCCTTTCTCCAATGCTTCAGATTCGGTACATCCTATAAAACACATAAAACGAGAAAAAACAGTACCAAATCTTCGGGAAAATAACACAGATGCAGAATTACGATCCTGGAAACACACACATAGCATTTAACACATATTCCACATAATAACGAGCCTATCTATCCTCTCTAGAGCATACTTCGGGGTGAATATAGGTATAATTAATGGTACCATTTAGAGCGTTATCAGCTACCACCCTCTTAGCTTTTGATCATGCCGAGAAAAAAGGCGAAAAGAAAACAACATCCTGATCAGTACCTAAGTTAATTAAAAACAACTGTGCCGCAAAAATTAGAGATGAAGATTGCACTCATATCCATCAGTCACGCATTAAACACTATTCACACCATGAGCCAATGTGTGTGTGCAATAACTTTCACAACCGCTTAGTATTGCAGACAATCTCACATTAAGTCAACCTGTAGTCGAACTAACCAGTCTTGAACATGTTATTTATTAGTCAAATTAGCTGGCAAGGCTGATCGAGAACCGAGTATGTATTACTCTTAGGCTTGCGTTTATCGGTCTATGCAAAAGTCGTGTGTCTTACGCTCCATCGACCCAATTTTTGCCAAAGAGAATATATATGTATATATTTCATTGCACTTCTCTTTCTTGGCGGGTGAACTCTCCTTGATTTATCTATCCTCACGGTCTCAATCTTGATAAACTACCGAATCTGAAATTCCTTTGCCTTTATAAGGGTTGGTGAAACATAATTTGGGATAAAGCCAGGGTCAACTCTAGTCAAAGCAATATGCCATCGACTACACACCAAGGAAAGTGAGTTATACGTGTTTAAAATGGTGGCTCATAACATAATGTGTGCTTAATACGCCACTACATCAGAAATGGGCACTTACTCTTACTTGTAGATCGTGAAACAAAGATGAAGTCAATTAACTCAAAAAGATCAAGGATATCATATTTGTTCGAAATTCTGTCGAAATGAATCGAAGTCTAAATAGTGAACAGTGCATCAAAGAGAATCAAGATAATCACGTAATTCATGGAATAGCGTGCTAAGAAGCTAAGTGACGTCCCGTACCCCCCCCCCCCCCACTTAAACGAAACATTGTCCCTAATGTGTAAGATGGAAAAATGAAAAACGAAAAGGAACTTAGCTTCGTCAAGGGTGGAGCCAAAGAAGAATTGGATCGTCTCGCAATGCATCGGGCTTATGTAAGTCGCCTTTGAAGAATCTGTGCTATGTAACTCAAACAAACCAAGAAGAATAGCGGTGACAAGGAATCATATAATAAAATTGCGGCAGTAAAAGAGAAAATAAATAACTCCAAACAATTTAAGCCGACAAAATCATGATATTAAAAATATTCTGCTACATCTACTAAACAGGAAATAAAAATAAAAATAAAAATAAAAATAAGAAAATGGAAAATAACAACAATCAAAAGATAGAAAAACTAATCCACGTCATAATAATCCTCAGTCATCTCTGGGCTCAAACCCAGGAGGTGGTGCAGAACATGATGTAGCAGTGGTAGAAGAGGATGCTCTATGATGTGAGGCTGTCCTAGGTGGTGCGGTCGCAGGAGGAACTCCTACAAAGTCTATGATTCTATCCATCTTGCGATGCAGACTCGCATTCTCTCTCGAGTGCTCTTCTAGTAAGGCTCTCTGAGTCCGAGGTGCTCCGATGACCGGAGTATGCTCTCTCTCTTCTCTCTGTCCAACCCACCTTTGCCCTTTTGAAACTGACTATGAACTAATCATCGGCTCAGGGTCTTCCCACTCATAAGTAACCAGAAATTTGACCTCATCCTCTAAAGCGAACATGTCAATCATAGGCCCATAAGACAACTGGTTGCGCTCAGATGTGGCGGCAAGCTCGTTAATACGGTTGTGCATCAGGAGACCTATGTTGAATGGATATCCCTTCTCTAGGTAGAACATCAACTCTACCCTCTTCGGTCTGACAGACACCGTATGTTTGGTCGGTAGAAGGCGAGCACAAACAAACCTATTGACCACCTTCCTATCCCAGGATAGCTCGTTTTCTAGGAAGATGGTGGGGGCGTCCGCAGGTTTGCACTTCCATTGCACCCCAAAGTAATCAGCAATCATATCCATCATCCCAAGATCTTCAATATTGGTCGAGGATGTGTACTCATCTGGGCCAACCGGTGGATTGCGAACCCCGTAATATGCATTGATCCGCTCGATAGAAAAATCAATCTTAACCATGGACATCGTAAATGTAGCTCCAGGGTTATGCAAAACATAAGCATATAATTCTATTACCACCATGGCATTGAACCATGTCGTTGCCGCAGCCATATCTAGAATGTCTTGTACTTGTAGGGCTCATGCCAAAATCTCACCGCAATCGTCCAACTCTACGCCCCGTTCTCGAGCAACTGGTCTTCCGTTCCAATGCCCTCGGAACAATTCGTAGATCCCTAAAGGATGAAATTGCTCAACCCCGTCTATCAAGGGGTTAGCATCTCCGTAAACACTCTGATAACCATTGGGACAATGGATGGTCTGGCTACGCTTGGTACCCATCCTAGATGATAACAGGAACTGAAGCTGATGTTGATTCTGAAGAAGGTACCCTCGGTAAACCGGCCTGAACCCATGGTTTACCGACCTGATTTTTCAGGGTTTCCGACTGGAATAGTGCTTCTGGTAATGGAAGATGAAGAACTACATCACTTCACTAGCACAACAACACTAAACATCAATAGGGCTGAAGAAAATTGTATGGTTGGTGTTTTTTGTTTAAAAATGGAAGAAATGTTGGATTTTGGGGGAGATGTGGTGGTGATAGTGGTGGTGATGGGGGCCGAATTTTCTAAAGGTAAGAGAAATGGAAGAGTTTTGGTGATTTGAGAAGAAGATAGTAGATGAGAATGATGATAATGGTGGTGGAAGAGTGGTTTAAATAGGACATATGATGGAAGGTGGAAGGATTTGGTGGGATAATGGGTAGATGAGTAATTAGGGTGAAGGATTTGAGGGGGTGATTGATGGGAATGAGGTGGAGTTATGATGGAGTGTGAGAAAGGATGAAAAAGGTGGGAAAGAGGGAAAATGGGACGGTTTCTACTGACTGGTGGTGTATGATGCATCGTGTGTCCTCCACGTGTCTCTAAAAATTTAGCTTTTTAATCTGACACTCATAAAACTAAAAATCTATGCTCGGTAACCGGAGGTAACCTAGGGTTTACCGGGCTACTTTTACCAGCATTTTTCTATCCTTCTTCTCTACACACTTTAATTAATCTATCTGCTCAATCCTGACCCAAAACTGACTTGTCTCTTACTCCTTTTGTTGCTATTTCCACTCAATCCTAACCTACTTCACTAGAATCCACAACGAGTAAAAAACCCTTCCCAACAACCATCGGTTTCAATCCTAAGGGTGCGGTAGGATGAAAAAAAACTCGTCCCATCATCCAGCTACATTTATTCACTCATATTCTACCTAAGGGTTCAAGGGAGTAGTTCTGAGTTTAAAGTCGTCAGCTCGACTTACCTTTGGACCTTCAATCAATCAAAAGTCGGGGCCTTAACTCGCCAAACTTGCATATTCCAGGTTTCAACCGTCACGCACTTCCTTTCTCATTGATATTTATCCTTCAACAGTTCCTTACCATGGTTTTCCATAGAAATCTTGTAATCTCTCTTTCTAGCACGTCTCTCTCTCTCTTTGCTTGCATACTATGTCTGCCTCTGCATCGAGATTTAAACTTTATGTCAAAGGATTACACATTTTCCACTCTAAGCTCTAATCCATCACTACACAATACGGAAAAACTAGCTTCCGTGAACATCTTGTTGTGGTCCTTCTCTTCGCGCTCTCTAAGCATTAATCTCATAAATTCTTGCTCACAAGTTTCCACTAAAACCTCTCGTTGCCTATGCCCTTCCTTTTCTATCTTCATGCCTTCTACTTTTCCTGAATCATAAGTCATCTTGCAACTTTCCGGCCTATTATCTAGGGGTTCTAAGATTTTGAAAGATACTGCATTATTGTTCAATCTTTAAGTGATCTCCCCATTATCAAAGTCCATGATTGCTTTGCTTGTCGCTAAGAAAGGTCTTCCTAACAAAACTAGGGCACTTGGGTCCTCTAGCACGTCTATAACCGTGAAATCAATTGGAAAAGTGAACCCTCCTTCCTTGATCGTGAACTTTCTAAGCACACCGGCAGGCATATCCTAGTTCTATCAACAAAGGTCATGGTTAAGGTTTGATTCATAATGACCGGAAGCTTAATATTTTGACAGAGTGATGGAGGTAGAATGTTACAGCTTGGTACGGAATCACAAAGACCTAACACTACAGATATACGATTGATAGAGATTGGGAGTCGAAACGTCCCAGGGTCTCCAAACGTTTCTACCGTGTCAGAGTCAAGGTAATCCTCAGACTCTGAGAACATAGTGTCCGGATCCTCCTCCGGATCATCAGAGTCGTAGTCGGATGATATATCAATTAGCTCGATAGGAAACGTACATGGCCGATAAGTCTCATACTCCTTTAGGTTTTCCTCTGCTTCCCGTTTAAGTGCTTAAGTCTCCTCCTCCACTCGCTTCTTATCAACTTCATATTGCTCTCTGGCTTCTGATCCAAGGTACATAGAGATTGGTGTGATATCAACACGGTACGAGGCATTGTGTCTGACTCATCAAGACTTAGTCGCTTTTATTTGACTGAATTTCCGAAGTGTCCGGATACTTCCTGCAAAAAAAATAAAACAAGAAAAGGTTAGCAACTCCCGCTTCAGTTGGGGATGAGCGCAACCATTGCGGACCTACTAACTAAAATCAACTGGGATAACACAGAATAACAAGGGCTGTTCAGAATTCGATTTTCGGGGTCTCGTTAACCCGGAGGTAATCCACAGTAAACCGGACCTAACATTTCTTACTCTGACGGATTAACAGGTGCAGGTTTGATCCAGAATGACTCAAGACTCAAAATAAAATAAAATAAAATAAAAATGTCTTCTTAATCAGAATTAAAACGTTTATCCTTAAAATTGGCCATTGTCCCTGGCAACGGCGCCAAAACTCTTGATCGCGTGTAAGTCACTAACGTATAAATTACTAGCAAGAATACTAGGTACATCGTAGTATAGTAAATGCGAGTCAAGGTCGATCCCACAGAGACAATGCAACTTTAATTATAAACGATTCTAACCTGATTAAGAAGCAACATATAGGCGGTCATTGACGAACAATAAACATAAATGAAACTTGGTATTTCTCCCCCTCTTCCAACTGATCTACTAACTTGGATTAATTAATCGTTATGTTTACTTCCCCACATAATTTCCTTAAATTAATCCAGCGAGGTTTTATTTTCCTTTTAAGCTAAAGGTGCAACTCCTAACCTTATCTACTCCAACAATGCTAGTAGACAGTCTATACACAAGCTACCCTCCTTACTTGGTCTATAATATTCCATACGCATAAAGAACTAGAATTACCGATATCAAGCACTAACTCATACCGTTAACCCGCCTAGAAAGTTGTCGACAACGATCAAGACATTCCTAGGGTCCATCAAGACCGTGTCCAAACTCCCAATTCACTATTCAGTATTTCATGCTAGTTTTATGATTACAATAACAAGATTGGCCAGATCTAACCTTCTGTTAATTATACCTGTCGATCAACGTAGCTCGAGCGAATCCTCCAGATTAAGTTGCCTAAATATTGCCGTGGTAAACCGGTATAGACCACTGTGTTACAGGGGTCATCTTCTCTTAATTTTGGATCTACATTACTCAATTATGATTAATCTTAGTAAATCATAGAGTCGTTAAACATGCAGATTAACTAAAACATATTGAAGATAAAAAGGAACGTTCAAAGCTTCATACCATCAACAATGAGGATATAGCTCAATCTACTCAACCTAGAGATGGTAGATAAGGGGGGAAAACCATAAATAACTCCTCAAAATCTTGGAATAACTTTATTTCATCAAATTGTAGAATGTAATTGAATATTATTTTGTTCTTATGAAAACTTATAAAATAATCTGTTAATGCGGCCTTATATTGATACAGTGACCGACTTATGACTCTCAAAACCCTAACCAACCTAGTGGGGAGGCGAGAATTAATTTCTTGTCCAACAAGGCTTCGATTTACCGGCCCTAGCCCACTGTAAACCGGGCCAACTATTCTCCTTTTTCTTCGGTTGACTTCTTCTAGGGCTTTAATCACTTGGCCCAACATGCTACTTTTGGTCCAGATCCATTCTCCAATGCTCCTGATTCGGTACATCTTATAAAAACACATAAAACGAGACAAAACAGTACCAAATCTTTGGGAAATTAACACAGATGCAGCATTACGATCCTGGAAACACACACATAACATTTAACACTTGTTCCATATAATAATGAGCCTATCTATCCTCTCTTGAGCAGAATTCTGGGTGAATATAGGTATAATTAATGGTACCATTTTGAGCGTTATCCGGAACAGACCTAGAAAATTCCAGAACCTTCAAAGTCAAGTCGGCGGAAGAAAACGTACATACCGGGAGTGGCCGCCGACATATCGAGCATCAAGAATCTTCCGAAACGTGTTTTCTTGGATGAGGGGTAGCTTTTAGGGTTAGCTAAGTCGGATCTACAACTATAAATCAGAGGCCTCATCCTCAAAATAGAATGTACCAAATTATTACAAGTTTTTATGCAATAAAAGTTATTTATTTATTTTCTTTATGATTTCTAGTCATGGAATCCGACGGATTCGCCTCTTAGGGAAAGATCTGAGGAAGATCTATGCTCACCTTTGTGGGTATGATTTTCTGGCTCTTTCTAGATGTACATCGGTTGTTCTATGTGATTAGTATGTTTTAATTGTTATCATTAATTATTATTATGTAGTGGTTAGTATATTTTACCCCATATGTTTATAGATCTGAATCGTTGGTGAAGAAATCATGAAATAGTGGTTGCGTTCTTCAGATCTATGACCGACTTTATCGCCAGATCTGAATACCTACTAAATCGTAATTCATGATAATCGGTGCCAGCTACGTCTGATCGACGGATTTAATTTATATGTTTGTAGCCTGATCAACTATTTGCATGTCATTGTAAATTAACATGAAGGACGACAAAGGGAAGTGTTTGTTCGGACAATGTCTTGATCGATCCTTAGGAACATGCTAGTTAACCCACGATATCTGCTTTGAGAGATCTTAGGTCTTGTGCCGGCTAGTCCTAATTCTTATTGCATGTGAATTAATACAACCAATGAAGGGGGTTAATTGCACATAGGCACCTACTGGCTTTTCAATGGAAGTAGCGTAATATTAGGGATTAGCACCTGTGCCTGTTAAAGATATAAAATTTACCAACAGGGGATGATTGATGCATGATATGGAGGGAGTAACTAATAACTATTAATTAGACCAATACATTAGAAACTCTTGTGCGCTTTTGTTGAACTTGCATAATCTTGTGTGTTTAGTGGCACCATTGTTTATGTTCTTGCGCCATAGCTTGTCATACACCAATTTTGTGACAACTCAATCTTGTTGTAAATGTATCTTACGAGTATCTATGGGATTTGACCTTGACTCACCAGTACTCTACTACGATAGACCTAGTCCTATTCATAGTAGTCCGTGCCTTACACCACCGAGTGATCAGGCCTTCAACTGGCAATTCTATTCAAGATTCTTCATCATCATCATAACACCCAGAAGGCTTGATCATTGGTAAACTGAAAGTTAGTGAAGCAGATCTTCGTAGACACCGGAAGTGCAGTAAACGTGCTCTTCCATTTTGTATTCCAATCAATGCAGTTACACGATTGTAAGCTGACACAGTTTCAGCACCGTTGTTTGGCTTTACCATCCCCCTATTTCACCCCATGGGGATGATCAGATTAGCCACTACATTTGGCCAAAGACCATAGGGCAGGACCCTTATTGTAGATTATGTTCTCCACAGCAAAACATGTCGCAAAGCCACAGGGAGAAAGAAATTTAACTATCAAGCCTCCAAGAGAACAGGAAGATTAAACCTGAAAGGTCCCAGAAAAAAGCGAGAACATGAGATTGTTGTTCACCAACAATTAATATTTGTCCTTTACCAACCAAAAGAAACATTCTTGTAGAAAAAACAGCAGGCCATTGTTTTAACCTACGGCCATTGTGAAAAAGGTGCTGTACAATTTTTTTTGGCAATAAATTTCCAAAAAGAAAAACCTGAAGCATGTACGGAAATCTAGAAAGCTGATAAATTTTCTTCCCAAAAAAATGCATGTATTAAAAGATTTAAGCAAGTCCTTTGAAGAAGAGGAGCAATGAATATGCAGACAGTACTGCAAAGAGCAGAACAACTAAAAACAGATCTTTAAGCACATATTACGGATTGCAAGCATGATGTAACTAACAAAATTTATAGGTAAAATCACGCTGCCTACCCATATAATGCTGCAGTAAATGAACCTTGGATTTGTATTAAACTTTCTTACCAATTATGTAGTGTTTGTACCGGGAGACTAATGAGAACAGAGAAAGCAAATTAAAAGCAAATGTGAAGAGGCTATGCAATATATTAACGGTAAGAGGTATCAATTTTGCTAGGCATATAGGTCACTACATGAACTAATCATGGAAGAAGGGCCTATTACCATAGGAAGTGAAGCCTAGCCCTCGGTTGAAGCAAAGACTCTCATCCCCCCAGCGCGAAGCCATCATTCTCGAGTTCATTCCGCATCATTACCTTGATAAAAGTCACAGCGATCGCCTCAAACTTGTATGATGGGCGTTAATTGCCAACCCCGGTAACATGTGAAGACATAAACCCCAAAGACAGGATATTGAAGGTGGATGCGTGTAGAGAGACCGGAGGAACAAGCGGCGTGAATAAGTGCATACACGGGAATTTTTTCGACCTAATTCGTAAAATGGTGGGCTATTTTTGCTCGAAGATGGGCCAGTACATAGGGCCGACCCAAATAATATAAACACTATATAAGTTACTATAAGTGTTCGTCCCTTTGAAAGGCTAATACAAGTTTAGAGGAGGGGGGTGAATAAACTTGTCCCTAAAAGCTGGATTTAAAACAAATTAAAGTTCGGTTCAAACTTGTGTGGAGTTAAGTTGACTAAGTGAGTTTAAGTCAAACTGACTTAAGCAAAAAGCGAGCCAACCGGCGTGGATATAATTCTAGCATTTTTCTTGATCTTGTTATTCTATGTGAAATCTGAGTGTGTTAAATCGAATTACGTGAATGTCAATCTATAAAGCGTGAGGTGTATAACAATCAATTCTAGGAATGTGTAGATAAATGCTAAGTAAGTAAGTAAGTACGTAAAGTAAATAAACAAGAATTATAGAGGTTCCAGGAGGTGTAATCTGTCAATCATCTTTTTCCTGTGGTGTAGGAGGAAAATTCCACTAGAACTTCTTGAGGTGAGTTGTTACAAAAAGTCCTAAACAATAGTCATTGGCTAATCCCTAGCTTCACTATCTAAGCAGGTTGTAGAATAGGTAGAATTCTTTGTTCTTCAATTTCTAGAACACTGGTCCTTGAAGGGTTACGTATGCCTCTTCACCAACTAACACCACAAACACAGATCTACCCATTGCTTTGTGACAAACTGTCCTTAGCGAGAACCTTCTTTGGTTGGCTTCACAGTCTAAACCTTTGATGTAGAATCAAAGTTGGCTGATTGATTCTCGTTTGTGGTTCTTCAAAGTGTCTGAATCTGGATAAATTCTGTGTAGCTTGAACCCTTGAAGAAATTCTTGATATGATCTTTTTATATCGCAGAGATGATAGCAATTCGAATAAAACGACTAATGCACAAAAATGCTTGTTGATCTTTATAATTCTTCCTTCTGTTTGTTCTTGGTGCAAAGTCCTCTATTTATAGTGTGAGGTCTAACGTTCATCTTGTTTGAATCCGAATTGTATCAACGTCTATCTTGTAACGGCTATATTTTCTGACCGTTCTGATGTGTCAGTATTTCATCCCATAGAATTGCTTCCTTTTAAACGTTCGACTGTACTATCAGTTTGTTGGATGGCTGACATATAAAACTGAGTTTACTGATCAGTTTTATACTGTGTTCAAAAGTTGTCAGTTTCTTGACTGGCTTGGAGCATTAACTGAGATTTTACTCTTCTTCAAATATCACTACTCCATTTTTCATTTGATTATAATTGAGTTAATCAGAGTACACCAAATACAATCATCTTCTAATAATTCACTGTCCTTATAATTCTTAGGTCTTCATACAAGATACATAAAGTCAGTTCAGGTCACCACAAACTTGCCTGAAGTCTAACTTTATAGTCTCGACTTGTAATCTTCATAACTAAGTTTGAACCATCAGTTCTTCAATCTTCTATAACTGTGTCTGTGACCCTCAGTTCTTCATCAACTGAGTTTGAACCCTCAGTTCTTCAATCTTCTAGATAAGCCAACCGAGTTTGTGTCCCTCAGCGAACTTATCTTCTTCAGTTTCATATTGGTGTATTCTGAGTCAGTTTATTTACCTTAATGATTCCAGTTTTCTAAATGACTTCCAGTTTTCAATTTCACGACACACTAACTATTACAGTTCTGGTCTGATGTAACCTATACAAATATCAGACTCTAGTAAGACCTATACATTCAATTCTAGACATCTTTTAGCTTTCCACTATAATAGCTAGCTTCAGCACTTCATCAATGAGGTTAAGATAATATTCTGAGTAAATATGATGAATTATCATCAAAACATAAATTTTATTTCCAACAATTTCCCCCTTTTTGATGATGCGAAAACTCTCCCTAAAAGAAAAGCTTAAAGATCAAAACAATGTAAAACAATGTAAAACTGGATTTCATAAGAATACGCAAAAACTAGAATAGTTACACTTTGTTCAAATAAATTTGACTAAAGACTAAGCTTCTTTTTGTGCTTTTTGTTTAACTGAGATGTACTTAATTTCTTTGTCATGTAGACGATAATCATATTCTAGTTTTGAGTCTTCATTAGAAAAGGTTTTGTTATAGTCTACTTGACTTCCTTCTTTCCATTTTCTCATTATTGAAGCTTCATACCTTCAATAATGAGGATCTAGCTCGATCTACTCATGCTAGAGATGGTAGAGAAGGGGAGAAAACCAGAAATAACTCCTCAAAAGCATGGAATAACATTATTTCATGAAATTGTACAATGTAATTGAAAATTATTTTGTTCTTATGAAAATTTATACAATAATCTGTTAAAGCGGCCTTATATAGTTACAGTGACTGACTTATGACTTTCAGAAACCCTAACCGACTTAGTAAAGGCGGTTGAATTAATTTTGTGTCCAACGAGGCTTCGGTTTACCGGCCCTAGCCCACGGTAAACCGGGCCGACTTTTCAGCAGACTTCTTCTTGGACTTTAATCACTTGGCCCAACATGCTCCTTTTGGTCCAGATCCTTTCTCCAATGCTTCAGATTCGGTAAATCCTATAAAACACATAAAACGAGACAAAACAGTGCCAAATCTTCGGGAAAATAACATAGATGCAGAATTACAATCCTGGAAACACACAAATAGCGTTTAACACATATTCCACATAATAACGAGCCTATCTATCCTCTCTAGAGCAGAATTCGGGGTGAATATAGGTATAATTAATGGTACCATTTAGAGCGTTATCAGATACCACCCACTTAGCTTTTGATTGTGCCGAGCAAAAAGGCGAAAAGAAAACATCATGATCAGTACATAAGTTAATTAAAAACAACTGTGCCGAAAAAATTAGAGATGAGGATCATGCACTCATATCCATCAGTCACGCATTAAACACTATTCACACCTTGAGCAAATGTGTGTGTGCAATAACTTTCACAACCGCTTAGTAATGCAGACAATCTCACATTAAGTCAACCTATAGTCGAACTAACCAGTCTCAAAGATGTTATTTATTAGTCAAATTAGCTGGCAAGGCTGATCGAGAACCGAGTATGTATTACTCTTAGGCTTGTGTTTATCGGTCTATGCAAAAGTCGTGTGTCTTACGCTCCATCGACCCAATTTTTGCCAAAGAGAATATATATGTATATATTTCATTGCACTTCTCTTTCTTGGCGGGTGAACTCTCATTGATTTATCTATCCTCACGGTCTCAATCTTGATAAACTACCGAATCTGAAATTCCTTTGCCTTTATAAGGGTTGGTGAAACATAATTTGGGATAAAACCAGGGTCAACTCTAGTCAAAGAAATATGCCATCGACTACAAACCAAGGAAAGTGAGTTTTACGTGCTTAAAATGGTGGCTCATAACAGAATGTGTGCTTAATACGCCACTACATCAGAAGTGGGCACTTACTCTTACTTGTAGATCGTGAAACAAAGATGAAGTCAATTAACTCAAAAAGATCAAGGATATCATATTTTGTTCGAAATTCTGTCGAAATGAATCGAAGTCTAAATAGTGAACAGTGCATCAAAGAGAATCAAGATAAGCACGTAATTCATGGAATATAGTGCTAAGAAGCTAAGTGACGTCTCGTACCCCCCACTTAAACAAAACATTGTCCCTAATGTGTAAGATGGAAAAATGAAAAACGAAAAGGAACTTAGCTTCGTCAAGGGTGGAGCCAAAGAAGAATTGGATCGTCTCGCAATGCATCGGGCTTATGTAAGTCGCATTTGAAGAATCTGTGCTATGTAACTCAAACAAACCAAGAAGAATAGCGGTGACAAGGAATCATATAATAAAATTGCGGTAGTAAAAGAGAAAATAAATAACTCCAAACAATTTAAGCCGACAAAATCATGATATTAAAAATATTCTGCTACATCTACTAGACAGGAAATAAAAATAAAAATAAAAATAAAAATAAAAATAAGAAAATGGAAAATAACAACAATCAAAAGAAAGAAAAACTAATCCACGTCATAATAATCCTCCAGTCATCTCTAGGCTCAAACCCAGGAGGTGGTGCAGAACATGATGTAGCAGTGGTAGAAGAGGATGCTCTTTTGATGTGAGGCAGTCCTAGGTGGTGGGGTCGCAGGAGGAACTCCTAGAAAGTCTATGATTCTATCCATCTTGCGATGCAGACTCGCATTCTCTCTCGAGTGCTCTTCTAGTAAGGCTCTCTGAGTCCGAGGTGCTCCGATGACCGGAGTATGCTCTCTCTCTGCTCTCTGCCCAACCCGTCTTTGCCCTTTTGAAACTGACTATGAACTAATCATCGGCTCAGGGTCTTCCCACTCATAACTAACCAGAAATTTGACCTCATCCTCTAAAGCGAACATGTCAATCATAGGTGTTGGTCCCAGAGAGGGGTAAAACTATAGTCAGAGAGGGAGGGTGAATGACTATAGTGGAGTTTCAAAAACTTTTCTTTTATTTAAAAGCTTTTGGGCAGCGGATAAGTCCCTTCTTACTATGTTGTTTTCAAATCAGTTTAGACAATCACAGAAATAAGTTATGGTGTAGGCAAATTAAATAAATGATGTAAAGTAAATTGCAGAAATTAAATTGACACAAGGCTTATAGTGGTTCAGGGTGGTGTAATCCCTTAATCCACTCTTCTCCTGTGATGATCGGAGGAATTCACTCTTATTTTCACAGATACAATAGTATGATTGTCCTTGGCTTCCCAAGCTTCACAATCTACATGACTATCACTCCTTGACGATTGCGCATGACTTGGTGATTCGGTCTCATTTCTCTGCTCCTTGAGATCAAAATCTTTCAAGCGGCTATCACAGTTCAACTCTTTCTCGGATTGCCTCGATTACGTTGTTTTACTTTGATGAGAATGTGATTCACAAACTTGCTTGATCAATCTCGAGTCTTTGAGTGTATCTTTGTAGCTCGATGTCCGAGTTGATAACTAGATGTGTCTTTTTAAGTTGGAGAGAAGGCTTTTAAATTGGCAGGGGTTTTTGCTTGATTTTCTCTTTCAATTATTCCACGCTCGTCTATCTTTTCTTTCTCTGTCAATGCCTTCTATTTATAGCCTTGAATAACCTTGATTTTGAAATTCCGTCATTGGCTATATTAATGAGGAATAATCCTTGATTTTATTCTTGATTCCCCCCTTAATTGCATTCTCCTTGATTTGAGTTGATCGGATTCTTTCTTCAATAAATGTTGAGAAAATCCGTCCTTGATTGATCCTCAATGATTGTGCATTTAATACATGATCTTCTGAATCTTCAACGTATATTAAACCTGATGTGGTGAGTGTTCCTTCGCCCGTTTGAGCGGTCGGCGATCCTTCCGACTTAGCCGATTTAGATCTTCCTTCACCGTTTGTCTTCACTCACCGAAAGTCGATTTACTTTGCGGTTCACGATTTTCTTCTTTGCTTGGTTGAAAGAGAATCTTTGTACTTCACCGATCTTAGATTGGGGTGAGATCGGTGTACACCATATTCGAATATTAATGTACATAACTTGTAGTATAACTTAGACTTGTCCAAGGTCATCTGAGACTTCCTTGGTTACAAGTCGGACCTTTAATGTCTGCATTGCTTCTCTCCTTGGTGCTTGCCTGGCTTCACTCTGCCGAATACTGTTTTTGCTTTGCCGTCCTACCAACTAGTACAATACTTGTCTGACTCAACTTATACAACATGTCGGACTCTATGTAAGGACTTATCTGAGAGAATTCAAACTTATTTCGGGCTTGCTATAACAGACTAGTATGGCCATCATCAAAACATGATAAAATGTTCCTAACAATTTCCCACTTTTTGATGATGCCAAAACCCTCATAAGCCTGAACATAAGTAATCGAAATAATAGGACAAAAATTCAACATTTTTATTCATCCATCATAGGGCAATAAGATCGAAAACTTTATTCAAAGGTTACAAACTATATTTTGCTTAATTCAGCCTTATACTTCTTGAACTTTGTAGTCTGAACCTCTTCAATGTCTTTCCAATCAATTTCTGGAAACTTCCACTTCCAATATGCCATAGCTGTATATTCAGATACACCCTGAAAGACTCTTTTGGCAAGAGTGCTGTTGAAATCCGGCATGGTCTCATTTGTCTTAGGTTCTCCAAAATGTTTTCAAGTCTTTCCCTAGCCTCAGCAATATGTGAATCTGCAAACTTGAGGCTTTTGTAGAGACTCCACTGCTCCTGTTTCTCCATTCTTCCCATAGGATTGAAGAATTTTTGCCATATATTTGAATTCATCTTGTTGTTAAATTTGGCAAATCTTACGGTCCTTTTGAGATAGTGGTATGGTGAGCTTGGTTTGTTGTTGGTTTGTTTGAGAAGTGCAAATTCTCTTTTGACTTCATTGTAGAGTTTGGCCATATCGGTTCTCATCCTTTCATCCTGATAGCTTAGCCAATCAGCCCAAGCTTCATCTTGTGAGGAGTGAGGATAAAGTCCTTCCTGTACTCTGAAAAATTCTCTTACATGGTCCAGTACATTGCATCATATTTTGCTTTGCTTTGGTGACCGAGTGTAAGTTCTGTGTTCCCAGGTATGTGCAGGCTGCTGCTGCTGCCTGTGTGTTTCCTCAGTCTTTGAGTCTGTGTTGACTAGCTGATCCTCTTTCTTGACTAGATCCAAGCCTTTCTTTGTTTGCGGATCTGTCTCTATCATCATCTTTTCTTTGCATGGGAAGAGAAATCCAATGCGAGGGTTCTTTTAGGGCTTTTTCTTTTTTCGACCCTTCTTTCTTTGTTCTTACGCTTCATTTTCGATTCTTATTTCTCTGTCTCTTGCTCTCGGTTGTTCTTCGGTGAAATTTGGTGGTACGATTATCGATCCTTGAGTTCGAGGCTTATCCCGATTTTCCCTTTTGGCGACATCATCCCTTTCTTTGGAGTAAGATGCTATTTGTGGCCTCTGCCGTGCCGATCAGAGAGTCAAGCTTTGATTCAATAGATGTGAATCTGTGGTGATGATCATTCAGTTTCTCATTCACACTACAAAATTTGATGCCAAAGGCCACTGCCATTGATTCATTTTCTTAGGGAATATGCTGTCTGAGCCCTGCAAGATTGTTGGTGATATTGATAATAAGATGCTTCATCAGATTTCCCTGTTGTTGAACCACAATGTTTTGTGCATTAATGTACTCTGCAATGGCCTGAAACTTGTGTTCAATGGAGGAGCTTTTGTCATTAAATGCTGAAGTCATGGATCTGAGATACATTGCTTCTTTGCTCCAATTCTTGACGTGGTAGTCTGTTGCTTTCTCAAAATTTTCATTGGTAATGCCGGTGGCGGTGAGAGAGTTTGAGCCTTGTGTCACTAGTTACGGATACATTTCTTGTCCACTTGTCTTGATGTTGAGTGACATCTCGCTCCGGTTTCAAATCGTCAAGAATTTGGGTAGATGTGTATCTTTGGAGTTGCTTGAGCTGCAGATTCCCTATCTACGTGCCGGAGGTTGCTTTGGTGGTGTGGTGGCGGTGAACGATGTCCACAATGTGTGTGTTGTCAGCTTGAACATTCACATTCAGTGGTTGAGTGGCTGTCTTTGCCGGAGTTGAGGACTTGTTGGATGCTTGTGGTTTCAAGAATGTACGGAGAAGAGTTGTATCATCAATTGCATCTGTTGCAGGAGCTTCCTCTTCTCTGTCTTTACCAAAATCACCATCATCATCATCATGATCATCATCATCATCATGATCATCATCTTCCCCGTCGTTTGAGTCATCACTCTGTCTCCCAGAGGCCAGGGGCAGTTTTGTCTTGGCTGCATCAACCAAGTCCCATAGAGGCGATTCATCAAGTACACCTACCGAGTTGTGATTCCCGGAAAATTAAATAGCCATGCTTCTTCAAGCAAGCATGCGGTGCGAGTCTTGAAGTTGTTATGCGGAATCCCCTCCTTCAACTCAAGATAATCTGCAATTCGATCATACATATCGTTTGCGAGACAATTGTCTGACTTCTTACGGAGATGCCTCATCATCTCGATATCTTCCCTATTAGGATGTTGCTCATCCTCACTGTCATTCTCTTCTTCCTGTTGCTCCACATCAGTTTCAGAATCCTCTTCCTCTTTATCTTCATCAATTAATTTTCCAAAGTCTGTCTTGTCCAGATTTCGCCGAAGCTTTTGCTTCTTTCTTTGACTTGTAGTGATTTGTGTGGATTTCTTCCTTTTTCCGTCTCCTGTCTTCTTTTGTTGTTTAAGATAGGTAAACATGACTTTGGATTCATGCAGTTTGTGGAGTTGAACAGTAGGGACTTTAAGACATTGCATTAGATAGTGTAACTGAATCCCATATGACTTTTTCACCCAGAATTGGCCTTTCTTTGTCTTTCCCTCTTTTATCCCCTTCTTTTCCGCTTTTACTTCCCCTTGGATTTGCTCTTTGATGCGTAGGAAGAAGTATTTTGCCCAATTGAATTGTAGATTGTTGTAAATGATTCCCCTTTAGCCGCATTCTAATTTCTGTCATGGTATTATTTGCGCCCAACTTTCCTTCAATGGTTTTGCCAATTAGGTCACTAAATTCATTGAATGGTTTCTTCAATGCAGATCTCAGACAGTTGACTTTTGTAGATCCTAGGTTTGCTGTTTTGGCGATAGTTGTCCAGAAATCATCCAAGTTTTGTGATACCAATGTTACTTTTGCTTGACCTTTATTTGAGAGTTTGAGATGTTTTGAATTACCTTTTCGTAATCACCACTTCTTTGCCGTTGGCGGATGCAGCGATCTTGTCCGCTTTCCACTCGTCACCTTCTTGACAAGGAGCCCGGATCGTATTGTGTGATTTCCAGGAAGGATATGAGATTTTCATAGCACACCTCGGTTATTGGAGGATTGAGAAAGGTTGATAATTTTAGATTTTCACGACTCTGCGCCAATCGTTTGGCATGCTCGTCATTTCCATACGATTTGGTAGTGTTACGCTTGGAAGAATGAACCGTGGCAATCGATTTTTTCATACCAATTTGGGGTGATTGAGGAAGATGATGCCATTGTTGAAGAGGAGAGGGGTTTGAAAATGAACTTGAAACAAGAGTAGGGTTTGTAATTTTCAAGAGGCGTAAAGATTTACGAAAATCTTTAAGTCTGGTTTATATAGTGTGATTTGGGTAGTGTGAGCGTGGTTTGAATATGGAAGGATTTTGTGACATCATGGCGTGATTTTTGTATGTGAATTGCGATATTCGGCGTAATGGGAAGTGGTTTGAGGTAAGTAATGATAGAGCCACTGGAATCGAGGAGTTTTCAATTGAAAAATAATACAATTACCTCCATGATCATAAATTGATCTCCACGTGTGTAATCTTTCACGAGAATAATCCTCCATAATTGCCTTATTCTCCACGTGTAATCGAATTGATTTTGTTCACACTTTTAATTTGTCCAAGTCTTTATTTCGGTGAAGTGCCTTGGTGGTCACTTAGCCGATCAAATGGGTTCTTCATTGGTTTGCTCCATTTACCATTCTAACAATCGGTTAAGTTACCTTCACTTTGGATACGGTGCCTTACTGCTACACCTCCTGTAGCGGCAAAGGTTGTACCGATTGATGAAGTCACTTAGCCGATTACTCAGGTTGGCGCTCCTTGATACTTAGCAATTTCAATCATTCTAACTTTCGAGTTCTCAACATACTAAATCTTTCATAGTGAGTGGTTTAGTGAAGATGTCGACCAATTGATCTTGATAGGTATGTATTTTATGATGACATCTCCTTTTCAACATGGTCTCACGATAAAATGGTGTCTCACATCAATGTGTTTTGTTCTCGAATGCAATCTGGATTTTGATAATAGATATTGCACTTGTGTTATCACACATGATTGGAATTGTTTTCTCTTTGATTCCATAGTCCCTTAGCTGTTGTCTTATCCAAAGTACTTGAGCACAGCAGCTACCTGCTGCTATATATTCTGCTTCAGCTGTTGATGTATATATGGAGTTTTGCTTTTTGCTAAACCAAGAGACTAGTCTGGTTCCTAGCATTTGACATGTTCCAGAGGTGCTTTTTCTATCTATTTTTGCATCCAGCATAGTCAGAGTCTGAATATGAGATCAATTTTAATCCTCCATCTTTTGGATACCAAATTCCAACATTTATAGTGTTTTTAAAGTATTTGATTATCCTTTTGGCTGCTAGAAGATGTGATTCTTTTGGTTGAGCTTGAAATCTTGCACACACTCCTACTGCAAACGCTATATCAGGTCTACTTACAGTTAAGTATAATCCAATGATTCCTCTATACATTTTCTGATCAACATCCTTTCCTGCTTCATCTTTTCCAAGTATGACTCTGGCACACATTGGTGTGTCTGCTGTGCCACTTGTATTCATCCCATACTTGTGTATCAAATCTCTTGTGTACTTGTCTTGACTAATCAAAATGCCATCCTTCATTTGCTTTACTTGAAGGCCAAGGAAATAGTTTAATTCTCCCATCATGCTCATCTGAAATTTGCTCTTCATCAGGTTTGCAAATTTCTCACAAAGCTTTTCATCCTCTGATCCAAAGATTATATCATCAACATAGATTTGTACTAGCAATGTGCTTGCTCCTTCCTCTAGTTTGAATAGAGTCTTGTCAATAGTTCCCTTGTTGAATCCATTTTTGATCAAAAATTGTGATAGTGTTTCATACCAGGCTCTAGGTGCCTGTTTGAGGCCATAGAGGGCCTTCTTGAGTTTGTATACTCTGTCTTCTTTTCCTTAGATTTGAAATCCAGGAGGTTGTTCTACATAAACTTCTTCTTCCAAAAGTCCATTTAGGAATGCACTATTGACATCCATTTGATAGACTTTGAAGTCTTTGTATGCGACAAAAGCTAGAAAAGAGTCGATTGCTTCCAATCTTGCTCTTTGGAGCAAATGTTTCATCATAATCTATTCATACGCTTGAGAATAGCCTTTTGCAACTAGCCTTGCTTTGTTTTTGACAATGATTCCTTGCTCATCCATCTTGTTCTGAATACCCATTTTGCACCAATGATGTTGGCCATATACAGTGCATCAACAAGTTCCCGGACTTCATTTCTTTCAAATTCATTTAGTTCTTCTTGCATTCTTTGTGATCCAATCTGCATTTTGGATTGCATCATCTATGGTCTTAGGTTCCACTTGTGATAGAAAGCAAGTTAGCATGTGCTCAGGTTGTCTTACGGTTCTAACTCCTGTGTGAATATCTCCAATAATTTGTTCTTGAGGATGGTCTCTTAGCGGTTTAGATCTGGTTGAAGTTGTTCTTCACTTGGTGCTTCCATATCTTCATCTTTGAGCATGAACTTCAACCAAGTACTTATTATGTTGTATTGATATGTGGCTCCTCTTGATTTTCAAAGTGATGATTCAGAATAGTAGCTGGTATGGTTGCATTTGTATAGATTTCTTTCTGTGCTGCTTTCTCTTCTTGGTCTTGAAGATCTTCACCATTTGTATTTGGTTCATCAAAAACCACATGTATTGATTCTTCAATCACCAATGTTCTTTTATTGAGTACTCTGAATGCTTTGCTGGTGTCTGAGTATCCCATGAAGATTGCTTCATCAGCCTTCTCATCAAAGGTATGCAGCTGGTTCATGTTTAAGAAAAAACATTTTGATCCAAACATACGAAAATATGAGATATTGGGTTTTCTACCATTCCATATTTCATATGGAATATTTCCATTATATTTGTTGATGATTGATCTGTTTTGTGTATGACATGTTGTGTTTCCTTGCTTCACCCAAAATCTCTTTGGCAAGCATGCTTCAGCAATCATTGTTCTAACTGCTTCTTGAGAGTTCTGTTTCTTCTTTTCTGCTACACCATTTTTTTGTGGAGTGCTGCTGTGAGATAGTTGATGTAGTACTCCATTTTCTTCTGATGAGTTACGATGATTTCATTTAGAAATTCGGTGCCTCAATCGATCTCGATCTTTATGATCTTTAGTTCTTTCTCATTTTGGAGTCTTCTTAGCAAATCTGGCGACTTTTGAGTGTCTCTTTCTTCTTGTTCATGAAAGTGGTCAGGTGTACTTTGAGAAGTCATCCACCACTACTACAAGGGTGTATTTCTTACCACTCACACTTCTTTGGTGTGATTGGTCCAAGCAGTCCATGTGTAACGGATGTAGAACTCTTGTTGTAGATTTGATAAGGCTTTGACTTGAATGAACTTTTGATCTATTTTCCTTTCTGACATGCATCGCATAGACTTTCTTTCTTGAATGTGATCTCTGGCAAACCTTCAACTAACTTGTTCTTTGATAGTTTGTTGATGGTCTTGAAATTGAGATGATTTCATCTTTGTGCCAAATCTAGCTTGTAGATTGTTTGTTTTTGACCAGTGAGACATGTTTTACGCCTTGGGCATTCTCCGAGTCCACAACATACATGTTGTCTTGTCTTCTTACCTGCAAGAACCCTTTGTGTTGGTTTGGTGTGAATCACTTTGCATCCTTCTTTGTTGAAGTGCACATTGTAGCCTCTGTCACAAAATTGGTGATGCTCATGATTGAAATTTAGTCCCTTGACATATGCCACATTTTGAATCTTCAAATTGCTCTTGAGTATTATGCCTTCCCCTTAATCTTGCCAGGGGTTTTCTTGCCTCCAAATGTGACTTTGGGTCCATCAAAAGCCTTGAAGTCAGTGAGCCATTTCTTGTTTCTGTCATATATGCGGAACATCCATTGTCTATGTACCGGACATCCTACAAAGCAGATTAATTAAGTTTAGGTACCTTACCTTTGTTTGGGTCCATACATTGTAGCAATCATGCCTCCCATACCAAGTGTGTATCCAAAGGTCTTTTGGATAATTGAAGTCATCAATTTCATATGTATAAGGCATGGCGAGAATAGCTTCTAATATTCTTCTTGAAGGTATTACGATACTTTTCTCCACCTTTTGGTGCATTTACATCCTTCTTCACTTTCCAATATGCAGTAGGAAACCTTTATTGCTTCAAGTGTCTAGGAGCAGTTGGTTTTCTTAATCACATGATGCATTTTGTTGAATGGTTTCCTCTTGTATTTTGGAGGTGCAACATTCAATCATCCTTTGAAGGGTAAAGTGCGCCTTTACCTTTCGGATATTTCTATTGTTCTTGATTGGTGGGTGAGGATTTAGTCTCTTTGTTTCACTACACTAGGTTTGACTTCACGAGCAGGATGATCTGTTGGAACTATAGTGCATCCACTTTATAAATTTTTATCCATTAATGGTCTGAATTTAGAATTGTGTTGACCATTATTCCTACTTTCATCCGGTATTGTAGCCAAGACCAGATCTGGATCAAACCTTTTGAGGTTTGTAAGTGGTGCTTTTAGTGGTGCGGTGGTTACCTTTCTTGGTGAGAGATTTTCTTAAGCGATCTGTCAATAGCGGATGTATGATCATCTGCTTTTTGTTGATCATTTAAGTAGGTCTCCTTACTGGTTAATTCAGCTTTTGCTTTATCCAGTTTTTTCTTAAATCTCTTATTTTCTTTTCTTAGATCCTTGTATTCCTTTTCCAGAATTTCATGATTCTTTTCAATTTCATCAAATTTAGTCATGAGATTTTGGACTAGGTCTGCTGTATCTAATGGGAGAGTATAAGATTGTGCAGTGTCAGATGTGGATGTATTAGATGAAGAGTAAGAGCTAGATGATACATCAGATTAATCTGATTCTTTAGCCATTAGACATAGGCTTGTTTCTTCAGTGTCTGAACTTTCAATTTCATCTTCATCCAATTCTTTGGTCATGAGGCATATGCATGCTTTCTCTTTTTCTGAGCTGTCTTCTTCATCACTATCGTCTGAATCATTATCAGATTATTCTTCATTCTTCTCACTGCTGGATTCTGCCTTGAGTGCCTTCTTGCTTTTTCTCTTTTCAAATGCTTTGTATTTCTTCTTTTCATCATCTTTGTCATTTTCTTCAGGACAATCTGCCTTGAAGTGACCTTTCTTGTTGCAGTTGAAGCATCTTTATTCATCATCTTTCTTCTTCATGTCTCTGTTTGAGCTTGACCTCTTGTTTGATGATGAATTTCATTTGAAGGGCTTCTTTTTGCTAAAATTGTCAAAGCGTTTAACCAATAAAGCTACATGTTCTTTAAGTTCATGTGTTTCTTTGCTGATGTAATCGGCAAAGTTACTTTGCTGGGGTGCAACCAGTGCAGTGAGTTTTTGTGTCTCTGCCGGAGCACCATCTTCACCGTTCAATTCGAATTCATGAGCTTTTAATTGGGACATCAGAGTCAGAGTGTCAGTGCTTGCAAGATTTGTTGTTCCTCTGATTACGGATGTTATGTCTTCCATCTTTCAGGTAGTCCTCTCAAGATCTTCAACCATACATCTTTTTGGGGATATGTGTGTCCAAGCTGTTGTAGTTCACTGATGATGCTTGAGAGTCTGTTGTCCATTTGATCTATGGATTCACCAGTCTTCATTTTGAAGTTTTCAAACTTTCTGTTTTGCAACAGATAATTTGTTTTCTTTAAGCGCTTGAGATCCTTCATTTATCAATGATAGCTTGTCCCACATCTCCTTTCTTTGTTTTGCGGTCTTTGATTCTCATGAACATGTTGCTATCTAGGGTCTTCAAGATCATGTCTTTTGCAACAAAGTCAGGTTTGCTCTTCTCATGTCATCCTAGGTCCAATCCTTTTTAGGTTTGTCAATTTCCTTTCCTTGATGCGCTCTGTGTACTACCACGGTAGTGATTGTGATTGGTCCATCATTAATTACATCCAAGCATCTCTTCATGAGTTCTTTGCAAGATGAATAGCATTCTTATTTTATATTCATCAAAATTATTAACATTAAAAGCAGTACTTTTGACAAAAGTTTGAGAATCCATCGGTGCAAATGAAGATATAAATGTAAATGTATAGAAAACTTCAGATTTGAAAACTACTTTGAAAATATGTGATCTCCTTGTTGAAATTAGATCTGAGCAGGTTACGATACTAGGAACACTGCTCTGATACCAATTGTTGGTCCTAGAGAAGGGTAAAACTATAGTCAGAGAGAGGGGGGGGTGAATGACTATAGTGGATTTTTAAAAAAATTTCTTTTATTTAAAAGCTTTTGGGCAGCGAATAAGTCCCTTCTTACTATGTTGTTTTCAAATCAGTTTAGACAATCACAGAAATAAGTTATGGTGTAGGCAAATTAAATAAATGTTGTAAAGTAAATTGCAGAAATTAAATTGACACAAGGTTTATAGCGGTTCGGGGTGGTGTAATCCCTTAATCCACTCTTCTCTGTGATTGATCGAGAGGAATTCACTATTGTTTTCCACGAGATACAATAGTATGATTGTCCTTAGCTTCCCTAGCTTCACAATCTACAAGACTATCACTCCTTGGCGCCATGACTTGGTGATTCGGTCTCCTTCTTTGCTGCTCGCTTGAGATCAAAATCATTCAACAGCTATCACAGGTTCAACTCCTTCTCAGATTGCCTCTGAATCAGTTGTTTTACTTTGATGCGAATGTGATTCACAAACTTGCTTGATCAATCTCAGTGCTGAGTGTATCTTTGTAGCTCTGATGTCTGAGTTGATAACTAGATGTGTCTTTTTAAGTTCAGAGAGAAGGCTTTTTAAATTGACAGGGTTTTTGCTTGATTTTTCTCTTTCAATTATTCCACGCTCGTCTATCTTTTCTTTGTCTGTCAATGCCTTCTATTTATAGCCTTGAATAACCTTGATTTTGAAATTCCGTCCGTTGGCTATATTAATGAGGGAATAATCCTTGATTTTATTCTTGATTCCCCCTTAATTGCATTCTCCTTGATTTCAGTGATTGGATTCTTTCTTCAATCGTATAGCAGAAAATCCGTCCTTGATTGATCCTCTAATGATTGTGCATTTAATGCATGATCTTCTGAATCTTCAACGTATATTAAATCTGATCTGGTGAGTGTTCCTTCGCCGTTTTCAGAACGGTCGAGCGATCCTTCTGACTTAGCCGATTTAGATCTTCCTTCACCGTTTTGTCTTCACTCAGCTGAAAGTCAGTTTACTTTTCCGGTTCACAGTTTTCTTCTTTGCTTCAGTTGAAGCAGAATCTTTGTACTTCACTGATCTTAGATTGGGGTGAGATCAGTGTACACCATATTCGAATATTAATGTACATCACTTGTAGTATAACTTAGACTTGTCCAAGGTCATCACAGACTTCCTTGGTTACAAGTCAGACCTTTAATGTCTGCATTGCTTCTCTGCTTGTGCTTGGCTGGCTTCACTCTGCCGAATATCTGTTTTTGCTTTGCCGTCCTACCAACTAGTACAATACTTGTCTGACTCAACTTATACAACATGTCAGACTCTAAGTATGGACTTATACAGAGAATTCTAACTTATTTCAGGCTTGCTATAACAGCTAGTATGGCCATCATAAAAAAATGATAAAATGTTCCTAACAATAGGCCCATAAGGCAATTGGTTGCGCTCAGATGTGACGGCAAGCTCGTTAATACGGTTGTGCATCAGGAGACCTATGTTGAATGGAGATCCCTTCTCTAAGTATAACATCAACTCTACCCTTTTCGGTCTGACAGACACTTTATGCTTGGTCGGTAGAAGGCGAGCACAAACAAACCTATTGACCACCTTCCTATCCCAGGATAGCTCGTTTTCCAGGAAGATGGTGGGGGTGTCCGCAGGTTTGCGCTTCCATTGCACCACAAAGTAATCAGCAATCATATCCATCATCCCAAGATCTTCAATATTGGTCGAGGATGTGTACTCATCTGGGCCAACCGGTGGATTGCGAACCCCGTAATATGCATTGATCCGCTCGATAGAAAAATCAATCTTAACCTCATGGACATCGTAAATGTAGCTCCAGGGTTATGCAAAACATAAGCATATAATTCTATTACCACCATGGCGTTGAACCATGTCGGTGCCGCAGCCATATCTAGAATGTCTTGTACTTGTAGGGCTCATGGCAAAATCTCACCGCAATCGTCCAACTCTACGCCCCGTTCTCGAGCAACTGGTCTTCCGTTCCAATGCCCTCGGAACAATTCGTAGATCCCTAAAGGATGAAATTGCTCAACCCCGTCTATCAAGGGGTTAGCATCTCCGTAAACACTCTGATAAGCAATGGGACAATGGATGGTCCGGCTACGCTTGGTACCCATCCTAGATGATAATAGGAACAAAAGCTGATGTTGATTCTGAAGAAGGTACCCTCGGTAAACCGGCCTGAATCCACGGTTTACCGACCTGATTTTTCAGGGTTACCGACTGGAACAGTGCTTCTGGTAATGGAAGATGAAGAACTACATCACTTCACTAGCACAACAAAACTAAACATCAATAGGGGTGAAGAAAATGGTATGGTTGGTGTTTTTTGTTTAAAAATGGAAGAAATGTTGGATTTTGGGGGAGATGTGGTGGTGATAGTGGTGAAGGTAAGAGAAATGGAAGAGTTTTGGTGATTTGAGAAGAAGATAGTAGATGTGAATTGTTGGTCCCTTGGAAAGGCTAACACAAGTTTAGAGGGGGGGTGAATAAACTTGTCACCAAAAACTAATCTGGTGGAAAAGCCCAGGGCGAGTTTCTCTGAAACTCAAAGCGATCTTGATTCGAGTTTTGTTCCCGTCCCTTAGCTTGTGCGGAGTTCAGTTAGCTCAACTGAATATAAGTTAATGCTGACTTATATTTAGTCTTGTTAACTAGCAGCGGATAAAATATTAGCCTTTAACAACTAGTAATTTTAGTTTCGATATGAAAACCAGTATAATAAAATAAATGAATGCATAAAGTAAATAGACAAGAATTATAGAGGTTCCAGGGGGTATAATCCTGCACGTCCTCTCTTCCCTTGTGATGCGGAGGAAAATTCCACGAGAACTTCTTTGAGATGGCCCAGTTACAAAAAGTCAAAAACTGATAGTCCTTGGCTAATCTCTAGCTTCACTATCTAAACACTTGTAGAACAGGTAGGATTCTTTGCTCTTCAATTGTTTGAACCACTTTAGTCCTTGGAGAGGTAGAATTGCCTCTTCACGACTCATCACAAACACAGTCTTCATTTGCACTCAAGCTATCCTTCACACCTTCTTGGTGTTTCACAGTCTAAACCTTTGATAAAATCAAAGTTGAGACTTTGAATCAATGACTATGATTCAACTGTGATTGGAGCTCTTCTTCTGGATGATTAATTTAAGCACAGCTCTGTATTTCTTCAAATGTTAGCTCTAGAAGCTGCTTGAATATGCTTGAATCACTTTGAAGAAATTTCTTGATTTTGCAATTAAGTGCTTAGCAGGTATTCTTTTGAATTTGGCTTTCCCCCTTAATTTGATCCTTTTTTATTAGAAAGATTTTCTTGCATTATTATCATATACCTGCATACTCTTTGATGTTGTAGAGGTAATCTATTTATAGGGGTTCATTCAACATTCATCCAGCTTGTAATGGCTATATTTTCTGACTGTTCTCCTGTGTCAGTAACTCATCCAATGAAATTGTTTTCTTTACAACGTTCGACTGTACTTTCAGTTTGTTGGATGACTAACTTATAAAACTGAGTTTCCTTATCAGTTTTATACTGAGTTTATTATTTGTCAGTTTCCTATCTGACTTGGAGCATTAACTGAGATTTTACTCTTCTTCAAATATGAGTACTCCAGTTTTCATCTGATTATAATTGACTTAATCAGAGTACACCATGATACATTTATCATCTAAGAATTCATTGTCCTTATGATTCTTAGGTCTTCATACAAGATCCATAAAGTCGATTCGAGTCACCACAATCTTGCACGAAGTCCAACTTTCTGATCTCGACTTGTAATCTTCATAAGCGAGTTTGAGCCTCGGTTCTTCATTCTTCAATAACTGAGTTTGAACCCTCAGTTCTTCATTCTTCAATAACCGAGTCTGTGTCCCTCAGTTCTTCACTCTTCTAGATAAGCCAACTGAATCTGTTCCCTCAGCGAACTTATCCTCTTCAATCTTCTGTTGGTGTGCTCTATTGTCAGTTTCTTTTAGAATCTCAGCTAGATTAAATAACAGTTTCTTCATTTCTCAGTTCGGGCCAAGAACTATTACAGTGCTTGTCTGATTTAACTTATACAAATATCAGACTTTAATAAATCCTATACATTGGCATCTAGACATCTTTTTGCTTTGCACTATAACAGCTAGTTATAACACTTCATCAATGGGGTTAAGAACAATTAACAAATAGGCGATGAATCATCATCAAAACATAAATTTCATTTCCAACAATTTCCCCCTTTTTGATGATGTCAATACCCTCCGTAAAAGCAATGCAAAAAGATAAAAGACAAAATATAGTAAGCAACACCATGAAGCGAGAAGCTGAAACTTTATTTGATAGTTTGAGTTACAAGGTTTGAATACTAAAATACAAATAAATTCAATTTCTTGGTTGATTATCATAGTTCTCATAACAATTCTCATTTCCTCATTCATTGGCTGAATGTTCAATTCCATGAATGCTTGCCCAAATGTTCCATGGTGAGATAAATTGTTTTCTTGAAAAATTTACTTTTGAATAAATTTGCAAATGTAAGGCGATGTCGAGTCTTTCATTGGTGGCTGTTCTTAGTAGAGTTTGAATAAATTCAGGTTCAGCCTTTTCAACTTTCTCTGAAGCATTATCTAAGGTACCATCTGCTTCCCATTTCTTCAGTTTATTCCAATAGTACACAAGTATCTTACTGCATGTGTAGAAATGTTTCAAGAGATTCTTCTTTTGATACTCCTTCTCTCTACAGTAAATTATTGAATAGATTGTAGAGGCGAGAATCGGACCAACTCTTTTGTCGGTTGGTTACGAGTATTTAACAATCGATTTCATCTCATCATCGGTAAAATCTCCTCTTGCTTTCTTGATTCACTCAACTTATCATCAACATTTGTGAGGGCTTGTGGCATTTCAGCTGCATGGACTTTTAAGATATCAAACTTTCCCCCTTATTGACATTATCTTTATTAATCAGGCTTTTGATGTAAGCATTCAATGTTTGTTGAGTTGATGCCAATATGGTTTGAGTCACAACTGAGTCCTTTAAGCCTGTTCCATTAAAAACATTACATCCACTAGATTCTTGAGAATGCCTTCCCAATTGTCTTGAGTTTCATTTTCTTTGTGACATTTCGGTGGTTGTTTTCGAATCTCAAGCGAGTGGTTTGACAATTGTCATTCACAGTATCCATCTTTTTTCAAGCTTGGATCGTTCATCTTGGTGGCTTCTAAGGATTTTAAAACTTTTCGAATAAGCTTTTATCATCCTTTTGAATTACGAGTATCTCATTGTGATAATTTCTAATGAGATCAACTTGAGTAGGAACATCTTGTGAATTTCTTCCTTGTTGTCCCTTTGACTTGCTTGTCTCAGCCTCTGTCAAATTAGCTTGCTTTAGAGGTGAGAAAGCGACTTCCTTGATTTTCCTAAATTCGGTGATTGTCTTTTCTCTTCCATTGTTTCTCGACTTCCTCCAATCTTGATGAATCAATAACTTTTGCTGGTGACAAATGTACTTCCAGTTCATCATCTGATTCTTCTCCAGGTATGTTTGCCAAAGTTCTTGTTGTTTCAAGTGTGGATTTATCAGTGGGAGATTGGTAGCCTCCTTTTGCTTCTTTGTCCGGCTGTGTTTCAGATAAGCTTTCAGAACTTGAGCTTCCACTGCCTCCATCAGAACTACTAGAGTCTTCATTAGTATTTCGTTCTGTCGCAGTTTCCTTTTCTTGTATAGAGGAATGAATCCCCTTTTGTAGGTCAGGATCTTCCTCAAAATCATCATCAACAATCTTCTTAGAGCTTCCACTGGCTATGGCTTCCTTCCAATAACTGTTTCTAATCAACGCATACCCTTGATTTAGGAATTCTTCGGTATTGATTATCTCCATTAAACTTGTAATGTTGTATAGATCGAATACCCATTTCTCAATAATCTCCATTTCTGCACGCTGACTACTTTGATTATTTATAGAACTGAACTTCCAAGTTATGTATCTTTGCAATCGCTCATAATCAGCTTTCATTAGTTCTGTATGATCAGATGGAGATTTGAATGGTGTGAGGGTGTCCTCGGAATCCCTTGTGATCTCATGATCTTCTCCTTGAGTAGGAACTTCAATTTGCATGGGATCATCAGTTTGCATAAGATTTATTTCTTTGGTTTCTCCTCTCGATGATTGGGAGAACTGATGTTCCTTTTTCAATATCAGAAGCTGAAATTTTTGGCTCAGTTTGCAAAAAATTTTCACTTACATCTTCTTCAACGGCTTGTTTTTCACTTTGCTCAGGTTCCAATTCAACAATTGGAACTTCTTTCATTGTGTGTCCAGTGGGTTCAGCTTCATGAACTTGTTCATCCAATTGAATAAACTTGGTTGATTCTGTTATTGCTTCAGCCTCCTTTTCTTCAGTGTGAGAAGCTGGAAATTCTTTGGCAGTTTCCTTTTGTTCCAAGCTGGGTACAGATTCTTGAGGAGTAGACTTAGACCTTGAAATCAACATAAGCATGTTCAATGTTGTTTCATCAATCAGTCTTTCATCACAATTTGATTCTTCATTATCGGGATCGAGTTCTGGAGTGCTGTTCCCACAATTCTGACTTCTTTACGTAAGTCGGTTTCAACGATCGCCCTCTGTTGATAACTTCAGTTTCTTTCATTATTTCCATTCCTTGTGAATGCATAGCTTCTTCTTGAGTTGGTAAAACCTCAGTTACCGAAATTGGAATGGATTCGGTGAGATTAACTTGATTTGCACTTAGTGTCTTGTCATCGACAACTTGATTCTAGCTTCTTGAGTTGATGACATTTCTATTGATTTCTCAGTTACGCCTTTTCCTGTTTCTTCCAACTGCTTTCTTCTTTTCTTCAAGTCTTCAAATTGTGCTAACACTTCATCTCCAGTTGCAGGTTCTTTTGATTTCCTGCTTTTCTTCTTCTTGAGTTCAGTCTCAGTTTTCTCAGCTTTCCTTTTTCTTTCTTTTTCTTCCTTAATATCAATCTTTCCGTCAGCAACTGGTGTTTCTTTTCTCTTAGCAACTCCAAAGTGATCGAGTATCTTTTGGACTACAAATGCTAGAGTTTTCTTGTGATAAAATCTTCCTTTGTTCACGTCGGTCTTCTTTTTGGGTACATCAATTGACTGTGCTATCAATTGATCAAATAGATACCTTGCCCAATTGAAATCTTTTTCAAACCAGATTATATATAGCAAATCTAGTTTTGCTCCAGATAAATTGCTGAAGTTTCCAGCATTCCCAATTATGCAATTTGCCAGCAACTTTGAAAGAAAATTAAACTGTGGCTTGACCAGGCTTGTGCTCCCTGTCTGTAAGACAGCAGATTCACCATTAACTGCTATATCTTTCCATAAATTCTCTTTCTGTTCTTTAGTCAAATTAATGGCTGCTGTTCCTCCGGATTTTTCAAACCCAAAGATTTTTGCAATTAACTCTTTAGTGACTTTGATTTCCTTATCACTGACAGTGGTGATGTAGGTTTGTGTGTCTTCTCCTTCTACAGTTGTTCTACCAAATTGATAGAAGTCTCCGATGCTTTCTAAACAAACACTTTTAGAGATCGATGTTGAAAGCGACTTCCAATCCTTTAATT
This sequence comes from Gentiana macrophylla, assembly GCA_026214975.1. Lineage (NCBI taxonomy): Eukaryota > Viridiplantae > Streptophyta > Magnoliopsida > Gentianales > Gentianaceae > Gentiana > Gentiana macrophylla. The sequence continues at coordinate 51,492,796 of CM047817.1, forward strand.
TTTCGAATTTTTGTCGCAATAGAATTGACTAGAGTTTGATCAACATACTTTGCAATATATTGATCAAGAGAAACGATCATTCCAGGTTCAACATGAGTGAAGGTCATTTTTTCTGGATTTGATTGAAGATTTGAAAATTTGAAATTTAGAGAGTAGATTCAGAATTCAAGCGTAAAGAATTTATATAAAAGAAAATTCTAGATATTTATAATTTGGAGTGGGGGTAGTTAAGAATTGAGTGGGACTTAAAACGTCTTGTCATAAATGTGTTGAGATTGCGATAAAGTGGGTGTGTGGAAATTATGAACGGTTTAGATTGAGAAGGACCTTGTCTTTTCTTGATAACCGTAGCTAGATAAAAGTGAGTAAAGAAGGTACGATGTATTAACAGCTATATATTCTCAGTTTTGTCCTCATGTTGAATTCAAAAACTCAGTTGTGAATACAACTCAATTTTGTGTATTGCATTTTTCAGTTCTCAGCTGGTTGTGTTTCTCCTGCAAAACAAAGTGAGAAATTTTTGGTACCCATATATTTTTGGGTCTAAGCGATTAGCTCGTGATGGTACAACTTTATACCTCTTTTGACATTTTGGTGTGTGAAGTCGGTTTTCACAAACTTTTCTGTTTTGTCATATGATTTTAAATTTGTTCGACTTGTGGCGATGTGATGGTCTATTCAATCTTCATCGAGTGGGTAATAATCTTCCTTTCCTACGAGTCTATTAATCCTTGAATGATCTTCATTCTTAGATGGATATGACTTGAAGATTTTCTTCTTGACATCGGATCGAGTTTTCTTGTTTTCGACCTTACGAGTTTTTAGCGTAAAATCTGTTGGCTTGGTGAATTTTACCAATTGATTTTTAGTTTTATCGGTTTGTGCATTTGGTTGTCTTTGAGTATTTAGCGATTCTAATAACTTTATCAGTTTTCTGAGTTTTTGACTATTGAGTAGTCACAAATTTTATTGTTACTGATCTTGGTCTTAACTTAGAATTTTACTAATTATCAAACCCTTAGCCAGATCTATCTCCAAATGGTTTTCCTGGTTTGAATTGAACTTTGGAAATTGGATCAACTGATGATTCACTGATAACTTTTGTTGGATTATCAGTTGGTCGAATCACCTTGGTTCCATTTTTAGTCTTCATTAGATTGATTTCAGCATTCAATCTTGAAATTTCAGTTTCCAATAACTTTTTCTCCTTTTTGACATTCTCATAATTCTTTTGAATTATCTCTAATTGCTTTATGAGTATGTCCAAGGTTTCATTGAAATCTTCATTTCTTTGATTGTTTAGGATAGTGTGAGATTTGGATGTAGATGCACTTACCTCACGATGTTTGATAGATAAACCCTCTTTGTTGAGGAATCATCCTTTGATTAGAACTTGTTTTCCTTTATCAATAGCATTCTTTGTGTAGCTCTAGCGATGTATGATTTCTTCATCACTTTCTCCTCCATGGCTTGTAGGTGGAGTCTCATCAATATCTATGGCTTTTGCACTGGATGGATCTCTGGTTAGCTTTTCTTCTATATAATCAGCTACTCGTAGTAATTCTCTTTCTGCTTCTTCTAAAAGATCACTTAAGGATGGAAATCCTTTGGATTCATCATCAATATTCGCATTAAACTCAATGTCTTCATCATAGTTGAAATGAGGTTCCGGATTTGTGTGAGAGCTTGTAGTACTGAATCTTTCAAATACTTGATCTATAAAATCATAGACAACATTCTGTAAGTAGTCAGTCAGGGGGTTATTTAGCCAATTTCTAATTCTAGATGTATCCATTGTAATGAAGTACAGTAGGGGGTTTTCAACAACTGGTTGTTCGGAAATAAGCGATGCCTGATTATCCCTTGAAGCGATAACAACTCGGATCTCCTCCAAAAGGAAGAACTTGCTCCGATACCAATTGTTGGTCCCTTGGAAAGGCTAACACAAGTTTAGAGAGGGGGTGAATAAACTTTTCACCAAAAACTAATCCTGAGCTGGAAAAGCTCCAGGAACTGAGTTTCTCTGAAACTCAAACTAATCTTCAGTTCAGTTTTGTTCCTGTCCCTTAACTTGTGCGGAGTTCAGTTAGCTCAGCTGAATATAAGTTAATCTTGACTTATATTTAGTCTTGTTAAGCTAGCGGTGAGATAAAATATTAGCCTTTAACAACTAGTAATTTTAGTTTCGATATGAAAACCACTATAATGAAATAAATGAATGCATAAAGTAAATAGACAAAATTATAGAGGTTCAGGTGGTGTAATCATGTCGTCCTCTCTTCCCCTGTGATGCGGAGGAAAATTCCACTAGAACTTCTTTGAGATGGCCCGATTACAAAAAGTCCTAAAGCGATAGTCCTTGGCTAATCCATAGCTTCACTATCTAAACACTTGTAGAGCGGGTAGGATTGTTGCTCTTCAATTGTTTGAACCCTTTGGTCTTTGGAGGTAGAATTGCCTCTTCACCGACTCATCACAAACACAGTCTTCATTGCACTCAACTGTCCTTCTCACCTTCTTGGTGTTTCACAGTCTAAACCTTTGATAAAATCAAAGTTGAGACTTTGAATCAATGACTATGATTCAACTGTGATTTGTGCTCTTCTTCTGGATGATTAATTTAAGCACGGCTCTGTATTTCTTCAAATGTTAGCTCTAGAAACTGCTTGAATATACTTGAATCACTTTGAAGAAATTTCTTGATTTTGCAATTAAGTGCTTAGCAGGTATTCTTTTGAATTTGGTTTTCCCCCTTAATTTGATCCTTTTTTATTAGATAGATTTTCTTGCTTTATTATCATATACCTACATACTCTTTGATGTTGTAGAGGTAATCTATTTATAGGGGTTCATTCAACATTCATCCTGCTTGTAACGGCTATATTTTTACATTATTCTGCTTTGTGTCGATAACTCATCAATGAAATTGTTTTCTTTACAACGTTATTTGTACTTACGGTTTGTTGGATGACTAACTTATAAAAGCGAGTTTCCTTATCGGTTTTATCTTTGAGTTTATTATTTGTCGAGTTTCTAAGCGACTTGGAGCGATCTTGAGATTTTACTCTTCTTCAAATATCAGTACTCCAGTTTTCATCTGATTATAATTGACTTAATCTGAGTATGCCATGATACATTTATCATCTAAGAATTCTTTGTCATTATGATTCTTAGGTCTTCATACAAGATCCATAAAGTCAGTTTAGGTCACCACAATCTTGCCTGAAGTCCAACTTTACAGTCTCGACTTGTAATCTTCATAACTGAGTTTGAGCCCTCAGTTCTTCATTCTTCAATAACTGAGTTTGAACCCTCACTTCTTCATTCTTCAATAACTGAGTCTGTGTCCCTCAGTTCTTCAGTCTTCAAGATAAGCCAACCGAGTCTGTCCCTCAGCGAACTTATCTTCTTCAATCTTCTGTTGGTGTGCTCAATTGTCAGTTTCTTGTAGAATCTCAGCTAGATTAAATAACAGTTTCTTCATTTCTCAGTTCCAGCCAAGAACTATTATAGTGCTTGTCTGATTTAACTTATACAAATATCAGACTTTAATAAATCCTATACATTGGTATCTAGACTTCTTTTTGCTTTGTACTATAGCAGCTAGTTATGACACTTCAGCAATGGGGTTAAGAACAATTAACAAATAAGAGATGAATCATCATCAAAACATAAATTTTATTTCCAACAAGAATGATGATAATAGTGGTGGAAGAGTGGTTTAAATAAGGCATATGATGGAAGGTGGAAGGATTTGGTGGGATAATGGGTAGATGAGTAATTAAGGTGAGGGATTTGAGGGGGTTATTGATGGGAATGAGGTGGAGTTATGGTGGACTGTGGGAAAGGATGAAAAAGGTGGGAAAGAGGGAAAATGGGACGGTTTCTACTGACTGGTGGTGTATGATGCATCGTGTGTCCTTCACGTGCCTCTAAAAATTTAGCTTTTTAATCTGACACTCAGAAAACTAAAAATCTATGCTCGGTAACCGAAGGTAACCTAGGGTTTACCGGGGCTACTTTTACCCAGATTTCTCTATCCTTCTTCTCTACACACTTTAATTAATCTATCTGCTCAATCCTGACCTAAAACTGACTAGTCTCTTACTCATTTTGTTGCTATTTCCACTCAATCCTAACCTACTTCACTAGAATCCACAACGAGTAAAAAACCCTTCCCAACAACCATCAGTTTCAATCCTAAGGGTGCGGTAGGATGAAAAAAAGCTCGTCCCATCATCCAGCTACATTTATTCACTCATATTCTACCTAAGGGTTCAAGGGAATAGTTCTGTGTTTAAAGTCGTCAGCTCGACTTACCTTTGGACCTTCAATCAATCAAAAGTCGGAGCTTTAACTCGCCAAACTTGCATCTTCCAGGTTTCAACCGTCACGCACTTCCTTTCTCATTGATATTTTTCCTTCAACAGTTCCTTACCATGGTTTTCCATAGAAATCTTCTGAGCTCTCTTCCTAGCACGTCTCTCTCTCTCTTTTCTTGCATACTAGGTCTGCCTCTGCGTCGAGATTTAAACTTTATGCCAAAGGATTACACATTTTCCCCTCTAAGCTCTAATCCATCACTACACAATACGGAAAGACTAGCTTCCATGAGCATCTTGTTGTGGTTCTTCTCTTCGCGCTCTCTAAGCATTAATCTCATAAATTCTGGCTCACAAGTTTCCACTAAAACCTCTCGTTGCCTATGCCCTTCCTTTTCTATCTTCATGCCTTCTACTTTTCCTGAATCATAAGTCATCTTGCAACTTTTCGGCCTATTATCTAGGGGCTCTAAGATTTTGAAAGATACTGCATTATTGTTCAATCTTTAAGTGATCTCCCTATTATCAAAGTCCATGATTGCTTTGCTTGTTGCTAAGAAAGGTCTTCCTAACAAAACTGGGGCACTTGGGTCCTCTAGCACGTCTATAACCGTGAAATCAATTGGAAAAGTGAGCCCTCCTTCCTTGATCGTGAACTTTCTAGGCTCACCGGCAGGCATATCCTAGTTCTATCAACAAAGGTCATGGTTCAAGTTTGATTCATAATGACCGGAAGCTTAATATTTTGGCGAGTGATGGAGGTAGAATGTTCTGACAGTGATGGAATCACAAAGACCTAACACTACTGGATATACCATTGATAGAGATTGGGAGTCGAAGCGTGCGGGGTCTCAAGCGTTTCTACCGTGTCGAGTGCAGGTAATCCTCAGACTCTAAGAACATGGTGTCCGGATCCTCCTCCGGATCATCAGAGTCGTAGTCGGACGATATATCAATTAACTCGATAGGAAACGTACCTGGCCGATAAGTCTCATACTCCTTCAGGTTTTCCTCTGCTTCCCGTTTAAGTGCTTCAGTCTCCTCCTCCACTCGCTTCTTATCAACTTCATATTGCTCTCTGGCTTCTGATCCAAGGTACATAGAGATTGGTTTGATATTCAACACAGTACAAGGCATTGTGTCCGACTCGTCTAGACTTAGTCGCTTTTGTTTGACTGAATTTCCGAAGTGTCTGGATACATTCTGCAAAAGAGACAAAATAAAACAAGAAAAGGTTAGCAACTCCCGCTTCAGTTGGGGATGAGCCCAACCATTGCGAACCTACTAACTAAAATCAACTGGATAACACAGAATAACAAGGGATGTTCAGAATTCGATTTTCGGGGTCTCGGTAACCCGGAGGTAATCCACAGTAAACCGGACCTAACATTTCTTATTATGACAGATTAACAGGTGCAGGTTTGATCCAGAATGACTCAAGACTCAAAATATAATAAAATAAAATAAAAATGACTTCTTAATCAGAATTAAAACGTTTAGACATAAAATTGGCCATTGTCCCTGGCAACGGCGCCAAAACTCTTGATCGCGTGTAAGTCACTAACGTTTAAATTACTAGCAAGAATACTAGGTACATCGTAGTATAGTAAATGCGAGTCAAGGTCGATCCCACAGAGACGATGCAACTTTAATTATAAACGATTCTAACCTGATTAAGAAGCAACATATAGGCGGTCATTGACGAACAATAAACATAAATGAAACTTGGTATTTCTCCCCCTCTTCCCACTGATCTACTAACTTGGATTAATTAATCGTCATTTTTACTTCCCCACATAATTTCCTTAAATTAATCCAGCGAGGTTTTAATTTCGTTTTAAGCTAAGGGTGCAACTCCTAACCTTATCTACTCCAACAATGCTAGTAGACAGTCTATACACAATCTACCCTCCTTACTTGGTCCATAATATTCCATACGCATAAAGAACTAGAATTACCGATATCAAGCACTAACTCATACCGTTAACCCGCCTAGAAAGCTGTCGACATTGATCAGCACATTCCTAGGGTCCATCAAGACTGTGTCCAAACTCCCAATTCACTATTCGTATTTCATGCTAGTTTTACGATTACAATAACAAGATTGGCGAGATCTAACATACATTAATTATACACGTCGATCAAGCGTGGCTCGAGTGAATCCTCCAGATTAAGTTGCCTAAATATTGCCGTGGTAAACCGGTATAAACCACTGTGTTACCGGGGTCATATTCTCTTAATTCTGGATCTACATTGCTCAATTATGATTAATCTTAGTAAATCATAGAGTCGTTAAACATGCAGATGAACTAAAACACATAAATACGAACAGATCTACAATATTGAAGATAAAAAGGAACGTTCAAAGCTTCATACCATCAACAATGAGGATATAGCTCAATCTACTCAAGCTAGAGATTGTAGAGAAGGGGAGAAAACCATAAATAACTTCTCAAAATCTTGGAATAACTTTATTTCATCAAATTGTAGAATGCAATTGAATATTATTTTGTTCTTATGAAAACTTATAAAATAATCTATTAATGTGGCCTTATATTGATACAATGACCGACTTATGACTCTCAAAAACCCTAACCAACCTAGTGGAGGTGGCAGAATTAATTTCTTGTCCAACAAGGCTTCGATTTACCGGCCCTAGCCCACGGTAAACCGGGCCAACTTTTCTCTTTTTTCTTCGGTAGACTTCTTCTAGGGCTTTAATCACTTGGCCCACCATGCTACTTTTGGTCGGATCCATTCTCAATGCTCCGTATTCGGTACATCTTATAAAAACACATAAAAGCGAGACAAAAGCATTACCAAATCTTTGGGAAAATAACACGAGATCACGACATTACGATCCACGGAAACACACACATAGCATTTAACACATATTCCACATAATAATGAGCCTATCTATCCTCTCTTGGCGAGTGCAGGAGAATATAGGTATAATTAATGGTACCATTTTGAGCGTTATCCGGAACAGACCTAGAAAATTCCAGAACCTTCAAAGTCAAGTTGGCAGGAGAAAAAGTACATAATGGGAGTGGCCGCCGACATATCGAGCATCGAGAATCTTCCGAAACGTGTTTTCTTGGATGAGGGGTAGCTTTTAGGGTTAGCTAAGTCGGATCTACAACTATAAATCTGAGGCCTCATCCTCAAAATAGAATGTACCAAATTATTACAAGTTTTTATGCAATAAAAGTTATTTATTTATTTTCTTTATGATTTCTAGTCACGGAATCCGACGGATTCGCCTCTTAGGGAGAGATCTGAGGAAGATCTATGCTCACCTTTGTGGGTATGATTTTTTTGGCTCTTTCTAGATGTACATCTATTGTTCTATGTGATTAGTATGTTTTAATTGTTATCATTAATTATTATTATGTAGTGCTTAGTTTATTTTACCCCATATGTGTATAGATCTGAATCGTTGGTGAAGAAATCATGAAATAATGGTTGCGTTCTTCAGATCTATGACCGACTTTATCACCAGATCTGAATACCTAGTAAATCGTAATTCATGATAATCGGTGCCAGCTACGTCTGATCGACGGATTTAATTTATATGTTTATAGCCTGATCAACTATTTACATGTCATTGTAAATTAACATGAAGGACGATAAAGGGAAGTGTTTGTTCGGACAATGTCTTGATCGATCCTTAGGAACGTGCTAGTTAACCCACGATAGCTGCTTTGAGAGATCTTAGGTCTTGTGCCGGCTAGTCCTAATTCTTATTGCATGTGAATTAATACAACCAATGAAGTGGGTTAATTGCACATAGGCACCTACTGTCTTTTCAATGGAAGTAGCGTAATATTAGGGATGAGCACCTGTGCCTGTTAAAGATATAAAATTTACCAACGGGGGATGATTGATGCATGATATGGAGGGAGTAACTAATAACTCTTAATTAGACTAATACATTAGAAACTCTTGTGCACTTTTGTTGAACTTGCATAATCTTGTGTGTTTAGTGGCACCATTGTTTATGTTCTTGCGCCATAGCTTGTCATACACCAATCTTGTGACAACTCAATCTTGTTTTAAATGTATCTTACGAGTATCTATGTGATTTGACCTTGACTCACCAGTACTCTACTACGGTAGACCTAGTCCTATTCATAGTAGTTCGTGCCTTACACCACCGAGTGATCAGGCCTTCAACTGGCAATTCTATTCAAGATTCTTCATCATCATCATAACACCCAAAAGGCTTGATCAGTGGTAAACCGAAAGTTAGTGAAGCAGATCTTCGTAGACACCGGAAGTGCAGTAAACGTGCTCTTCCATTTTGTATTCCAATCAATGCAGTTACACGATTCTAAGCTGACACAGTTTCAGCACCGTTGTTTGGCTTTACCATACCCCTGGTTCACCCCATGGGGATGATCAGATTAGCCACTACATTTGGCCAAAGACCAAAGGGCAGGACCCTTATTGTAGATTATGTTCTCCACAGCAGAACATGTTGCAAAGCCACAGGGAGAAAGAAATTTCACTATCAAGCCTCCAAGAGAACAGGAAGATTAAACCTGAAAGGTCCCAGAAAAAATCGAGAACATGAGATTGTTGTTCACTAACAATTAATATTTGTCCTTTACCAACCAAAAGAAACATTCTTGTAGAAAAAACAGCAGGCCATTGTTTTAACCTACGGCCATTGTGAAAAAGGTGCTGTACAATTTTTTTTGGCAATAAATTTCCAAAAAGAAAAACCTGAAGCATGTACGGAAATCTAGAAAGCTGATAAATTTTCTTCCAAAAAATATGCATGTATTAAAAGATTTAAGCAAGTCCTTTGAAGAAGAGGAGCAACGATTATGCAGACAGTACTGCAAAGAGCAGAACAACTAAAAACAGATCTTTAAGCACATATTACGGATGGCAAGCATGATGTAACTAACAAAATTTATATGTAAAATCACGGTGCCTACCCATATAATGCTGCAGTAAATGAACCATCACTACTAAAAAAAAGCATAAAGATCACGGTTTTTAAGTGTGATATATTTACATTAGTCACGGCTTCCAAAGTGTGTGATATTGAGGTGTGACATAAAGTACTTTAACTCAATCACAGTTACAAACTGTGATCTATTATAATAATTATCACACTTAAAACCCGTGATCTATTATAGTTGGTATCACACTTAAAAACCGTAATCTATTATAATTTCATCACATTTAAAAAATGTAATCTATTATAGTAGTTATCATAATTAAAAACCGTGATCTATTATAGTTGTTATCACACTTAAAAACCGAGATCTATTACAATTAAAACACATTTAAAAACTGTGATCTATTTTAGTTGTTATCACACTTAAAAACCGTGATCTATCATAATTTAAATCACACCAATAAAAGTGGTTTTTTCAAAAACAATATATAAGCACACATATTTTTGTCTTTGTTGGGACTCGAACCGGATATCTCGGATTAACGAGCCACACTTATTACCACTAGACCGATATTTTCTTTCTTCTAATTTTCGACCACACTAAACTAAAATCTCATTATAAAATACCATATTATTTTAATCTTGATTGATTTTTTGTCTCATTTTTCCAAAAAACGGTGATAATAAAAATCGTGATATATTTTAGTTGTTATCACACTTAAAAACCAAGATCTACTATAATTTCAACACATTTAAAAACTGTGATCTATTTTAGTTGTTATCACATTTAAAAACTGTGATCTATAACGCACACATATCTTTTGTTGCCACTGGGACTCGAACCCATATCTGCTGGATTAAGGAACCACACTAATTACCCTTTGGTGATGCCCACTATATTATCATTTTCAACCACACTAATCTAAGATATGATTATAAAATATCATATTTTTTAATCACAGTTAAAAACAGTGATTGGTTGATGTTCTTGTCTCAGTTTTCTTAAAAACCGTGATAATAAAAACTATGATCTATTTTAGTTGTTATCACACTTAAAAACCGAGATCTATTATAATTCAACACATTTAAAAACTGTGATTTATTTTAGTTGTTATCACACTTAAAAATCGTGATCTATTATAGTTGTTATCACACTTAAAAACCGAGATCGATTATAATTTCAACACATTTAAAAGCGTGATCTATTTTAGTAGTTGTTATCACACTTAAAACCCGAGATCTATTATTATTTCAATCACACCTAAAAAGTGTGATCATTCTTTTTTTTTCACACCTAATAACTGTGATAAAAAATTTAAGTGTGATATATATATATATACATTTTACTTGTCTCAGTTCTTTTAAAAGTGTGATCCTTATCTTTAGATAAGTGTGATATATATCTCTTTTCTTATTAGTGGAAATAATTTGTCTCACATTTTCTATAATTGTGACAAAAATGTCATGAATTCAATCATAGTTTAAAAATGAGAGTAATTGATATAATTTATCTAAACTTTCTCAATAACCGTGACAAAATATCATACCAATTTAGTCACTGATTAAAAGTGTGATAGTTTGGTATAATTTATCTCGTTTTTTCAATAAGCGTGATAAAAATATCATATCAATTACATCCTTTGTTTTAGATGTGAGATTGATATATATAATTTATCTCGTTTTTTTGAAACGGTGATGAAATATATCTTATCAATTGATCCACAGTTTAATAATGAGATTAATTGATATAATTTATCTCGGTTTTTCAATAACTGTGACAGAAAAATCATATCAATTAAGTCACACTTTAAAAATGAGATTGATTAATATAACTTATCTCAGTTTTTCAATAAGCGTGATAGAAACCTGTAAGTGTGATATATATATTTTCGTTGTCTCAGTTTTATTGAAACTGTGATTGTTTTCATATCTTAAGTGTGACCTATGTCCAGTTTTGTAGTAGTGCATGGATTTGTATTAAACTTTCTTACCAATTATGTAGTGTTTGTACCGGGAGACTAATGAGAACAGAGAAAGGAAATTAAAAGCAAATGTGAAGAGGCTATGCAATATATTATCGGTAAGAGGTATTGTAACGCCCCATTCCCGGACACCGAGTCCTTATCCGGAAAAAGCGCTCGGCACATATATTATCAAATAAATTCAATAATATATGTAAGCCTTACGTCATACATCAGAACCAAACGACGCGGAAGATAAAACAACTCAACAACTCGGGGAAACCAAAAGATCGAACACACGGTAATCAATGCTTGTGAAAAACTAAATCAAATAAAAGAACTAATCATCCAACATCCAAATCCCAAAAGATCTCAAAAGAAGCTAAACCAAAAGAAGGACAACATTGTTTAAGCGTGAAACAAATTTGTTTTAAGAAAGAAACAACTAAAAGAACTAAGTCTTCAAAAGCTTCATCTCAAATTTCATCATCAAAGAACTCGTCATCAGTAGCAGCAACTGTTCATCTTCTTTGGGGAAAGGGAAGACAAACACAACGTAACGGGGTAAGTACAAAAGTACTTAGTAAAGAAATAAAAGGGTATCTAGCTTAGTAACGGGGTAAGTATAACTATGATCTCATAAAGAAATAAAAGCAACGCCGTCTTTTATTAATTCATTTCCGTTATTAACCCTAGCTAACTATCACATTATGTTCATAGCATAACATGAGGTTCCAAAGGGTATCTAGCTTAGCTCAAGTTTGTTACATCATGAATAACAAGGGCACTACGGAAAGTAATAGGATGTACTAGGACAACTGGGTGCAACCTACTTAGAGACACGCTCTAGTAGCCCCGGGAATATCTGAGTCCCGATGGTGTGATAACCGGAAGAATGTACCCGGGCGCTTTATCTAGCCAATCGATTGACCGGCGTGAGTGCATCTACTTTGTGCGGTTAGAGAACACATCGCGATATTGTACTATGCCTTACCAAGCATTGCAGGATGTTTAAGATTATTAATCTAGCACATACGTTTGATTAGATGTTTAACTAGCCACCTAAGTGCTTTCAAGTAAGCTCCCTCACATCTCCTACTCTCTTTCTTAGACCACTTTAGAGCACGGACAAGTCTTAGCAATTACACGGACATCGATAAACTCTAGCTTATCGAAGCACAAGGCAAATCAAAGCTTTTGGCGGTCCCACACTTCATCTTTTCGGGAATCCATATGGTGCGGAACTAAACGCATCAAAAGCTAATTCATAGCTTTGTCACGTAAGGTTATGCAGTAAATACGCTATTATAAAGCTTGAAACACATAAAAAGAAAAACAGCAATGGAACAGTCCCTGTCCGGACGGATAAACTTGTTGTCCGATACTGAGAAATAGCCGTACGGATACACAACTCATCCGTATGGATGAACCAACACTCGGTCGACCGAATGGATAGGCTCGGTCGACCGAGCCTCTCTCTTGCACCTGTTACACGTTTTTCTTGCACCACAGAGGACAGTTTTCTACACTCTGCATTTTCTACTCAAATTCAACCCAAACTCGACTTAACAAATTAAAACCATGAAAAACAATCATACAAATTGCTCTACCACTTTACGAAACCTTAATTCATACGATAAGAAAACCACGTTACCTTAAATTGCGTGGTACAACGATCCAAAGCTTCAACCCGTCAAAAGTTTAACCTTTAAATCCAAACGTTAATGGATTTAAGGATTGTTGATATCAAAACGATCCTCGTCTCGTGGTGATCCTTTCTCTCTTGATGAGTCTGATGAAAAGAACAACGGATTAGCCTTGAAAAGCGAGAGCTTCTTCTCCTTTTTTCTTAAAACTGCGCCCCTTCCTGCGTCCCCCTTTTTTTGTCAAAAACAACTAGGTTAAAATTAGGATTAGTTTTCCTTTTATAATCCCAATTACCTAATTATTTATTTATTTTCCTTAAAAAGAAAATCCTTGTTTATCCCTTTTTCTTTTCTTTTTTTTGAAAATCCTTTAATTAAAAATAACATAATATTCTGATTTTTGCTAAAAGACCGAATTGCCCTTTTTCAAAAATCGGGATATTACATTTCATCCCCTTAAGAGGAGTTTCGTCCTCGAAACTAGATCGTACCTGGTAGATGAGGGAACTCTGGGAACTCGTTGAACATGTCCGCTTCCACTTCCCAAGTGGCTTCCGTCGGTGCATGATTGCTCCATTGCACTTACACTAACGGGATCACTCGCCTCTTTATCATCTTCTCTTTCCTATCCAAAATCTTTATCAGTTTCTCCACGTAGGAGAGATTATCTTGCAACACTTACGGGTCAATCTCAGATTCCATATCCACTTTAGATAAACACTTCCTAAGCATCGATACATGGAAAACATTGTGGACTCTAGACATCGACTCTGGTAACCGAAGTCTATAAGCCAACTTCCCAACTCTTCCGATGACATCAAAAGGTCCTACATACCTTGGACTTAGCTTTCCTTTCTGTCCGAACCTCTTGATACCCTTCATTGGAGACACTCGAAGGTAAACTCTATCCCCGACCTCAAACTCTAGCGGTCTTCTTCTAACATCGGCCCAACTCTTACGGCGATCTTGAGCGACTTTCAGATTTTTCCTTATCAACTCGATTTTCTCCTTGGCTTCTTGAACCATCTCCGGCCCTGTGATATGTTTCTCTCCCACTTCATCCCAGTAAAGTGGAGTTCTACACTTCCTACCATACAAAGCCTCAAAAGGTGGCATTCCCAAACTTGCATGGTATCTATTGTTGTAAGCAAACTCAGCCAAGTTGAGGTAATCTATCCATGATCCTCCGGCATCCAAAACACACGCTCTAAGCATATCCTCGAGAGTCTGAATCGTTCTCTCTGACTGCCCATCCGTCTGTGGATGAAATGCTGTACTCAAATCAGTCTTCGTCCCAAAAGCTTTCTGCAAACCCTTCCAGAAACGACTGATAAATCTACTATCCCTGTCAGATACAATGGATAGAGGCACGCCATGAAGCTTCACTATATTGTCGATATACATAGTAGCGAACTTCTTTATAGGCATGTCCACTTTACACGGCAAGAAATGGGCTGATTTTGTGAGTCTATCCACAATCACCCAAATCATGTCATGACCGCCCTTAGTCTTAGGCAAACCGATGATGAAATCCATCGTGATATTCTATCATTTCCATTCCGGTACCTCTAAGGGTTTCAACAAACCTCCTGGTCTTCTGTGTTCTGCTTTCACTCTCTGGCATGTATCACATCTTGCCACAAACTCTGCGATCCCTAACTTTATACCAGGCCACCAATACCTTTCCTTGAGATCTCTATACATCTTAGTGGCTCCTGGATGTACCGCAAAAGCAATCTTATGAGCTTCATCCATAACCTTCTCCCTTAGGCCATCCACATCGGGCACACACAAACGGTCTCCGTACCAAAGATGACCACTCTTGTCCAACTGATAACCCACTGTAGGCTTCTCTCGAGCCACTTGGTTCAAATTAATCAACACCGGGTCTTTATCCTGCTTTGCCCAAATCTCATCTAGCAAATCTGACCTTGCCATCAATGGCGCCAAAGTCTGAGCTTCACCCTTCCTTTCAATCACTTGAATCTGCATCCTATCCAACTGATCCACAACTTCTTGCAAGGTAGTGATAGCATTAACCGCTCTCCGGCTAAGTGCATCAGCTACAACATTAGCTTTACCCGGGTGGTATTGAATGTCCAAGTCGTAATCTTTCACGAACTCCAACCATCTTCTTTGTCTCATGTTCAGATTCTCCTGAGTAAAGAAGGACTTAAGGCTCTTATGATCCGTGAAGATCCTTGCCTTGACACCATACAAATAGTGTCTCCAAAGCTTCAGAGCAAATACCACTGCTGCCAACTCCAAGTCGTGTGTAGGGTAATTCTTCTCATGCACCTTCAACTGCCTAGATGCATAAGAAATTACCTTTCCTGATTGCATCAAAACACAACCCAAACCTTGACCCGATGCGTCTGTATATACATCATAGTTATCAAAAACTTCCGGTAATGCTAACACGGGTGATGTGGTCAACTTTTCTTTCAAAGTCTGAAAAGCTTCCTCACATTCACTGGTCCACTCATACTTAACATTCTTTTGAGTAAGCCTCGTGAGAGGTGTAGCTATCTTAGAGAAATCTTATACAAACTTCCGGTAGTACCCAGCTAAACCCAAGAAACTTCTTATCTCTGTTACTGATGTCGGTCTAGGCCATTTAGAAACGGCTTCTATCTTTGCTGGATCCACCTTAATACCTTCTCCAGAAATTATATGCCCAAGAAAACTCACTTGGTCCAACCAAAACTCGCACTTAGAAAACTTGGCATACAATTTGTTCTCCTTTAAGGTCTGTAGAACTATCCTTAGGTGTCCTTCATGCTCTTCCTCATCCTTAGAGTACACCAAGATATCGTCTATGAAAACTATCACAAACTTATCGAGATAAGGCATGAAAAATATTTGCATCAAGTCCATGAATTTCGATGGAGCATTAGTGAGTCCAAACGGCATGACCAAAAACTCATATTGTCCATATCTCGTACCGAAGGCTGTCTTAGGTATATCTGACACCTTGATCTTCAACTGATGATAACCGGACCGATCAATCTTAGAGAACACCTTCTTACCTTGCAAATGACTGAAAAGATCATCAATCCTTGGCAAAGGATACTTATTCTTGATTGTCAGTTTATTCAGCTCTCTGTAGTCGATGCACAAACGCATACTCCCATCTTTCTTCTTCACAAACAAAACCGGTGCTCCCCACGGTGATGTACTTGGTTGGATGATGTTTTTCTCTAGCATCTCCTTTGGTTTTGAGTTTTCAACTCTTTCAACTCATTTGGTGCCATCCTATAAGGTGCTTTAGCCACTGGTGATGCTCCGGCAATCAATTCGATCTCGAACTCTATGGCCCTATCAGGCATATGTCCTGGAAAATCTTCCGGGAAAACTTCAAGAAAGTCCTTAACTACACGAGTCTCTCCTAACTCGGGCCCATGCTTTTCCTTATCTAATGCATAAACAACGAAACCCTGGCAACTCCTCTTCAAAGCTTTTAAGGCTTTAACTGCTGAGATAATCGGATAACGACCCTTGTTAGGCTTGCATACGTTACCCTGAAACGTCTTAGCTGATTTTCCTGGGGCCTTAAAGATCACCCTCTTACCTCTACAATCCAAGTAGACGTAATTCTTGGACAACCAGTCCATTCCCAGGATAACATCGAAATCCGAGAAATCCAACACCGTCAAAGCATGCTGGCACTTGTAAGTCCCAACTCTAAAATCGACTTGGGGTGTGACTTGAGCACATCAAGTGAATCTGCCCAAAGGTGTGGTTATACTCAATGGTCTCTCCAATTCCTTAAGGGGTAGGTTCAACTTCTTAGCTATCTTAGGGGAAACAAAAGTCCCTGACGCTCCGGTATCAAACAGAGCTGAAACTGCTAGATTATCTATGATTATAGTACCTAACAAGTGAATCAGCTTAAGTATAAATATGTAATATCATATGCACGCTATATCATATTAAATATCTATAATAAACACAAACACTGAAAAGTACCTGTCACCACAAGGTCATCTAACTCTTCCGGTTCTGCATCTGCTGCGAAGACACGAATCGGTCATGCGCTACTGTGGTACGATTACCCTGCTGGTTACCTCGTCCTCCTACCTGATTACCTTGAGAGAGCTTCTTGGAACACGCTCTCGAGTAATGTCCCACTTCCCCACAGTGGAAACAACTCAAGCTACCTGCCATGCACTCTCATGTATGTGTCTTGTTACACTTAGCACAAACCGCTGGCGTTCCACTTGCTGAACTCTTCGTAGCCGGATTTCCTGCCCTCTTAACATTCTGCTGCGGTGTTCCTCTATTACTTCCTTGAAAATTTGAGAAATACCTCTTATCTCCAACTGCAACCGTCTGTCTACTGGCAAATCTCTCTGCAATCAAAGCTCTATCCATGACGCTTGCCATGCTCGTAGGTCTATCTCCTAGCATGCCCTTTGCCATCTCGTGTGACAATCCTTCCATGAATTTATCAATATTTTTCTCTTCACTTTTCAAGATCTCAGGGTAGAACTTGCCCAACTCGTGGAACTTCTGGGAGTACTGAGTTACTATAGTATATCTCCCTTGTTTCAAACTCCGGAACTCATTGGCCTTCGCATTCCATGCTTTCCTAGGAAAGTATTCCTTGTAGAACAGATCCTTGAACACTGCCCAATCCGTGATCCTCGGGTTAACCTGCTCATATGCTTCCATCCAACTTTCTCGCATTCCACGCCAACAAGGATATGGCTAAATGAGCCCACTCGGATTCGGAGCTTTCATATTTACGCTTGCGCTTTCACGAACCCATGAATCCATAAGTCTGCTGCTTTGTTGGTTCGGCGTTGCCAAAGAACTCGGCACCTATGTTTCTTCATCTTCTCATACCAATCCATTGATCATCATAACCCCAAACCGATGATCTTCATCTTCGCTTTGCCTTTGGTGGGGCATTCTGATACTGATAGTTCTGTTGGGGATGGGTGTAGCCAGGTGCTATGAAAGAATCCGACCTAGGCGGTGGTGGAGGTAGAACCGTCGATTGCGGTGTAAAACTCAGCGGTGTAGAAGGAAATGTCGATACCTGTGGATAACTGAAAAACTGACTAGCCGGTGGATGAGAAAGTCCCAACCCGGTCCAACTCGTGGTCCTTGGAGCTGAAGTAGTAACCGGTACGCGGGTGTTAAACCGTGAATGACCCCCTTGTTCCACTCTTCCTATGGTGACAATGTCTGGTCCCTGATTCACCCCACGCAGGATGTTGCTCACAGACGGGGTGTTAACTTGGGAAACTGTAGGGCCCTGGGTAGATAGACCACTTCTTCTCCTTCTCGGAATCACAACCCCGGTAAATCCTGCCTCAGTGTAACCCGTCTGGTGTTAGCTGCCTCGGTGTTACTCATATTTGCTCCTCCTCTAGTAAGAACCATTCTGTTACTAAGAAAAGACAGGGGTTACTAAATCTCTAAAACTTATCTTAAAGAAGAAATCAAGTCCTACACAGCAAGGAAAACCTTTGGCTCTGATACCAACTGTAACGTCCCATTCCCAGACACCGAGTCCTTATCCGGAAAGAGCGCTGGCACATATATTATCAAATAAATTCAATAATATATGTAAGCCTTACGTCATACATCAGAACCAAACGACGTGGAAGATAAAACAACTCAACAACTCGGGGAAACCAAAAGATCAAACACACGGTAATCAATGCTGTGAAAAACTAAATCCAATAAAAAGAACTAATCATCCAACATCCAAATCCCAAAAGATCTCAAAAGAAGCTAAACCAAAAAGAAGGACAACATTGTTTAAACGTGACACAACTGTTTTAAGAAAGAAACAACTAAAAGAACTAAGTCTTCAAAAGCTTCATCTCAAACTTCATCATCTTCTTTGGGGAAAGGGGAAGACAAACACAACGTAATGGGGTAAGTACAAAAGTACTCAGTAACGCGTAGAAGATCGTATAACTATGATCTCACAAAGAAATAAAAGCAACGCCGTCTTTTATTAATTCATTTCCGTTATTAACCCTAGCTAACTATCACATTATGTTCATAGCATAACATGAGGTTCCAAAGGGTATCTAGATTAGCTCAAGTTTGTTACATCATGAATAACAAGGGCACTACGCCTAGTAATAGGATATACTAGGACAACTGGGTGCAACCTACTTAGAGACACGCTCTAGTAGCCCCGGGAATATCCGAATCCCGATGGTGTGATAACCGGCAGAATGTACCAGACGCTTTATCTAGCCAATCGATTGACCGGCGTGGGTACAGTCTACTTTGTCTGGTTAGAGAACACATCGGGATATTGTACTATGCCTTACCAAGCATTGCAGGATGTTTAAGATTATTAATCTAGCACATACGTTTGATTAGATGTTTAACTAGCCACCTAAGTGTTTTCAAGTAAGCTCCCTCACATCTCCTACTCTCCTCCTTAGACCACTAGACACGGACAAGTCTTAGCAATTACACAGACATCGATAAACTCTAGCTTATCGAAGCACAAGGCAAATCCAAAGCTTTCGACGGTCCCACACTTCATCTTTTCAGGGAATCCATATGGTGCCGGAACAAAACGCATCAAAAGCTAATTCAGAGCTTTGTCACGTAAGGTTATGCAGTAAATACGCTATTATAAAGCTTGAAACACATAAAAAGAAAAACAGCAATGGAACAGTCCCTGTCCGGACGGATAAACTTACTGTCCGATACTGAGAAATAGCCGTACAGATACACAACTCATCCGTACGGATGAACCAACACTCGGTCGACCGAATGGATAGGCTCAGTCGACCGAGCCTCTCTCTTGCACCTGTTACACGTTTTTCTTGCACCACAGAGGACAGTTTTCTGCACTCTGCATTTTCTACTCAAATTCAACCCAAACTCGACTTAACAAATTAAAACCATGACAAACAATCATACAAATTGCTCTACCACTTTACGAAACCTTAATCATACGATAAGAAAACCACGTTACCTTATATTGCATGGTACAACGATCCAAAGCTTCAACCCGTCAAAAGTTTAACCTTTAAATCCAAACGTTAATGGATTTAAGGATTGTTGATATCAAAACGATCCTCGTCTCGCGGTGATCCTTTCTCTCTTGATGAGTCTGATGAAAAGAACAACGGATTAGCCTTGGCGAGAGAGCTTCTTCTCCTTCTTTTTCTTAAAACTGCGCCCCTTCCTGCGTCCCCCTTCTTTTTTTTGTCAAAAACAACTAGGTTAAAATTAGGATTAGTTTTCCTTTTATAATCCCAATTACCTAATTATTTATTTATTTCCTTAAAAAGAAAATCCTTGTTTATCCCTTTTTCTTTTCTTTTTTTTCGAAAATCCTTTAATTAAAAATAACATAATATTCTGATTTTTGCTAAAAGACCGAATTGCCCTTTTAAAAATCGGGATATTACAGTGTATCAATTTTGCTAGGCATATAGGTCACTACATGAACTAATCATGGAAGAAGGTCCTATTACCATAGGAAGTGAAGCCTAGCCCTCGGTTGAAGCGGACTCTCATCCCCAACGCAAGCCATAATTCTCGAGTTCATTCCGCATCATCATTACCTTGATAAAAGTCACACCGATCGCCTCAAACTTGTATGATGGGCGCATTGCCAACCCCGGTAACATGTGAAGACATAAGCCCCAAAGACAGGATATTGAAGGTGGATGCGTGTAGAGACCGGAGGAACAAACGGCGTGAACGCTGCATACATGGGAATTTTTTTCGACCTAATTCGTAAAATGACTGGGCTATTTTTTGCTCGAAGATAGGCCTGGTACATAGGACCGACCCAAATAATATAAACACTATATAAGTTACTATAAGTGTTGGTCCCTTTGAAAGGCTAACACAAGTTTAGAGGAGGGGGGTGAATAAACTTGTCCCTAAAAACTGGATTTAAAACAAATTAAAGTTCAGTTAAAACTTGTGTGGAGTTAAGTTGACTAAGCTGAGTTTAAGTCAAACTGACTTAAGAAAAAACTGAGCCAACCGGCAGCGGATATAATTCTAGCATTTTTCTTGATCTTGTTATTCTATATGAAAACGGAGTGTGTTAAACTGAATTCTGGTGAATGTCGGTCTATAAACTGTGAGGTGTATAACAATCAATTCTAAGAATGCTGTAGATAAATGCTAAGTAAGTAAGTAAGTGCGTAAAGTAAATAAACAAGCATTATAGAGGTTCTAGGAGGTGTAATCCTGTCAATCATCTTTTTCCCTGTGGTGTAGGAGGAAAATTCCACTAGAACTTCTTGAGGTGAGTTGTTACAAAAATTCCTAAACAATAGTCCTTGGCCAATCCCTAGCTTCACTATCTAAACAGTTGTAGAATAGGTAGAATTTATGTTCTTCAATTTCTTGTACACTGGTCCTTGAAGGGTTACGTATGCCTCTTCACCAACTAACACCACAAACATAGTCTACCCGACTGCTGTGACAACTTTCCTTGGCAGAACCTTGCTGGTTTGCTTCACAGTCTAAACCTTTGATGTAGAATCAAAGTTGGCTGATTGATTCTCGTTTGTGGTTCTTCACAGTGTCTGAATCTTGATAAATTCTGTGTAGCTTGAACACTTGAAGAAATTCTTTATATGATCTTTTTATATCTCTGAGATGATAGCAATTCGAATAAAACTACTAATGCACAAAAATGCTTGTTGATCTTGATAATTCTTCCTTCTGTTTGTTCTTGGTGCAAAGTCCTCTATTTATAGTGTGAGGTCCAACGTTCATCTTGTTTGAATTCGAATTGTATCAACGCTCATCTTGTAACGGCTATATTTTTCGAACCGTTACGATGTGTCGAGATTTCATCCAATAGAATTGCTTCCTTTAAAACGTTCGACTGTACTATCAGTTTGTTGGATGGATGACATATAAAACTGAGTTTACTGATCAGTTTTATATTGTGTTCATCAGTTTTCAGTTTCTTGACTGACTTGGAGCATTAACTGAGATTTTACTATTCTTCAAATATCAGTACTCCATTTTTCATTTGATTATAATTGAGTTAATCAGAGTACACCATTTACAATCATCTTCTAATAATTCATTGTCCTTATAATTCTTAGGTCTTCATACAAGATCCATAAAGTCAGTTCAGGTCACCACAAACTTGCCTGAAGTCTAACTTTATAGTCTCGACTTGTAATCTTCATAACTGAGTTTGAACCCTCAGTTCTTCAATCTTCTATAACTGAGTCTGTGACCCTCAGTTCTTCATCAACTGAGTTTGAACCCTCGGTTCTTCAATCTTCTAGATAAGCCAACCGAGTTTGTGTCCCTCAGCGAACTTATCTTCTTCAGTATCATATTGGTGTATTCTGAGTCAGTTTATTTATCTTAATGATTTCCAGTTTTCTAAATGACTTCCAGTTTTCAATTTCACGACACACTAACTATTACAGTTCTGGTCTGATGTAACCTATACAAATATCAGACTCTAGTAAGACCTATACATTCAATTCTAGACATCTTTTAGCTTTCCACTATAATAGCTAGCTTCAGCACTTCATCAATGAGGTTAAGATAAAATTCTGAGTAAATATGATGAATTATCATCAAAACATAAATTTTATTTCCAACAATTTCCCCCTTGTTGATGATGCGAAAACACTCCCTAAAATAAAAGCTTAAAGATCAAAACAATGTAAAACTGGAAAACTGGATTTCATAAGAATACGCAAAAACTGGAATAGTTACACTTTGTTCAAATAAATTTGACTAAAGACTAAGCTTCTTTCTGTGCTTTTTGTTTAACTGAGATGTACTTCATTTCTTTGTCATGTAGACGATAATCATGTTCTAGTTTTGAGTCTACCTTAGAAAATGTCTTGTTATAGTCTACTTGATTTCCTTCTTTCCAATTTCTCCATAAAATTAACTTTGGTAAAGCTGATTCATCCTAGTAGTATTTTTCAAATTTAGCTACATCAGCTTTATTTTGTTCAACTTTGTCTTTTATCTTCAGTTTGTCTTCAATATTCTTGACCTTCTTATATTGCGCCATTTCCTGATTGTAGAGTTCATCAGATAAGAAGTAGTTCAAGGATTCTTCAATAGTCTTATCCTTGTACTTGGCTTTGATAGGATTATGATCTTTGACAAACTTTAACCACAGATCCTTTGTAAGAGTATCTCTCCGATCTCCGGGTTGACTATATTTCTCAATGAGTTGCTCATCAGTTAACTCTTTCTTTAAGAACTTTGGATCTGATTTATATTTTTCCAATTCGTCTTCAAGTTGCTTCATTTCTTTGAGTAACTTTAGCTTCCCCCTTTTTGGCATCATACAATTGGTCTACCAAAGCATGGGTTGCCTATTGATCGGCTGAGATACGTTGCTGAGAAGCAAGTACTTCTTTGAGCTGATTCTCTAACGCATAGATGTGCTGATTCATATGCCAGTGAGCCTGTGCATGTGTTTCCCTATCTATCATGTGGTTGAGTCTTCAAGTTTCGCTAAGTAACAAAATTTTTGAGGCGTAACTTGAACTTGACTTTGGATCATCTCTAGTCTTTCATGAACTGAGATATCTGTTTTAGTTCTATAATCTATATATCCAAAGATGTTTGATAGAAGGCCATTGTATGCATCCTTTTTGACTGAGCACAATCTTCAAGTTCTCAAGAACTTTGGCCGATTCGTCCTTTGTCAGGATATCAGAAGGATCATATGTTGTTTATGTTTGATCTTTAGACTGAGTGATATCTTCAATGATCATAAGTTGTTGATTATTAATTCCATCTGCTGCTTGCTGATTGTCAGTTGTCTGATTTCCAACTGTTAAATCATCTTGCTGAATTACAGTTTGTGTGGCTAGAGATTGAGGTTGAGTGTCTGTCTGCAAAACTGTTGTCATACCAGCATCTTTCCTTGAATTATCATCTTCATAATCATCCTTCTTCTTTGAAGTACCTTCGGGAATAGATGATGTGGTTGATTCTCTTCGTTGAGCTAGTTCAGTGAATCTATTGAAACAATTTGCAAGAAATTCTGACATAGAAAACATAGTATATAGATATCTAATTTCAAATTCTTTCAAGAGTAACATTTCTTCAGATTGTAAGATAGCTTCACGAGAATCTTCAGGTTTGAGTTTCATCTTCATTAGCCTGATGATTCTATCAGCTCCAAAAACTGGGGCTTGTTGCTGATCTGATTGGTGTTGTAACTGAGAAGTATCATCAGCAGAAATGTTTTCTTTGTAGCTTTAGTTGTCAGTTGTTGTTGTTCCCCCTCAGTTGGTGATTTCTTACTTGAAGTTCCTAGGTACAAACATTTTACAACTGATCTTTCTTTTGCTGAGTCAGCTTTCCGCTTGATTCCTTTGTGTTCAGCTTCCTACTGAGACACAGTTTTCTGTCTGGCTTCAGGTTGGGAAGTTGTTCTTGTAACTGCTGCAAGTTCCTCTGTATTGATAGTTGTAGCTATAGTTTGTCTTGATTTCTTCCAAGTGTTGAGTTTTCCCAAATAAATTGAATGATTCCACTGAGTGTTTTCTTCAGTCGGAATCTGCCAATAGTTGCTTGTCATTCAGCTTGAGCTCTTTGTACACTTTCTAATTCAACTAAGTGTTGCTTCTTTATCTGATTGACGACATAACCGGACCAATTGAATTCTATTTCGTCCCAAATTATGTTCATCAGATAAACATTGTCATCGGATAATATACTGATTCCTTTGGATTTTCCAATAACATGTTTCTTGAGCCATCTGCTGAGATATCCAAACTCTGGTTTGAGTTTATCAACATGGATGTCAACTTCTGCTGGTTCTTTAGATAATGTAATCTGTCTAAGAAAGGTATCTCTTTTCAATGGTGATTAGGGAGTCTCTTACCAAACGCATATTCTCCCAGAACTGCAAAATTCCTTCTACATCTCGTTCTTCGTTGAAAGTAAACTCTAGAATGTTTCTTAATCCTAGTTGTTTATGGATCTTCTCGCAGATATAACTCGCTAACAGAGTGTTGTTGCACATAGTTTCATAAATTTTGAAAGTATACACATCTAAACTCTATGATCAATCTTTCTTCTTGTGATTTCTTTGAGGTAGCCATTTCTGAATTGAGTGTGAAAACAAAGGTTGAATTTGGAGATTATGAAAACTCTGATTTTTTATTTTAAGGAAATGTGAACGGAGGTTGGATATATAGGGGTAATGTACCGACGGTTGATTAGTACAACTTTTCGAATTCCATGATGGTTTGTGTAACCAAAGCATGTACTGTTCTGATAGTAATGGGGTGTATACGCAATATATTATGACAAAAGAACTGCCGTAATTAAATGCGATATAACCGATGTCGGTTTTATCTTATCAACCTTTGACTTAAGTTGACTGGAATAAAACTGTTTCTGGGTTCAGTTTTTCAGTTCCGTTAAATCTTTCAGTTTTAGTTGGTCAGTTTGAGATTGTTGATGTCAACGACTAATCTTTTAAATGAGCGCACCCAACATAACAAAGATTAATCCCCTTGATGAATCTCTAGCTTAACTGAATTTAATTATCCTCAATTCAGTTCTCAGTTTGGCAAATCTTTCTTTGTCCAATGGCTTTGTAAAGATATCAGCCAACTGATCTTCAGTAGGTACAAAAAGAACTGTAATATCCTTTTTCTCCACATGATCTCTTATAAAGTGGTGACGTACATCAATGTGTTTTGTCCTTGAGTGTAAACTGGATTGTCAGTTATTGCAATTGCACTTGTGTTATCACACATTATGGGAATCATTCCTTCTTCTATCCCATAATCTCTTAATTGCTGTCTAATCCAAAAAACTTGAGAACAACAACTTTCAGCTGCTATATATTATGCTTCAGCTGTTGAAGTTGAGAGAGAGTTTTTCTTTTTGCTAAACCAAGACACAAGTCTATTTCCTAGTAGCTGACAAGTGCCTGATGTGCTCTTTCTGTCCTCTTTGCATCCTGCATAATCTGAGTATGAGTAAGATATCAGCTTGAATGCTCCTTCTCTTGAATACCAAATTCTAACTCCATCTCAGATCTTTCAGATACTTCAAGGTTCTTTTACAATCGTGAGATGACCTTCCTTTGGTTTTTCGATCAAATCTTGCACATACACCAACAAAGAAAAGATATATCCGGCCTACTTGGCCGTAAGATAGAGTAAGCTTCCAATCATTTTTTCAGAAAGTGTTTTATCAACATCTTTGCCTTCTTTGTCTTCATCTAGCCTCGATGTTGGTTCCCATTGGTGTAGAAATTCCACTGATTTCTCCATACCATCATCTAGTTGTTTAACTTGTATTCCAAGAAAATAATTCAATTCTCCCATCATACTCATCCGAAATTTGCTCTTCAATAAACTTGCAAATTTCTCACATAACTGTCCATTTTCTGATCCAAAAATAATGTCATCAACATAGATCTAAACAAGTAGAGTGTTCTCTTCATTTTTCATTCTGAATAAGGCTTCATCGATAGTTCATTTGATAAATCCATTACCCACTAGAAACTGAGATAGAGTCTCATACCAAGCTCTTGG
Organism: Gentiana macrophylla; assembly: GCA_026214975.1. Classification (NCBI taxonomy): domain Eukaryota; kingdom Viridiplantae; phylum Streptophyta; class Magnoliopsida; order Gentianales; family Gentianaceae; genus Gentiana; species Gentiana macrophylla. The sequence continues at coordinate 51,519,142 of CM047817.1, forward strand.
TGCTTGTTTAAGTCCATAAAGAGCTTTCCTTAGTCTCAAAACTTTATCGCCTTGATCTTTGATCTCGAATGCACGGTGGTTGTTGAACATACACTTTTTTCAAGAATTCCATTCAAAATGCGCTTTTAATGTCCATCTGGTATACTTTGAACTTTTTGTGAGCTGCAAAGGCATGAAATAGCCTGTTCGCTTCCAATCTTGCAACTGGTGCATAAGTTTCATCAAAGTCTATGCCTTCTGCTTGAGAATATCCTTTAGCTACAAGTCTAGCTTTGTTTCTGATGATATTCCCATCTTCATCAAGTTTGTTTCGGAAGACCCATTTGGTTCCAATGATATTCACATGAGCTGGTCTTTCTACCAATTCTCATACTTGATTTCTTTCGAATTCATTCAGTTCTTCTTGCATAGCTAGTATCCAGTCTGGATCTTTCAAAGCTTCTTCTATTTCCTTAGGTTCAGATTGAGATAGAAAACATGCAATCAATGCATCTAGTTGATGTTTTGTTCGAACACCAGCTTGTGTGTCACCAATAACTTGTTCTTCAGGGTGATCTCTCGTCCATTGATAAATAGGTGTTTGCATCAAGGGATCTATATTTTGTTCGACTGGTTCTTGAATTTCTTCAACAGAGTCAGAATCATGTTGTTCAAGAGTGGTTTGTTGAGTAGTTGGAAACTGAGACTGATCTGAATATGAAGAATCTGAAATCCGTAGTCTTCCAATTTGAACAAAAACTGATTCTGGTAAGACTGGTAACTGAGACTGAGAAACTGGTTCTGGTCTATCTTCAGTTGTTTCACCAGGGAAGTTTGGTTCATCAAATACTACATGTATAGATTCCTCATGCTTGAGTGTTCTTTTATTTAGTACTCTAAAAGCTTTGCTGACACTTGAATATCCTAGAAAATTCCTTCATCAGCTTTGGGCTGAAAAACATGAAGTTGATCTTTCCCATTATTGTGTATGAAACATTTGCTTCCAAAAGCATGAAAGTAAGAAACATTTGGTTTCCTTCCATTCCAAATTTCATAAGGAGTTTTCTTATGCCTTTTATTCTTGAGAGCTCTGTTCTGTGTATAGCAAGTTGTGTTAACTGCTTCTGCCCAATATCTTTCAGGTAGTTTTGCTTCACAGATCATCATCCTTCCTGCTTCTTTGAGCGTTCTATTTCTCCTTTCAGCAACACCATTCTGTTGAGGTGTTGTTGTAGCAGCGAGTTGGTGTAAAACACCATATTCTTCACAATATTCAATAATCACATTGTTGAGAAGTTCAGTTCCTTTATCTGATCTTATCTTCACAACTGATACTCCTTTCTGATTCTGAAGTCTCTTGAGTAGTTCAGTAAGTCTTTGCTTGGTTTCACTTTTCTTGGTTATGAAGATAACCCAAGTGTGTCTTGAAAAATCGTCAACTACCACCAATGTATATTTCTTTCCACTGATACTAATTGATGTAATAGGTCCAAATAAGTCCATATGTAGTAGTTCCAGAACTCTGGTTGTTGAATGCTGGGATTTAGTCTTGAAACTTGCTTTTGTTTGATTTCCTTGTTGACAGGCATCACATAAGCTATCCTTCTTATATGAGATTTCTGGTAGTCCAATGACTAGCTGTTTCTTGACAAGGGTGTTGATGTCATCAAAGTTTAGATGACTCAGTTTCTTGTGCCACAACCAACTAATTTCTGATTTGGTATGCACAAGCAAACAGGTTTCTGCAACGGTTGTTGTCCAATCTACAACATACATATTCTCTTTTCTTCTTCCGGCTAAGACAACTTGAAATGCTGTTTCGCTGACGACAATGCAGAAATCTTTATCAAAAGTAACTTTGTATCCCATATCACAGAATTGACTGGTGCTGAGCAGATTGTAATGTAATCCTTCTACATATGATACATTCTTGATTGTGAGTCCATTTCTGATTAAGGTACCATACCCTTTGGTGTATCCAGGTTCGTCTTTACTTCCAAAATTAACTTTTGGTCCATCCTTTGCAATTAAATTACTGAGACAGTCCTTGCTCTTTGTCATGTGCGTAGAGCAACCATCACAAAGTACCATACATCCTGCAATAAAATAAACATTTTTAGGTACCCAAATCTGTTTGGGTCCATGGGTGTCGGCCAAGACAACTCTGGGAATATATCCTTCGTGTATTCTTTGGATATTCTTTGCACTTGTTTTCATATATGTAAGCCACACTCCTATAGTATCTTTGCCTGGACTGTGTCTTATTTATATTATTTCTCAGATCTTTTGACTGAAACTTGTTTCAATGATGATTTATATTATTGAAACTTGAATAATAACCATCATTTCTTTTGTATTGAGGTCTAGGTTGAGGGCTGTAATGAGTCCTTTGTTGACCTTTGGGCTAAAACTTGTAATAAGTTTTCTGCCTGAAACGATTGTTTTCATCAGTTTGAATATTGCATTCAGAGATATTCCAGTCATCATCAGTTGGAAATAATCTGCCTTTCCCCCTGAATTTGGGAATCTTTGAATAATTAATATTCTTGGATTTACTATGACTGAAGTTTCTCTTATTCTTGTCCTGATCAGCTTTAGTAGATTCAGCAGTAGATCTACTTTTTCTATTTTCATGATGTTCAACTGATTTACCTTTTTGGTTGAACCTGTTGTTGTTTACAGCTGACCATTTTGAAAATTGACGCTGAGGTTCATTTGATTCACGTTGAACTTGTTTCACGGTTTTAGCATGCTTCTTAGTCTGAGGACATTGTTCAACATGAACTTAACACCAGTTTTGGTATTAGGTTCAGTTGGCTTATTTGTTCCTCTTTTCGAAGTTTGTTGTGTATCAAATCCTAAGCAAGTTCTATCTCCATATGGCTTACCAGATTTGAATCCAGATTCTTTGAACTAGATCGAGCAAAAGATTCGATTCTTGTTTGTTGATGCAAAGAGATCGATCTTGATTCTTTCCTTTGTTAGTTCTGCTTATTTTTAACGTGTTCAGTTCATCATTCAATCTTTTAACTTCTAGAATTAGAGATTCTTTCTCAGCTTTGATTGATTCATAACATGCTTGTATGGTGACAAGCTGACTTATCAAATCGTCAAGAGTTTCTTCTAATTCTGAGTTTCTTGGATTGGAATCGGCTGTTGAAGAACATGCATTTTCCATGGAAATCTGAGTTGAGCTATATTTAGAATTTGATTCACATACCTCATTAGGATCTTCCATGTGTGCCATTAAAGCTGTGTCATCTAATAGCCTTTCAGTACCAGCTTCATAGTCTGACTCATCTCCAGCAAGGAGTGCTCTTCTACCAATTCTTCTTTGCTGAGTCTTATTGGTTAGTTCTTGACATTTAGCTTTGTAGTAACCTGGCTTCTTACAGTTGAAACAAAGATACTCATCATCTTTTCTTTTCTAAGGAGTCTTGTTGATGAACTTCTGGGTTACAGGATGACCATTCTTCATCCTTCTGATTCTACTCATCATAAGAGCCATTTGATCCTCCATTTCATCCAACTGTTGAAGATTGTTTGTGGATGTTTATTGAGAGTCATTGGATGCTACTGCAAGTGCTGTTGTTTTTGGTTCTTCTAGAGCTTTGATTATTGCAGCTGTGCTTGTAAAATCTTCACTGAATTCATAAACTTTCAAATCAGAGAAGATTTTGAATGAGTCCTCCATGTCTAGTCTTCTAGATTCTTCTATTGCAGTGACCTTCATCTTCCAGCACATTGGTAATGCCTTCAAGATTCTTGTATTGATTACTTTCTTTGTGTATTCAATCTTGAGTAGGTCTAATTCATCCATGATAGCACTGAATCTTGTCCCCATTTGGTCAATGGTTTCCCCAGTTTTCATCTTTAAATTTTCAAACTTTTGTTTTGCAACTGAGATTTTATTTTCCTTGATTGAGTCAGTTCCTTCACAAACTAGTTGAAGTTTGTCCCACATTTCTTTAGCACTTGTGCAGTCTTTCACTTTTAAGTACATGTTGTTGTGAAGAGTTCTAAGGATAAAGTCCATAGCAACATTGTTGAGATTGTTTCGCTTGCGATCATCATTGGTCCATTCAGCTTTAGGCTTGGGAACTCTAACTTGATTTCTATCAACAGTTTGCATGTGAGTAATCTAAATTGGTCCATCAGTGAGTACGTCCATCATTTCCTCATGAGTAGCAACTAGAAAAGCCTGCATACGACGTTTATATTCATCAAATCTGTCCATGATGCACATAAGCATTTGTCTTGCATACTGATTGTTATCCATTGTGTGTAAGTGAAAACTGATTATATAAGAACTGGAAACTGAGCTTTCTTATGAGAACAACTAGAGGAGATTTAGAGCAAATGAGCTTTTAACAATGGCTTGTTAAGAAACACTGGTCCGATACCAATTGTTGGTCCCTTGGAAAGGCTAACACAAGTTTATTGGGGGGTGAATAAACTTGTCCCTAAAAACTGGATTTAAAACAAATTAAAGTTCAGTTAAAACTTGTGTGGAGTTAAGTTGACTAAGCTTAGTTTAAGTCAAAATAACTTAAGCAAAAACTGAGCTAACAGGCTGCGGATATAATTCTAGCCTTTTTCTTGATCTTGTTATTCTATATGAAAGCTGAGTGTGTTAAACTGAATTCTGGTGAATGTCAATCTATAAACTGTGAGGTGTCTAACAATCAATTCTTAGAATGCTGTAGATATATGCTAAGTAAGTAAGTAAGTGCGTAAAGTAAATAAACAAGAATTATAGAGGTTCCAGGTGGTGTAATCCTATCAATCCTCTCATCCCCTGTGGTGCAGGAGGAAAATTCCACTAGAACTTCTTGAGCTGAGCTGTTACAAAAGGTCCTAAACAATAGTCCTTGGCTAATCCCTAGCTTCACTATCTAAATAGTTGTAGAACAGGTAGAATTGTTTTTCTTCAATTGCTTGAACACTTGGTCCTTGAAGGGTTACGTATGCCTCTTCACCACTACCACCACAAACACAGTCTACCCATTCTTTGTGACAAGCGCCCTTGGCGAGAACCTTCTACGGTTTGTTTATAGTCTAAACCTTTGATGTGGAATCAAAGTTGGGCTATGAATCAATAAATTGATTCTTGTTTGTGGTTCTTCAAAGTGTCCGAAACGGATAAATTTCATCTAGCTTGAACACTTGAAGAAATTCTTGATATGATCTTGTTATAGAGCAAAGATGATAGCAATTCGAATAAAATGAGTAATGCACAAAAATGCTTGTTGATCTTGATAATTCTTCCTTTCGTTTGTTCTTGGTGCAAAGTCCTCTAATTATAGTGTGAGGTCCAACGTTCATCTTGTTTGAATTCGAATTGTATCAACGTCTCATCTTGTAACGGCTATATTTTTCGACCGCTCGATGTGTCAAGATTTCATCCAATAAAATTGCTTCCTTTAAAACGCTTCATTGTACTATCGTTTGTTGGATGGTGACATATAAAAGCGAGTTTCTTGATCGGTTTTATATTGTGTTCATCAATTGTCGATTTCTTGGTGACATGGAGCATTAATCGAGATTTTACTCTTATTCAAATATCGATACTCCATTTTGCATCTAATTATAATTGAGTTAATCGAGTACACCATATACACTCATCTTCTAAGAATTCACGATCCATTATAATTCTTAGGTCTTCATCTAAAAACCATAAAGTCGATTCGAGTCACCACAAACTTGCCTGAAGTCTAACTTTATAGTCTTGACTTGTAATCTTCATAACTGAGTTTGAACCCTTAGTTCTTCAATCTTCTATAACTGAGTCTGTGACCCTCAGTTCTTCATCAACAGAGTTTGAACCCTCAGTTCTTCAATCTTCTAGATAAGCCAACCGAGTTTGTGTCCCTCAGCGAACTTATCTTCTTCAGTTTCAAATTGGTGTATTCTGAGTCAGTTTGTTTATCTTAATGATTTCCAGTTTTCAATTTCACGACACACTAACTATTACAGTGCTTGTCTGATGTAACCTATACAAATATCAGACTCTAGTAAGACCTACACATTCAATTCTAGACATCTTTTAGCTTTCCATTATAACAGCTAGCTTCAACACTTCATCAATGAGGTTAAGATAATATTCTGAGTAAATATGATGAATTATCATCAAAACATAAATTTTATTTCCAACAATAAGTTAATTTTTAGGAAAAATTAGTTTATAGTCCACTTTTTCCCCTTAATTAAGTGCTAATCATGCTTCAATTTTTTAGTTGCATGAAGGACAAATAATTACCACCGGATGAATATACCCCTATTTACATAGAAACCAAATCACAGAAAGTGAATTGATTAATCCACTGTGGAAGCGGAAAAGGTGAAATGACGACGACGACGACGAAAGCCATTCTTCAGAGATCCGGAGATGAAGAAAGCACGCTTCATGACCGCCATGAGAGGTCGATTGTTTTCACCGAAGACCTCTGCTTTCGTATCATTCATGGCACTCTTGCTTTCACAGCATTTTGTCGCACTTCCTAGATCATATAAGCTGATTTCATGTCCCTTCTCTTTTGGCCCGGCAAGTTTGGTGTTCAATCAGTTCGATTTCGCCGTTGTTCGAGTCTTGTGAGGGGTAGTTCAGTAACGGAAGCAGGTTCCCCGCCGGAGAGAACAAATGGTACGGCGATTCTATGGTATAAGCATGACCTTCGGATTGATGATCACCCTGGCCTTCTAGCTGTTTTTCGGCATTCTATACATCTTCGATCGCCGTATTCTGTCGCGTATGCTCTATTTCTACATTTTAAGTCCTCATCAATACATTTTATTTCACAAATGATTGTTAATTATCAAGTAAGAATTTGCTTAACGAAAGTAGCTAAGCATTCTAAAACCAAATTACATTCTGTACTTGCAGCTAGCAACTATTTCCCTTTCTCTTTCTATATATATTGTTCGGTGCTTATGTTTTCTTTGTCTGCGGTTGTTATCCTGCATTCAAAATAGCTCTCTGAAGGTGCTGAATAATTTTTTGGTATATGATTCTCAGTGTGAAAGTAACTAGCCAATCAGCTAGCTTAGGAATGGTTTTAGAAGCTTAGCAGTTGGTTTAATCTAACAAGTTTAACTTATTCTAGAGGATGCCACCTAAACAACTAGGATTTTGTTTGTTACTCATTTTCTATAGTGCCCGGCTGTTCGGTAAAAACGAGTTTTACAATTTATAACCGAAACACCCCAAGTATAAGGATCGTAGTATAGGATGTTAACGGGTCGTCCTAAGGGAGTGGAATGTTTATCGGATCAAGGAACAATTATTCTATCGATTATGTCACGACTATTAACTAAAACTAAGATTTATACTAATTATGAATTAATGAACAGTAACTATGATGAACAGTATATACGATGAACAATAACTAAGACGATGAACAGTAACTGGGAACCTAAATTATGCTTAAAACAGTGAAAAACAACTATAATCTTAAAACAACTAAACTTAGCAATCAACGATTGATACGAATTATTTGGTTTATCAAATAATTAAAACAACGGCAAGGCAACGGGAATCCACCGATCAATCAACCCAACCCCAACTAGACGGCAAGTTAAAGATATAATTTTTAGTAATGATCTATCACGAATTCGATTAAATTTCTCTAAACGAATTCTAGGGTTTCGTTTTCTTTTTCAAGTAAAACAAAACGACATGCAAAACACGATCACGAGATTATTTCTAATACTCCTACTCAACTAACTATGATCAATCTCTTGAAACATAATCAATCGCATCAATTGAAAAGGTCACAACTTGAACAATATTTTCATATAAATTCAAAGCATAAAAGATGGTTTCATCGATCTCTCGATCCGAATAAAACGTAAACGATAAAAAACAATATCCAATTGATGAAAAATTATAACTTTACTCACTAAACATGTAAAAAAAATCTCTCTAGTTGGTGTTGATGTTGATCGGTTTCATCCGTTGTCCCACCGCGATGTGCTTAGCCAACAACCATGATGTTAATCGTGATCATTGGATGGGAAGAAATCATCTTCTTTTTTTGATAAAGCTCGGCTGCTCCTCTAAATTTTGTGTGAATGAATTGGTTCTCTTAGGGTTGGGTATTGCTGCTGCTTAAATAGAGTTGAGAGGCGGCTGAAAAAATTATGTATGTCGGCTGCTACAGTGACCTCCTGGACGTCCGTTCGATTAGATATTTATTGGAATAAAACTTCTAAAATTCATATCTTGAGTTGTAGACCTCCAAAAATTATGATCCGAATGTCCAAAAAAAGCTCTCGGAAAACTCTACAACTTTCATTAAGGACTCTTCTTCAGAAAACGCGTTTTTGATTAGCCCGTCGTATTACGAGTATGTTTCGGGATTTTCCACTTACCCAAATTGATTAGCCACTTGACCACCATTTGAGTTGTAGAAGTCCGATTGACGTAATTCAAAGTGCGTTGGAAAGCTCTTTCAAAGATCTACAGTTTTCATGAAGAAGTCCTCCCCTGAAAATGCCTCTAAGCTGGGTCAAATCTCCGTCGAAAATATGTAACGATTTAAGTACTTAGGAAAATTTGCTCCGTTGAACTCGTAAACTTGTGGCATCTTCTTCTAACCCTCTAAACACCTCTTTTAGACCGAAGATATGCATCTACAAGACATCCAAAATATTGCAAAGTGTAACAACATCCAAATAAACATAAAACCAACGATAAGAACACATAAATCACCACTTTTGCAATTTATTATCTTTAAAACTCATTTGCTCGATTTATCCTTTTGGCGAGTAATTTTCTATAAGAATCACTAAAACATGGAAGATAATGTTACTGAAATAACTCGATAAAAACCGTAAAATTAGTCGTAAACAACTCCCCCACACTTAAACTTTTGTTCGTCCCGAACAAAACAATCAAAACTAGCTCACTTTATATGTAATCCAAATAGATCCTAACTCACGTAACAAAATATACAACAACTATAGCAAGTAATACCAACATAGAGATAGATTCGGTGTGTGTAACAAGCCCTTTTCAATCTCCACAATCCTTTCAAACAAATATCTTTTCAAACAATTTCATGACTATCCTAGGTATGGCAGTAATTGCTCCACACAAAGTCTTCCCGAGCACTCGGTAGGATAATCCCTACAAAGATATCTTTCAGGTTTATACTAGGTATAAGATTAACGATAACCAAGTCTTTAATTTAATTTTTACTGCAGATTAGAATGAGCTCGTACCCGTCATAGTAGAATAGGATGTTTCGTGATAACACCCTACCTTACTCAAATCATAAGGTAGCTTCTTCTAACTGTCGTGAACTTTTAGTCATCATAGTGGTATAGGACATTTCGAGATAATGCCCTACCTCACTCCAATCATCGACTAGCTTCCGACATACCATTTAATCATGTGATTACTTAGAGATTTCTGGCTGGCAGTGGTAAAAATTATTTTTCTAGTAAACATAGACCACTGAGCATAACACCTCAAGTAAACAATTTATTACTATTTCAAAGACTTAATCACGTTTCACTTATCACATTCAAACTTTCAGATATTCACAGTACGCGTTCCGAACTTAGGTATCACTTCACTGTTACTATTAAGAACAAATCTCTCTAAGATAAATCACTAAAATAGTGAAAGGATACAGTTCAAAATTCTTGCTTCAATATCAAAGGCTTTCGTGAGTGTAAAATGAATACTATCTCAAATCAGTAAAAACATGCTATAATTACCTCACAAAGTCACATAAAATCATAAATCAGAAACTACAACTAGCAAGCATTTGTTCCAATTACATGCTCAAGATTTACAATTATCCAAGTGCCAAAATTTTAAAATTTTAAAATTTATCAAGGATCACAAATATCTACTCATATTGTCGAAATAAAGCATGAATTGCACCCCCCCCACACTTAAATCACATTATGTCCTCAGAATGTGCAAATAAAAGAAAAGAATACTTAGCTGGTTATGAAGTGGTTGTCGGCTGTAGGTTGGCAGTGGTCAGGCCGTAGCATGAATAAACCGCTGCACTCGTATCAGGGACAGACAATACCGAAAGTAGAAGCTTGCAAACCTGCTCAAAAATATCTGCAACACTCGACATAACACATAATCTCGGGGTACACGGGGTATATGAGTAAACATGCACGCAAATAACGCATTCACAAATAGGACAAGGATAACCAACACACAAACACCAAGGTTCTATTCCTAATAAAATAAAAACTTAACTAAAAGGAATTAACTTAAGAGACTAGGCTGCCTCCTAGTAGCGCTTCTTTTATGTCATTAGCTTGACCTGATTTCAAAGTTAACCCGGATCGGGCCACTTTGGCTTATCACGCCACTTCCTCATCGGAATCGAGAATGAAGGACGGTGTGTGACCACAACAACAAAGACAAGTCAAGTGCTCTACTAAGTGTTTGAACTTAACTCTCCGATATAGAACCGACTCTTTTCTTCTTCGTTCTTGCGTGAGTAAGCTTCGTACACCGACATGTTGAAGGCTCGGAAGAAAGGTCCTCACGGGTAGATATAGAAATGTCATCATCCGAACTAAAGAAGTTGGATGGGATCTCATCATAAATCAGAATATCAGGCACCTCAACTCTCTTTTGAAAGTACAAGGTCTCAGGCTTTTCTCTTGGTTGCCCAAAATACTTTTTGAGTCTTTGACCATTGACCTTAAAGGGTTGATCACCATACCCGTTTAACGTGATCGCTCCACTTGGATGAACATCGAGAATCTCAAAGGGGCCAGACCATCTAGATTTGAGCTTACCGGGAAACAAATGGAGCCGGGTATTATAAAGTAAAGCCATATTACCCACTTTGAATTCTCGATCCTTGATCTTAGCGTCGTGGAGTATCTTAGTTATTTCTTCGATCTTCGCATTCTCATATGCTCGAGTCTAAATTCATCGAGCTCGTTTAATTGCAATAATCTCTTCTCCCACAGAGTGGCTATCGAAATTCAAGAATTTAATAGCCCGATAAGCTCTGTGCTCAAGCTCGGCCCGGGAGATGGCAAGCTTTGCCATAGACCATTTGGAAAGGTGACGTGCCCATCGGGGTCTTAAGCGCGGTGCGATAGGCCAAAGCGCGTCATCCAACTTTAGACTCCAGTTGGATCTATTTGAGTTCACGGTCTTTTCTAAAATCCTTTTAAGGCTCTGGTTGCTTATCTCGACTTGGCCACTTGTTTGGGGATGATACGGTGTACCAATTTTATGTCTCACACCATATTTTTCAAGAACTTTATCAAGCGGCGCGTTGCAAAAATGAGTACCTTCGTCACTAATGAGGGCTCTAGGACAGCCAAATCTGGTGAAGATATTCTTTTGCAAGAATTTCTTCACAACTTTGTGATCATTAGTTTGGGTGGCTATTGCCTCCACCCACTTGGAAACGTAGTCTACAGGCGAGAATGTACTTATTACCACGGGGCGATGGAAAGGGTCCTATGAAATCAATTCCCCACACGTCGAAGACTTCAGCATTCCAAAATGGGTGAAGTGGCATTTCCATCCTATTACTCGCCTCCCGATTCTCGGCACCTATCGCAACCTTTACAAAAGGCTTGGCGTCTTTAAGCAGAGTCGGCCGGTAAAATCCGGCTTGGAGGATTTTTGCAATGATCTTGGGTGCTCCGTAGTGTCCTCCTGTGGGACCACTATGACATTGCTCGAGAATATCCCATTGCTCATGTTCGGAACACACCTTCTAAGCAACCCATCTTTACAAACCCTGAACAAATAAGGATCCTCCCACACGAGATATTTTAGGTCGAGAAAGAACTTCTTCCTCTCACGATCGTCATTTCCTCTAAATGTCCACTTGCTAAATAGTTGGCGTAATCGGTGTACCATGGCCTAACGGTATCAAGCTTCATCAATTGCTCGATCGGAAGTCGATGCCTATTTCCTTGTGATTTACGCCACCCTCATTTACTAGGCGAGAAAGATGATCAGCCACAACATTATCACTACCCTTCTTATCTTTGATCTCGAGGTCAAACTCTTGCAAAATTAGAATCCATCCGAGTAACCTTGGTTTTGCATCCGCTTTGTCCATAAGGTAGCGTAGGGCTGCATGGTCGGTCCAAGCGACAACTTGAGACCCTAGAAGGTAACTTCTAAACTTGTCAATAGCAAAAGCGACGGCTAAGAATTCCTTCCGGTCGTAGTGTAATTGCATTGAGCCGGGTTCAAGGTGCGGCTCGCATAGTAAATGGGCCTGAACTTTTATCAATTCTTTGACCTAAAGCTGCGCCTCTGCGTAGTTAGAGGCATCGCATAATAATTCAAAAGGCTTAGTCCAATCAAAGTGCGATTAAGATAGGGGCACTTATGAGCTTTTCCTTCAAGCAATTGAAAGCTTTCTTGCATTTCTCATCAAACAAGAACACAACATCATCTTTCGGAAGGTTGGACGGGGGCTTGGCGATGGTGGAAAAGTCCTTAATAAATAAATCGTCTGTAGGAAGCCAACATGACCAAGAAAGCGCGTACCTCTTTGGTGATTTTCGGGTATGACATTTTCTCAATGGCTTCTACTTTGGCCTTATCAACTTGAATACGGTGCGGACACCTTGTGTCCCTAAGCGATCCCCTCATCAACTAGAAAATGGCATTTCTCCCAGTTAAGCACTAAATTCTTTTCAACACAGCGTTGAAGTACCATATCTAGATTCTCCAAGATCTCATCGAAGCTATCGCCATAGACTGAGAAGTCATCCATGAAGACTTCCATACATTTCTCCACAAGTCCATCAAAATGGCAAGCATACACCTTTGAAAAGTCGCAGGTGCATTGCATAAGCCAAAGGGCATTACGTGGAGCGCAAAGTGCACGATGGACACGTAAAGCGTAGTCTTCTCCTGGTCATTAGGCTCGATGGCTATCCGGAAGTAACGAATATCCATCGAGGAAACAATAATACTTGTGACCACTCGGTCTTTCAATAATTTGGTCAATGAAGGGTAAGGGAAATGGTCTTTGGCGGTGACTTCATTCAATCTGCGACGAGTCAATGCAGACTCTATAGCTTGATCACAAGGCGTAAAGCTATCTCTTCCCCCTTTTCATTCTTTTCAACGGTGATACCTCCTTCTTTGGCACAACTTGGGTGGGGCTAACCCACTCACTATCGGCAATTGCATAGATGATTCCCATGTCTAACCACTTTATAACTTCCTTCTTGACAACCTCCTGCATATGCGGATTCAGCTTTGCACGAGGTTGTATTACTTTCTTAGCTCCTTCATCCGTTCGGATTTTATGCATGCACACATCGGGTGATTCTCCGATATCACCCACTTGCCATCCGAGCGAGGATATTCTTTTCAAGCACTTTTATCGTGAGTGCTTCTTGCTCGGGCTCGAGTTTTGAAGAGATGATTAAGGGCAACTTATCACCATCCTTAAGAAAAATGTACTTAAGGTGTTGAGAAGCGGTTTAAGCTCCAAGTCAAGTAGGTGGTTGCTCAATACTAGATTTTAAAGGGCCACCTTTTTCCTTATGGGCTTGAAGTGGTTGACAAGAGAACACCTCACCTTCCCGAGGTGTAACCCCGAAAAGGTACTGGATAACATCATCCATAGGGATCCTTACAGTCGATGCACTGCTTCCTCCTTCTTATGCTTAATCATCTTTCTCAACTCTTCTTCTTTCGGCTCTTCCGCTAGCCTTTCCCAATCATCAACCCCAATGAGTAGTCTCTCTCCAAAAATCCACTTCGTCCCAACTACCCATCAGGGCTTCCTCTTCTACTGAGGCTAAAGTCTTCCGATGCGATTCTTTGAAATCATCGTTCATTCTTTGGGAATTTCCATGTTTCTTGTTCATTGACAGTTGAGCAAGTTGTGAAGACGACTTGTCGGTGACTACGGCCTGTAATGAAATATAAGATGGTCCATGATCGACTTGATCTTCAATGTTTATAACCCGAAAACACTATCTCTGTCGACTCTTGACTTCCTCGGACTTGGCATCTTCTTCGTCCTCATAAATTGCTTCAATGAGCGAGATTTCTTCACTCAAAGTGTTCTCTAGACTTTTCTCTTGTGTAAAGGTAATGGATGTATCATCAACTCTAAGTGTAATCTGACCCTTACAGAAGTCAATGAGGGCGGCAGAGGTGTCTAAAAAGGTCCGGCCTAGAATTAGAGGCATCTCCTTGTCAGGTGGGTAGTCTAAGATAACCCAATCGGTAGGGAAAACCAAATGTTCAACATGAAGAAGAACATTAGTAACACAACCAGCTGCTGAGCGACTAGATCGGTCCACCATCTGCAGAGAAATAGGGCGTTCCCGCATTCTTTTATCTAAGCCGAGCTTTTTGCAGACGTTCAATGGCATCACATTTATGGAGGCCCCTGAGTCGCATAAGACGTTTTGGAACTTGTGGCCTTCAATCTCACAAGAGATTGAAGGTCGTCGGGTCACGCTAAACAAAGAACTTTCGTGAAACCATAGAACAGTCTTCTCTTAATATCTCTTCGCCATCCTTGAAGCTTCTTCTTACTCCCACAAACTTCTTTGAGATACTTAGAGCACTTGGGTATTTCGGTCAATACCTCTCTGCTAGGGTATACTCACTTTGGTGTCTCTAAGCATCCTCCTCACTCCGTCATATTGTTTGTCAAGAATGAGGGTATTCTCTTTCCTCTTTAGTGGATAAGGAAGGGCTTTATCATTGTCAGAACACTGACCACGACTTTTTAATGGCCGTCCTCCTTATCCATCCATCTCACAAACTTTTCCTCCTCCTCTTTGTCGAGAGGCACCACGACTTTTCCTCGAATCGAAGCATCCTCATCCCCAAAGAACCGTCATCATTAAGCTCCTCCTCATTTGTTGGTTTCTTGAGTATAAGATTTCTGATTACCCCCTCTTGAACTTATTGCGTCAGGAGGGGTTGCTCGTTTCCCGATACCTTCCCGGGTCCTGCCTGCTTACCACTTCTCAGCGTGACTTCATTCAACTCTTGGTCTCCATACTCCCATTGAGGTGTGATGGCAGTGTAAACATTGATATCTGCTTTCGGATTTCTCTCGGTATAACTTGGAAGTTTACCGTGGGGTCTGCTTGCTTGCTGATCTGCCATCTGCCCGACCTGTCTCTCTATTTCCTTGACACTAGAAGACAAGGTTTTCACCATATCCACTAGCTCATCAAACTTATCTTTGAGGACACGTGAGGTGGTGTGATTTTGATGTTGGCTTTGATTCCAACCACCTTGAGGTCTTTGGGAGTTGGGATTATGAGCTTGATTAACCACCCCAGGAGGTGGTCTTTGATAACCTGAGTTGAAAGAAGGGTTAGAATTGGATAGGCCAGGTGGTGCATTGGGACGTTGAAATCCGGAATAATTCCGGTTCTGATTGAAGTTTCCATGGGTTTGGTTGAAATTCACTTCCTCAGTGATTTCATTTCCCTCCTGAAGTCCCATATAATTCACATCGATGGCACTCTTTCTTCTTTGATCACGCAAATTGGCTAGTTGCTTGCTCATTATTTCCATTTGAGCAACTAGCTTCTTAGTCTCGAGTTGCTCATGACAGACTCCCCGATTCCCACTAACATTGGCCTTCCTTGGAGATGACCACATGTTATTCTTCGCTATTGTTTGACTACCTCAGAAAGCGTCATCACCTCCCCCCAGAAAGGATCCACGGCGGTCGAATCAAGGTAGTCTCTATTTGGTTGAGAGACACCTCTCTGTAGAATAACTCGAGTAGCTCATGTCTATCGTATCCATGATTGGGGCACTTCCTCATCAACATGATTTAGTCTTTCCCATGCTTTACCCACACTCTCACCATCAAGTTGTTCAAATGTGGCTATCTCCCTTTTCATGTCCATGATTGTACCAGGGGAGACCCACTTAAGAGCAAAGGCTCTTTTAACGTCATTCCAGGAATGGAGAGAATGATGGGCTAAGGATTTAAACCAACGGTTTGCTTCTCCTTTTAGAGCAAGCGGGAAGAGTTTGAACTTTACAATCTCGGAATCAACACCCGGGATAATGGCCTGCTTCGCAGATTTGAACAAAGGTGGACAAGAAGTCATGAGGATCTTCTTGAGCAGTGCCATGAAAAGAACTATTCTGGACTAGTCCAACCACTCCATTTTTTAGATCAAAGTTTACTTGCCCCATTTTACGGAGGCGAATAGGTCTATGCCCTTCCAGGAAATCACAGTTAAGATAGGGAGCATAGGGATCTTGGTTCAACCTGGTTTAGTGGTTTTGATGGAATTGTTGCAATTGATTATGTAGCCCGACTTGTTGATTTGTTGTTGTTGTAAAGCTTGGATCTGTTGAAGGAGCATATTCATTTGGGCTTGAGGATCCGGATTTTGATTTGGGGAGAGCTGGATTAGGAGGAGGCTGGATTCGGATTTTGAACTTGGTCGACCATGATGTCCAGATCGGGAAAGAGCTTCCGTTTGAGAATGGATCGTTACGGTTCGGGGTTAGAGATAAGAGGTCCCTTCTTACTCCTGGTTTGCATAAACCAAGAGGGCAGAAAAGGAAGAAATCAACCTTTGGGTTGATGAGGATGAGTTCTGAGAAGATTGGAGGGTTTAGAAGTTTAGAAAGAGAGAAGAGAGGAGAAAAGTGAAGAGTTTCAGGGGCTGAACTGGCGTTCAGTGTAAGTGAACGCTCGTTCAAAGGTGAACGCTCGTTCAGGTCACTAAACTGGCGTTCAGAGGATGAACTGGGAGGTAGACGGGCGTTTAAAGTCTGGACGAGCGTTTGGGAATCCAGACGCTCGTCTGATAAGCTTTAAACGATGCAGAGGAGAAATTTTTAGACCACACAGGCGTCTGAAAGGATGGACGCCCGTTTAGAAACTGAAAAACGAAACAGATAAAGAAAAGAATAGCAGGAAAGAAAATAAAAACCTAAAATAGTAATAATTAAGGCAACAAATTTATACGATCTAAAATCTAAGGCAAACCTAAGCTAAATCTAAGGCTGCTAAAATCTAAGATCTAAAGAAAAATCTAAAAATTTGCTAAACTAATAAATATCTAACGTGAACAATAACATAAAATAAATAAAAACTAAGATAAATAAAGTCAAATCTATGAAATCTAAAATCTAAAATCTAAGGTAAATGTAAAATGAAAAGAAAAAAAAAAACGTAACAATTAGATTATTACCTAAAAAATTAGTATCGAAATAAAAATGCACACTAGAAGAATCCGACAACCGTTACCGACTACCCGGCAACGGCGCCAAAAACTTGTTCGGTAAAAGCGAGTTTTACAATTTATAACCGAAACACCCCAAGTATAAGGATCGTAGTATAGGATGTTAACGGGTCGTCCTAAGGGAGTGGAATCTTTATCGGATCAAGGAACAATTATTCTATCGATTATGTCACGACTATTAACTAAAACTAAGATTTATACTAATTATGAATTAATGAAGCATTAACTATGATGAGCAGTATATACGATGAACGATAACTAAGGCGATGAACAAGATGGCGGGAACCTAAATTATGCTTAAAAGCGTTGAAAAACAACTATAATCTTAAAACAACTAAACTTAGCAATCAACGATTGATACGAACTATTTGGTTTATCAAATAATTAAAACAACGGCAAGGCAACGGAATCCACCGATCAATCAACCCAACCCCAACTAGGCGGCAAGTTAAAGATATAATTTTTAGTAATGATCTATCACGAATTCGATTAAATTTCTCTAAGCGAATTCTAGGGTTTCGTTTTCTTTTTCAAGTAAAACAAAGCGACATGCAAAAACACGATCACGAGATTATTTCTAATACTCCTACTCAACTAACTATGATCAATCTCTTGAAACATAATCAATCGCATCAATTGAAAAGGTCACAACTTGAACAATATTTTCATATAAATTCAAAGCATAAAAGATGGTTTCATCGATCTCTCGATCCGAATAAAAGCGTAAGCGATAAAAAACAATATCCAATTGATGAAAAATTATAACTTTACTCACTAAACATGTAGCAAAAATCTCTCTAGTTGGTGTTGATGTTGATCGGTTTCATCCGTTGTCCCACCGCTGATGTGCTTAGCCAACAACCATGATGTTAATCGTGATCATTGGATGGGAAGAAATCATCTTCTTTTTTTGATAAAGCTCGGCTGCTCCTCTAAATTTTGTGTGAATGAATTGGTTCTCTTAGGGTTGGGTATTGCTGCTTTGCTTAAATAGAGTTGAGAGGCGGCTGAAAAAATTATGTATGTCGGCCGCACTCTGAGTGACCTCCTGGACGTCCGTTCGATTAGATATTTATTGGAATAAAACTTCTAAAATTCATATCTTGAGTTGTAGACCTCCAAAAATTATGATCCGAATGTCCAAAAAACTCTCGGAAAACTCTACAACTTTCATTAAGGACTCTTCTTGAAAACGCGTTTTTGATTAGCCCGTCGTATTACGAGTATGTTTGGGATTTTCCACTTACCCAAATTGATTAGCCACTTGACCACCATTTGAGTTGTAGAAGTCCGATTGACGTAATTCAAAGTGCGTTGGAAAGCTCTTTCAAAGATCTACAGTTTTCATGAAGAAGTCCTCCCCTGAAAATGCCTCTAAGCTGGGTCAAATCTCCGTCGAAAATATGTAACGATTTAAGTACTTAGGAAAATTTGCTCCGTTGAACTCAGTAAACTTGTGGCATCTTCTTCTAACCCTCTAAACACCTCTTTTAGACCGAAGATATGCATCTACAAGACATCCAAAATATTGCAAAGTGTAACAACATCCAAATAAACATAAAACCAACGATAAGAACACATAAATCAGCCACTTTTGCAATTTATTATCTTTAAAACTCATTTGCTCAATTTATCCTTTTGGCGAGTAATTTTCTATAAGAATCACTAAAACATGGAAGATAATGTTACTGAAATAACTCGATAAAACCGTAAAATTAGTCGTAAACACGGCGCCTTTCTATTTTAAGAGGCTAATACGTAATCCTTCATGTTGGTTTAGAGAAGAAATAATGGTCGATCTGAGGAAGAAATTAGATAAGATTTTTAAGTTTTCAATCCCCATTGTAAAGCAATAACAATAGCATCTTGGTGATAATTTCGGTCTGTAATTTAAACATTCATACGCTTGTGTTAACACTATGTTGGTCGATTATTATATTGTGTCCATTGAATTAAGCCTTAAATGAGCCTTATATTAGCAGATATATATGTGCCATGAAGTAGTCACTTGAATTAAGGCGTAAATGTGCTCGATACTATTTTTTGATCTTGTTTAATGACATCGACATCGACATCTTGATGTGTGCCTTATATGATCATTGTTAGTGATATTGTGTGCATTACATGAGCCTTATATGAGTAGGATATGATATTGTGTCCGCGAATTAAGCTCAAAAATAAGCCTTATGTGAGCGGATAGTGTGCCTTGAAGTAGTCACTTGAATTAAGCCTTAAATGAGGGCGATCATCGTGTAATCGACATAGTTAATCGACATGTGTTAGTGTAAATGCTGCGATTAAATTCGGCTTTCAAATACTACGTCGAAAAGGTATCATATGAGGTCTCAAAATGAAGATAAATAAAAATATGAACTTTGGTGACAAAATTTTGATGATTGGTGTTCTAAATCAAAGTTACGGTAGTTTATAAGAAAAACGCTCCGGTTAATGCAAATATTTTTTCGGCTTTCAAAATTTCGATGATCGGAGTTATAAATCAAAAGTTACGGATGTTTGAAAAAAAAAAAACAAACAAACAAACAAACAATACCAAACCTAAAGGAAGCGGAATAAACTGAAGACATGCGCGCGTCCCTTTTAAAAGGGTATTCTTGTCTGTCTGTAATTATTTGTTCCTTTTGCAACTAAAAAAAAAGTGTGTCCTATTTATTTATTTTGTAATCTTTTCTGTTTTTTTTTGCCTCAATCTCCCTAATTTTTATTCCTAATTGCTTGTGAATTCGACGGAAGAAGCCAAACGAATTTGTGTCAAAAATACACACACGTTAGCACCAAGATGGATAGTCTTTTGAGATTTTTTTATTTTTAAAAGAGTCTTTTGAGATTTAGAAGGTTTCAATTATTAAAGTGAGATAACAGGTGGAGCAAACATGTCATAGAAGGAGATAACAGGTGGAGCCAACGACCCCCTAAGATACTCCCTATCTACACAGAAATCTAGTGTGTTTTTTTTTTTTACTTAACATAGGCCATAGAAGTCTTTTTATATATACATATACACGTATAACATATTCATATTTTCAACACGCTGTGTACCAAAGAGAAACGACACAATCTTTTTTTTTAGTGATTTTCCGATGCCTTACCTTCCCCTCTTCAGAGCATAGTTATCAGACCCGGCCCGGCCCGGCCGTCGAACCAGTTGACCCGGTGACCGATCCCAAACGGCGGCCGGTGGCGATTCGACCCGCTTCTGCAAGTAAACGTTACCCCGTCGGCCGGCGTCGAGACCGTCGACCGAGGTTGAACTGTCCGTCGGCCGTGGTCGACCAGTCAACCGGTGACCGGACGGTTTTCCATAAGCCCAATTTTTTTTCTTTTTTTTTTTGTCATCAGGATTTCATTCACCCTCAGCCGTTCTAAAAAAATCTTCAGTTATAAATAGTATAAATCTCAAAACTTCAAGCAGATTTTGTAAAAAAAGAACATAGAGCAGATCTCTCACAAAAAAAAAAAATCGAGCAGCAGTATGTATTTTTTTTTTGTTTTTTTAGGAAATAATTATTGGTATTTAGGGTATTTGAACCTTTTTTACGATCGAAAACTTGAAGTGAATATAATGAGCTTGTTTTCATTATGGATGTTGTGTTTTTTTAGGAATGCATGAAATTGTAGCAGTAGCTACAATACTTACCTAAAGAAATTGCTAATTATTTGCACTTTAACTTGCACAACAGATAATCATTTGAGCATTTTATGTTATCTAATTTGTAATTGTGTTCGTTGGAGTATTTTAAAAATAATTATGGTTGTCATATTTTATTTTATCTTTATGTTTTAAATATTCAATTATATTTTTAAGTATATGATGTGACCCACGGGTTGAACCACTGACCCACCGGTTGAACCACTGACCCGGTGACCCGGTGTCCTTTCCGGGTCAATGACCGGGCCGGGTCTGATAACTATGCTTCAGAGAGCCCGGCGGTCGGAATTTAGATTAGGTGAATAATCTAATCACTATATGTTTGGCTGGTGTTGGCATTGCCCTACGGCTAAATTACAATTTTGGTCCTCTAACTAGACACGTTTTTCGATTTTGGTCCTGGTTTTTCTCCGGCGACAATTTTAGTCCTGTAAGTGGTCTTTTTTTGCAAAACTGGTCCTGAACGCCGGAAAGACTACTTACAGGACTAAAATTGGTTTTTTCCGGTGACAATTTTAGTCCTATAAGTGGTCTTTCCGGCGACAATTTTAGTCTTGTAAGTGGTTTTTCCGGCGTTCAGGACTATTTTTGCAAAAAAAAAGACCACTTACAAGACTAAAATTGTCGCCGGAGAAAAATCAGGACCAAAATCGAAAAACGTGTCTAGTTAGAGGACCAAAATTGTAATTTAGCCTTGCCCTGCAAATCCTTCAACTTTCCAAGCCATTTCCGCGTATCTTCAACTTTTTCTATTGTGTGCTTCTTCAAATCAGCTTTAATCTCTACTATGTTAATGCCTACAACGTCAAGCTCACATTCCATCGTTATTTCCCTGCTTCGATCGGCCATGCTGCAGTCTTTGCTGGTATAATTTTTTTAATGGGATTATCAGTTACTCTATTCGCAAATGTATGAAGCTGCTCTCTCAAATAGTATCAACATCCCATCCTTTATTTTGTGCATTGAGTTGTCATCGATATTCAAAATGGTTCAATGGGTAAATAACTTGCCTTTCAACTGCAACCTTCTTTTTTCATTTCTTTCAATCTTTGAGTGTAGATGAGCTATACCAAGTAGTTGCATCAGCTTTGTTCAAAAAATTATAAGAAATATAATATGGAACAGATAACATCTGGTTTGCACTCTCCATGCACATGAAGGTTGCTTCCATATTTCCTCGCCAAAATTTAAACCATGTCGTCAACTTGATCATCACTTCTAGAGACTTTCCGGCACCAATGATAGATGAAGGAGCAAACACTTTCCATAAAATATTTATGATTAAATAATAAAATAAGTTACAACCTGGTATGCACCCTTCATGTTGAGATATGAAGGATGCATCCACAGATATATGGCATCCATGAATTAGCCGTATAGTAGGTAAACCAAGTTCATCTCCAAGCAAAAGTTTTTGAAGTTGGTGCGGTATATCATCGCTCTGCTCCTAATGCCAAGTAGTTGCATGCATGTAAGGACGGAGCCAATGCATGGCTTAGAAATTTAAGCCCACCCAAGCTCATGCATTTAACCCTTAAGCCATGTATCGAGAAATGTTTTTCAGCAGGATCCGAAATATTTTTCTATAGGTAAAATTTAGGGTTTTATTATTTTTAACGGGGTCCGAAATATTTTTCTATCGGTAAAATATAGAGTTTTATTATTATTAACGGGGTCCGCTGACCCATTTACTTAAATGTACGTACGCCTATGCTACAATTCATCGACTAAAAAACCCACCTACCCATTAAATATTTATCAATTAATAAAAGGCACACCTATCATTTAATATTTATACATTTATTCACATAAATATTTCAATATCCATGACCATCTCTATTAAAAATATATCATATTTACACTCTAGATATCGAATTGCGATCTTAGAATTCACCAACAAGAAATATATATATATATATATATAGCCTTCGGCCTATCAATGAAATAAAAGTGTAATAATAGGTATTAATAGACATGTGTTCGGTGGGTCTTCCAAGTTCTATTTAGTTTATGAAACGAAGGTCTTCCAAGTGTTTCCGTTCTATGGCTCATATTGATGTTCTCTTAAAGACGATAATGTACAAAAATTATTGTAATAAAAATGTTAATCAAGCTCACCCAAAAAATAAATCATGGCTACGCCCTTGCATGCACAGAAGCTACTTTAGCTAGAAAAATCCGCAACCATATTCGATTCCTGATAAATGTGGATAATCGGGTAATTATATTGGCTAATTATGTACTTGATATCTAATATCTCGGCAGCAATTTTCCATGGTGTTGAATACTTACCCTCAATCATCTAAACCAAAAGCTGTGAGTCCATTTCAATAATAATAGGAAAAATTTTATTGTTGGAACAAAAAGCAAGGCTATCCATTAAAGCCCTTGCTTCAGCAATTAGGCTTGTATCAACTCCTTAAAAAGCACATGAAGCATGCAAAAGTCATCCATCTTCATCTCGAATACTAAAAGACCCCCATGAAGGATCTGGATTACCAAGAGATGAGTCATCTGAGTTTAACTTGAAAAAATCGCAACGAGGCTTAGACCATGCAACATGTATAACCCTTTTCTTGCTTCGAGACCCAAACTCCTGTATGAAGTTTGACGGAGGTCGGGCTAAGCCTCTCCACGTGTCATGCCAACAACTAAGTTAGAATTGAATAAGATAGATAAAATACGACATTAAAGGCCAGGAGCACACTTTAAGCCTAAAGGCAGATTAGAACCTTAGCTGGGAGATCGGCCTGGCTCACTCCTCAGTACACCGTAGGTCGGTCAGGGCACAAAGGAGCTGGACCAGCGCTGTTCAGCCATAATGGCCTCGGGAGCTCGACGCAAATTGTTTAGCACACGTCTCGTGATTACCGATAACTATGGGAAGAATCCTAAGCCATAAAGGCTCTAATCTTATCATTTAAACCCCGTAATTATCTCCTAAAATCAAGGGATAAACACGATAAATCCTATCTTTGAAGGATACACGGAATATGCATGTACAGGGCTTAAGTCCATTTATATAAAAGATCTCAAGACCTACGAAGAGGCTGGATTCTTGCACAATTACAGGGGATACATAAGCAACTTTGGGTAAACATTATCTCAGGCTCGGTCCCTAAACACATTCAAACCACCCCTCTTTCATGCCTTTTCCAGATTTCTAGGATCTTTATCCATTATCACTAGTAAATACGGCCCATATTACTATTAGACGAGATCCAACATCGTCAATGGGTGCTACAAGAAGGACCTTGATGACGGTTAAAATAGCATATCCTACAACATCAACATTCTACAAATTATGAGCTAAAAATAGTTAAATGTGAACCATTTGTGTTGAATGCGATATGTCGGGTTAACGGGATGAGATTTCGGTATTTATCATTATTTTATCTGGAATTGGTATCATTTCAAGTTTTATTGGATTATTTTCAAGTAACGAAAGTTGAGCCATGAGTTTAATTTGGATTATGAAGTGAAATTTGAAGAAAAGAACATGGACTTAGGGTATTCAGAACCTTTCACGTCAAGTTGGCGAGAAAAAGTGTGAAAATGACCCCGATTTACTGGGAGTGGCCGCTGACATATCGAGCATCAAGAATCTTCTGAAACACGTTTTCTCGGATGAGGGGTAGCTTTAAGGTTTAGCTAAGTCAGTTATAAAATTATAAATAGGCATCGTCCTCAGAATTGAATATACCAAAAATATTACAAGTTTCCATGCAATAAAAGTTCTTTATTTATTTTCTTTATGTTTTCTAGTCACGGAATCCAACGGATTCGCCTCTTAGGGAGAGATCTGATGAAGATCTATGCTCATTTTCGAGGGTATGATTTTCTGGCTCTTTCTCGAAGTACATCTGTTGTTCTATGTGATTAGAATGTTTTAATTGTTATTATTAGTTTTAATTATGTAGTTGGTAGTTTATTTCACACCATATGCGTATAGATCTAAATTGTTGGCGAAGAAATCATGAAATAATGGTTCTGTTCTTTAGATCTGCAACGGTCTTTATCGCTAGATCTGAATACCTAGTAAATCCTAATTCATGATAATCGGCGCCAACTAAATCGATCGATAGATTTAATTTACATGTTTGTAGCTGATCTACTATTTGCATGTCATCGTAAATTAACATGAAGGAAGACAAAGTGAAGTGGTAGTTCGAGACAATGTCTTGATTGATCCTTAAGAACGTGCTAGTCAACCCACGATAGTTTGTTTTGGGACGTCTTGATCATGAGCCGGATAGTCCTAATTCTTATTCCATGTGAATTAATACAACCAATGAAGGAGGATAATTGCACATAGGCACCTACTGTCTTTTTAGTGGAAGTAGCGTATTATTAGGGATTAACACCCGTAACTGTTAAAGATCTAAAATTTACCAACGGGGATGATTGATGCATGATATTTGGGGGAATAACTAATAACTCTTAATTAGACTAATACATTAGAAACTTTTGTGTGCTTTTGAAGAACTTGCATAATCTTGTGTATTTATTGGCACCATTGTTTATGTTCTTCCACTATAGCTAGTCGTAGACCATTCTTGTGACAACTCAATCTTGTTTTAAACGTAGATTACGAGTCTCTGTGGGATTCGACCTTAACTCGCTAGTAATCTACTACGATAGACCTAGTCCTATTGCTAGTAGTCCATGCCTTACACCACGGCGTGATCAAGCTTTTTGGCACCATTTCCGGGGACTCGTGTGAAGAATATTTTCAATTCAAGGTTGAGAATTTGTATGTATTTCATTTCTATAATTATCGAGTCTTTTAAACACGTCTATTTTAATCCATCTGTGAATAATTGAGTCATAACAGTGTTTGTTCTATTTGATTGTGGAAAAATACACCCGATTCAGCACGGTACGCCGCCGATATACACCCGATTGTGGAAAAATACACCCGATTGTGGAAAAATACACCCGAGGAAATTAACTATCTTTTTTCCTTTTTTTATGTGTCTTGTATTATGCAACAAGGAATTCAACAGCCAAACTCAAGCGATTCATACCTATGATTGAAAAGTTTTCAAGGAAAACCGCAAGGAGGCTCGAGGAATAACTAAAAAATTTGGATGATGAAACAAACTTGCATAAAGGAAATGAGAGGACAAAGACAAGGAATTCCACATCCAGAAGATCCAGAAGAGACAATGGCACAAAACGTAGTTATTGGACATAACGGTGTCATGGGAGAAGAAATGAAGCATGAGTTGTTGTACAAGCAGACAGTAGAACTCTATAGAGCTATACTATTCCAATGATTGAGTAGTTTGTACCAGCAATTGTTCAACCGAAGAATGCAGGTGAAAATTTCCATCCGAAACCCAATATTTTACAAATGGTGACAAACTACACTACATTCCATGCAGTACCAAACGAAAATACAAGTGTCCATGTCACCAACTTCTTAGAGATAGTAAGCACTGTCAAATCAGCAGGAGTGCCTGAAGATAATATCAAGCTTAAGTTGTTTCCATTCACACTGAAGAATAAGGCAAAAATATGGTTATTGTCTCTGTGGCGAGGATCAATCTTGGGCAAACCTCTTGCGAAGTTTATGAATAAGTACTTCCACACTGGGAAGTCATTGCGAATGAGACATGATATCATGAATTTTAAGTAGAAGCTAATCGAAACATTTTAGGAAGCTTGGGAACGATTAAAGGAAGCACAAAAGAAATATCTTCATCACGATATCACTCTACCGGTGAGAATGCACAGTTTCTATCATGGATTGCAGCCGAGTGAACAAATGAGAGTTGATGCATCGAGCAATGGGAGTTTCGCGTTGTTATCCCCAGAAGAAGATGAAGAGAAATTAGAACTGATAGCACATACAAGTCAACGGTGGACACATCAGACTAAGGTAGGGAAAGCATCATAAGGCATATTTGGAGAAGATACTTCTCAACATAAATTATACAAGTTAATAGTGATAAATGAGAAGATGGAAGGCATGCATGACGCATCACCAAAGTAGAGAAGGTCAAAGGAATTGATACAACCAACACCGAGGACATGAACTATCTAGGGAGGCAAGAAAGCCCATATGGGGGCGGATATCAGCCTGGTTCTCATGACCACCCTACTTTTATATACAACAATCTTAATGGCGGCGAGAGAGCAAAGACAAGCGGAGGTTTCATGCTCCAATCAAACAAGTCCGTTGGATGGGAAGCGGCTATGGACAAAATGAGCTCAACTGTGACCGAGAGCATCACTCAACTAACGAAGTGTATGAGCGAGCTTAGAGCAAAATTTACAACATATTTTCAGCAGAATGATGCTAGAATAACCAATCAGGAAGCCTTCATGCAGAATCTGTCACACCAAGTGGGGCGATTGTGAAACAAATGTTAGCTCTAATGCGGGAGGATTAACAAGCAGCAGAGTGAAAAACACGAAGGGCGTGAATGCCATTATGACAAGAAGCGGAAACAAGTTGCTGGACCAATCATCAGAGGAGAGACCAGAGCGGGCCCGAACAAAACACAGCAGAATTAGAGAAACAGAGGACCCGATTCAAAGACGACACGGTGCTTTGAATCGAACGATATCTGGTCGGCGGACAAGCGAGGAGAAGCGAATGACGAGTAAGTAAGTCTTCATGAACTGTAGCTATTAATCCTACATCTTTGCCCTATCCCCATATGAAGTCTAAACCGAATAATGATGATGCTCGATATAAAAGTTTATTACGATGATTAAAAAGTTGCAAGTAAATATACCTTTGGTAGAAGCTCATTTGGAATTCAGAGAGTACGCAATGTTTTTGAAGGAAGCAGTTTCTACCAAAAAGAAGTTATTAAACCTAGAGACGATTTGCTTAAATGAGGAATGCTCGGTAGTTTTGCATTGCAAACTACCTCTTAAATGTAAGGATCCTGGGAGCTTCCTTATATCGGTACAATTGGAGGTATGCCTAAATAAAGCATTTTGTGACTTAGGAGCGAGCATCAATCGATGCCACTCTCTATCTGTCATAATGTAGGCATGAAAGAGTTGAATGAGACATTAATAACCCTCCAGTTAGCTGATAGGTCTACGAGGCAACATGTGGAGTTGTTGAAGATGTTAGGGTGAAATTTGATGAGTTTGTGTTCCAAGTGGATTTTGTTGTGCTTTATATGGAAGTGAATAGTGATGTTCTACTGATCCTAGGAAGACCTTTCCTGGAGACGTTCAAAACATTGATAGACGTTCATAAAGGAGAGCTAATCTTAAGATTAAATGATGCAGTGTGGTCTTCAATGTCATGCAGATGATGGGAATTACACAGGATGAAGGGGAAGCATGTTATATGCTGGATGACATTGATGAGCTGGTGTGAAGGAGAAGATACATTGCTGTTAAAGGAGGAAGAAGAGGAAAATGAGGAGAAAACTTGGCATGGGTGCAGTGAAGGTCGTGTGCAAGAATTAGAACATGTATCTTCTATGGATATAAGAGGATCCATCCATAGACCTTCATGGCACAAAATCTTTGATGTCTGATTGACTGGAAATTTTTTGAAGTCGTTGTTAGAGGAGCCACCGATTAACTTAAAACTTAAACCTTTGTCCTCTCATCTAAAGTACATATACTTACAGGATCATACTCTACCCATGATATTATCAGCATCACTGTCACCCTTCGAGGAGGAGAAGTTGTTAAGGGTACTGGGAGAGCACAGTGGAGCCTTTAGGTGGACTATAGCAGATATTCGAGGAATAAGCCCCTCAGTGTGCATGCATAAGATCTTTGTAGATACATAAATGAAGGCAGTGGCTCAACCTCAATGGAGATTGATGCCTCATTTGAAGGACGTGGTTAAAGAAGAGATAATCAAGATCCTGAAAATGGGAATCATTTTCCTAAATATAGATAGTGAGTGGGTAAGCCCGATTCATGTGGTCCCCAAGAAAGGAGGATTCATTGTCCAACCTAATGAGTTTGATGAGTTGATCCCGTAAGACTAATTACTAGACACTTTGAGTCTACATTGATTTCAGGAAACTGAATGATGCGACTTAAAAAGTTGATTCCCCTACCATTCATTGACCAGATGTTTGAGAGATTGAGCGGTAACGCCTTTTACTATTTTCTTGATGGGTACTCAGGTTATTACAAGATATATATTTCCCTTGAGAACCGCAAGAAAACAACTTTCACATGTCCCTAGGGAACATTCATGTATAATCGCATGACCTTCGGACTATGTAATGCGCCAGCCACATTCTAAAAGTGCATGATTTCTTTATTTGCGGAAATGGTGAAAGATTTTCTAGATATATTTATGGATGATTTCTCAGTTTTTGGAGATAGCTATGATGAATGCTTGGACAACTTAAGTAGAGTGCTGAGACGATGTGAAGAGACAACATCGTGCTAAATTGGAAAAAGTGCCAATTTATCGTTACTGAAAAGAATAGTGTTAGGTCACATGATTTCAAAGAAAGGAATGGAATTGGACAAGGATAAGATCACAGTAATGCAGAAGTTACCACCTCCAATGAACTTGAAGACATTGCGAGCCATTCTTGGCCACGCAGGACTTTATAGGAGGTTCATAAAAGATTTCTCTAAGGTTTCTAGACCCTTGACTGAATTGCTTGCGAATGATGTACCATTTGTCTTTGCAGAAGAATGCAAGGATGTATTGAACACATTGAAGCGAATGTTAATAACTGTCTCGATTCTAGTAGCCCTAGATTGGAATGAACCTTTCGAGCTAATGTGTGATGCAAGTGAAACGGCTATTGGAGCGGCCTTGGGCTAAAGAGAGGACAAAATCTTTAAACCGGTTTATTACGCCAGTCGTGCCCTCAATAGTGCCCAGAGGAACTATGCAACTACATAGAAAGAGCTTTTAGTTGTCATTTTCGTATTTGACAAGTTTATATCTTACATTGTAGGATCTAAAGTCACAGTTTTCACTGATCATGCAGCTTTGAAATATCTTCTAACCAAGAAAGACTCCAAGCCGAGATTATTTAGCAGGATACTACTCTTACAGGCGTTTGATGTGGAAATCAAGGATTAGGAAGGGTCTGAGAACCAAGTGGATGATCACCTATCGAGATTAACGATGTAGGAAGAAGAGCAGACTACAGAGATCGAGGAGTATTTCCCTAATAAACAACTTTTTTCCGTCTCAGTGGTGGCTCCGGTTGAGTCTCAGCCCACACATAACACATCAAGAGTGGGGAAGGTATACCCTTGGTTTGCAAATATTGTGAATTATGTTGCAGAAAGATACCTGCCACCGGAATTCACGAGCATGGACATGAAGAAATTCTTTACAGATCTAAAGCATTACTATTAGGATGATCCGTATTTATATAAAATGTGTACCGATAATATTCTGAGGAGATGTATTCATGCTGATGAGATTCCAAGTATACTGAGTTATTGCCATTCTGGGGAAGCTGGAGCCCATTATGGGCCGGGTAAGACACCAGCCAAGGTACTACTGTAGTGTGGATTTTACTGCCCAACAATATTTAAATCCACTTTGAGTTTACTAGAGCCTGTCATTCCTGTCAAATGACTGGTAACATTTCAAAGCGGCGTGAGATGCCCTTGCACAGTATCCTTGAGATCGAGCTATTTGACGTTTGGGGAATTGATTTCGTATGACCTTTTGCGTTGTCAAAATCTAATCGCTACATCCTTCTAGCAGTTGATTATGTTTCTAAATGGGTGGAAGCAGCGGCCTCCCCTACAAACGATGTCAGGGTTGTCCTAAGATTTATAAAGAAGAACATTTTGACAAGGTTTGGGGTGCTTAGAGCGATAATTAGCGATTGAGGGAGCCTTTTCTATAATAGGTAGTTTGAAAAGTTAATGATGAAGTATAGGGTGCGACATAAAATTGCAGCAGCATATCACCCCCAGACGAGTGGACATGTAGAACTTATGAATAAAGAGATAACGAGGATTTTAGAAAAAAGCGTGAATCCATGAGGAAGGATTGGTCTTTGAAATTTGAGGCGTTACGTGGCGGTATAGAATTGCTTATAGGACCACCATTGGGATGTCACCATATATGATAGTTTTTAGAAAATCGTGCCATTTTCCGGTTGAGCTAGAGCATCATGCCTTGTGGGCTACTCGGTTCTTAAACATGGATGAAGGCTTATCCACAAAAAAGAGATTGTTAGAATTGAATCGATTGGAGGAATTTAGAATGAAGGCGTATGAGAATGCGAAGATATATAAGGAGATGACAAAACGCCAACACGATAAGCGGATTCTGAACCGCACATTCGCAATCGGAGATAAGGTGTTGGTATACAATTCGCGTTTTTGTCTTTTTCCTAGAAAGCTGAAATCTAGATGGTTTTGACCATATGTCATCACAAAATTTTTCAATTCGGGTGTGTGTGAAGTAAAAGATGAACACTCTAGGAGGATTTACATAATGAACGGCCATAGAATGAAGCATTACCTAGAGCGCAATTACAAAACCAAATTGGAAGTCTTTATGTTGGATGACCCATTTTATGAGTTAAGGAGCCCTATTATTACAGTCGAACTGGCGACTATAAACTCAAAACTCCTTCGGATAAACCCTTATTTATTATTTAGTTTTCTTTAATTGAGTCAGTAAAGTAGCATGACAATCGAGAAGGTTTTTTCATCACGTATATCTTATGTCACCCGACTCTTGATGTATGTAGTTTTTTCCTTAGCGATTCGTGTGATCCCTTGTTAAAATTTTCACATCTTGCTTAGGTCAATAAATTAAAAAATAGCTTAAACTGTTTTTACGCCTTCTCTAAGTATGCATAATTACCGCCACCTTATTTTCTTATTGCCCTTCGTATGTTAATCAAGGTTTTGGATGTATTTGAGATGATGGTGAGTAATTGGAAGATGGATAACCTAGGTTTGATTCATGATCCATGATTAGTACTTGACTCGGGCGATCATTTCCAGAGCTAAGTAAATTTTCTATTTTTTTGTTTTATTATTAGTCAATGGGGACAATGCCAATAATAAGTGGGGGTAGTAGCGGCCGTAGCTTGAAATTGGCAATTTTAAAAGAAAAGGGCAGTAATCTTGAATATTTTGAAAATTTTACACTATTTTTAGCTTGCCTATTGAACATTTTGA
Source organism: Gentiana macrophylla (assembly GCA_026214975.1). Classification (NCBI taxonomy): domain Eukaryota; kingdom Viridiplantae; phylum Streptophyta; class Magnoliopsida; order Gentianales; family Gentianaceae; genus Gentiana; species Gentiana macrophylla. Next base: position 51,551,120 of record CM047817.1, read on the forward strand.
GTAAGGAATTGGTAGAAAATGAGCCCAAGAATGATTGGAAGCTAGCTATTGCATATTCAATTTAGTATGGAAGAATGAGCATTTGTTAGATTGCATGAAGTAGTGACTAATTAATCATTATTTTACGATCATTCAATTATTTGAGCTCATGTCGAGTGAAGCGATTGAGACCAGATGATGAGTTTTTTAACCGGGAATTATTGTTTTTCTGTGTACATACTTTAACGGATTGTTGGAGGACAAGGAAGCAATGTGAATTCAACAAAAGGTAAAGCGGGATGAAACAGGCTTGTGAGTGAGTGAGGAATAAGAAAATTCACGAGAGAAATCGCCCAAAAGAAGAAGAAAAATGGTGAAAAATAAAGCAAAAATCATAAAGGTAGTGAGGTAGCAACCGGAGTGTAAGGCGCACAACCTCGCACAAAAGAAATGAGGACCTATGAGTAGTACCCAGTCCCCAAGTATGCCCGGCCTAATAAGGTTTCATGTTGTGTAACTATATCAGAAGGCAAGAAGAGGTAAGTTAAGATTGTGGGGTTAATATAACTTGATTCTTTTCACGAATGCACTATCGCGAGGATTTATCACACAACATATTGATGCATTGATATGTGATGATTAATGGGGAGATTATGTATTGCTACTTGATACGTGTTCTGCCTTAAATCTTTATCGAGCATGTTATAGTTAGCGGGGATTGTTTTTGGAGGTATATTCCGTATTGATACTCTGCTCGAGGATGAGCAAATGGGTAGTTTATGACAGTTAAAATAACATATCCTACGACATCAACATTATACTCATTATGAGCTAAAAATAGTTGTTTTGGCCTTTAAATGTGAACCATTTATGTTGAATACGATATGTCGGGTTCACGGGATGAGATTATGGTATTTATCATTATTTTATCCAGAATTTGTATTATTTCGTGTTTTATTGGATTGTTTTCAAGTAACGAAAGTTGGGCCACGAGTGAAGGCGGGATTATGAAGTGGGCTGAAGAATGGAACTGATCGTGTGTAAGTCACTAACGTCGATATTACTAGCAAGAATACTAGGTACATCGTAGTATAGTAAATGCGAGTCAAGGTCGATCCCAAAGAGACAATGCAACTTTAATTATAAACGATTCTAACCTAATTAAGAATCAACATATAGGCAGTCATTGACCAACAACAAACATAAAATAAACTTGGTATTTCTCCCCCTCTTCCCCACGATCTACTAACTTGGATTAATTAATCGTTATGTTTACTTCCCCACATAATTTCCTTAAATTAATCGAGCGAGATTTTAATTTCATTTTAAGCCACGGGTGCAACTCCTAACCCTATCTACTCCGACAATGGTAGTAGACAATTTATACGCAAGCTACCCTCTTTACTACGTCTGTAATAGCCCATACTCATAAAGAACTAGAATTGCCGATATCGAGTGCTAACTCATACCGCCAACCCGCTGAGACAAATTTGTCGACACAAATCAAAGACGTTCTAGGGTCCATCAAGATTATGTCCAAACTAACACTTCACTATTCATATTTCATGCTAGTTTTACGATTACAATAAGCGATTCACGGATCTAACCTCTTTGTTAATTAAACATGTCGATCAACGTAGTTGTAGTGAATCCTCAGATTAAGTTGCCTAAATATTTCCGTGGTAAACCGGTATAGCGCCGGGTTACCGAGGTCATCTTTTCTTTATCTCGGATCTACATTGCTCAATTACGATTAATCTAACTAAATCATGGGTCGTTAAACATGCAGATTAACTAAAACACATAAATACAAACAGATCTACCATATTGAAGATAAAATGAGCGGTCAAAGCTTCATACCTTCAACAATGAGGATCGGGCTCGATCTACTCAATCTAGAGATGATTGAGAGGAGAAAACCGAAATAACTCCTCAAGAGCTTGGTATATAACTTTATTTCATCAAATTGTAGAATGTAATTGAATATTATTTTGTTCTTATGAAAACTTATACACTAATCATTAATGCGCCTTATGTAGATCTGATGCGGTTATGTCTCTCGAAACCCTAAGCCCGACCTAGTAGTGGCGGTAGAATTAATTTCGTCTCCAACAAGGCTTGGTTTATCGGCCTAGCCCACGGTAAACCGGGCCGACTTTTCTCCTTTTCTTGTGAGACTTCTTCTTGGACTTTAATGACTTGGCCCAACATGCTCCTTTTGGTCTAGATCTGTTTCTCCAATGCTCCAGATTCGGTACATCCTATAAAACACAAAGCGAGACAAATCGGTACCAAATCTTTGGGAAAATGACATAGATGCAGAATTACGATCCTGGAAACACACACATAGCATTTAACCTGCGAGGAAATTAACTATCTTTTTTCCTTTTTTTATGTGTCTTGTATTATGCAACAAGGAATTCAACAGCCAAACTCAAGCGATTCATACCTATGATTGAAAAGTTTTCAAGGAAAACCGCAAGGAGGCTCGAGGAATAACTAAAAGGCTGGATGACGAAACAAACTTGCATAAAGGAAATGAGAGGACAAAGACAAGGAATTCCACATCCAGAAGATCCAGAAGAGACAATGGCACAAAACGTAGTTATTGGACATAACGGTGTCATGGGAGAAGAAATGAAGCATGAGTTGTTGTACAAGCAGACAGTAGAACTCTATAGAGCTATACTATTCCAATGATTGAGTAGTTTGTACCAGCAATTGTTCAACCGAAGAATGCAGGTGAAAATTTCCATCCGAAACCCAATATTTTACAAATGGTGACAAACTACACTACATTCCATGCAGTACCAAACGAAAATACAAGTGTCCATGTCACCAACTTCTTAGAGATAGTAAGCAATCATCAAATCGTGAGGAGTGCACAAGATAATATCAAGCTTAAGTTGTTTCCATTCACACTGAAGAATAAGGCAAAAATATGGTTATTGTCTCTAGCAGCAGGATCCAATCTTGGGCAAACCTCTTGCAGAAGTTTATGAATAAGTACTTCCCACCTGGGAAGTCATTGCAGATGAGACATGATATCATGAATTTTAAGTAGAAGCTAATCGAAACATTTTAGGAAGCTTGGGAACGATTAAAGGAAGCACAAAAGAAATATCTTCATCACGATATCACTCTACCGGTGAGAATGCACAGTTTCTATCATGGATTGCAGCCGAGTGAACAAATGAGAGTTGATGCATCGAGCAATGGGAGTTTCGCGTTGTTATCCCGAAGAAGAAGATGAAGAGAAATTAGGCGATAGCACATACAAGTCAACGGTGGACACATCGGACTAAGGTAGGAAAGCATCATAAGGCATATTTGGAGAAGATACTTCTCAACATAAATTATACAAGTTAATAGTGATAAATGAGAAGATGGAAGGCATGCATGACGCATCACCAAAGTAGAGAAGGTCAAAGGAATTGATACAACCAACACCGAGGACATGAACTATCTAGGGAGGCAAGAAAGCCCATATGGGGGCGGATATCAGCCTGGTTCTCATGACCACCCTACTTTTATATACAACAATCTTAATGGCGGCGAGAGAGCAAAGACAAGCGGAGGTTTCATGCTCCAATCAAACAAGTCCGTTGGATGGGAAGCGGCTATGGACAAAATGAGCTCAACTGTGACCGAGAGCATCACTCAACTAACGAAGTGTATGAGCGAGCTTAGAGCAAAATTTACAACATATTTTGTGAGAATGATGCTAGAATAACCAATCGGGAAGCCTTCATGCAGAATCTGTCACACCAAGTGGGCGATTGTGAAACAAATGTTAGCTCTAACTGGGAGGATTAACAAGCAACAGAGTGAAAAACACGAAGGACGTGAATGCCATTATGACAAGAAGCGGAAACAAGTTGCCTGGACCAATCATCAGAGGAGACCCAGAGAGCGGAACTGAACAAAACACAGCAGAATTAGAGAGAACAGAGGACCCGATTCAAAGACGACACGATTAATCGAATCGAACGATATATGCATTCAAGCGGACAAGCGAGGGGAGAGCGGCGAATGGATGATAAGTAAGTCTTCATGAACTGTAGCTATTAATCCTACATCTTTGCCCTATCCCCATATGAAGTCTAAACCGAATAATGATGATGCTCGATATAAAAAGTTTATTCTGATGATTAAAAAGTTGCAAGTAAATATACCTTTGGTAGAAGCTCTGGCTGGAATTCCAGAGTACGCAATGTTTTTGAAAGAAGCAGTTTTACCAAAAAAGTTATTAAACCTAGAGACGATTTGCTTAAATGAGGAATGCTCGGTAGTTTTGCATTGCAAACTACCTCTTAAATGTAAGGATCACAGGAGCTTCCTTATATCAGTACAATTGGAGGGTATGCCTAAATAAAGCATTTTGTGACTTAGGAGGCGAGCATCAATCTGATGCCACTCTCTATCTGTCATAATGTAGGCATGAAAGAGTTGAATGAGACATTAATAACCCTCCAGGTTAGGTGATAGGTCTACGAGGCAACATGTGGAGTTGTTGAAGATGTTAGGGTGAAATTTGATGAGTTTGTGTTCCAAGTGGATTTTGTTGTGCTTTATATGGAAGTGAATAGTGATGTTCTCATGATCCTAGGAAGACCTTTCTGGAGGCGTTCAAAACATTGATGAAGCGTTCATAAAGGAGAGCTAATCTTAAGATTAAATGATGCGATGTGGTCTTCAATGTCATGCGGATGATGGGAATTACACAGGATGAAGGGAAGCATGTTATATCTTTGGATGACATTGATGAGTGGTGTGAAGGAGAAGATACATTCTTTGTTAAAGGAGGAAGAAGAGGAAAATGAGGAGAAAACTTGCCTGGAGTGCAGTGAAGGTCGTGTGCAAGAATTAGAACATGTATCTTCTATGGATATAAGAGGATCCATCCATAGACCTTCATGGCACAAAATCTTTGATGTCTGATTGGTGGAAATTTTTGAAGTCGTTGTTAGAGGAGCCACCGATTAACTTAAAACTTAAACCTTTGTCCTCTCATCTAAAGTACATATACTTACAGGATCATACTCTACCCATGATATTATCAGCATCACTGTCACCCTTCGAGGAGGAGAAGTTGTTAAGAGTACTGGGAGAGCACAGTGGAGCCTTTAGGTGGACTATAGCGAGATATTCGAGAATAAGCCCCTCGGTGTGCATGCATGCATAAGATCTTTGTAGATACATAAATGAAGGCGGTGGCTCAACCTCAATGGAGATTGATGCCTCATTTGAAGGGCGTGGTTAAAGAAGAGATAATCAAGATCCTGAAAATGGGAATCATTTTCCTAAATATAGATAGTGAGTGGGTAAGCCCGATTCATGTGGTCCCCAAGAAAGGAGGATTCATTGTCCAACCTAATGAGTTTGATGAGTTGATCCCCGTAAGACTAATTACTAGACACTGAGTCTACATTGATTTCAGGAAACTGAATGATGCGACTTAAAAAGTTGATTCCCCTACCATTCATTGACCAGATGTTTGAGAGATTGAGCGGTAACGCCTTTTACTATTTTCTTGATGGGTACTCAGGTTATTACAAGATATATATTTCCCTTGAGAACCGCAAGAAAACAACTTTCACATGTCCCTAGGGAACATTCATGTATAATCGCATGACCTTCGGACTATGTAATGCGCCAGCCACATTCTAAAAGTGCATGATTTCTTTATTTGCGGAAATGGTGAAAGATTTTCTAGATATATTTATGGATGATTTCTCAGTTTTTGGAGATAGCTATGATGAATGCTTGGACAACTTAAGTAGAGTGCTGAGACGATGTGAAGAGACAACATCGTGCTAAATTGGAAAAAGTGCCAATTTATCGTTACTGAAAAGAATAGTGTTAGGTCACATGATTTCAAAGAAAGGAATGGAATTGGACAAGGATAAGATCACAGTAATGCAGAAGTTACCACCTCCAATGAACTTGAAGACATTGCGAGCCATTCTTGGCCTTGCAGGACTTTATAGGAGGTTCATAAAAGATTTCTCTAAGGTTTCTAGACCCTTGAGTGAATTGCTTGCGAATGATGTACCATTTGTCTTTGCAGAAGAATGCAAGGATGTATTGAACACATTGAAGCGAATGTTAATAACTGTCTCGATTCTAGTAGCCCTAGATTGGAATGAACCTTTCGAGCTAATGTGTGATGCAAGTGAAGCGGCTATTGGAGCGACCTTGGGCTAAAGAGAGGACAAAATCTTTAAACCGGTTTATTACGCGATCGTGCCCTCAATAGTGCCCGGAGGAACTATGCAACTACATAGAAAGAGCTTTTAGTTGTCATTTTCAGTATTTGACAAGTTTATATCTTACATTGTAGGATCTAAAGTCACGATTTTTTCTTGATCATGCGACTTTGAAATATCTTCTAACCAAGAAAGACTCCAAGCCGAGATTATTTAGCAGGATACTACTCTACAAGCGTTTGATGTGGAAATCAAGGATTAGGAAGGGTCGAGAACCAAGTGGATGATCACCTATCGAGATTAACGATGTAGGAAGAAGAAGCGGACTACGAGAGATCGAGGAGTATTTCCTAATAAACAACTTTTTCCGTCTCTCGGTGGTGGCTCGGTTGAGTCTCACCACACATAACACATCAAGAGTGTGGGAAGGTATACCCTTGGTTTGCAAATATTGTGAATTATGTTGCGAGAGAAGATACCCACCGGAATTCACGAGCATGGACATGAAGAAATTCTTTACAGATCTAAAGCATTACTATTAGGATGATCCGTATTTATATAAAATGTGTACCGATAATATTCTGAGGAGATGTATTCATGCTGATGAGATTCCAAGTATACTGAGTTATTGCCATTCTGGGGAAGCTGGAGCCCATTATGGGCCGGGTAAGACACCAGCCAAGGTACTACTGTAGTGTGGATTTTACTGCCCAACAATATTTAAATCCACTTTGAGTTTACTAGAGCCTGTCATTCCTGTCAAATGACTGGTAACATTTCAAAGCGGCGTGAGATGCCCTTGCACAGTATCCTTGAGATCGAGCTATTTGACGTTTGGGGAATTGATTTCGTATGACCTTTTGCGTTGTCAAAATCTAATCGCTACATCCTTCTAGCAGTTGATTATGTTTCTAAATGGGTGGAAGCAGCGGCCTCCCCTACAAACGATGTCAGGGTTGTCCTAAGATTTATAAAGAAGAACATTTTGACAAGGTTTGGGGTGCTTAGAGCGATAATTAGCGATTGAGGGAGCCTTTTCTATAATAGGTAGTTTGAAAAGTTAATGATGAAGTATAGGGTGCGACATAAAATTGCAGCAGCATATCACCCCCAGACGAGTGGACATGTAGAACTTATGAATAAAGAGATAACGAGGATTTTAGAAAAAAACTGTGAATCCCATGAGGAAGGATTGGTCTTTGAAATTTGAGACGTTCTGTGGCAGTATAGAATTGCTTATAGGACCACCATTGGGATGTCACCATATATGATAGTTTTTAGAAAATCGTGCCATTTTCCGGTTGAGCTAGAGCATCATGCCTTGTGGGCTACTCGGTTCTTAAACATGGATGAAGGCTTATCCACAAAAAAGAGATTGTTAGAATTGAATCGATTGGAGGAATTTAGAATGAAGGCGTATGAGAATGCGAAGATATATAAGGAGATGACAAAACGCCAACACGATAAGCGGATTCTGAACCGCACATTCGCAATCGGAGATAAGGTGTTGGTATACAATTCGCGTTTTGTCTTTTTCTAGAAAGCTGAAATCTAGATGGTTTTGACCATATGTCATCACAAAATTTTTCAATTCGGTGTGTGTGAAGTAAAAGATGAACACTCTAGGAGGATTTACATAATGAACGGCCATAGAATGAAGCATTACCTAGAGCGCAATTACAAAACCAAATTGGAAGTCTTTATGTTGGATGACCCATTTTATGAGTTAAGGAGCCCTATTATTACAGTCGAACTGGCGACTATAAACTCAAAACTCCTTCGGATAAACCCTTATTTATTATTTAGTTTTCTTTAATTGAGTCAGTAAAGTAGCATGACAATCGAGAAGGTTTTTTCATCACGTATATCTTATGTCACCCGACTCTTGATGTATGTAGTTTTTTCCTTAGCGATTCGTGTGATCCCTTGTTAAAATTTTCACATCTTGCTTAGGTCAATAAATTAAAAAATAGCTTAAACTGTTTTTACGCCTTCTCTAAGTATGCATAATTACCGCCACCTTATTTTCTTATTGCCCTTCGTATGTTAATCAAGGTTTTTGGATGTATTTGAGATGATGGTGAGTAATTGGAAGATGGATAACCTAGAAGCTGATTCATGATCCATGATTAGTACTTGACTCGGGCGATCATTTCCAGAGCTAAGTAAATTTTCTATTTTTTTGATTTATTATTAGTCAATGGGGACAATGCCAATAATAAGTGGGGGTAGTAGCGGCCGTAGCTTGAAATTGGCAATTTTAAAAGAAAAAAGGCGAGTAATCTTGAATATTTTGAAAATTTTACACTATTTTTAGCTTGCCTATTGAACATTTTGAGTAAGGAATTGGTAGAAAATGAGCCCAAGAATGATTGGAAGCTAGCTATTGCATATTCAATTTAGTATGGAAGAATGAGCATTTGTTAGATTGCATGAAGTAGTGACTAATTAATCATTATTTTACGATCATTCAATTATTTGAGCTCATAACTGAGAGTGAAGCGATTGAGACCAGATGATGAGTTTTTTTAACGGGAATTATTGTTTTTCTGTGTACATACTTTAACGGTTGTTGGAGGACAAGGAAGCAATGTGAATTCAACAAAAGGTAAAACGGGATGAAACAGGCTTGTGAGTGAGTGAGGAATAAGAAAATTCACAGAGAAATCTGCCCAAAAAAGAAGAAGAAAAATGGTGAAAAAATAAAGCAAAAATCATAAAGGTAGTGAGGGTAGCAACTTCGGAGTGTAAGGCGCACAACCCTCGCACAAAAGAAATGAGGACCTATGAGTAGTACCCAGTCCCCAAGTATGCCCGGCCTAATAAGGTTTCATGTTGTGTAACTATATCAGAAGGCAAGAAGAGGTAAGTTAAGATTGTGGGGTTAATATAACTTGATTCTTTTCACGAATGCACTATCGCGAGGATTTATCACACAACATATTGATGCATTGATATGTGATGATTAATGGGGAGATTATGTATTGCTACTTGATACGTGTTCTGCCTTAAATCTTTATCGAGCATGTTATAGTTAGCGGGGATTGTTTTTGGAGGTATATTCCGTATTGATACTCTGCTCGAGGATGAGCAAATGGGTAGTTTATGACAGTTAAAATAACATATCCTACGACATCAACATTATACTCATTATGAGCTAAAAATAGTTGTTTTGGCCTTTAAATGTGAACCATTTATGTTGAATACGATATGTCGGGTTCACGGGATGAGATTATGGTATTTATCATTATTTTATCCAGAATTTGTATTATTTCGTGTTTTATTGGATTGTTTTCAAGTAACGAAAGTTGGGCCACGAGTGAAGGCGGGATTATGAAGTGGGCTGAAGAATGGAACTGATCGTGTGTAAGTCACTAACGTCGATATTACTAGCAAGAATACTAGGTACATCGTAGTATAGTAAATGCGAGTCAAGGTCGATCCCAAAGAGACAATGCAACTTTAATTATAAACGATTCTAACCTAATTAAGAATCAACATATAGGCAGTCATTGACCAACAACAAACATAAAATAAACTTGGTATTTCTCCCCCTCTTCCCCACGATCTACTAACTTGGATTAATTAATCGTTATGTTTACTTCCCCACATAATTTCCTTAAATTAATCGAGCGAGATTTTAATTTCATTTTAAGCCACGGGTGCAACTCCTAACCCTATCTACTCCGACAATGGTAGTAGACAATTTATACGCAAGCTACCCTCTTTACTACGTCTGTAATAGCCCATACTCATAAAGAACTAGAATTGCCGATATCGAGTGCTAACTCATACCGCCAACCCGCCTAGACAGCTGTCGACACAAATCAGCACGTTCCTAGGGTCCATCAAGATTATGTCCAAACTAACACTTCACTATTCATATTTCATGCTAGTTTTACGATTACAATAAGCAGATTCACCAGATCTAACCTACTGTTAATTAAACATGTCGATCAACGTAGTTGTAGTGAATCCTCCAGATTAAGTTGCCTAAATATTTCCGTGGTAAACCGGTATAGACTGCCGGGTTACCGAGGTCATCTTTTCTTTATTCTGGATCTACATTGCTCAATTACGATTAATCTAACTAAATCATGGGTCGTTAAACATGCAGATTAACTAAAACACATAAATACAAACAGATCTACCATATTGAAGATAAAAATGAACGGTCAAAGCTTCATACCTTCAACAATGAGGATCAGGCTCGATCTACTCAATCTAGAGATGATTGAGAGGGGAGAAAACCAGAAATAACTCCTCAAGAGCTTGGTATATAACTTTATTTCATCAAATTGTAGAATGTAATTGAATATTATTTTGTTCTTATGAAAACTTATACACTAATCTATTAATGCGCCCTTATGTAGATCTGATTGCGGTTATGTCTCTCGAAACCCTAAGCCCGACCTAGTAGTGGCGGTAGAATTAATTTCGTCTCCAACAAGGCTTCGGTTTACCGGCCCTAGCCCACGGTAAACCGGGCCGACTTTTCTCCTTTTTCTTCAGCAGACTTCTTCTTGGACTTTAATGACTTGGCCCAACATGCTCCTTTTGGTCTAGATCTGTTCTCCAATGCTCCAGATTCGGTACATCCTATAAAACACAAACGAGACAAATCAGTACCAAATCTTTGGGAAAATGACATAGATGCAGAATTACGATCCTGGAAACACACACATAGCATTTAACACATATTCCTCATAATAATGAGCCTATCTATCCTCTATTGAGCAGAATTCGGGGTGAATATAGGTATAATTAGTGGTACCATTTAGAGCGCTATCAACTACCCCCCACTTAGCTTTTGATCGTCCCGAGCAAAAAGAACACAACATTCTGATCAATACAAAAGTTAATTAAAAAAACTATGCCACACAAAGTCAAGATCAAGATCATGCCACTCATATCCATCAGTCACGCATTAAACACTATTCACGCCATGAGCCAATGTGTGTGTGCAACAACTTTCACAACCGCTTAGTAATGCAGACAATCTCACATTACGTCAACCCGTAGTCGAACTAACCAGTCTCAAACATGTTATTTATTAGTTAAATTAGCTGGCAAAGGTGATCGAGAACCGAGTATGTATTACCCTTAGGCTCGCATTTATCGGTCTATGCAAAAGTTGTGCCTCTTACGCTCCATCGACCTAATTTTTGCCAAAGAGAATATAGATGTATATATTTCATTGCACTTCTCTTTCTTGGCGGGTGAACACTCATTGATTTATCTATCCTCACGGTCTCACTCTTGATAAACTACCAAATCCGAAATTCCTTTGCCTTTATAAGCGTTGGTGAAACATAATTTGGGATAAAGCCAGAGTCAACTCTAGTCAAAGTAATATGCTATCGACTACACTCCAATGAAAGTGAGTTATACATGCTTAAAATGGTGGCTCATAACAGAATGTGCGCTTAATACGCCACTAGTTCAGAAGTGGGCACTTACTCTTACTTGTACATCGTGAAACAATGATGAAGTCAATTAACTCAAAAAGATCAAGGATATCATATTTTTTTGAAATTCTGTCGAAATTAATTGAAGTCTAAATAGTGAACACTGCATCAAAGAGAATCAAGATAATCACGTAATTTATGGAATATTGTGCCAAGAAGCTAAGTGACGTCCCGTACCCCCTACTTAAACTAAACATTGTCCCCAATGTGTAAGTTGGAAAAATGAAAAATGAAAAACGAAAAGGAACTTAGCTTCGTCTAGGGTGGAGCCAAAGAAGAATTGGATCATCTTGCAATGCATCGGGCTTATGTAAGTCGTCTTTGAAGAATCTGTGCTAAGTAACTCAAACAAAACAAGAAGAATAGTGGTGACAAGGAATCATATAATAAAATTGCAGCAGTAAAATAGAAAATAAATAACTCCAAACAATTTAAACCGACAAAATCATTATATTAATAATATTCGGCTACATCAACTAGATAAGAAATAAAAATAAAAATAAAAATAAAAATAAGAAAATGGAAAATAACAACAATCAAAAGAAAGAAAAACTAATCATCGTCATAATAATCCTCCCAGTCATCTCTAGGGCCAAACCTGGGAGGTGGTGTAGAACTTGAGGTAGCAGCGGTAGATTAGGATGCTCTATGATGTGGGGAAGTCCTAGGTTGTGGGGTCACAGGAGGAACTCCTAGAAAGTCTATGATTTTATCCATCTTGCGATGCAGACTCGCAATCTCTCTCGAGTGCTCCTCTAGTAAGGCTCTCTGAGTCCGAGGTGCTCCGAGGTCCGGAGTACGCTCTCTCTTCTCTCTGCCCATCCCGTCTTTTCCTTTTTGAAACTGACTGTGAACTAATCACTAACCAGAACTTTGACCACGTCCTCTATAACGAACATGTCAATCATAGGTCCAAAAGGCAACTGCTCGCGCTCAGATGTGGCGGAAAGCTCGTTAATACGGCTGTGCATCAGGAGACCTATGTTGAATGGAGATCCCTACTCTAGGAAGAATATCAACTCTGCCCTCTTCGGTGTGAGATACACCGTATGCTTGGGCGGTAGAAGGCGAGCACAAACAAACCTATTGACCACCTTCCTATCCCAGGACAGCTCGTTTTCCAGGAAGATGGTGGGGGCTCCCGTAGGATTGCGCTTCCATTGCATCCCAAAGTAATCATCAATCATATCCATCCTCTCAATATCTTCAATATTGGTCGAGGATGTGTACTCATCTGGGCCCACCGTTGGATTGCGAACCCCGTAATATGCATTGGTCCGCTCGATAGAAAAATCAATCTTAACCCCACAGACCATCGCAAATATAGCTCCAGGGTTATGCGAAACATAAGCAAAAATTCTCTTACCACCGTGGCGTTGTACCGTGTCGGTGCCGCAGCCATATCCAGAATGTCTTGTACTTGTAGGGCTTATGGAATAATCTCACCGCAATCGTCCAACTCTACGCCCCGTTCTCGGGCAACTGGTCTTCCGTTCCAATGCCCTCGGAATGATTCGTAGATCTCTAAAGAATGAAATTGCTCAACCCCGTCTATCAAGAAGTTAGAATCTCCGTAAACACTCTGATAACCACTGGGACGATGGGTGGTCTGGCTACGCTTGGGACCCATCCTGGTGTTGATTCTGAAAAAGGTACCCTCGTAAACCGGCTGAACCCACGGTTTACCGCCTGATTTTTCAGGGGTTTCCGGTGGGACAAGGCTTACGGAATTGGAAGATGAAGAACTGCAGCACTTCACTAGCACAACAACACTAAACAGCAATAGGGGTGAAGAAAATGGTATGGTTGGTGTTTTGGGTTTAAAAATGTAAGAAAGGTTTGATTTTGGTGGAGATGTGGTGGTGATAGTGGTGGTGATGGGGGCCGAATTTTCTAAAGGAAGGAGAAATGGAAGAATTTTCATGATTTGAGAAGAAGATGGTATATTAGAATGAGGATAATGGTGGTGGAAGAGTGGTTTAAATAGGAGAAATGATGGAAGGTGGAAGGATTTGGTGGGATAGTGGGTAGATGTGTAATTAGGGTGAGGGATTTGCGGGGGTGATTGATTGGATTGAGGTAGAGTTATGGTGGAGTGTGGGAAAGGATGAAAGTGTGTGGGAAAGAGGAAAATGGGGACGGTTTGTCTTTGACTTGTGGTGTCGATGCATCGTGTGTCCTCCACATGTCTCTAAAAATTTAGCTTTTAATCGACACTCTAAAGCGAAAATCTAAGCTCGGTAACCCGGATGTAACCTAGAGTTTATCGGGGCTACTTTTCCCCAGATTTCTCTGTCCTCCTTCTCTGCACACTTTATTTAATCTCTCTGCTCAATGCTGACCCAAAACTGACTAGTCTCTTTCTCCTTTTGTTGCTATTTCTGACTCAATCCTAACCTACTTCGCTAAAATCCACAACGAGTAAAAAAAAACCTTCCCAACAACCATTGGTTTCAAGCCTAAGGGTGCGGTCGGATGAAAAAAAGCCCGTACCTTCATCTAGCTACTTTTATTCACTCCTATTCTACCTAAGGGTTCAAGGGAATAGTTCTGAGTTTAAAGTCGTCAGCTCGACTTACCTTCGGACCTTCAATCAATCAAAAGTCGGGGCCTTAACTCGCCAAACTTTCATCTTCAAGGTTTCAACAGTCATGCACTTCATTCTATGGTACAAGCATGACCTTCAGATTGATGATCACCCTGGCCTTCTAGCTGCTTCTCGGCATTCAAAGATGCCGCCTCTATACATCTTCGATCGCCGTATTCTGTCTTGTATGATCACTTTCTACATTTTATGTCGTCATCAGTACATTTTATTTCAGAAACGATTGTTAATTATCAAGTAAGAATTTTCTTAATGAAAAGTAGCTAAGCATTCTACAACCAAATTACATTCTGTAATTGCAGCTAGAAACTATTTCCCTTTCTCTCTCTATATATGTTGTTCGATGCTTATGTTTTCTTTGTCTGCGGTTTTAATCCTACATTCAAAATAGCTCTCTGAATGTGCTGAATAATTTTTAGGTATATGATTCTCATTGTGAAAGTAACAAGCTAATCAGGTAGCTTAGGAACTGGTTTAGAAGCTTAGCAGCTTGTTTAATCTAGCAAGTTTAACTTATTCTAGAGGATGCCACCTAGACAACTAGGATTTTGTTTGTTACTCCTTTTGTACAGTGCCCGATGCCTTTCGATGTTAAGAGGCTAAAACGTATTTCTTCATGTTGGTTTAGAAGAAATAATGGTCAGTATGAGGAAGAAATTAGATAAGCTTTTTAAAGTTTTCAATCCCCATTGTAAAACAATAACATTAGCATCTTGGTGATAATTGCGGTCTGTAATTTAAACATTGCGCTGCTTGTGTTAACACTATGCTGGTCTGTTATGATATATTGTCCTTTGAATTAAGCCTTAAATAAGCCTTATATGAGCCAGATATGTGTGCTTTGAAGTAGTCACTTGAATTAAGCTTTAAATGAGCACGATCATCGTTTTCATCGACATCGATCATCATATCGCGATAAGTGATCTTGTGTGCCCTATATGATATAGTTAGTGATATTGTGTGCATTACATGAGCCTTATATGAGCCAGATATGATATTGTGTCCCTTGAATTAAGCCTTATATGAGCCAGATATGTGTACCTTGAAGTAGTAACTTCAATTAAGCCTTAAATGAGCCTTATATTGTGTACTGATACTGTGTTAGTGTAAATGCTGCGATTAAATTCGGCTTTCAAATACTACGTCGAAAAGGTATCAAATGAGGCCTCAAAATGAAGATAAAAAAAATATGAACTTTGGTGAAACAATTTTGATGATCGGTGTTCTAAATCAAATGTTGCAGACGTTTATAAGAAAAACGCTCCGGTTAATGCAAATATTTTTTCGGCTTTCAAAATTTACGTCGGAAGGGTATCGTATTTGGGCTCAAATTAAAGAGCAAAAAAAATTGAATTTTGGTGAAAAAAATTTCGATGATCGTAGTTATAAATCAAAAGTTACGGATGTTTGAAAATAAAAAAAACAAACAAACAACACCAAACCGGAAGTAAGCGGGATAAATCGAAGACATGCAAGCGCCCCTTTTGGGGTGCCAGATTCTTCGTCTGTCTAAAATTGTTTATCCTTTTTGGAACTAAAAAAAATGAATGTGTTTAATTTATTTATTTTATAATCTATTATGTCCTTTTGCCTCAATCTCCCTAATTTTTATTCCTAATTGCTTGTGAATTTGACGGAAGAAGCCAAAAGAATTTGTGTCAAAAAACACACACACGTCAGTACCAAGATGGTTGTCTTTCTAAAAATCTAGATAGTCCAAAAGATATAGTTTTGAATCTAGATAACAACATTAGAATAAATTCCTGGATCCACCACTGCATCGAACATTCCTCCCTGCCCGAAAATAATATAGGTGGAAAATTGCAAATTGAGTTTGTAATTTTTTTTTTTAATTGGAAGCACATGCAACATGGTAAAACAGCGACAATAGTCAAAAGACCGTCCACCAGAGAGAGAGAATAGGAAAGAATCTGAACCGTAACTGTCGTTCCTCCTTCTCTAAATATAGTCTAAATAGAAATGATAGAAGTACAACTAAAATACATAATAATGTGTCACAACAATTATCTACACCATTGATTATTATAAGGCATATATTAATTGATTCCCAGCCCCACGATAATCGATGGTATAGATCATTGTATAAGACGCGTTTGTTATGTCTTTTCATTGTTTAATTCTATCACTCCTCTACTCTAAAATGGGGAGATACTTGGACATATAATGACGTCATTGGACATATAATGACGTTTTGACTTAATTATTTGTATATTACATGCTTTTAAGACTTTTACATAATATTATATATGATGACCAATCATTATCATTGCATTTTCATAGTTTCAACACGCTGTATACCAAAGAGAATCGACACAATTTTCTTTTTGATAGTGATTTTCCGATGCCTTACCTTCCCCTCTTCAGAGAGCCTGGCGGTCGGAATTTAGATCAGATGAATAATCTGATGGGTATATGTTTGGCTGGTGTTGGCGTTGCCCTGCAAATCCTTCAATTTTCCAAGCCACTTCCTCGTATCTTCACCTTTTTCTTTTGTGTGCTGCTTCAAATCTGCTTTAATCTCTACTACGTTAATGCCTACAACGTCAAGCTCACATTCCATCGTTATTTCCCTGCTTCGATCGGCCATGCTGCAGTCTTTGCTGGTATAATTGTTTTTAATGGGATTATCATTTACTCTGTTTGCACTATATCCTCACCACCCCTCATAGTTATACCCCTTTTCATCTTCCTTCTCTCTGCCACCATGATCGTCAAGGGATACTTCTTCTAATACCTTTTTCAGTATCTAGCTACGTGCCAGATGTCATTTGAAAGAAGGGTGCAGTATTCTTGTCGTATCCAGTTTGGTCACAATTTAAGAAATTATTTATGTGTGTGTATAGGTAATTCATGGTAAGAAGTAAGAACTATGAAAAGCTATGTTTATTTTTGGTCCTCTGTTTGTGTAATTGGAATATATATATATATATATATATATATATATCTACCTTAGTAGTACCTATTAAAGTTGCTATTTGGTCGTATGGCTTTTTGCGGCGTTTTTGGTCGACCGCTTTTAGCGACGTTTTGGTCGTCCACAATTTGTCGTCTTTTTTTTTTTTTTTTTTAAACAGCTTTCACAAAAACGACGTCGTATATAGCCTGGAACATTGTTTTGCAAAACAGGACACTTGTAAACTCTGTTTTACACATGTGTTATTACCACATGCTGCCACCTGTTCCACAATCCCAATCCCAATCCCAAAAAAAAAAAAAATCTTCCACAATCTTGTTCTTTTACAGCCGAGCTCACCGTCCCTCACCGTCCATCTTCTTCTCCTCTCATTTCTGCTCACAGATCGACGGTCGCAGATGAACCGTCTCCGTATTTTCCTTCGGCGCTAATGATGACAAGGAGGAGGGTTAGTCTGAGCAAGAAGCAGGAAACAAGAAAACAGATGGAGGCATTAGACAAGGAGGAGAGTTAATCGAAAACAATGATGATCTGTGTTTTAGATTTAGGCAAATAAATAGATGGTTGTCAGTCGGTGATGGAGGTTTTTACAATTGCATCGGTGTTGGTTTCATCGGACTATGGTTAGAGCCTGTGTTCTCCGCCGATTTCCTCTGGCTTTGCATGCATTCAGTTGTTGCTGTGAATTCTTTTTGTATTCATCTTCCAAGCTTGTTAACTCAAATTGTGCAGGTTTGTTGCCTCGTCATCATTCCGATGTGTATTTCAGGCTATCGTCCTACCTTGTTCAGGTACGGTTTTCTGTCCATTGTCTCCTTTGTATCTTTTCTTTGTGTGGTGGTTTCTTGCTTATCCAACATTTTTTACGGCAACATGGTGGCTTTGGCTTCGATTTGTCGATTTATCACTTATGAGACTCGATTTGAATTAGTTTGTTGGCACGATTTTTTTGTCTATTGTGTTCTTGGAAGGGTAAGTGTGAAAGGTTTGATCTTTCACTAATTAGAGGCCGATTCGAGCATTTATATTCTGATTGGAAGGGATTTCGCTCGATTCCTTAACAAGGTGATATCTTTATTTGTTAACATTGTATCCCATCTTTTATTTTTTGCTTTAGAACGGACTGTCTGCCTAATTCTATTCCTATTGTGTCTATGGATGGTTTGTGGCTGAAAGATGATGTTGTTGCCATTGATTTGCTGCTGATTCGAGCTATTAAAGCTCTGTTTTTGTTCACACTATGTCTTAATCTTGATAACCGGTGATTGAAAAGCAGTAGAATTCAAAGTTGGGGACTTTGTTCAGCTTGAAAAGAGCAGGCCTATTAGCAAGACTAAGAGTTTCGTTGCTGTTCCGTTTGTTTCCAGGAATGTCCCTAAAGCAACGGATGTTGTTCCACAAAATCTTGGACTCCCGCTTCAGTCTCAGGCTAACGGATAAGGTTTTATTCTGAATGTGTATAAGGTTGTTTTAGATTTTTTCTTTTTATTGTGATCTTCTATTGAATGATTTTGATAATGAATCTAATAGCCTATATATTGAATCTCTTGTTTATATTTGTTTTTGATGTCATGTAATCGATTGTCTAATTATATGTTTTGCACAGAGGTAGTTGGTTGTTATAGTGAGGTGATTCTTGGTATTGGTTGCTTAGAAAATGTTTGCTTATTTGCCAAAGAGAGTGTATGGAAACAAGTCGAAGAATAAAATGCGAGTAATTTCATTAGTTTGAAAAAGTCTGTACCACCAACATCTTCTTTTATATTTATTCTTACTTAGCTAATAAATCTTTGATTGAGATGTTGCTTGAATTACATTGGATGTTGTGTCAAATGAATTAAGAGAAAATTAATATGAAAAAATGGTTAATTAATATGAATTAACCAGATACTAAATGAGAGAATAATTTTGATCTTCTATGGTTTTGTGTTGCATTGAGGTACAAAATGTTAGCTTGTAAACTATACATAAAATTGTTTACCAAATAACATTGGCACAATGCTCTTCCTATGTAAATTCTTTATGTTCTGGTGTTTGAATCGTTTAGTGGCCCATACTATGATTTATATTAAGGTACATATGAGTACTATTTTTATTGTTCAAGACACATAAAACTGTTTTGGTTAATGTAATAGAGAAACCGTAAAATTCGGTTCGGATACGGTTAATTTTCAACTATACATAAAATTGTTTACCAAATAACATTGGCACAATGCTCTTCCTATGTAAATTCTTTATGTTCTGGTGTTTGAATCGTTTAGTGGCCCATACTATGATTTATATTAAGGTACATATGAGTACTATTTTTATTGTTCAAGACACATAAAACTGTTTTGGTTAATGTAATAGAGAAACCGTAAAATTCGGTTCGGATACGGTTAATGCTGAAAATTAACCGTATCCGGACCGAAAACCGAATCATATTTTTGGGCTTGTAAGAGTACCCTTGTCCAGCTGTTGGTGTTGAGTATTTGCAGGCTTTGTAATTGCTTTGCATTGGCATTGCATTTTGTGAGCTTTCATTTGAATAAATAACAAATAGCTTTTGCTCTGTATAGTTCTGTGAATCATATCATCATACGTTCCTTATTTTCTAATTACAGTATCTTTCTTATTTTCACATAAGTGTTTTTAACTTAATTTTTTTGTTTGTGTGCAGATCCATCTGGGTTTATTCTGTTTCCTCTCGTAGTTCACTCTTTTGACTTGGTGGTATCATCAGTTGGAATACTTTCTATTCGTGGTAAATGTGATTCTGGAGTTATTGGTGTTATTGCTGTTATGGAGGATCCAATGGCAATTCTTTAGAGAGGATACACAGTCACTATAGTTTTAGCTGTTAGAACTTTTGCTTTGGTAATGTTTCCGTCCCTTGTCTTCTTTCACTTTGTTTTTGATAGTGCCTCCAAAGTACGTTGGTTGTCCCTGTGATATGATTTCTTTTGGGTGGCCATGTAGGCATGAATTGATGTCGCCTTATTATTATTTACATATGTTTTTTGCAGTCTACCCACTGGATGCTATATACTGAGCAAGCACCTTCAGCATGGCTAAATTTTGCTTTATGTGGTCTGGTCGGAATCCTGACAGCCTACATTTTTGGTCGTCCTCCCACTTTAGACAAAAAACGACGCCGTGTTTTGATCAGGATACGTGTCTTCCCATGGCTGCTCTGTTTTCTTCGTGGCCCAATCAATGTCTCCTCTGTGGCTGCAAATGTGAAGATGGTGACAGATCGACATGGGTAAGGCTTTGTTATGGTAGAGAACGGTGGGTTTGGGGGCTGCATCCCAATCAATTTCTCGTTTCCTCCTCAATTCTCCTGTCATAGAAGGCCAATCACCGCCGCTCGCCTCCGCCTCCGCCTCCCCCTCCCCAACCGAACGTGCAGGAAATAGCAATTTTGTTTGTTGATTTTTGCCTAAATATTTTTTCCCTTACCAATTTCTTCATCTACCATGTCAATTTCGAGTTCATCAACCGCAGAGCCTTGTTTTTTCTTCTTCTTTGCGTTTCTTCTGTTCTTCAACCATGATATTCTCTGCAATTGTTCCCTCTGTTTTCCGTTGATTTTTGTTGCTTTTGATGCTATTTTCCGCTGATTTTTTATGCTCTTATTCTTGCTCTGATGGTCAATGCGTGCTGTTTTTCAGGTGATCGATCCTTTGAAACTTTTTTTTAAGGTACACCATGTTTCCGGTCCTCTTTTCTGCTTATTATCTCCTTTGCATGTCGGTTTCTGTGTTTGTTTGCTCTGCTTTTGCTTGGTTTTTGTTGCTGTAGTTGTTCTTCAACTATGATAATCATTATACTTTGTTAATTTTCATTCTGCAGGTTTGTTAATTGGAGATTACCTGCTGTATTTCAGCTTCTCGATTTTGCGATCTGATTTTATTGTTGTTTTGGTCGTTTTGGGCAGAGGAGATGAAGATTCCAGAGGAGATCAGTGGGTTGAAGTCATCTCTTGGGAACCAAGAGCTGTCATCTACTACAACTTTCTGGTATGTGTTGATTTTGGTGGTTGGAATTGACAAATGTGTTTCATAGACATGATTTTCTTGAATTTGGGAATATTGTAAAGTCGAGTAATAGTTTTCTTGTATAATAGTAAATCCTTTTCAAGATTCAAACTATGCCTTAGCATTTCTTTTCGCTTTAAATGTTCCAGTCTAAAGGTTTTCTTAATAGGTGAGAAAATGGTTATGTTATGTATACTATACAAAGTGATTTTTGTTTGTCCACATTCTTGTACCTTTGTTGATAAGAGGAATAGCTCCATCAATCATGTTGTATCCTAGAGACTTTTTTAGACAAAATGAGATGGGTTTTTTTGGCGGTGTAAGACATTAGCAATGTTCTGAGCCATGTCTTCAGTCTCAGTTTTTCTAGCTTCAGACTCAATTGTCATTTTCCTTATGTCAATTAAAGTATCTAGACAATTGTTCTTTAACTCTTCTACTTCCTTTTAAATTGATTTTATTTCTTCTTTTCTTTCATCCAGTGTTTTCATGATCTTTTCAAGTACATCCGGATATTTATTGTTAGTTTGCAGAATCGCACAAGTGACCTACCTCATGAAATCTATTTTTGGAATTTTATCGTTTTCTTGAACTGAGTTATCTTCCGTTTTCTTGTCAGTTTCAGTTGAGATTTGTCTGCTATTTTTTCCATCAATGTTGACTACAGTTTCAGTTCATATCGTGGTTTCCGAGGAACAATTTGGGTTTTCGTAGGAATTTACGACGGATTTAACGGCCCTGATGCAACCGATTATCTCTTAAAACAATCTTTACTCGAATGTATACAAGGAACTTAAAGGAATTTTATGGAATGATGCGATTACAAATGTAATGGCGAGGATTAACCATATGCATGTGATCAAAGCATTATCTCAAGCATTGAGAAAACAGAGGCGACCTATTTGAATATAACCGATCTAATGGTGATGGAGAAATCGAATTATCATTAATGGGATCATGTGTTTTGATGATGTTAATGAAAGGGGATGATGTTTATTTGATGAACGTTGGAGATAGTCGCAAAGATTAGCACAAAATCCACGAATCGATCGATTAATCGGGAAGCATAAGAAGGATTTAGAAATGATTAAAGAGGATAACACTCTTATTAATCTCCCCGAATCCGATGAATTCGGTTGTTTGCAGCATCTGAGTTGTTGTCAAATTACTTCAGATCATAGTACTTGTGTGGAATAGGTGAATATCAATCAATCTCATACCTCTCTTTTTTGTTATACATAGAAGAAATCTATGAACTTTATTCAATGTTTTTTTAATAAACCTTCCAAAATCATTGTTTAATGCAGGAGGTAATGAGAATTAAAAGTGAACATCCAGATGATGTTTTAGCCATATCAAATGATAGAGTCAAAGGTTCCTTAAAAGTCACTCGAGCTTTCGGGGCCGGCTTCTTGAAACAGGTACTACTTTCTTGAAATCCTGCTGCTGATTTCAAATAAGAATGAATGTTGAATCCCTTAAAAATGTGATTTGTGGATAATTAATTAGGCTAATCTGTCTTTGCAGCCAAAATGGAATGAAGCATTATTGGAGATGTTTAGAATAGACTATATGGCAACAATGCCATATATATCATGTTTACCATCACTATATCACCATAGACTTTGTCCAAGAGATAGTAAAGAAAGCCTCTTTATTCTTTTAATTGTCAGATTTTTAAAATGCTTTTTGTTCATAAAAATGTTGTTGGCGTTGTATACAGAAATAGGATCTCTGCATCTATACCATTACCTAGGGATTACTTGCACCACAAGATTATTTTGAATATTTTTATATCTCTCACACTACACAATTAATAAAAAACTACTACTTTCACCACAACATAAGGGCAAAACCGTGCAGAGCACGGTCACTAAAAACTAGTATATATATATAAGCACTAAGAAAAGCTATGTTTATTTTTGGTCCTCTGTTTGTGTATATATATATGGTTCTTTTGATTTGGACACTGACTAGCTCTGTTAATTGGTGTATCTTTTAATATATGGTCACTTTTTTGGTGTATTATTACTTATCTTGGAGCAACCTTAATAAAACTGTATTTAGGTGCTTTGTTACTCTATTTTGTTTGTTTTTTAATTTTAATAAAACAATACTTTTATAAAATTAAATGTAGAAGGATTAACAAAAAGAAGTTAATAAAACAATCCTTTTATTAAATGTAGGAAGTCTAAACCGAATCATGATGATGCTCGATATAAAATTTTTATTGAGATGTTTAAAAAGTTTCAAGTACATATACCTTTGGTAGAAGCTTTGGCTGGAATTCCAGAGTACGCAATGTTTTTGAATGAAGCAGTTTCTACCAAAAAGAAGTTATTAGACCTAGAGACGATTTTCTTAAATGAGGAATGCTCGGCAGTTTCCATCGCAAACTGCCTCCTAAATGTAAGGATCCTAGGAGCTTCCTCAAACCATGTACAATTGGAGGGTATGCCTAAATTAAGCATTTTGTGACTTAGGAGCGAGAATCAATCTGATGCCTGATCGCGTGCAAGGCACTTACTAGCAATAGGATTAGTTATATTGTAGCAGAGTACTGGCGAGTCAAAGTCGAATCCCACAGAGACTCATAAGAACTTCCAATTATCAAGATCGAGTTGTCACGATAACGGTCTACGACCAACTGAATATATAGACAGTAGTATTGGTGCCTCAAACTAATAAGATTATGCAAGGTCTACGAAGCAACTAGAGTTTCTAATGTATTAGTTCAATTATGAGTAATTAGTTATTTTCCCCACACATGCAACAGTCCTCCCCATTGGTGAATTTATTCATTGTTCAGCTACGGGTACAACTCCTAACCCTATATACTCCGACAATGGCAGTAGACAATCTATACGCAAGCTACCCTCTTTAATTGGTCTGTAATAGCTCATACGCATAAAGAACAAGAGCAGCCGATATTGAGTGTTACCTCATACCGCAAACCCGCCTAGACAAATATGCCGACATCGACCAAAGACGTTCCAAGTGTCCATCTAGATAATGTCCTAATTAACACTTCACTTGCGGTCCTTCATGTAAATTTACGATAACATGCAAATAGTTGATCAGGCTACTAACATGTAAATTAAATCTATCGATCAACGTAGCTGGCACCGATTATCATGAATTAAAAATTTACTAGGTTTTCAGATCTAACGATATAGACCGTCGCAGATCCAAGCACATAACTACTATTTCATGATTTCTTCACCAGCGAATCAGATCTATAACATATGGGGTAAAATAAACTAACTACTAAATAATTAAACTAAATAAGCAATTAAACCATACTAATCGAATAGAACAACGATAGATCTACATCTTGGAAAAGACAGAAAATCATACCCTCGAAGACGAGCGTAGATCTCCTTCGGATCTCTCCCTAGGCGGCGACTCCATCTCTCCGACCATAACTCATAAAATAAATAAAATAAAGAACAAAGAACTTTTATTGCATAATTTCCTTGAATAATTTGAGTACATTGAGTTCTGAGGCGAAGCCTCTTATTTATAGCTATCTAAACCAACTTAGGAACATCTAGTTCTACCCCTCGTCCCAAAAAACGGGTTTCGGAAGATTCTGGACCCTCGTAAGTCGGCACCGCCCCTCAGGTTACCGAGGGCATTTTTGTCATTTTTCTTCAACCGACTTAGCTTGGATGTTTCTAGAATACCCTAGGCCCATTCTTTTCATCTAGTCCACTCTAGATTCGTCCATGATGCTCAGCCCAATGTTCTGTATCCTAAAAATCATCAAATAATGCATGAAATAATATCGAAACAGGGAAAATAAACGCTAAGTGCAGATTTCTCAACTCACGAACCCGACATATGATATTCAACGTAAATGGTTCACTTTTATTGGTCGAAATAACTATTTTTAGCTCATAATGGATAGAACATTGATGCCGTAGGATAGACTATTTTAACCGTCATCAATGCCACTCTCTATCTTTCATAAGGTAGGCATGAAAGGGTTGAATGAGACGCTAATAACCCTCCAGTTAGCTGATAGGTCTATGAAGCAACATATGGAGTTGTTGAAGATGTTCGGGTGAAAGTTGATAAGTTTGTGTTCTTAGTGGATTTTGTTGTGCTGGATATGGAAGTGATGTTCCACTGATCCTATGAAGACCTTGCCTGGATACAAGAAAAACATTGATAGACGTTCATAAAGGAGAGCTAATCTTAAGAGTAAATGATGACAGTGTGGTCTTCAATGTGATGAAGATGATGGGATACAACATGACGAAGGAGAAGCATATTATATGCTGGACGACATTGATGAGCTGGTGCTAAGGTTACAACATCAATTTGCAATTGATTCGGAAGTAGCAGATACATTGCTGTTAAAGGAGGAAGAAGAGGAAAATGAGGTGAAAACTTGGCCAGGGTGCAGTGAAGGTCGTGTGAAAGAAATAGAACATGTATCTTCTATGGATATAAGCGGATCCATCCATAGACCTTCATGGGATAAATTCTTTCATTTGAAGTTGACTAGTAGAATTTTGAAGTCGTTGCTAGATGAGCCACCGAAGAACATAACACTTAAACATCTGTCCTCTCATCTAAAGTACATATACTTACAAGATGATACTCTCCCCATGATAATGTGAGCATCACTGTCACCCTTAGAAAAGGAGAAGTTGTTAAAGGTACTGGGAGAGCACAAGGGAGCCTTTAGGTGGATTATAGTAGATATTCGATGAATAAGCCCCTTAGTGTGCATGCATAAGATCTCTGTAGATCCATAAATGAAGGCAGTAGCTCAACATCAGAGAAGATTGATGCCTCATTTGAAGGACGTTGTTAAGGAAGAGATAATCAAGATGCTGGAAATGGGAATCATTTTCCCAATTACAGATAGTGAGTGGGTAAGCCCAATTCATGTGGTGCCCAAAAAGGAGGATTCATTGTCCAACCTAATAAGTTTGATGAGTTGATCCCTGTAAGACTAATTACTAGACACTGAGTCTACATTGATTTTAGGAAACTGAATGATGCGACTCGAAAAGATCATTCCCCTACCATTCATTGACCAGATGTTTAAGAGATTGAGCGGTCACGCATTTTACTATTTTCTAGATGGGTACTCCGGTTGATACAAGATACATATTTCCCTTGAGGACCGTAAGAAAACCACTTTCACATGTCCCTATGGAACATTCGCATATAATTGCATGCCCTTCGGACTATGTAATACGCCAGCCACATTCCAAAAATGCATGATTACTTTATTTGCGGATATGGTGGAAGATTTTCTGGAGATATTTATGGATGATTTCTCAGTTTTTGGAGATAGCTATGATGAATTCTTGGACAACTTAAGTAGAGTGTAGAGACGATGTGAAGAGACCAACCTCGTGCTAAATTGGAAAAAGGGCCATTTTATTGTTACTGAAGGAATAGTGTTTGGTCACAAGATTTCATAGAAAGGAATGAAAGTGGATAAGGAAAAGATCAAAGTAATGGAGAAGTTACCACCTCCAACGAACTTGAACACATTGCGAGCCTTTCTTGGTCATGCAGGACTTTATAGGATGTTCATAAAAGATTTCTCTAAGGTTTCTAGACCCTTGACTGAATTGGTTGTGAAGAATGTACCATTTGTCTTTGGAGAAGAATGCAAGGATGTATTCAACACATTGAAGCGAATGTTAATAACTGCCTCGATTTTGGTAGCCTTAGATTGCAAATGATACGGCAGTTGGAGCAGCCTTGGGATAAAGAGAGGACAAAATCTTTAAACCGATTTATTACGCAAGTCTTACCCTCAATAGTGCCCAGAGGAACTATGCAACTACATAGAAAGAGCTTTTAGTTGTCATTTTCACATTTGACAAGTTTTGATCTTACCTTGTAGGATCTAAAGTCACTTTGTTTTCACAGACCATGCAAACAAGTATCTTCTAACCAAAAAAGACTCAAGCCGAGATTATTTAGATGGATTATACTCTTACAGGAGTTTGATGTGGAAATCAAGGATTAGAAAGGGTGCGAGAACCAGGTGGATGATCACTATCGAGATTAACTCTCTGTTGGAAGAAGAAGCGGACTCATCGAGCTCGAGGAGTATTTCCCTAATGAACAACTTTTTGCCATCTCAGTGATGGTTCTGGTTGATTCTCAGGCCAGACATAACACATCTAGAGTGGGGATGGTATACCCTTGGTTTGTAAATATTGTGAATTATATTGCGGGAAGATACCGCCACCGGAATTCACGAGCATGGACAAGAAGAAATTCTTTACGGATCTGAAGCATTACTATTAGGATGATCCGTATTTATATAAAATGTGTCCCGATAATATTCTGAGGAGATGTATTCATGCTGATGAGATTCCAAGTATACTGAGCTATTGCCATTCTTGGGAAGCTGAAGGCCATTATAGGCCGGGTAAGACACCAGCCAAGGTACTACTGCAGTGTGGATTTTACTAGCCAACAATATTTAAATCCACTTATGAGTTTACTAGAGCCTGTCATTCCTGTCAAATGACTGGTAACATTTCAAAGCGGTGTGAGATGCCCTTGCACAGTATCCTTAAGGTCGAGCTATTTGACGTTTGGGTAATTGATTTCGTATGACCTTTTACGTTGTCAAAATCTAATCGCTACATCCTTCTAGCAGTTGATTATGTTTCTAAATGGGTGGAAGCAGTGGCCTCACCTACAAACCATGCCAGGGTTGTCCTAATATTTCTAAAGAAGAACATTTTGACAAGGTTTGGGGTGCTTAGAGCCATAATTAGCGATGGAGGAGCCCTTACGTAATGTGAGTTGTTGAAAATTTAATGATGAAGTATGGGGTGCGACATAAAATTGCAGCAGCATATCACCCCGGACAAGTGGACATGTAGAGCTTATGAATAGAAAGATAAAGAGGATTTTAGAAAAAACTGTGAATCCCACGAGGAAGGATTGGTCTTTAAAATTAGAGACGCACTGTGGGAGTACAGAACTGCTTATAGGACCACCATTGGGATGTCACCATATATGATAGTTTTTGGAAAATCGTGGCATTTGCCGGTTGAGCTAGAGCATCGTGCCCTGTTGGCTACTCGGTTCATAAACATGGATGAAGGCTTGGCCAGAGAAAAGAGATCGTTAGAATTGAATTGATTGGAGGAATTTAGATTGAAGGCGTATGGGAAAGCAAAGATATATAAGAAGAGAGGCGAGCGCGCCACACAATAAGCGGTCTCGAACCGCTTTTTCGCAATCGCAGATAAGGTGTTGGTATACAATTTGTGTTTTTGTCTTTTTCCTAGAAAGCTAAAATCTAGATGGTTTGGACCATATGTTGTCACAAAATCCTTCAATTCGGGTGTGTGTGAAGTAAATATGAACACTCTAGGAGGATTTACACAGTGAACGGCCATAGACTGAAGCATTACCTAGAGCGCAATTACGAAACCAAATTGGAAGTCTTTATGTTGGATGACCCATTTTATGAGTTAAGGAGCCCTATTATTACCGTCGAGCTGGCGACTATAAACTCAAAACTACTTTGGATAAACCCTTATTTATTATTTAGTTTTCTTTAATTGAGTCAGTAAAGTAGAATGACAATCGAGAAGGTTTTTTTCATCACCTATATCTTATGTCACCCGACTCTTGATATATGTGGTTTTTCCTTAGAGATTCTCGTGTGATCCCTTTTTAAAATTTTCGCATCTTGCTTAGGTCAATAAATAAAAAAGTGGCTTAAACTGTTTTTGCACATTCTCAAAGTATGCACAATTACCGCCACCTTATTTTCATATTGCCCTTCGCATGTTACTCAAGGTTTTTGGATGTATTTGAGATGAAGGTGAGTAATTGGAAGATGGATAACCTAGGAGCTGATTAACGCTCCATGATTTAGTACATGACTCGGACGATCATGTCCAGAGCTAAGTAAATTTTCTATTTTTGTTTTATTATTAGTCAATGTGGACAATGCCTATAATAAGTGGTGGGTAGTAGCGGTCTTAGCTTGAAATTAAAATTTTTAATAGAAAAGGGCAGTAATCTTTAATATTTTGAAAATTTTACACTATTTTTAGCTTGCCTATTGAAAATTTTGAGTAAGGAATTGGTAGAAAAGGAGCCCAAGAATGATTGGAATTTAACTATTGCATATTCAATTTAGTATGGAAAAATGAGCTTTTGTTGGACTGCATGAAGTAGTGACTTATTAATCATTATTTTACCATTGCATTCAATTATTTGAGCTCATAATCTGAGTGAGAAGCGATTGAGATCAGATGATGAGTTGTTTTAACCGGGAATCATTGTTTTTCTGTGTACATACTTTAACTGGTTGTTGGAGGACAAGGAAGCAATGTGAATTCAACAAAAGGTAAAACGGGAAGAAACGGGCTTGTGAGTGAGTGAGGAATAAGACAATTCAGAGAAATCTGCCCAAAAAAGAAGAAGAAAAAATGGTGAAAAATAAAGCAAAAAACATAAAGGTAGTGAGGAAAGCGTGTAAGACGCACGTCCATCGCACAAAAAAAACAAATGAGGAACTATGAGTAGTACTCAGTCCCCAAGTATGCCCGGCCTGATTAAGGTTTCATGTTGTGTAACTAAGTCAGAAGGCAAGAAGAGCAAGTATATGCACAGGTAAGTTAAGATTGTGGGGTTAATATAACTTGATTCTTTTCACGAATGCACTATCACGATGATTTATCACACAACACATTGATGCATTGATTAGTGATGATTAATGGGGAGCTTATGGATTGCTACTTTATATGTGTCCTGCCTTAATGCTTTATCGAACATGTTATAGTTAGCGGGGATTGTTTTTGGAGGTACATTCGCTTGATACTCGCTTTCGAGGATGAGCAAAGGGGTAGTGGGGGTAGTTGATGACAGTTAGAATAGCATATCCTACGACATATGAACCATTTGTGTTGAATGTGAACCATTTGTGTTGAATGCGATATGTCGGGTTCACGGGATGAGATTATGGTATTTATCATTATTTTATCCGGAGGTCGTATTATTTCCTGTTTTATACGTTTATTTTCAGGTAATGAAAGTTGGGCCACGAGTTAAGTCTAGATTATGAAGTGGGCTGAAGAAAGGAATTGATCGCGTGTAAGTCACTAACGTCGATATTACTAGGAAGAATACTAGGTACATCGTAGTATAGTAAATGCGAGTCAAGGTCGATCCCAAAGAGATGGTGCAACTTTAATTATAAACGATTCTAGCCTGATTAAGAAGCAACATATAGGCAGTCATTGACCAACAATAAACATAAAATAAACTTGGTATTTCTCCCCCTCTACCCAACGATCTACTAACATGGATTAATTAATCGTTATGTTTACTTCCCCACATAATTTCCTTAAATTAATCGAGCGAGCTTTTAATTTCGTTTTAAGCTACGGGTGCAACTCCTAACCTTATCCACTCCGACAATGGTAGTAGACAATCTATACGCAAGCTACCCTCCTTAATTGGTCGGTAATAGCCCATTCGTATAAAGAACTAAAATTGCCGATATCGAGCGCTAACTCATACCACTAACCCGCCTAGACAGCTGTCGACACTGATCAGCGCGTTCCAGGGTCCATCAAGACTATGTCCAAACTAGCACTTCACTATTCATATTTCATGCTAGTTTTACGATAAGCAGATTGGCCAGATCTAACCTACTGCTAATTAAACATGTCGATCAACGTAGCTGTAGTTAATCCTCCAGATTAAGTTGCCTCAATATTGCCTAGGTAAACCGGTATAGACCACCGGGTTACCGGGGTCATCTTTTCTTAATTCAGGATCTACATTGCTCAATTACGATTAATCTAAGTAAATCATGGGTCGTTAAACATGCAGATTAACTAAAACACATAAATACGAACAGATCTACCATATTGAAGATAAAAAAGAACGGTCAAAGCTTCATACCTTCAACAATGAGGATCTAGCTCGATCTACTCAAGCTAGAGATGGTAGAGAAGGGCATAAAACCAGAAATAACTCCTCAAAAGCGTGGAATAACTTTATTTCATGAAATTGTAGAATGTAATTGAAAATTATTTTGTTCTTAAGAAAACTTATACAATAATCTGTTAATGCGGCCTTATATAGATAAAGTGACCGACTTATAACTTTCAAAACCCTAACCGACTTAGTAGAGGCGGTAGAATTAATTTCGTGTCCAACAAGGCTTCGGTTTATGTTGGGAGGATTTTGCATCATAAAAACAAAAGAAAATTTATAAACCTATACTTAACATGCAAACTAACTCCTAACCGACCAAATATCGGGTAGTTGATAGCATAGTAGGGTAAGTACTGAGTGGTCGATCCATTGAGGAATTGGGTTGTTGAATCTAATTTCACTAATTCCTACCAATTGTTACTCTGAGAACGAACAAACAAAAGAATAAACAAAGAAATCAAAGACAACTAAATCTAAATCTAAACTACGAAAGTAAATAAACAAACTAAATTAAGGAAACATGGGATCAAACAATATACAAACTAAGTGATCGCAATCCTAATTCAATTCATGACTTTAATTCAATTTGTGGTTTCACCTACTCACGAGACATAAATTCCTAATCTCTTAGCGAATCTATTTCTCAAGCTATGAATCCCTAATTCCTTAGTGAATTCAATTATCGATATCTCATCTTCCGAATGTTGAGAACGATTTCCATACAAAACAAAGGTTTAGATTCAAGTTAACTTCCGTATTTTAGAATCTAGCAACCTAGATAATTAATCGATTAATTTGTCACATAATTAATGATTAAAGATCCTATCTTTCTATGGTGATCTAACGTTACTCAACTTCCGTATGTTGTAACTATCAATAGTAAACTAATCTTCCGATTCAATCACATGGCATCATAAACATAGAAAAGATACAAAACGAATCATAAATCATGAAGATAAAACAGGGCTGAATAAATTAAATAAATAAACTCACAAGGTTTGGTACATTGATGATCTCATGAATCGAAAAAACAGAAGAAAACTACATCTAATCTAACCCCGGATCACCCGAGCACAAGGCTCGGGTGACCGCCTTGAACTGCAAAGCTGCCGCTGCTCTCTGTCAATATGCGGCTGTGAAGAATTTGTGTATATGCATTATGGGATATTGCATGCATATTTATATGAATTAAAGGCGGCTGGGATACAATTAGGGTTGCATGCTGATGTCGGCTGAATGAATTCCTTATTTAATTAGGATTTGGAGTATGTCGGGTTGCTCAATGCATGAATTTAGGAATGAAACTTCTAAAATTCATATCTTGAGTTGTAGACCTCCAAAAATTATGATCCGAATGTCATAATTAAGCTCTCGGAAAACTCTACAACTTTCATTAAGGACTCTTCTTCAGTAAAACGCCTTTTTGATTAGCCCGTCGTGTTACGAGTCGTTTACGACATTTTCGATAGTTTCAGCAACAGCATCCAAACTTGTAACGCTCATATCTCGGGCCTCGTAAGTCGGAATGAAGTGATTCAAAATCCTGTAGAATCCTCTCTTCAATCCCTACAAATATTCTCTTGAGGTCGAGAGTCAAATCACTTTATATCATATCAAGAACTGCGTCGGAAGTTCGGCTGCTTGAAAGCTTCATTCCAAGCTTTATCTCCATCTTCCTTCCATTTCACTTCTCTTCCATGCAAAACCTCATCATTTAATCCTCTTGCATGCCAAAATATGTATCTATAACATAGGAAAATATACCAAAGCGTAACACAATCCCAAAATAACATAAAATCACAATTTAAGCACATAAATCGTTACATTTTGCAATTAACCTATTAAAAACACCATTTACTCAATATCTCAATATAAGGCTCGATTTCTATGATAAACATCCATATATGGGGAAAATTGATGTAAAATATATCGTTAAAACACTACAAATTGACCCTTAACAACTCCCCCACACTTATCTTTTGCTCGTCCCGAGCAAGACAAAACAAAATCAAGCTCGAGATAGTATAGACATCTCAACAAATATAACATATATTCAATAACTTAGAAGTTCACCATTGTGTGTGTGCATAGCCATAGAAAACTTCCACTAAATCCAAACTTGAGGAACTCAAAGTAAAACTAGCTAATACCCCCCTCATGGACTAGCAATAAATGACACTCATAAGATGCACCCTACAAACGTGACATATCCCGAAAAGAATGATCGAATATATCTAGGGCCTTTCTGAAATACTCAGAGGATAATCCCTACAGCACATCTATCCGTTTCTACTGTGATAAGATAGACGATAACTTAGTCTTATATTCATTCCATACCAATTCTTTAGTTGATTTAACTATTTCACTATAAACACACATTAGAATGAGCTATTGCCCTCATAGTAGAATAGGACATTTCGAGATAATCCCCTACCTACTCCAATCATAAGGCAGCTTTTTCTAACTGTCGTGAGCTTTTGGTCATCATAGTGGAATAGGACATACGTGGTATACCCTACCTCACCCAAATCATCGACTAGCTTTCGACACACACAATTAATTCATTTAATTCAACTTCTTCAATTGGACAATAGTTACGTGTACTTATCACATTCAAACTTCTAGATATTCACAGTATCTCATACTTTGGATCTAAATACAAACTATCATAAATCTCACGATATATACGTAGCACTAAGCACATGACTTATAAGATAATCAAAAACTACTAATCCAAAACGGGGTATAACTTTATAAATTAGCTCATCATTCACTATGGCACGTGAAAAATAAATCTTGGTGAAACAACTAACTCACTAAAAATATGGTATACAGCATCAATGACTATAACAAACCGAACAAAAACGTGTATTGCCTACTCGGGACAAAACAAAAAAAAATTAAAATTTAGCTCATTTTAGCATAGAAATAATATCATGTAAGCAAATGTGTAGATACATATAGCTTATTCCCCTCCCCCACACTTAAATTACAACATGTCCTCATGTTGTGCAGAATTAAAAAGAAAGACAATACTTAGCTGATTGTAGTTCGAATGGGGCAATGCTGGAAGTGGTATACGACAAATCCGTAAATGCTCTCATTTAAAGCGAAGAATGTGGACCATCCACCGAAAATCAAGCTTCATCTAAAAGCGCTTACTGATTCTTTAATGCAAACACCACGCACACTTGAAAAACATGAAATACCTCGGGGATAGGGAAGATAACATATAAAGCACAGAAAGGAAGTCTAGAGAATTTTTAGATTAAGCTCATATAAAGATGGACATATACATGGAATATTACAAAATAGTAGGGCTAGGTGCAACTATATGAAAATGCATTACAATGCAATCTACGTGAAAAATCCTAAAAATAAAATAAAAACGAGGTAGTATTACGGAAACCGACAGTGACCACACTTAAGAAAAATAAAAGGAAAAATAGGAAAACAATGCAACTATATGAAATGCAACTAAATGAAATGCATTTAAATGATATGCAAAAAGAAAATAAAATAAAAGAAAGAAAACTAGCCCACTATATGCAACACGACATATATATAAACGTCTACCACATAATGATAGGTTACGATAAACGACATTCTTTCATCCTACTAGTGCCGACGCCTTAAGACTTATCGAAAGTGATAGACTTATGGAAACCAACGAGTCATCTATCTCTAGCAGGTATAACTCATATGGAGAAAGGGCGTAGCATACGGAAAACCGGCGATAGCTACCCATATGAACTATAAAAACAAAGGAAGCACGTAAGTCTTAAAAGCTTAAAAGATTCATCGGAGCGGTATGTAGCATACGGGGAACCGACATTAGCTACTAATTAACCATAAGAACGATTATAGCTTACGAGAACCCGATAAATACTATAACATGCCTAGATGAATCATATATAAGGAATTGATCAATTATCTAACATGGATTCATAGATGGAAAGGTAAAAACATATAAGTTCGTGGCATCTATGTAAACATCAATTAGCCACGAAGCTCGAATGAAAAATCCACATCAAATAAAAGCATTGAAAATAAAATCAAGAAATTTAGAACCTGGATGAACCCGGATTTAACGTTCACTTAGCGTTCGTAATCGGACGGGCGTTCCACCTGCAGACGCTCGTGCGTCTTGAAAACCGACCGGACGGGCGTTCGAAAGTATAGGACGCCGTCTGCGGTCCTCTAAATCGTAACGAGATTGAAAATATTTGAACGGACGGCGCCCAATACTTCCCAACGCTCGTTCACTGCAGATGAAGAATCGGGACGGGCGCCCAACGAAACAGTACGCCGTCCATACAACAAGAATGCACGCAGGCGATAGGAAAAACACAGCAAAACCCTAAATACTTATGAACACAACACAAAGAACACAGATCACAAAGGCACATCACCTTATCAAATTAAGCACAGGGGTTAGACTAGGTAACACATAAACATATAAACTTCACGTAAAACAAGTTGAGTAAAAACTTTTGCACATTCTTAACCTAATGGTCATCGAAACACGGCAAAATAAAAACTCTCAACTTGGTATACGCTACTTTTATTAAAAACAAAAATAAACGTAACAAAATCGAGAACTAACAAAACTAGATTCAACATGACACCTATTCCCGGCAACGGCGCCACTTTTGTTGGGAGGATTTTGCATCATAAAAACAAAAGAAAATTTATAAACCTATACTTAACATGCAAACTAACTCTAACCGACCAAATATCGGGTAGTTGATAGCATAGTAGGGTAAGTAAATGCTGTGGTCGATCCACAGGAATTGGGTTGTTGAATCTAATTTCACTAATTCCTACCAATTGTTACTCGAGAACGAACAAACAAAAGAATAAACAAAGAAATCAAAGACAACTAAATCTAAATCTAAACTACGAAAGTAAATAAACAAACTAAATTAAGGAAACATGGGATCAAACAATATACAAACTAAGTGATCGCAATCCTAATTCAATTCATGACTTTAATTCAATTTGTGGTTTCACCTACTCACGAGACATAAATTCCTAATCTCTTAGCGAATCTATTTCTCAAGCTATGAATCCCTAATTCCTTAGTGAATTCAATTATCGATATCTCATCTTCCGAATGTTGAGAACGATTTCCATACAAAACAAAGGTTTAGATTCAAGTTAACTTCCGTATTTTAGAATCTAGCAACCTAGATAATTAATCGATTAATTTGTCACATAATTAATGATTAAAGATCCTATCTTTCTATGGTGATCTAACGTTACTCAACTTCCGTATGTTGTAACTATCAATAGTAAACTAATCTTCCGATTCAATCACATGGCATCATAAACATAGAAAAGATACAAAACGAATCATAAATCATGAAGATAAAACAGGGCTGAATAAATTAAATAAATAAACTCACAAGGTTTGGTACATTGATGATCTCATGAATCGAAAAATAGAAGAAAACTACATCTAATCTAACCCCGGATCACCCGAGCACAAGGCTCGGGTGACCGGCCTTGAACTGCAAAGCTGCCGCTGCTCTCTGTCAATATGCGGCTGTGAAGAATTTGTGTATATGCATTATGGGATATTGCATGCGCATATTTATATGAATTAAAGGCGGCTGGGATACAATTAGGGTTGCATGCTGATGTCGGCTGAATGAATTCCTTATTTAATTAGGATTTGGAGTATGTCGGCTGCTCAATGCATGAATTTAGGAATGAAACTTCTAAAATTCATATCTTGAGTTGTAGACC
This sequence comes from Gentiana macrophylla, assembly GCA_026214975.1. NCBI lineage: Eukaryota > Viridiplantae > Streptophyta > Magnoliopsida > Gentianales > Gentianaceae > Gentiana > Gentiana macrophylla. Next base: position 51,588,040 of record CM047817.1, read on the forward strand.
TCCAAAAATTATGATCCGAATGTCATAATTAAGCTCTCGGAAAACTCTACAACTTTCATTAAGGACTCTTCTTCAGAAAACGCCTTTTTGATTAGCCCGTCGTGTTACGAGTCGTTTACGACATTTTCCAGTAGTTTCAGCAACAGCATCCAAACTTGTAACGCTCATATCTCGGGCCTCGTAAGTCGGAATGAAGTGATTCAAAATCCTGTAGAATCCTCTCTTCAATCCCTACAAATATTCTCTTGAGGTCGAGAGTCAAATCACTTTATATCATATCAAGAACTGCGTCGGAAGTTCGGCTGCTTGAAAGCTTCATTCCAAGCTTTATCTCCATCTTCCTTCCATTTCACTTCTCTTCCATGCAAAACCTCATCATTTAATCCTCTTGCATGCCAAAATATGTATCTATAACATAGGAAAATATACCAAAGCGTAACACAATCCCAAAATAACATAAAATCACAATTTAAGCACATAAATCGTTACATTTTGCAATTAACCTATTAAAAACACCATTTACTCAATATCTCAATATAAGGCTCGATTTCTATGATAAACATCCATATATGGGGAAAATTGATGTAAAATATATCGTTAAAACACTACAAATTGACCCTTAACAGTTTACCGGCCCTAGCCCACGGTAAACCGGGCCGAATTTTCAGCAGACTTCTTCTTGGACTTTAATCACTTGGCCCAACATGCTCCTTTTGGTCCAGATCCGTTCTCCAATGCTTCAGATTCGGTACATCCTATAAAACACATAAAACGAGACAAAACAGTACCAAATCTTAAAGCACATATTACGGATGCACATATTAAAGCACATATTACGGATGGCAAGCATGATGTAACTAACAAATTAAGGATGGCATGGCATGATGTAACTAACAAAATATATAGGTAAAATCACAGAGCCTACCCATATAATGCTGCAGTAAATGAACCATGGATTTGTATTAAAATTTCTTACCAATTATGTAGTGTTTGTACCGGGAGACTAATAAGAACAAAGAAAGCAAATTAAAAGCAAATGTGAAGAGGCTATGCAATATATTAACGGTAAGAGGTATCAATTTTGCTAGGCATATAGGTCACTACAGGAACTAATCATGGAAGAAGGGCCTATTACCATAGGAAGTGAAGCCTAGCCCTCGGTTGAAGCAAAGACTCTCATCCCCCAACGTAGAAGCCATCATTCTCGAGTTCATTCCGGTACTGTTACCTTGATAAAAGTCATACCGATCGCCTCAAACTTGTATGATGGGCGTTAATTGCCAACCCCCGGTAACATGTGAAGACATAAGCCCCAAAGACAGGATATTGAAGGTGGATGCGTGTAGAGAGACCGGAGGAACAAACGGCGTGAACGCTGCATACACGGGAATTTTTTTCGACCTAATTCGTAAATTGACTGGGCTATTTTTTGCTCGAAGATGGGCCAGGTACATAGGGCCGACCCAAATAATATAAACACTATATATGTTACTATAAGTGTTGGTCCATTGGAAAGACTAACACATGTTTAGAGGGGGAATAAACTTGTCCCTAAAAACTGGATTTAAAAAAAATTAAAGTTCAGTTAAAACTTGTGTGGTGTTAAGATGACTAAGTTGAGTTTAAGTCAAACTGACTTAAGGAAAAACTGAGCCAACCGGCAGCGGATATAATTCTAGCATTTTTCTTGATCTTGTTATTCTATGTGAAAGCTGAGTGTGTTAAACTGAATTCTGGTGAATGTCAGTTTATAAACTGTGAGGTGTATAACAATCAATTCTCAGAATGCTGTAGATAAATGCTAAGTAAGTAAGTAAGTGCGTAAAGTAAACAAACAAGAGTTATAAAGGTTCCAGGTGGTGTAATCCTGTCAATCCTCTCTTCCCCTATGGTGTAGGAGGAAAATTCCACTAGAACTTCTTGAGGTGAGCTGTTACACAAAGTCCTAAACAATAGTCCTTGGCTAATCCCTAGCTTCACTATCTAAATAGTTGTAGAACAGGTAGAATTGTTGTTCTTCAATTGCTTGAACACTGGTCCTTGAAGGGTTACGTATGCCTCTTCACCAGCTACCACCACAAACACAGTCTACCCATTCTTTGTGACAACTATCCTTGGAAGAACCTTCTTGGTTTGCTTTTCACGATCTAAACCTTTGATGTTGAATCAAAGTTAATGAGAATCAATAAATTGATTCTTGTTTGTGGTTCTTCAAAGTGTCTCGAACTGGATAAATTACGTGTAGCTTGAACACTTGAAGAAATTTTTGATATGAACTTTTTATAGCGCAGAGATGATAGCAATTCGAATAAAACAACTAATGCACAAAAATGCTTGTTGATCTTGATAATTCTTCCTTCTGTTTGTTCTTGGTACAAAGTCCTCTATTTATAGTGTGAGGTCCAACGTTCATCTTGTTTGAATTCGAATTGTATCAACGTCTATCTTGTAACGGCTATATTTTCGGACCGTTCTGATGTGTCAGTATTTCATCCAAGAGAATTGCTTCCTTTAAAACGTTCGACTGTACTATCAGTTTGGTGGATGGCTGACATATAAAACTGAGTTTACTAATCAGTTTTATACTGTTCATCAGTTGTCAGTTTCTTGACTGACTTGGAGCATTAACTGAGATTTTACTCTTCTTCAAATATCAGTACTCCATTTTTCATCTGATTATAATTGAGTTAATCAGAGTACACCATATGCAATCATCTTCTAAGAATCCATTGTCCTTATAATTCTTAGGTCTTCATACAAGATCCATAAAGTCAGTTCAGGTCACCACAAACTTTCCTGAAGTCTAACTTTATAGTCTCGACTTGTAATCTTCATAGCTGAGTTTGAACCCTCAGTTCTCAATCTTCTATAACTGTGTATGTGACCCTCAGTTCTTCATCAACTGAGTTTGAACCCTCAGTTCTTCAATCTTCTAGATAAGCCAACCGAGTTTGTGTCCCTCAGCGAACTTATCTTCTTCAGTTTCATATTGGTGTATTCTGAGTCAGTTTATTTATCTTAATGATTTCCAGTTTTCTAAATGACTGCCAGTTTTCAGTTTCACGACACACTAACTATTACAGTGCTTGTCTGATGTAACATATACAAATATCAGACTCTAGTAAGACCTATACATTCAATTCTAGACATCTTTTAGCTTTCAACTATAACAGCTAGCTTCAGCACTTCATCAATGAGGTTAAGATAATATTCTGAGTAAATATGATGAATTATCATCAAAACATAAATTTTATTTCCAACAATTTCCCCTTTTTTGATGATGCCAAAACTCTCCCTAAAAGAAAAGCTTAAAGATCAAAACAATGTAAAACAATGTAAAACTGGAAAACTGGATTTCATAAGAATACGCAAAAACTGGAATAGTTACACTTTGTTCAAATAAATTTGACTAAAGACTAAGCTTCTTTCTGTGCTTTTTGTTTAACTGAGATGTACTTCATTTCTTTGTCATGTAGACGATAATCATGTTCTAGTTTTGAGTCTTCCTTAGAAAAGGTCTTGCTATAGTCTACTTGACTTCCTTCTTTCCATTTTCTCTATAAAATTAACTTTGGTAAAGCTGATTCATCCTAGTAGTATTTTTCAAATTCAGCTACATCAGCTTTCATTTGTTCAACTTTGTCTTTTATCTTCAGTTTGTCTTCAATCTTCTTGATCTTCTTATATTGCGCCATTTTCTGATTGTAGAGTTCATCATATAAGAAGTAGTTCAAGGATTCTTCAATAGTCTTATCCTTGTACTTGGCTTTGATAGGATTATGATCTTTGACAAACTTTAACCACAGATCCTTTGTAAGAGTAGCTCTCCGACCTCCGGGTTGACTATATTTCTCAATGAGTTGCTCATCAGTTAACTCATTCTTTAAGAACTTTGGATCTGATTTATATTTTTCCAATTCTTCTTCAAGTTGCTTCATTTCTTTGAGTAACTTCAGCTTCCCTCTTTTTGGCATCATACAATTTTTCTACCAAAGCATGGGTTGCCTGTTGATTGGTTGAGATACGTTGCTGAGAAGCAAGTACTTCTTTGAGCTGATTCTCTAACCCGTAGATGTGCTGATTCATATGTCAGTGAGCCTGTGCATGTGTTTTCCTATCTACTGCAGTTGAGTCTTCAAGTTTCTGTTTAAGTAACAAAATTTTTGAGGCAGAACTTGAACTTCACTTATTGATCATCTCTAGTCTTGCATGAACTGAGATATCTGTTTTAGTTCTATAATCTAGATATCCAGAGATGTTTGATAGAAGGCCATTGTATGCATCCTTTTGACTGAGCACAATCTTCAAGTTCTCATGAACTTTGGCGAATTCGTCCTTTGTCAGGATATCAGAAGGATCATATGTTGTTTCTGTTTGATCTTTAGACTGAGTGATATCTTCAATGATCATAAGTTGTTGATTATTAATTCCATCAGCTGCTTGCTGATTGTCAGTTGTCTGATTTCCAACTGGCAAATCTTCTTGCTGAATTACCGTTTGCGTGGCTAGAGATTGAGGTTGAGTGTCTGTCTACAAAACTGTAGTCATATATACCAGCTTCTTTCCTTGAATTATCATCTTCATCATCATCCTTCTTCTTTGAAGTACCTTCGGGAATAGATGATGTGGTTGATTCTCTTCGTTGAGCTAGTTCACTGAATCTATTGAAACAATTTGCAAGAAACTCTGATATAGGAAACAGAGTATATAGATCTCTAATTTCAAATTCCTTCAAGAGTAACTTTTCTTCAGATTGTAAGATAGCATCACGAGAATCTTCTGGTTTGAGTTTCATCTTCATTAGCCTGATGATTCTATCAGCTCCAAAAATTGGGGCTTGTTGCTGATCTGATTGGTGTTGTAACTAAGAAGTATCATCAACAGAAATGTTTTTCTTTGTAACTTCAGTTGTCAGTTGTTGTTGTTCCCCCTCAGTTGGTGCTTTCTTACTTGAAGTTCCTGGGTACAAACATTTTACAACTGATCTTTCTTTTGCTGAGTCAGCTTTCCGCTTGATTACTTTGTGTTCAGCTTCCTGCTGAGACACAGTTTTCTGTCTGGCTTCAGGTTGGGAAGTTGTTCTTGTAACTGCTGCAAGTTCCTCTGTATTGATAGTTGTAGCAGTAGTTTGTCTTCCTTTCTTCCCTGCCTTTAGTTTTCCCAAATAAAATTGAATGATTCCACTGAGTGTTTTCTTCAGTCGGAATCTGCCAGTAGTTGATTGTCCTTCGGCTTGAGCTCCTTGTACACTTTCTAATTCAGCTAAGTGTTGCTTATTTATCTGATTGACGACATAACCGGCCCAATTCAATTCTATTTCGTCCCAAATTATGTTCCTCAGATAAACATTGTCATCGGATAATATACTGATTCTTTTGGATTTTCCAATAACATGTTTGCTGAGCCATCTGCTGAGATATCCAAACTCTGGCTTGAGTTTATCAACATGGATATCAACTTCTGCTGGTTCTTTAGATAATGTAATCTGCCTAAGAAAGACATCTCTTTACAATTGTAAAGAAGTCAAATCTATTGATGTAACAGATGAATTTGTGAAACCAAATAGTGACTTCATGACTCGTTCATTGATAATAATACGATATCCATGAACTGTAGTGATTAGGGAGTCTCTTACCAAACGCATATTCTCCCAGAACTGCAAAATTCCTTCCACGTCACATTCTTCGTTGAAAGTAACCTCCAGAATGTTTCTTAATCCTGGTTGTTTCTAGATCTTCTCGCAGATATAACTCGCTAACTGAGTGTTGTTGCACATAGTTTCATAAATTTCGAAAGTATACACATCTAACTCTGTGATCATTCTTTCTTCTTGTGATTTCTTTGAGGTAGCCATTTCTGAATTGAGTGTGAAAACAAAGGTTGGATTTGGAGATTATAAAAAATCTGATTTTTGATTTTAAGGAAATGTGAACGGAGGTTGGATATATAGGGGTAATGTACTGACGGTTGATTAGTACAACTTTTCAAATTCCATGATGGTTTGTGTAACCAAGGCATGTACTGTTCTGACAGTAATGGGGTGTATACACAATATATTATGACAAAAGAACTGCCGTAATTAAATGCGATATAACCGCTGTCGGTTTTATCTTATCAACCTTTTACTTAAGTAGATAGGAATAAAACTGTTTCTGGGTTCAGTTTTTCAGTTCCATTAAATCTGTCAGTTTTAGTTGTTCAGTTTGAGATTTTCAATGTCAATGACTAATTTGTTAAGTGAGCGCACCCAACATAACAAAGATTAATCCCCTTGATGAATCTATAGCTTAACTAACTTTAATTATCCCCAATTCAGTTCTCAGTTTGGCAAATATTTCTTTGTCCAATGGCTTTGTAAAGATATCAACCAACTGATCTTCAGTAGGTACATAAAGAACTGTAATATCCTTTTCTCCGCATGATCTCTTATAAAGTGGTGATGCACATCAATGTGTTTTGTCCTTGAGTGTAAATCTGGATTGTCAGTTATTGCAATTGCACTTATGTTATCACACATTATGGGAATCATTACTTCTTCTATCCCATAATCTCTTAATTGCTGTCTAATCCATAAAACTTGAGCACAACAACTTCCAGCTGCTATATATTCTGCTTCAGCTGTTGAAGTTGAGATAGAGTTTTGCTTTTGCTAAACCAAGACACAAGTCTATTTCTAGTAGTGACAAGTGCATGAGGGGCTCTTTTTGTCCACTTTGCATCCTGCATAATCTGATTCTGAGTAAGATATCAGCTTGAATTCTCCTTCTCTTGAATACCAAATTCCAACTCCATCTGTATCTTTCAGATACTTCAAGGTTCTTTTTACAACTGTGAGATGACTTTCCTTTGGTTTCGACTGAAATCTTGCACATACACCAACAGTAAAAGATATATCTGGCCTACTTGCTATAAGATAGAGTAAGCTTCCAATCATTTTTCTGTAAAGTGTTTTATCAACATCTAGCCTGATGTTGGTTCCCATTGGTGTAGAAATTCCAGCTGATTTCTCCATACCAAACTTTTTGATAAGTTCTCTTGTATACTTGGTTTGGTGAATGAAAATTCCATCATCTAGTTGTTTAACTTGTAATCCAAGAAAATAATTCAATTCTCCCATCATACTCATCTGAAATTTGCTCTTCATTAAACTTGCAAATTTCTCACATAACTGTTCATTTTCTGATCCAAAAATAATGTCATCAACATAGATCTGAACAAGTAGAGTGTTCTCTTCATTTTTCATTCTGAATAAGGTTTTGTCGATAGTTCATTTGATAAATCCATTATCCACTAGAAACTGAGATCATACCAAGCTCTTGGTGCTTGTTTAAGTCCATAAACAGCTTTCCTTAGTCTGAAAACTTTATCAGCTTGATCTTTGATCTCGAATCCAGGTGGTTGTTGAACATACACTTCTTCTTCAAGAATTCCATTCAAAAATGCGCTTTTAACGTCCATCTGGTATACTTTGAACTTTTTGTGAGCTGCAAAGGCAAGAAATAGCCTGATTGCTTCCAATCTTGCAACTGGTGCATAAGTTTCATCAAAGTCTATGCCTTCTGCTTGAGAATATCCTTTAGCTACAAGTCTAGCTTTGTTTCTGATGATATTCCCATCTTCATCAAGTTTGTTTCTGAAGACCCATTTGGTTCCAATGATATTCACATGAGCTGGTCTTTCTACCAATTACCATACTTGATTTCTTTCAAATTCATTCAGTTCTTCTTGCATAGCTAGTATCCAGTCTGGATCTTTCAAAGCTTCTTCTATTTCCTTAGGTTCAGATTGAGATAGAAAACATGCAATCATTCTAGTTGATGTCTTGTTCGAACGCTAGCTTGAGTGTCACCAATAACTTGTTCTTCAGGGTGATCTCTCATCCATTTATAAATAGGTGTTTGCATCAAGGGGTTTATATTTTGGTCGATTGGTTCTTGAATTTCTTCAACTGAGTTAGAATCATGTTGTTCAGGAGTGGGTTGTTGAGTAGTTGGAAACTGAGACTGATCTGAATATGAAGAATCTGAAATCTGCAGTCTTCCAATTTCAACAAAACCGATTCGGCAAGACTGTAAGCGGGACCGAGAACCCGGTTCTCAGTCTGTCTTCAGTTCTTTCACCAAGGAAGTTTGGTTCATCAAATACTACATGTATATATTCCTCATGCTTGAGTGTTCTTTTATTTAGTACTCTAAAAGCTTTGCTGACACTTGAATATCCTAGAAAAATTCCTTCATCAGCTTTGGGCTGAAAAACATGAAGTTGATCTTTCCCATTATTGTGTATGAAACATTTGCTTCCAAAAGCATGAAAGTAAGAAACGTTTGGTTTCATTCCATTCCAAATTTCATAAGGAGTTTTCTCATGCCTTTTATACATGAGAGCTCTGTTTTGTGTATAGCAAGCTGTGTTAACTGCTTCTGCCCAATATCTTTCAGGTAGTTTTGCTTCACAGATCATCGTCCTTCCTGCTTCTTTGAGCATTCTATTTCTCCTTTCAGCTACACCATTCTGTTGAGGTGTTGATGTAGCAGCGAGTTGGTGTAAAACACCATTTTCTTCACAATATTCAATAATCACATTGTTGAGGAATTCAATTCCTTTATCTGATCTTATCTTCACAACTGATACTCCTTTCTGATTCTGAAGTATCTTGAGTAGTTCAGTAAGTCTTTGCTTGGTTTCACTTTTCTTGGTTAAGAAGATAACCCAAGTGTATCTTGAAAAATCGTCTACTACCACCAATGTATATTTCTTTCCACTGATACTAATTTGTGTAATAGGCCCAAATAAGTCCATATGTAGTAGTTCCAGAACTCTGGTTGTTGAATGCTGAGATTTAGTCTTGAAACTTGCTTTTGTTTGCTTTCCATATTGACAAGCATCACATAAGCTATCCTTATTATATGAGATCTCTGGTAGTCCAATGACTAGCTGTTTCTTGACAAAGGAATTGATGTCATCAAAGTTTAAATGACTCAGTTTCTTGTGCCACAACCAACTAATTTCTGATTTGGTATGCACAAGCAAAGCGAGTTTTTACGCAACGGTCGTTGTCCAATCTACAACATACATATTCTCTTTTCTTCTTCCGGCTAAGACAACTTGAAATCTTTGTTTATTGGCGACAATGCAGAAATCTATATCAAAAGTAACTTTGTATCCCATATCACAGAATTGACTGGTGTTGAGCAGATTGAAATGTAATCCATTTTTTTGTTTATGTTTTAGGTCGTCATTTTGCCTAGGAAGCTTAGCATTTAGCGCCTTTACCTATTTCGGTAAGAGTGGGCGGTAAGACCTTCGACCATCCTTAGTCGGTGCACAAAGAATAAATATAAGTGCGGCGTGCGGTACCGACCCGTAGTTGGATTCATAATACTTGCCCGGCGTAGAAGGTTTCACAAGAGCAGCCCCATTCCGACCTCCGGCAATGGGGATTTTAAGAGCTCTCCGAAAGCCCAAGACGCGCGGTCAAGATCCGAATCCGCCCGCAGACCGCGGCGGTGGGTGTACACTCTCTTCCAATGTAGAGTATCTAGGTTTACTCGATCTTTGGTGTTTTAGTATTTGCGATAGAAAGCAAGGATAATATAATTAAATAAAAGCTAAAGCTCTTTCTTTTAAGAATTCATCTAGTTCTATCTTTCTTTCGTTAGTTAAGCCACCTTTTTTAAAAAGGATTGTATTAATTCTGGTTTTACACTATTTGGAATAACTCTCATATTGAGAAATTTTGTCTAATGGCATTCGATCACGTAATCCATTGCAATTTGCATAAATGACTAGAATTTGTTTTTCAATTTGAAGTGGTGCATATTGTGGTTGTTTCGGTACTTCGTCCCTACCGTACTCAACTTGGTAGTTTCCACCGCTGTCCAGGGTTGAGATGTCCAATCAAGCTGCTGCGCCTCAACGCATTTCGGGAGAACCAACTAGCTCGGGTTGAGTGGCATTTCACCCTAACCACAACTCATCCGCCGATTTTTCAACATCGGTCGGTTCGGACCTCCACTTAGTTTCACCCAAGCTTCATCCTGGTCATGGATAGATCACCCAGGTTCTACATATGATACATTTTTGATTGTGAGTCCATTTATGATTAAGGTACCATACCCTTTGGTGTATCCAGGTTTGTCTTTACTTCCAAAATTAACTTTTGGTCCATCCTTTGCAATAAAATTACTGAGGCAGTCCTTGCTCTTTGTCATGTGCTACTGAGCAACCTTTGTCAAAGTACCATACATCCTGTAATAAAAATTAAACATTTTTAGGTACCCAAATCTGTTTGGGTCCATGGGGGTCAGTTGTCAGTACAACTCTGGGAATATATCCTTTAGGTATTCTTTGGATATTGTTGCACTTGTTTTCATATATGTAAGCCACACTCCTATAGTATCTATGCTTGGACTGTGTCTTATTTATATGATTTCTCAGATCTTTTGACTGAAACTTGTTTCCATGATGCTTTCTATTATTGAAACTTGAATAATAACCATCATTTCATTTGTATCTTGAGGTCTTCAGGTTGAAATTTGTAATGAGTCCTTTGTTGACCTTTGGGTTAAAACTTGTAATAAGTTTTCTGCCTGAAATGATTGTTTTCAACAGTTTGAATATTGCAATCAGAGATATTCCAGTCATCATCAGTTAGAAATAATCTGCCTTTCCCCCTGACTTTGGGAATCTTTGAATAATTAATATTCTTGGATTTACTATGACTGAAGTTTCTCTGATTCTTGGCCTGATCAGCTTTAGTAGATTCAGCAGTAGATCTACTTTTTCTATTTTCAGGATGTTCAGCTGATTTACCTTTTTGGTTGAACCTGTTGTTGTTTACAGCTGACCTTTTTGAAAATTGACACTGAGGTTGACTTGATTCACGTTGAGCTTGTTTCACGGGTATAGAATGCTTCTTAGTCTGAGGACATTGTTCAGCTATGAACTTAACACCAGTTTTGGTATTAGGTTCAGTTGGCTTATTTGTTCCTCTTTTCGAAGTTTGCTGTGTATCAAATCCTAAGCCAGTTCTATCTCCATATGGCTTACCGATTTGAATCCGATTCTTTGAACTAGATCGAGCAAAAGATTCGATTCTCGTTGTTGTTGATGCGATGAAGCGATCATCGATTCTTTCCTTTGTTAGTTCTGCTTAGTTTTAACATGTTCAGTTCATCATTCAATCTTTTGACTTCTAGAATTAGAGATTTTTTCTCAACTTTGATTGATTCATAACCAGCTTGTATGGTGACAAGCTGACTCATCAAATCGTCAAGAGTTTCTTCTAATTCTGAGTTTCTTGGATTGGAATCGGCTGTTGAAGAACATGCATTTTTCATGGAAATCTGAGCTGATCTATATTTAGAATTTGATTCACATACCTCATTGGGATATTTCATGTGTGCCATTAAAGTTGTGTCATCTGATAGCCTTTCAGTACCAGCTTCATAGTCTGACTCTTCTCCAGCAAGGAGTGCTCTTCTGCCAATTCTTCTTTGCTGAGTCTTCTCGGTTAGTTCTGGACATTCAGCTTTGTAGTGTCTTGGCTTCTTACAGTTGAAACAAAGATACTCATCATCTTTTCTTTTCTAAGGAGTCTTGTTGATGAACTTCTGGGTTACATGATGACCATTCTTCATCCTTCTGATTCTACTCATCATAAGAGCCATTTGTTCCTCCATTTCATCCAACTGTTGAAGATTGTTTGTGGATGTTTCTTGAGAGTCATTTGATGCTGCTGCATGTGCTGTGGTTTTTGGTTCTTCCAGAGCTTTGATTATTGTAGCTGTGCTTGTAAAATCTTCACTGAATTCATAAGCTTTCAAATCTGAGAAGATTTTGAATGAGTCCTCTATGTCTAGTCTTCTAGATTCTTCCATAGCAGTGACCTTCATCTTCCAGCGCATTGGTAATGCCTTCAAGATTCTTGTATTGATTACTTTCTTTGTGTATTCAATCTTGAGTAGGTCTAATTCATCCACGATAGCACTGAATCTTGTCTCCATTTGATCAATGGTTTCTCCAGTTTTCATCTTGAAATTTTCAAACTTTTGTTTTGCAACTGAGATTTTGTTTTCCTTGATTGAGTCAGTTCCTTCACAAACTAGTTGAAGTTTGTCCCACATTTCTTTAGCAATTGTGCAGTCTTTCACTTTTAAGTACATGTTGCTGTCAAGAGTTCTGAGGATAAAGTCCATAGCAACATTGTTGAGATTGTTTCGCTTGCGATCATCATTGGTCCATTCAGCTTTAGGCTTAGGAACTCTAACTTGATTTCCATCAACAGTTTGCATGTGAGTAATCTGAATTGGTCCATCAGTGAGTACGTCCATCATTTCCTCATGAGTAGCAGCTAGAAAAGCCTGCTTACGACGTTTATATTCATCAAATCTGTCCATGTTGCACATAAGCATTTTTCTTGCATACTGATTGTTATCCATTGTCTGTAAGTGAAAAATGATTATATAAGAACTGGAAACTGAGGTTTCTTATGAGAACAACTAGAGGATATTTAGAGCAAATGAGATTTTAACAATGGCTTGTTAAGAAACACTGCTCCGATACCAATTGTTGGTCCCTTGGAAAGGCTAACACAAGTTTAGAGGGGGGGTGAATAAACTTGTCCCTAAAAATTGGATTTAAAACAAATTAAAGTTCAGTTAAAACTTGTGTGAAGTTAAGTTGACTAAGCTGAGTTTAAGTCAAACTAGCTTAAGAAAAACTGAGCCAACCGGCAGTGGATATAATTCTAGCCTTTTTCTTGATCTTGTTATTCTATGTGAAAGCTGAGTGTGTTAAACTGAATTCTGGTGAATGTCAGTCTATAAACTGTGAGGTGTATAACAATCAATTCTCAGAATGCTGTAGATAAATGCTAAGTAACTAAGTAAGTGCATAAAGTAAATAAACAAGAATTATAGAGGTTCCAGGTGGTGTAATCCTATCAATCCTCTCTTCCCCTGTGGTGTAGGAGGAAAATTCCACTAGAACTTCTTGAGGTGAGCTGTTACAAAAAGTCCTAAACAATAGTCCTTGGCTAATCCCTAGATTCACTATCTAAACAGTTGTAGAATAGGTAGAATTGTTGTTCTTCAATTGCTTGAACACTGGTCCTTGAAGGGTTACGTATGCCTCTTCACCAGCTACCACCACAAACACAGTCTACCCGATTGCTATGACAACTGTCCTTGGAAGAACCTTCATGGTTTGCTTCACAGTCTAAACCTTTGATGTAGAATCAAAGTTGGGCTGAGAATCAATAAATTGATTCTTCTTTGTGGTTCTTCAAAGTGTCTGAATCTGGATAAATTCTGTGTAGCTTGAACATTTGAAGAAATTCTTGATATGATCTTGTTATAGCGCAGAGATGATAGAAATTCGAATAAAATGACTAATGCACAAAAATGCTTGTTGATCTTGATAATTCTTCCTTCTGTTTGTTCTTGGTGCAAAGTCCTCTATTTATAGTGTGAGGTCCAACGTTCATCTTGTTTGAATTCGAATTGTATCAACGTCTATCTTGTAACGGCTATATTTTCTTACCGTTCTGATGTGTCAGTATTTCATCCAATAGAATTGTTTCTTTTAAAACGTCGAATTGCACTATCGTTTGTTGGATGGTGACATATAAAAGCGAGTTTCATCGATCACTTTTATCTTTGTGTTTATCAGTTGTCAGTTTCTCGACCTACATGGAGCATTAACTGAGATTTTACACTTCTTCAAATATCTGTACACTATTTTTCATCTGATTATAATTGAGTTAATCAGAGTACACCATACACAATCATCTTCTCACTGTCCTTATAATTCTTAGGTCTTCATACAAGATCCATAAAGTCAATTCATGTCACCACAAACTTGCTTGAAGTCTAACTTTATAGTCTCGACTTGTAATCTTCATAACTGAGTTTGAACCCTCAGTTCTTCAATCTTCTATAACTGAGTCTGTGACCCTCAGTTCTTCATCAACTGAGATTGAACCCTCAGTTCTTCAATCTTCTAGATAAGCCAACTAAGTTTGTGTCCCCTCGTGAAGTTATCTTCTTCGGGCCAGATTGGTGTATTCGAGTCGGTTTGTTTATCCGAATGATTTCCGATTTTCTAAATGACTTTAGTTTCGGTTTCACGACACACTAACGATTACAAGATTGTTATGATGATGTAACCTATACAAATATCATACTCTAGTAAGAGACTATACTTTCAATTCTAGACATCTTTTAGCTTTCCCTTTATAACAAATTAGCTTCAACACTTCATCAATGAGGTTAAGATAATATTCTGAGTAAATATGATGAATTATCATCAAAACATAAATTTTATTTCCAACAATAAGTTAATTTTTAGGAAAAATTAGTTTATAGTCCACTTTTTCCCCTTAATTAAGTGCTAATAATGCTTCAAATTTTTAGTTGCATTAAGGACAAATAATTTCCACCGGACGAATATACCCCTATTTACATAGAAAACAAATCGTAGAAAGTGAATTGATTAATCCACTGTGGAAGCGGAAAAAGGTGAAATGACGACGACAACGACGAAAGCCATTCTTCAGAGATTCGGAGATGAAGAAAGCACGCTTCTTGACCGCCATGAGAGGTCGATTGTTTTCACCGGAGACCTCTGATTTCCGATCATTCATGGCAGTCTTGCTTTCACAGCATTTTGTCGCACTTCCTAGCTCATATAAGCTGATTTCATGTCCCTTCTCTTTTTGTCCAGCAAGTTTTGGTGTTCAATCAGTTTGATTTCGTCATTGTTCGAGTTTTGTGAGGAGTAGTTCAGTAACGGAAGCAGGTTCCCCGTCGGAGAGAACAAATGGTACGGCGATTCTATGGTATAAGCATGACCTTCGGATTGATGATCACCCTAGCCTTCTAGCTGCTTCTCGGCATTCAAAGATGATGCCTCTCTACATCTTCGATCGCCGTATTCTTTCGCGTATGGTCTATTTCTACATTTTAAGTCGTCATCAGTACATTTTATTTCATAAATGATTGTTAATTATCAAGTAAGAATTTGCTTAACGAAAGTAGCTAAGCATTCTAAAACCAAATTACATTCTGTAATTGCAGCTAGCAACTATTTCCCTTTCTCTCTCTATATATATTGTTCGGTGCTTATGTTTTCTTTGTCTGCGGTTGTTATCCTGCATTCAAAATAGCTCTCTGATGGTGCTGAATAATTTTTTGGTATATGATTCTCAGTGTGAAAGTAACTAGCCAATCAGCTAGCTTAGGAATGGGTTTAAGAAGCTTAGCAATTTGCTTTAATCTAACAAGTTTAACTTATTCTAGAGGATGCCACCTAAACAACTAGGATTTTGTTTGTTACTCTTTTTTGTACAGTGGTGCCCGGCACCTTTCTATTTTAAGAGGCTAATACGTAATCCTTCATGTTGGTTTAGAGAAGAAATAATGGTCGATCTGAGGAAGAAATTAGATAAGCTTTTTAAGTTTTCAATCCCATTGTAAAGCAATAACAGTAGCATCTTGGTGATAATTTGGTCCGTAATTTAAACATTCTTATTTGCTTGTGTTAACACTATGTTGGTCTGTTATGATATTGTGTTCATTGAATTAAGCCTTATATTAGCCAGATATGTGTGCCATGAAGTAGTCACTTGAAATAGACTTAAATGAGCACGACATCTTTTTTTGATCTTGTTTAATGTTATCGATCATCGTCATAATGTGTGCCTTATATGATACTGTTAGTGATATTGTGTGCATTACATGAGCCTTATATGAGCCAGATATGATATTGTGTCCCTTGAATTAAGCCTTAAATAAGCCTTATGTGAGCCGGATATGTGTGCCTTGAAGTAGTCACTTGAATTTTAAATGGCGCGATATTGTATCGCGATCGACATCGTTTACTAATATCTGTGTTAGTGTAAATCTTTGCGATTAAATTCGAACTTTCAAATACTACGTCGAAAAAGTATCATATGAAGTCTCAAATGAAGATAAAAAAATATGAACTTTGGTGACACAATTTTGATGATTGGTGTTTAAATCGAAATTCACGATCGTTTATAAAACGCTCAGGTTAATGCAAATATTTTTCGAACTTTCAAAATTTCGATGATCGGAGTTATAAATCAAAAGTTACGGATGTTTGAAAAAAAAAAAACAAACAAACAAACAAACAACACCAAACCTAAAGGAAGCGGAATAAACTGAAGACATGCGCGCGTCCGTTTTAAAAAAGTATTTTCGTCATGCATGCAAATCTGTTTATCCTTTGCAAAAAAAAAAATGGAGTGTGTGTCCATTTATTTATTTTGTAATCATTTCTGTTTTTTTTTTTTTTTTTTTTTTTTCCTCAATCTCCCTAATTTTTATTCCTAATTGCTTGTGAATTCGACGGAAGAAGCCAAAAGAATTTGTGTCAAAAATACACACACGTTAGCACCAAGATGGATAGTCTTTTGAGATTTAGAAGGTTTCAATTAAAAAAGTGAGATAACAGGTGGGGCCAACATGTCATAGAAGGAGATAACAGGTGGAGCCAACGACCCCCTAAGACACACCCCATCTACATAGAAATCTAGTGTGTTTTTTTAGTTTTTTTTATTTAACATAGGCCATAAAGTCTTTTTATATATACATAGATACATCTAATAGATTCATATTTTCAACACGCTGTATACCAAAGAAACGACGCAATCTTTTTTTTTTTAGTGATTTTCCGATGCCTTACCTTCCCCTCTTCAGAGAGCCCGGCGGTCGGAATTTAGATGAGATGAATAATCTGATGGCTATATGTTTGGCTGGTGTTGGCGTTGCCCTGCAAATCCTTCAACTTTCCAAGCCACTTCCGCGTATCTTCAACTTTTTCTTTTGTGTGCTGCTTCAAATCTGCTTTAATCTCTACTACGTTAATGCCTACAACGTCAAGCTCACATTCCATCGTTATTTCCCTGCTTCGATCGGCCATGCTGCAGTCTTTGCTGGTATAATTGTTTTTAATGGGATTATCATTTACTCTGTTTGCACTATATCCTCACCAGTGGTTCAAAGTCTCGGCCGAGTCGGAGACGACTCGGCCGAGTCAACTCCGACTCGGAGCTTACCGATACAAAGTTACGGATTCATCTCGATTTAGACACAACTCGGGTACGACTCGACAAAACTCGGCCGAGTCAATCCGGTATCTACAGTGATTTCGACCGGAACATGAAAAATGATAAAGCAAACCTCAATTTTCCATCTTGTTCCATAGCCAAAAGAATTGCCATAGCATATAGCCATGAGTAGCAGTGATTTGATACTTCTTCAAATGTAAATGATCTGTCCATTTGCAATGGATCAGAGGCCATACAAAGAATCTGAAGTGCCACTGGAGCTGAAAAAAACACACATCAAATAATAATAATAATAATAATAATAATAATAATGGAATAAGACCCTGTAAATAATATATTATCAATGAATCAACACCATAAAAGTAGTTTCCTACTGTCAACTAATTAATTGCTACACCCACGCAACGCAAACAACGAATCAACATTCATGAATTTCCCTAATGGGGTGTAATAGATTTTGTCAAGAGCCACCATTAGAAGCAAGAACTGTACCATCATGATGGGAAGGGTCAAATTGAAGTCGAAAAGAGACGCCTTTTCGATTTCTTCTGCTAGGGAAGAAGGGGTATGGAGAGGGAAGCTGCAAAAAGAACGAAAATGGCTTGGAAGGGAGAGGAGTTGGTGGGGCTTTGGGAAAAATGGAAAGAAGAGATAATAATCACATAAAGGCTATCTCGTTCTATGCCACTCATTATGATGATGTGGTTCTCTCAACTTGACATTCCACGTGTGTAAACAAAAACAAAAACAAAAAGCTGTGACATGTCTTATTTGAATAACGTTGACGATGATAAATTATGTTATCTTAAAGATCTGGTTTCCTTATGTTAATGATGAATAATACCAAGAACCCTAACGCCAAGAACAAAGAAGGGTTTTGTATATTTGCGGTGAGTCTAAGTTTAATTTTAATTAGAGCCACGTATCTCGTTCTTCTTACGAGGAATCAGCGCTTACGTAGCCTCCTTAACTCAGATTTATAAGGGCGACATCGCATGACCTAACCCTAATATGAGTCGGTTTGTAGCTATTGTCGATTTACCCTTCATTGGGCTTTACCCTATCGCCAAGTTATCCCGTGGATAATGGGCCAACGTAAATTTGGTGTGGACTGTTTTCGATATCGGTCCGCCCGACCTGGGATGACCGACTCCTGGAACTCATGTCCTGCACCGCCCGTAAGTCGATAGTCGTGACCTCGAATCCCTAGCCATGCTTCAGGTTCGAGAATCGACATGCGTGCCGTGGCTTCCAAGTCGATAGTCCGATGGTATGCCTTATCTCGCTCATGTGCCTTAGTAAATATTTAATCCACGAGGTCCACTCGATGATGATATATCGAGGTGCGTAACCCAGTATCGCCATAAGCCCCTGCACTGGAGAGGCGACTTCCGTTGTCGAGGTCGATCTCGCCAATTTGAAATCGTCTTGAGTTGGACTAAATCTTGGCGGAAATGATGTGAACGCCGTCCGCACATTGCTTCTAGCCAATCGTGGCCGTTCATTGTGACGTCGAGAGCGCACTATCTTTTCGTCTTACGCCATAAATGATGTCATCCTTGATTTTCGCAATTCTCGGGAGTTATAACTACTAAGTAACCCCCTAATCACGTCTTTTTTCTTTGTCATTTGGCATTAGCAACGCATAAAAGGAGAGAAGAACCAGACGGTGAATCATTTCGCCTATCCATTTCTCCTCGAGAAAATACAAGTAAGCGTCTTTTACGCTATATCATCTTTTTTGTGTTCCTACCGTTCTTGCTTGAGTGCCGCCCATGTCTCAGTAGTACTACAATTTCGATAGGATAAATGAGTCTCGTTCGGTGATCGAGACACCTCTATCCGCTCCTTCCGATCAACTCTACAACCAAATCTCAAGAACCCTTAGGCACTATCGGGAGCCCAAGAAATTGTCCACCGAGAATGGATGGAAAGGCGTAAGGGTGCCTTTCTGTCTCACCATGGATGATCTCAACCAAGTGCGCGGCGGAAATATGGGCTTTCTAGCCTTCAACCTGGTGGTTCGAAGCTTCCTTCCCGCCACCATCGGTTTGCCGATGAGCCCCCGAAGGGTTTTGTACGGTCCATGAGGCCCAATTATCGAGTGGGCTAAAGGTTCCTCTGCTTTCCGGCGGTCTGGCCGTATTCTTCATCATTACGAGATTGGCGCGATCTCAGCCCGGGCCCGAATGCAATCCGGACTTTGATGGGCTTTTTGATTACCTGCCGAGTGGCGGGCATCGGTTTTACCGTTCCTTTATTCCGGTGGTGGTACAATATCGTTGCGCTGCCGGATAAGATGTGGTACACTTTTCAGAGGCGTGCCAATCGTCATGAGTTCGTGTCTCAAGGACCTTCATCTCATGGGAATTGGAAGCCTAGGTTTTTCTTTCTCCGACATGGATCGGATAATCCTTATATCGGCTTATGGAGGTCGAGAGAAGGAAGGGATGACAAGCTGGGTCGTGAGGCCGCACCTGCCGAGGCTCTTTCTCTCGAGAGGTTCAAGTTCGAGGTGACTACATCGGACCTGAGTCTCCTTTACGACCTTGCCCGTCTCGAGGAGGCGGGACCCTTACCCTACATAAGCCTTCCGGCTGTCGATCAAGAAAATTGTAGGAAACTTTATTATTTTGTTACTAAGTCTTATTGCTCTTTGAAGTTGTATCTTTACTATTTCTGATACTGACTTCTTTTTCATTTGTGTAGTGGGAAGATTTTCGAAGGTCGCTATCCCAAAGGCTTCCGCAGTAGCTGCTGCTGTCAATGCGTCTAGGTCGAGGGCCATTCCTCTCGTCGAGAAAGGCACTGCTACCGTCGACGACTCGACTGAGGGGGTCGAGACAACCACCCTTGTCATACAGCCAACTCCGCCTTCCACCTCGGGGGGACTCACCAACGAGCACCGGTCGATACGCGAAGAAGATGATGTTATCGACTTTACTGTGAGAAGGGGTGAAGAGACTTCCGGCCCCGAGGCAACCCAATTGCAAAAGAAGAGGTCGGCTCTCGAGGAGCTGGTGAAAGACCAGCAAAAGCAAGTTAAAAAGGCCAAAGTCACCCAACCCTCTCTCGATCTTGCTGCCACGGGTAGGATGTCGGCCGACGATGTCGAGAAGCTGGACGATCATGTCCTGGCCTCTTCACTCTGAACACTGGGTCGCGTGGTAAACGCTAACTCTTGTCGATTTCTTTTTTCCTTCTTTTTTGTACCTCTCGAAGCTTATGCCTTAACTTTCCCTTTTTGGCAGCACTACTTTATGAGTCGAGAGGCTTCTCGACGTATGAACATGCCGTCCGAAACTGAAGAAGAGCTGCGAACACAGATTCGGAGGTTGAACGACGCGATCACTATCAAGTCGGCTGGGATCGCTGGTCTGGAATCGCAACTCAATATTTTCAAGAAGGATGCCGTCTTTGAGATACGTAAAGTAAGCGAGGAGCGGAAGTCGTCGCCGCCGAGTGAAGAGAAATCTAGCCGCGGTGCATTTGAAGGAGGAGGTCGCTTAAAAGAGGCCCTCGAGGTGAATTTGCACGGGAGCGCCACCGCAAGAGAGAGATCGGTTGAAGACCGAATCGATCAGTCCCAGCAGCTCGAGGATTAAGTGGTCGCCGCAGATTTCGAGTATCGGAAGTCGGCGAGTTAGGCGGGGATCTCGATGTAATCATGCAGACGGCCATACTTGGAGGATTCACCAAGGCGGTGGACCAAGTGAAGAAGGTTTACCCGGAAGTCGAGATCGACCAGCTTGAAGAGCCTGGCTGTTATGACCCTGACTCGGAGGCGTTGTATGACATGTACTTCGATGAATTTCAGCAGGTTATATCACTTGCCCAGAAGTATGGCGGTCCAACAACAAGCTCGACTCCCGATAATACGACTTCTGCTGCCATTGTTCCCACGCCGACCCTAAAAGATGCTATTCCGACTCCGACTCCCGATGCTTCTATTTAATTATCTTGTTTCTTTCGAACTTTGATGTTCTGAACTTTAACTTTGCAATTATTTGTAAATTTTATTAACTTTGAGCCGACTTGGGTGAATATTCACTTTATCATGGCTGGTTATTTCGACCTGGCCTTAATTTGTCTAAAAATTTCTGCCCTTTTGTCTCTATTTATTGTTATTTACTCTCTCATTTATTACTGTCTTTGGCTTTTGTTCGGTAAAAACTAGTTTTAAATTTATAAACCGAAACACCCTAAGTATAAGGTTTGTAGTAAAGGTGTTACCGGGTCGTCCTAAGGGAATCAAACGTCTATCGGATTAAGTACAGTTATTGTATCGATTATGTCACGAAAATCTAATTAAAACTACTAAAGTCTATGAATTCTATAATCCTAAATAGGTTTGTCTAAACTGACAAAACAGAAAATATCAAAATAACAATGAAGGAAATAAAAGTTGAAACAATCAAATTAAATTCAATTAAACTAAAAAATCTAAACCGATATGCAAAAAGTATGAACTTTCTTGTGAATATAAAGGAACAGTAGGGCAACAAGGATCCACCAAACAACCACCACCCAACCAAGTTATGAGTTAAATTAAATTCCTTGGTATGATCTAACCTAAATTCGATCTAATTTCTTTCATCAAATTTATTTAGGGTTCGTTTTCTTTCTCAAGTAAAACAAACATAACAATGAAGAACATGATCATGAGTTCGTCTCCGAATCTCCTACCCAATCAATAATAAACAATCTCTTGAATTATTATTAATCGTATCAAAAGAACGGTTCTATATATATGAATCTAATTCTCATTAAAATTCAAAACAGATAAACGTTTCATTGATTTCTCAATCTAATAAAACAAACATTCAAATCTATTCAATTGATAAGGAAAATAAAACTCAAACTCACTAACAATCGCTACTTGAAAATCTCTTGGTTGTGATGGTGCTGTGTTGACTTCATCCCGTTGTCCTACTGCAAACTGTTTAGCCCTCAATCATCCTTGATCTCCAAGAAAGAATTGAAAGAAGAAGACTCATCTTTTTATGTGTTTAGTGCGGCTGCTCTCTTTTGTTGTGAATGAATAATGCGTATTTTTCTGTGTCTTCTTCTCTGCTCGAATGGTGCTGCTTATATAGGAGTTTCGCCGACATAAGGAAGGATCTAGAAAAACGCGTCGATTTTCAGCCTCGGTAGACCGACTAAAGACACTCGGTCGACCGAATAGCATGGCTCGGTCGACCGAGCCTACCTATTCACGCGTTTTCACACTGTTGCTTCGTATACCGTGTTCCCCACTTCACTCTTTCGATCTAATCTGATTTATCCTCTCTTCAATGCTCCGATTTTCTTCTTTATTTTGAAATCACTTGATTGAATGAGATTAATCTTCTCCATTAATGATATCCCCATGCATATCTTTTAATTTCCTGTAAGATTGTTGTTACACCAAGTCATCGAATAATAATAATAATAAAAATGTGTAACAAAAATAACAATTTAACTCAATATTTCCTCATAATTAAATTATAACCCCTCAATAACCATTATAGGAATTTAACGGTTAAAACATGCTTTTCTCATTTATTTCCCTTAAAAATAAGGTAAATTGTTTAGGGATTAAGCCCAAAATTATAGTAAAATATACCATAAACAACTCCCCCACACTTAGCTTTTTGTTCGTCCCGAACAAAATAATCAAAACCGGCTCCCTGTACATGTAATCCAAATAGATCCCTAACTCACGTAACAAAAGATACAACAACTATAGCAAGTGACACCAACATAGAGATAAATTCTGTTCATGTGTGACAAGCCCTTTTCAAGCTTCACAATCCTCTCAAATAAATATCCTCTCAAATAATTTTAATGACTATCCTAGGTATAGGCAGTAATCGTTCCACACAAAGTCTTCCCGCGCACTCAGTAGGATAATCCCTACAGCATATCATTCGGTTTATACTGGGTATAAGTTCACCGATAACAAAGTCTTCAATTTTTTTTCACTTTCTTGTTTTCTTCTTTGACGCACATCAGAATGAGCTCTTACCCGTCATAGTAGAATAGGATGTTTCGGGATAACACCCTACCTTACTCAAATCATAGGGTAGCTTTTCCTGACTGTCGTGAGCTTTTGGTCATCATAGTGGAATAGGACATTTCGAGATAATGCCCTACCGCACTCCAATCATCGACCAGCTTTCGACACACCCATTTATTTATTTTTTATATTTTTTCAAGAACTTAGTTACGTTTCACTTATCACATTCAAACCTTTAGATATTCACAGTGCACGTTCTGAACTTAGGTGTTACTTCACCGTTACTATTAAGAACAAATCTCTCTAAGATAAATCACTAAAATAGTGAAAGGATACAGTTTAAAATTATTGCTTCAATATCAAAGGCTTTCGTGAGTGTGAAATGAATACACTCTCGTATCGGTAAAAGCATGCTATAGCTATCTCACAGAAGTTACAGACAATCATCGTCAAGAAACTACAACTAGCGAGCCTTTTGTTTCAATTACATGCTTAAGATTTACAATTATCCAAGTTTACTTTGAATTTTTTTTTAAGATTTTCGAGAAAATCACATGTACTCATTTTCAGAAGATATAGCATGCTAACTCCCGATGTAGACACCCCCCCACACTTAAATCACATTATGTCCTCAGAATGTGCAAATAAAAGAAAAGAAGACTTAGCTGGTTTCAAAGTGGTTGTCGGGCTATAGGTTGACAGCGGTCAGGCCGTAACACGAATGAACCGCTGCAGCTCGTAGCATGAAAAGACAACACTAAAAGTGATAACTGGCAAAAACCGCTCAACAGTATCTGCAACACTCGACATAGCATATAATCTCGGGGTACAAGGGGTATATGAGTAAACATGAATGCACACAGAAATGGGCAAATAAAGCATTCACAAATAGGACAAGGACAACCAACACATCAATCACCACGGTTTTATTCCTAATGCCCTAAAACTTAACTAAAAGTAACTTAAAGGACTAGGTTGCCTCCTAGGAGCTCTTCTTTTATGTCATTAGCTTGACAGAGATTTCAAAGTCAACCCGGATCGGGCCACTTGGGTATGAGGCTAACCACTTCTCTGTCAGAACCATAATGACTAGGACGGAAATGGTTTTCGCCACAACAACAAGTCAAATGCGCGAGAAGATCATGAAATTTTTCTCTCCAGACAACACTGACTCTTTTCTTCTTGTTCTTGTTTCTCAGATTCGGCTGAGGTAGGCTAACAGGCTCAGGAGCATTGACAGAAGGATCTGTAAGGATAGGGGTAATAATGTCATCATCCACTCCAAAGAAATAGGATGGAATCTCTTCACAAATAAACGACTCAACCGTTTCATTTCTCTTTTGAAAGTATAGTACTTCAGGCTTTTCCTTGTGTTGCCCAAAGTACTTCTTAATCCTGTGACGATTGACTTTGAACGGTTGATCACCGTACCCTTTAAACGTAATGGCTCCACCAGGATGAACATCAAGAATCTCAAAGGGGCCAGACCATCTAGATTTAAGCTTACCAGCAAAAAGATGGAGCCTGGTGTTATACAGCAAAGCCATGTCTCCCACTTTGAATTCCCGATCTTTAATCTTAGCATCGTGGAGTGCCTTCATTCTTTCCTTGCTTAGCTTGGCGTTCTCATAGGCCCTGAGTCTGAACTCATCGAGCTCATGTAGTTGCAATAATCTTTTCTCCCCACAGAGTTGGCTATCGAAGTTTAAGAATTTAATAGCCCAGTAAGCTCTGTGCTCACTGACCGGTAGATGGCAAGCCTTGCCATAAACCATTTGAAATGGTGACGTACCCATGGGGTCTTAAAGCATGATCGCGATAAGCCCAAAGTGCGTCGTCCAACTTCAAACTCTCGTTGGATCTATTTGAATTTACCGTTTTCTCCAAAATCCGCTTTAGACTTCATTTGCTCACCTCGACTTGGCCCTTTGGTTTGGGGTGGTATGGTGTACCAATTCTATGCTTGACACCATACTTCTCAAGAATTTTATCCGGTTGTGCATTACGTAAATGCGAACCTTCATCACCGATAAGGGCTCGAGGACGAGTTAAATCTAGTAAAGATATTCTTTTGCAAGAATTTCTTTACAACTTTGTGATCATTGGTTTGGGTGGCTATGGCCTCTACCCACTTGGAAACATAGTCCACACAGACGAGAATATATTTGTTAGAGCATGATGATGGGAACGGTCCCATAAAATCAATGCCCCAGACGTCAAAAACTTCACATTCCAAGATAGGCCTCAAAGGCATCTCCATCCTACTACTGAGTCTCCCTACCCTTTGGCATCTATCACAGCCCTTGCAAAAGGCTTCAGCATCTTTAAACAAGGTAGGCCAGTAAAAACTAGCTTGAAGGATTTTGTGATCTATCTTAGGTGCTCCGTAGTGACCACCAGTGGGACCACTATGACATTGCTCCAAGATATCCAATTGTTCATGCTCCGAACGCACCTTCTAAGCAACCCGTCCCTGCGGACTTTTAAGCAGATATGGATCCTCCCATACGAGATACTTTAAGTCATTTGAAAAATTTCTTCTTTTCACGACACGTCATTTCTTCTAAATGCCCACTGCTAAGTAGTTAACGTAATCAAGATACCACGGCCTAATCGTATCAAGCTTCATCAATTGCTCGACCGGAAAGTCAATGCCTATCTCCAGGGACTTCGCCACCCTCATTCACTAGGCGAGATAAGTGGTCGGCTACAACATTATCACTACCCTTCTTGTCCTTAATTTCGAGGTCAAATTCAAAGAGTATCGTAATCCATCCGAGTAACCTTGGTTTAGCGTCTGCTTTGCCTATAAGGTAGCGTAGTCTTTGCGTGATCTCGCCCACACCACCACTTTGGACCCTAAAAGATAACTTCTGAATTTGTCAATAGCAAAAACGACTGCCAAGAATTCCTTCTCGGTAGTGGCGTAATTGCATTGAGCTGGGTTCAAAATGCGGCTAGCATAGTAAATCGGCCTGAACTTTTTGTCAATTCTTCGCCTAGAATCGCACTCCACTGCGTAGTTAGAGGCATCGCACATTAGTTCAAAAGGTTTAGTCCAGTCAGGCACGATTAAAATGGGGGCACTTTGGTTAGCTTATCCTTTAAGCTATTAAAAGCTTTCTTACACCCATCATCAAACAAGAACTCCACTTCCTCTTTCAGCAGGTTGGATAACGGCTTTGCTATCGTCGAAAAGTCTTTAATGAAACGCCGATGGAAGCCCACATGTCCCAGAAATCCTCGTACCTCCTTCACCGTCTTCGGGTACGACATTCTCTCAATGGTTTCTACCTTAGCCTTATCCACCTGAATACCATCACTGGACACCTTGTGTCCCAAAACAATCCCTTCTTCGACTAGAAAATGGCATTTCTCCCAGTTAAGCACCAGATTTTTCTCAACACAACGTTGGAGCACCATGTCTAGATTCTTTAAAATTTCATCAAAACTGTCGTCATAGACTGAGAAATCATCCATGAAGACCTCCATGCACTACTCCACAAGTCCATCAAAATGGCCAACATGCATCGTTGAAAGCGTAGCGGTGCATTACACAAACCGAAGGCATTCTGCGGAACGCAAAAGTGCCCGATGGACGGGTAAAAGTTGTCTCTCTTGGTCATTAGTGGTTCGATGGCTATATGGAAATAACCGTAATATCCATCAAGGAAACAATAATACTTATGACCACTCGGTCTTTCTCTAAGTTCGTCAATGAAGGCGTGGGGAAATGATCCTTAGCGGTGACTTCATTTAACCGGCGATAATCAATGCAAACTCTATAGCCCGTCACAAGGCGTAAGGCAACTTCTTCCCCTTTTTCGTTCTTTTTCACCGTAATTCCCCCCTTCTTTGGCACAACTTGAGTGGGGTGACCTACTCACTATCGCTATGGCATAAATAATTCCCCCATGTCAAGCCATTTGATAATCTCCTTTTTGACAACCTCCTGCGTATGCGGATTCAGCCTCTTTGAGGTTGTCTCGACCTTTTTCGCTCCTTCCTCCGTTCGGATCTTATGCATGCACACGCCTGGTGATTCTCCGATATCGCCCACCGCCATCCGAACGCGAGGATGTGTTTCTCAAGCACTTTGATTAATTCTCGCTTGCTCCGGCTCGAGTTTAGATGAGATGATCAAGGGCAACTTATCACCGTCTTTAAGGAAGATGTATTTTAGATGTCATGAAGCGGTTTAAGCTCCAAGTCAGTAGGGGGTTGCTCAATACTGGATTTCAAGGGGCCACCTTTTTCCTTGTGGGCTTGAAGTGGTTGACTGAAGAATACCTCATCTTCCCGAGGCGTAACCCCAGAAAGGTATTGAATGACATCATCTAGAGGAATCTTCCTGTCAACTTCCGTTTTTTCTTTCTTATGCTTAACCAACTTCTTATGTTCTTCTTCTTCAAGCTCTTCTGCAAGCTGCTCCCAATCATCCAACTCCCAATGAGTAGTTTCTTCCGTAAATCTATTTCGTCCCAACTACCCATTAAAACTTCCTCCTCTCGCGAGGTTAAAGTCCTGGCCTGGTTGAGCTCTTTCAAATCATCATTT
Source organism: Gentiana macrophylla (assembly GCA_026214975.1). Taxonomy (NCBI): domain Eukaryota; kingdom Viridiplantae; phylum Streptophyta; class Magnoliopsida; order Gentianales; family Gentianaceae; genus Gentiana; species Gentiana macrophylla. The sequence continues at coordinate 51,615,687 of CM047817.1, forward strand.
GCTCATCCCTGGAATGTCCCAGATTTTCTGTTCACTCATAGGCTCAGTGTGCGCAGGTTGTTGAGACAACTCAACATTGATTACGGTCCGTGGATAGTTATTTCCTTCTTCGTGAATTATAACATCCAGGGCTCCTATCTCCGTGAGCTCTTCATCAGGGTCGGATTCACCTCCATAAATTGCTTCAATGAATGAAATCTCCTGGCTCGAGGCTTCCGTAGAATTTTTTTCTCGCTCGAGTGTAACGGAGGTGTCCTCTACTCTCAGAGTGATGTTGCATCTGGTTAACCTGGTTTGCATCTGCTGGTTTATCCAAGCTTGCTGCTGTTGTTGGTTCTGCAACATTTGCATCAGAATTTGGTTTAATTGAGCGGGATCTTAGTTATTATTCCCTTGGTTCTCCGGTTCGTCATCACTAGAACCGTGTTCGCTCATCTTGTCAGAATTTTGAAATAATCTTCTTCTGACAATGTCTCGCTCAGGTTCGGGGTTAAAGATAAGATTTCCTCGCTTACTCCTCTGGTTTGCATAAACCAGAGAAGCGAAACAGGAAGAAATCAACCTTAGGGTTGATGAGAGGGGAATGTAGAGATGAGTAGAGGCTTAGAGGTTTAGAAAGGGAGAAGAGAGAGAAGAGACTGAAAAGTGAAATTTTCAGAGACTGAACTGGCGTTCAGTGTGAGTGAACGCTAGTTCAGGGAGAATTTTGGAGGTGAACGCTCGTTCAGGTTATTGAACTAGCGTCCAGAAGACTATTTGGGGCAGACGGGCGTTCAGTATGGGTGAACGCTCGTTCAGAAAGTTTTTATTATTTTTTTATTATTTTTTTTATTTTCGAATTTAGAAAAAGATCTAGAAACAGAAACGAGAAAAGAAACCTACCTACGAAAAATTTAAAACAGAAAAGGCACTAAGATGGTAAAAAAAAAAAACGTGTTGAAATCCTCTAGGGCCAAAATGGAGGGGAAAACAGCAGATTTTGACCTCGAAAACTGTGTCTACGGCTGTTCGCCACGTCGTCGGCGTCGGAACGAGCTTTCCGAATTGGGGTCCTGCGCGCCAAACGGACACTCGAGCCGAAAGTTATGGCCAAAATACTGCCGACACAGAAAACTGCACTACGAAGAATCCGACAACCGTTACCGACTCCCCGGCAACGGCGCCAAAAACTTGTTCGGTAAAAACTAGTTTTAAATTTATAAACCGAAACACCCCAAGTATAAGGCTTGTAGTAAAGGTGTTACCGGGTCGTCCTAAGGGAATCGAACGTCTATCGGATTAAGTACAGTTATTGTATCGATTATGTCACGAAAATCTAATTAAAACTACTAAAGTCTATGAATTCTATAATCCTAAATAGGTTTGTCTAAACTGACAAAACAGAAAATATCAAAATAACAATGAAGGAAATAAAAGCTGAAACAATCAAATTAAATTCAATTAAACTAAAAAATCTAAACCGATATGCAAAAAGTACGAACTTTCTTATGAATATAAAGGAACAGTAGGGCAACAAGGATCCACCAAACAACCACCACCCAACCAAGTTATGAGTTAAATTAAATTCCTTGGTATGATCTAACCTAAATTGATCTAATTTCTTTCATCAAATTTATTTAGGGTTCGTTTTTTCTTTCTCAAGTAAAACAAACATAACAATGAAGAACATGATCATGAGTTCGTCTCGAATCTCCTACCCAATCAATAATAAACAATCTCTTGAATTATTATTAATCGTATCAAAAGAACGGTTCTATATATATGAATCTAATTCTCATTAAAATTCAAAACAGATAAACGTTTCATTGATTTCTCAATCTAATAAAACAAACATTCAAATCTATTCGATTGATAAGGAAAATAAAACTCAAACTCACTAACAATCGCTACTTGAAAATCTCTTGGTGTGTGATGGTCTTTGTGTTGACTTCATCCCGTTGTCCCATCTGCGACTCGTTTAGTCCTCAATCATCCTTGATCTCCAAGAAAGAATTGAAAGAAGAAGACTCATCTTTTTATGTGTTTAGTGCGGCTGCTGCTAGGGTGCGGCTGCTCTCTTTTGTTGTGAATGAATAATGCGTATTTTTCTGTGTCTTCTTATCTGCTCGAATGGTGCTGCTTATATAGGAGTTTCGCCGACATAAGGAAGGATCTAGAAAAACGCGTCGATTTTCAGCCTCGGTAGACCGACTAAAGACACTCGGTCGACCGAATAGCATGGCTCGGTCGACCGAGCCTACCTATTCACGCGTTTTCCTGCTTTCGTTGTTTCAGTATACCGTGTTCCCCACTTCACTCTTTCGATCCGATCCGATTTATCCTCTCTTCAATGCTCCGATTTTCTTCTTTATTTTGAAATCACTTGATTGAATGAGATTAATCTTTCCATTAATGATATCCCCATGCATATCTTTTAATTTCTCGCAAGATTGTTGTTACACCAAGTCATCGAATAATAATAATAATAAAATGTGTAACAAAAATAACAATTAAACTCATTATTTCCTCATAATTAAATTATAACCCCTCAATAACCATTATAGGAATTTAACGGTTAAAACATGCTTTTCTCATTTATTTCCCTTCAAAATAAGGTAAATTGTTTAGGGATTAAGCCCGAAAATATAGTAAAATATACCCTAAATGACTTTTTAAACATCGAGCCTTTGGCTCTGTTTCGCCACCTCGCTCGTCGATATAATATTGCCCCCCCAAGTGTTTTATCAACTTCAGTTCATAATACACTTGGGCTCTATATGGCTTTAGGTCGATCTAGTTGCCTTGGCTTTTTAGCCATATAGGCTTGCTATATTTTCGAGTTAGTCCGACATTGCGATCTGTCCTTGTCTCGGTCTAGCTGCCCCTTGGGCTGGTTAGACTTCCGACTTGGACGTTTGGCCCGACCATGCGAACCGTCCTGTGTCTGCCTTATTCGACCCTTGGGCACATTAAGCTTTTGACTTGGACATTTGACCCGGCCTTGCGAGTCTTCTCTTTGCCTTCTGCATTGTATGCTTATGGCATTGTCGGGAGTTCCGACTTTCGGATTGCTCCATTCTTTGTCGATTGTAACTTCGTGTCCTTTTGGACTTAGAATATCACGAAAATAACTTAGTACAACAGTAGAAAAAGAAATCCTCATTTATTATAACCAAGATAGAATTGTCCCATGGACTGATTACAAAGCTTATAAAACAAGTGGAAACAAACTGATCGACTAAGGCTTAGACGTAAAATTTCCTCAAATTATTCGCGTGCCATTGTCTAGGAATTGTAGTTCCGTCTGCTCGACCTAGTTGATATGAACCTTTAGGGTGGACTTTTAGAATCTGATACGGGCCTTCCCAGTTCGGGGTGAGTGTCCCGATCTTCCTTGTCGACTTGCTTCGTTTTTCCTCAAAACTAGATCTCCGACCTTGAAGTATTTGTATTTTACTCTCGCGTTGTAATATTGAGAGATCTTACGCTTGTACCTTGCCATTTCAGGCCGAGGCCATTTCTCTCCGCTCCTCGAGATTATCCTTCTCCGCCGGATGTCGGGTCGTTCGTCTCAATATTATATGCTAATACTCGGGGAAGGAACGCCGATCTCGCAGGATAAAGCGCCTCGCACCCATATGCTAGGGAGAAAGGTGTTTCACCCGTTGATGAGTTTGAGGCTGTCCTATATGACCACAGGATGCTCGGGAGTTGCAACGCCTGGCCTAGATCCTTGACGCCTTCTAGCCTTTTTTTCAATCCGAGTTTAATCTGTCGATTTGTCTGTTCGACTTGACCATTTGCTTGGGGGTGAGCCACTGAAGTGAAGTGCTGGTCGATATGATACTCGGCTAACCACTCTCTAACTCTTCGGTCTTCGAACTGAGTGCCATTGTCCGAGATTAAAGCCTTTGGAATACCATACCGGCATAAAATATCGATCCATAGGAATTTCTTGATTGTTGCTAGTCTGATATCGGGTAAAGCCTTGGCTTCTACCCACTTAGTGAAATAATCTACCGCAACTACTACAAACCGATTGTTCCCTGGGGCTCGAGGTAGGGGGCCTACGATATCGACTCCCCACATGTCGAAAGGCCATGCTGACGAGATGACATTCATTTCTTGTGCCTGTTGATGAGAGATGTTATCGTGGATTTGACAAGAATGGCATCTCTGCACTAAATTGTTCGCATCTCGTTGCATTGACGGCCAGAAGTATCCCGCGAGCTTGCATTTCCGAGCTAACATCCTAGCCCCACAGTGATTCCCACAAGCTCCTCTATGGATTTCTTCGAGAAGATACTCTCCCTCTGTCTCAGATGCGCATCTCAACCATGGACTCGTGAATGACTTCCGATAAAGTATGTCGTTGAAGAATGCATACTGAGCCGACTGTAGTCGGACTTTTCTTGACTGTACTTTATCATTGGGTAATATTTTGTCCTTTAAGTAAAGGACAATCAGATCCATCTATGTGGCCTGCTGGGATATCGGTTGGGCCTCTATCTCTTCATAGCTTCTTTCTGTTAGCAACTCTACTAACACCTTTTTACTAGAGACGAAATTCGATGCTAATTTGGACAAAGCGTCGGCCCTCTTGTTCTGATTCCGAGGTACCTGTTCAATTTGAATCGACTTGAATTTCGGCTTGAGACCTTGAACTACTGCCAAATACTTCTTCATAGTCTCTTCCTTAGCCTCGTATTCCCCTTTGATATGATTAACGACTAATTGCGAGTCACTGTAAACGTTGAGATTTTCGACCCTACCAGGCGAGCTTGGACGATGATAATTGCTTCATACTCTGCCTCATTATTAGTTGCCTTAAAATCGAATCGGAGAGCGTATGGAAACTCCTCCCCCTTCGGGCTGACTAATAGGAGGCCTGCGCCTGCTCCTTCTTTGCTCGAGGCTCCATCGGCATGGAGCATCCATCGTTCTTCCTGGCTTTGCTTTTCTTGTTCAAGTTGCACTGATATACCTTCGGCTAAGAAGTCTGCTAAAGCTTGAGCCTTGATCGCGGTACGCGGCACAAACTCGATGTCATATTGAGCCATCTCGATTACCCACTTCGCGAGTCGACCAGACGTGTCGGGCTTCGCTAGAATTTGCTTGAGTGGTTGGTCGGTAACTACCACTATAGGATGGGCTTGAAAGTATGGCCTAAGCTTTCTCGACGCGTGTACCAACGATAGTGCGAGTTTCTCCGCTGGCGAGTATCGGGCTTCGGGGCCATGCAGAGCTTTTCTTACAAAATATATAGGCACCTGACCCTTTTCCCCCTCTCGGACCAAGACCGAACTCACCGCCTCCTCGCAGACCGATAAATAAACCAACAACCTTTCCCCCTCTCGAGGAGAAATGAGAGTTGGTTGTTCTGATAGATATGCTTTTAATTCTTCGAAGGCTGTCTGACATTCGTTGTCCCAGTGGAAAGGACTGGGCTTTCGGAGAATTTTAAAGAACGGTAGTGCACGCTGGGCTGACCGAGATAAGAATCTATTCAGTACTGCCATCCGACCGGTGAGTCTCTGAACCTCTTTCGTATTTCGAGGTGCCGGCATGTTCTTTAGTGTGTCGATCTTGTCGGGGTTAGCTCGAATCCCGTCTCTCGATACCATGTACCCTAGAAATTTGCCTGTTCTCACCCCGAAGGTGCACTTTTTTGGGTTAAGCTTCATTTCAGTATCTCTTAACACCTCAAACACTTCCCTGGCATCTACCAAAAATTTCTTCATCGATCGGCTTTTGATGAGTAGATCGTCCACATAGACTTTCATGTTCCTACCAATCTGCTTCTCAAAAATTTTATTGACTGCCCTTTGGTATGTAGCTCCAGCATTCTTTAGTCCGAATGGCATGGTAACATAACAGAAGGTGCCGAACTCTGTAATGAACGCGGTCTTCCGCATCCCGAGGATCCATAAGAATCGATGGTATCCTTGTATGCATCGAGAAACGCGAATACCTAAAAACCGATGGTCGAATCAACTAACTTTGTCGATCTTAGGCAAGTGGATAGGAATCTTTGGGGCATGCCTTATTCGAGATCCGTGAAATCTACACACATGCGCCAGCTGCCATCCGGTTTTTTTACCAACACTGGATTAGCAAGCCATTCTGGATAAAGTACCTCTTTCACTATATTTGCCGACAGTAACTTCCCGACTTCGGACTCGATAGCTTACAACCGATCAGGCGCGAAGTTTCACTTCTTTCGTTTGATGGATTTCGGCCTGGTCAATCTCGAGTTTATGGACGGCGATATATCGCCGGTAGAGACTGGCACATCGACGCTTCCACGCTAAAAACGCCCTTGAACTCTTTTAGCAAGTCGATCAATAATCGCTTTTCTCGAGTCGGGATCCGGACCCGAATTGGACACTCTGATCGTCTTCCTCTCCCCACAAGCTGACATTTTCAACTGCCTCACTCGAGGCCCAACACTTCTCTTCCTCTTCTTCCGGAATAAGTTCCTCGACGAGGACTTGTTGTACCGCCATCTTACCGTTCATCACTATCGAATTACAGCTTCTAGCGATTTCAATATCCCCTTTTACCTCGTGGAAACCATCTCGAGTCGGGAATTTCATGCTGTTATGGAATGTCGAAATTATAGCTCGTAACTCGAAAAGAGCTGGTCTACCTAGAATGACATTATAAGCGGAGGGAGCTTTAACGACCACGTAGTTTAACTCTAGCGTCCTCCCTCTCTCTCCATCACCTACTGTCGTGAGTAGCTTTATGGAACCCATGAGATGGACTGCCTGACCTGTGAAACCGAATAGTGGCGAGGCTATGGGCACTAAGTCCTTCTCTTTGAGCTTCATACCCTGGAATGCCGAGTAGTATAAGATATTCACAGCGCTGCCATTATCGACGCATACCCTCGATACTCTGGTGCGACTTATTACCGCTTCAATCACTAACCCCTCACTATGACTAGTCGACCTAGGGACGTCGTCTTTAGGGCCATACCCGACTTCCGTGGTTAATCTCGGCTGCTTGCGTGGCCTCGAGCTGTCGTCTGGTTCCCGACTGGCTCGCTCTTTCTCGCTCTCCCAAACAGATGTTTTTCTCTCTACATCCTGCTGTCGAGACTGGTTCTTATTTGCTCCTCGACCATCTTTCCTCGAGTTGTCCATCCACTCGGCCTGAGTGTGCCTACGCACTGCCTCCTCGCCTTGACAAAATCGATGGACGACATTCACACATTCATCCATGTTCCGGGGGAGGTTTCTGCTTAACTTCTCATATAACTTTGTGTTGCGTAGTCCTCCTACAAATGAAGTGATCAAGACTCGATCCTGTGGATCCTTGACCTGCATGGCCTCAAGGTTAAACCTCTTCAGATAATCTAACACCGACTCGTCTCTATGCTGCCTCACATTTGTGAGGTGCGTCTCACTCAACTGAAGCTTTTTGTTGACGATGAAGGCGTCTCTGAATTTTTGGGCGAGCATGGTGAAGCTGGAGATGGATCCGGGTTTCAACTTGGTAAACCACTCTCTTGCTCGACCTATGAGAAGAGTCTCGAATGCCCGGCATCGCATCTCGTCTGGTGCACAATCTAGCCTCATCTGGGATAGATACCTGTGAAGATGGTCCTCCGGGGCGGTGGTTCCATCATACGGGTCTATCTTAGGAATCTTAAATCCCTTGGGTTTAGGATAATCTTCAATCTCCTTGGTGAAAGGAGATTCTAACCACAACGAACCCTGGGTCTTCCCTAGAATTATGCCTAACTCCTGCCTAACGCTATCTTCATCGATGCGTATGTGCTTCTGTTGGATTTCTCGCTTCCTCCTTTCGGATGAGAACTTGAGAAGCGCCGATCTCTTCGAATCGAATCGGCTTAGGCTTATTGACGGCGATATTCAGACCGCCTTCCGCCTGTGTCTTCTTTATTCTTTGAAGTTTCGTCGTGTAAATGCTTCCGCCAATATTTTCTCGAGCATTGTGATCTGCGCCGCCAACCGATCCACCATGGCCACGATACTCGGGGCAAGGTCCCGAGGTTGCTTTGGTGGATTTTCTTGGGACGGTCTCTAAGGGTGGATCTTTATCTCACGAGGCTCCATACCGCCGCTTCACTTATCTGCGGATTCTCGCGGATCTACGCTTTTGGAGGTGGTTTTTCTTGCGGTTTTGTCTTTGGGAGGCATGATGATCTTGACGTATTCAACAAAAGAAAGGGCCCTCCTTCTAGCGCCAATGACGATGACAAATTATGTCACCTTAAAGATCCGGTTTCCTTATGTTAATGATGAATAGTCAAGAACCCTAATGCCAAGAACAAAGAAAGGGTTTTGTATATTTTTTGGCAATTTGAGTCTAAGTGGAATTCTTAGAGTGCCTACGTATATCTGTTCTTCTTCCAGAATCAAGCCTTACGTAGTTCCTGGAACCTTGCATTTATAAGGACAATGCATGACCTAACCCTAATATGAGTCGGTTTGTAGCTATTGTCGATTTACCCTTCATTGGGCTTTACCCTTGCCCAAGTTATCCCTGTGGATAATGGGCCAACGTAGCTGGTGTGGACTCTGTTCTCGATATCGGTCTGCCCGACCTGGGATGACCGACTCCTGGAACTCATGTCCTGCACTGCCCGTAAGTCGATAGTCGTGACCTCGAATCCCTAGCCATGCTTCAGGTTCGAGGATCGACATGCGTGCCGTGGCTTCCAAGTCGATAGTCCGACTGGTATGCCTTATCTGGCTCATGTGCCTTAGTAAATATTTAATCCATGAGGTCCATTCGATGATGATATATCGAGGTGCGTAACCCGGTATCGTCAAACGTGACTCGACAGCGCATATTTTGTTGTATTTAATCAAAAGAAATGATCTTGATGATTGTTTTGAGATATTTGATGGTGTGTTTAGTGATTCATTTTTTTTTTTTTTGAGATTTTTTTCAAATTTTTCAAATCATTTTCTATTGGAGAAAACCCGTCTCGCCCGAAACGATACCGATACGCGACGATACATGTGACTCGGTGGTCTCCGAGTCGGTTACCGCGACCGCGACTTTGAACCATAAGCCCTCATAGTTATACCCCTTTTCATCTTCCTTCTCTCTGCCACCATGATCGTCAAGTGATACTTCTTCTAATACCTTTTTCAGTAGCTAATTGGAAGCACATGCACCATGGTAAAACAGCGACAATAGTCAAAAGACCGTCCACCAGGAGAGAGAGAGAATAGGAAAGAATTTGAACCGTAACTGTCGTTCCTCCTTCTCTAGATATAGTCTAAAGAGAAATGATAGAGTCACAATGAAAATACACAACAATGTGTCACAACAATGATCTACACTATTGATTATTATGAAATATATATTGATTTATCTAAGTCCTACAATAATTAATGGTGTAGATCATTGTTGTGACACATTGTTGTGTCTTTTCGTTGTGACTCTATCACTTCTCTAGTCTAAAATGGGGGAGATACTTGTGTACTGTACATATAATGACGTTTTAGTTGCAAATGGTCAACAGGACGTATTTGACTTAATTAATTATTTGTATATTACATGCTTTTAAGACTTTTACATAATACTCCCTCCGTTCCAAAATAACAGATGAATACAAAAAGATTACCCAAAATAATCGAAGTAATTATATCTCCAATGTAACATTTATTGTGTTTTCTACATCTACCCTTATTTATTGCTTAGAGAGAGAATAATTACAACATTGCATTAATTTAGACTAAGGGTTTTAATATTTTGACATTCAAATTAAAAGATTAGCTCAGAATATCCGATTTTCAAAAGGGCAATTTTGTCCTTTAAGAGTAATTTGGGATTTAATCTTTTTTTTTAACCCTTATTTTTCAAGATATATTTATATAAGTAATAATAATAAAATAAAATAAATAAAAAGGAAGTTAGGGAAGTTTTATTTGGGAAAATAAAACCTCCAATTACTTCATAACTTGTCAAAAACATAGAAACCAATTCCTGTTCGATCAAGAAAAAGAAAGAAAAAAGCAGAAAATAATTGGATACTTTTGGGCATATCCCCGTGACCGTTAATCCGTTTTGAAATCCGAAAGTACACTGGAATCGTGAGAAGGCGAGGATCGTTTTAATACCAAAATTTGGGTCCGATTCTCAGGTATGTGGGACTCGATTTTTCTGCTGTGAATTCATGAAACGGATCATGAATTCATGCTATAGGGTTTTGTTTTCGTAGTTCTTTGTTTAGAAGCTTTGATCATCAATTAATTCATGTTAATTGTGATCTTTTAGATCTTGTTTGAGGCCTGTTTAAGTGCTGCAGAGATTGGTTTGGTTTGTGGCTTCAATCAAGTAAGAGGCTCTTCATAATGTTTAATTAAAGTTTTATGGTGTTAAGGTTGTGTTTTGGGTATGATTTGTGTTTAGAAATCATGCTAGTTGTTGTTGTTGTAATACAAAGTGTTATAGCATGTTTAAGACATGTTTTGATGCTATTTGGATGTATATTTGATGTTTAAACTTGGTTGGGTTTGAGTAGAAATCGATAGAGTGCGTAAAACTGTGTTTATGCAGATTTTGCTCGATTTTGGCGCCCACCAAAGATTTTGCCCGCCTAAAACTCGAACGAGAGAGTTCGATGACTTTCGGAATATTTTTGGCGCGCTTCAAAGGCTTTGGCGCCCCAAACCTGAACAGAGAGTTTAGAAAGAGTCTCGATGCATTTTAAGCGACGCCAAAGGTGTTGGCGCGCCCAACACTTTGTTTAAATGTTATTTTGATTGTTTTAAGCTATGAGATGAGTTCTAAATGTTATATCTTGATTTAATAACAATAAATGAACATGAACAAGCCTGGATTAAGCTTCGATGCGTTTAGTTCCGGCACCGAATGTACTCTTCAAGGAGTTGAAGTTCGGGACCGTCGGAAGGGTATGAATGGCTTGTGCTTTATGGAATTAGTATTCCTCAATGTATGCGTGTATGTGCTGTGGATTGTCCTTGTCTAGGGTCTAAGTAAGAGAGTAGTATTTGTGTGGGGAGCTTACTTGAAAATATTTAGGTGGCTAGTTAACAATTAATAATAAACATACTTGTGTAGTAAAAGACTAAACATCGTAACACTCTTGGTAAGGCACCTAGCTATATCGCGATGTGTGGGCGGTCGATAAAGTGAATAACTAACTCTTTGGCCTATAAACGGCTAAATGGCAGGGGACTTCGCGAACGTGTGCACCATCGGGCTTTCCCCGTGGCTATCGGTGTGATCCATCGATAGGTTGCAAACGATACCTCGTGGTGGGTAGCACCGTGCGTTGTGCCTTGAGTGCCGATGTGACAAAGATAAGTTATGTTAGAAACGTTTAGTCACGACATGTTGATGGACATGGAGTGAACCACTAGATCGAGTCGGTCTCATAAAGATAACATAATAATAATTAATGAACCTTTCGTTGTAAGTCTTGATTATACATTAGCTTTTTCCTCTTGCTAAGTACTTTGTACTTACCTCAATTGCATATGTTGTTTTGGTGTGCTTTTGGGGTGAGAAGACGAAAGCAGTTAGCCTTGAGCTCGTTGAAGAGTTCAATGACGATTGATGACATTGACGCCATGATGACGTTTTATTCTTACTTTCTATTATAGGTTGTACTAGATTTTGTACCTTTTGTTTTAAAGAACTCGTTGTACATTCTTCTAAAAGAATCTTTGTAAGACAAGTGTTGTATCTTTCTTTTGTAGCATCGTACGTTGTAAGCTTTATCTCGTTATTGTAAGGTTTTCCTTTCTACCCCTAGTCGGTTTGTATTCTATTCTAGTAGCATTTATGAGTTTACCCGAGCCTTTTGGGCTTCGTTGCTTTAATTATGATACGACGACGTAGAGAGGTGGCGTATAATTTTGGATTTATTTAATGTTATACGCGCGAACGTTCTCTTCCGGATAAGGGCTCGGTATCCGGAGCGGGCTTCTGATTTAAGTATCGAGAGAGAAGTGTTCCTTTCTTTTCTAGGTTTCCATCTCTCCATTCCTTAAGACAAGACTTCTTTAGACCACTTAGTAACCATTCGACTTCCCGTGATCTTTCGAGAATGGTAGGAACCCGTAGAAGTTTCTTCACTAACCTAAGTTACTGTTCTCAAGATAAGGTATCTTGGATCTTTTAGAACCTTTCGATCTTTCTTGCTCTTGGTGGTAATTTTCGTAAAGCTAATAACCCTTATACCGTGGTTAGTTTTCACTAGAGCCTAGTGAAGAGTCTTCTTAGGCGAGGGTTAGGTTGAGTTCTAAGCTCACATCTTTTATGTGATGCCCTCAAGTTTGTTCCTTCTCGGATCCTTAATAGAATCCCTATCTTCTTTCGACCTTTCAGACTTTTCTCTCTTTGCTCTTTTCTTTGAGGATTTAAAGTTTCCTTATTGCGACATTCTGATTTAATCATTTCTCCTATTTTTATTAATTGCAAAACGAGTAAACGATTTTATTCATGTTTCTATAAGTCTTGTAATACCCTTTCTGGTGTTCCAAAAATTCTGTAAATTTTCAGTCACTTAGAAAATTGCCTTTTCTACAATTTCTCTTTTGGCATCAACTTAGTTTTCAGTACGGATTGTTCATAAATTGCTTAACAAGGAGGAGTACTCTGTTTAGAAAATTCTGCAGCGGTACTCTTACTTATGAATCTGTTTTGAGTGAGCTAAACCCCTTAAAATGACTTGAATTTTTGATATGTTGTAGATAACTCTCTACCCTGAAAATTTTGTTTTGGAGTCAAGTGCCAATTCTTTCTGGTTTGAGTACAATCTGCAACACAATGCAGATTATAAATTTCTGAAATTTTTGACAGCTTGCAGCAGTCGACGAAAATAATTATTTTAACCAACTTATACTTTTCCAAAAATTCTGAATTTTGAGTAGCATATGTAAAACCTGCATACCTACAACTTTTATTTTTACATCATGTTCAAAATCAGTTTGGTTTGTCTGTGCAAGTCAACCATTACATGGTTGATTTATGCATATAAACTTTTAAAACCATTTAAGTACTTGTTCATGAAAGGCTAGACAACATTCTTTCACCTTGGAAGTTTAGGTGTGGGGTTATAGGTGTTGGGAAGGCTTTGAAGCATAAGACTTTTAACTTAGTGGTTATCCGTAATAAGAAGTTTAGTAGGTAGATATTAAGTGTTGTAGATTTAATATCCTTGTGTGACAAGAAACAATTAAATGGTGACTTTCCAATCCCACGTTTTCTTTGATGAAGTGCCCTTTTATAATTATTTGGTTTCCTACATGGATACCCCGATTTCAAATGTTTTCCCATTTATACTATTTGCAATCCATGTTCTAGCTAATTCTCCATGTGAATGGTTTTTTTGAAACTTCGTAACGGTTCTCTCATTGCAATGTTTTGCTTTCCAAATGTATACATACTTTGATGTGTCTTATTTTTATTTTTATGAAGAAGTTTTATCGTGTCAAATGTTTGATTTAAGGAAACAAGTTTCTTATCCTTGAACTTTCGAACTAGCAAGCTGCATACCCTCCCAATGCATCATGTTTGGCCAATTCGGGACAATACACTTTTGCATCCTAGCGTTTACTTCAATGCATCCCCTACAAGGTGTTTTAGTGCACATAACTTTTGTTGAAAGACTCAACTCTTTTGTTAGGATTTTATACCATTTTGATAACCGGTCGAAAGATCAAACCTTCTCAAAACACCCATTTTAATTGCATATCATTTTGTTTTCCGGTAAGAATATGTGAACAATTATTTCTTGACAAAGTGTCATTTAATAGTCCAGACCTTTTTTTTTTTCAAGATACATGTATATACATATGTTCAAAAGTCCTGTCATTAATTACTTTCAAAGTACTGCTTTATTTTTTTCTTCCTTGCGAAATTTTTGAATAAACGAGTAGTCGAACCTCTTTTACGTCTCATGCATACATTTTAAAGTTATGTTTTGATAAAGAATTTTAGCCTGCAACTTACTTTGTTAAGAGTATTCCTTGACAAAATTTTGCTACAAGTGTTAAGTTGTTTCGTCTTATTTTAAACTTTCCCCCTTCAAATTTGAAGAAATGGCTTTATGTTTTTTCTTAAAACAAAGGGTTATCCTCATTCCTTTGAACATTTGTATTCTCGATGCAAACCTTTTAACAGTTTCACAATAGTCCTTCTTGTGTTAGTCTTTGGACGACACGCAAGCATGCATTATTTGAAACTCTTGTGTTTTTTTTACTCAGTCGTCACTTATGATTTCTTCACGAAGCACTTCTCCGATTTACCCTTTATCATTGAATCTTTGGAGAAAGCGTTCCTCGCTTTTTTTTTAATATATATATATATATATATATATATATATATATATATATATATATATATATGTACATATTTGAATAAGATTTGAAACCTCTTCTACTCTCAGACCTATTTTGTTAAATCTTTTAGTGGCTAAATAAGAAAATTTTATTTTTGCATTCAATCATACCAATTACTTCAAGAGAAATGAAAATATTTTCAATATGGGTTGTATAGCATAATCTTTTGGTTGCAACAAATGTCCCAAGTCAGAGAACTTTTGTTTTATTGATTTTATTACAAGTAGTCTCATCTTAATAAATCTTATATATCATCCATTTTGGGTTATAAATAAATTTTGTACTATATGCATGTGAACCAAGTTCAAACCATCTTTCAATTTTTTTAGTTACACGTCTTAAGAGCTATCTCCTTTAGTAGTTTCAGGTTCCCAAGAGATTTTATAACCATTCTTACTTTCTTCTGGAACCAAGGTGAGAATAAGTTTAAACATTTTTTTTTTCTTGTATATGTTTTGCTTAAAAATAAATTCTTTTACAACCCCATCTTCCCAATTGGACCGAAATTTTTTTTTTATGGTTATTGTTAAACTCGCTGCCTAAAGTTGTTTCCTGTCTATAGGAAAGCCTTATAAGTTTGGTAGAAGATGTTTATATGGTTTTCCTCTTTGAAGACTAGTAAAGATTGAAGTATGTCTGTGGTTTGGGTTTGTTATAGATGGATTAGTGCTGGATCGATAACAAGACGGAGTTGAAGTTCTGTAAGTTAATAGCTAGTTTACGGAATGTAAGGCGGATGTATAGGTCAAAGCAACTCTCGTATAAGTATGGAGGCTCTTTGTAAGAGGTGACAAAGTGGACGAAAAACCTAGAAGAATACTACTTGTTAATTAGTGGATTGAATTATGACTTTTGGGACAAAGTGTTATAGGAGGAGTTTAAGGAGTTAGGTTAGTAGAGTTGAGTATAAAATATTTGAAAGGTGTGAATAAGCTAGAGAGTAGTCTTTGGGTCCAAGTACAAGATTAGTTGCGTTGGACGATCAAGTCTTGACGATGAAATTACTAAGGTTCAAATCAGTTGGAGATAACATTTTGTTTGTTTTTGAAAGTGAACTAGAAGGTAGGCAAGTTGGTATCTAAGATGAGAGTGGTGTTGGTTCTGGCAAGTTTCGAGGACGAAACTTCTTTAAGGGGGGAAGAATGTAACATCCCGATTTTCGAAAAAGGGCAATTTTGTCCTTTAAGAGTAATTTGGGATTTAATCTTTTTTTTTAACCCTTATTTTTCAAGATATATTTATATAAGTAATAATAATAAAATAAAATAAATAAAAAGGAAGTTAGGGAAGTTTTATTTGGGAAAATAAAACCTCCCATTACTTCATAACTTGTCAAAAACATAGAAACCAATTCCTGTTCGATCAAGAAAAGAAAGAAGGGAAAACAGAAAATAATTGGATACTTTTGGGCATATCCCCGTGACCGTTAATCCGTTTTGAAATCCGAAAGTACCGCTGGAATCGTGAGAAGGCGAGGATCGTTTTAATACCAAAATTTGGGTCTGATTCTCAGGTATGTGGGACTCGAATTTTCTGCTGTGAATTCATGAAACGGATCATGAATTCATGCTATAGGGTTTTGTTTCAGTAGTTCTTTGTTTAGAAGCTTTGATCATCAATTAATTCATGTTAATTGTGATCTTTTAGATCTTGTTTGAGGCCTGTTTAAGTGCTGCGAGATTGGTTTGGTTTGTGGCTTCAATCAAGTAAGAGGCTCTTCATAATGTTTAATTAAAGTTTTATGGTGTTAAGGTTGTGTTTTGGGTATGATTTGTGTTTAGAAATCATGCTAGTTGTTGTTGTTGTAATACAAAGTGTTATAGCATGTTTAAGACATGTTTTGATGCTATTTGGATGTATATTTGATGTTTAAACTTGGTTGGGTTTGAGTAGAAATCGATAGAGTGCAGAAAACTGTGTTTATGCAGTTTTGCCCAGTTTTGGCGCCCACCAAAGATTTTGGCCCGCCCCAAACCTGAACCAGAGAGTTCAGTGACTTTCTGGAATATTTTTGGCGCGCCCAAAGGCTTTGGCGCCCCAAACCTGAACAGAGAGTTTAGAAGAGTCTCGATGCATTTTTAAGACGCCAAAGGTGTTGGCGCCCAACACCTTGTTTAAATGTTATTTTGATTGTTTTAAGCTATGAGATGAGTTCTAAATGTTATATCTTGATTTAATAACAATAAATGAACATGAACAAGCCTGGATTAAGCTTTCGATGCGTTTAGTTCCGGCACCGAATGTACTCTTCAAAGGAGTTGAAGTTCGGGACCGTCGGAAAGGTATGAATGGCTTGTGCTTTGCGGAATTAGTATTCCTCAATGTACGTGTATGTGCTAGGGATTGTCCTTGTCTAGGTCTAAGTAAGAGAGTAGTATTTGTGAGGGAGCTTACTTGAAAATATTTAGGTGGCTAGTTAACAATTAATAATAAACATACTTGTGTAGTAAAAAGACTAAACATCGTAACACTCTTGGTAAGGCACCTAGCTATATCGCGATGTGTGGGCGGTCGATAAAGTGAATAACTCACTTTGGCCTATAAACGGCTAAATGGCAGGGGACTTCGCCGAACGTGTGCACCATCGGGCTTTCCCCCGTGGCTATCGGTGTGATCCACTGATAGGTTGCAAACGATACCTCGTGGTGGGTAGCACCATGCGTTGTGCCCTTGAGTGCCGATGTGACAAAGATAAGTTATGTTAGAAACGTTTAGTCACGACATGTTGATGGACATGGAGTGAACCCTAGATCGAGTCGGTCTCATAAAGATAACATAATAATAATTAATGAACCTTTCGTTGTAAGTCTTGATTATACATTAGCTTTTTCCTCTTGCTAAGTACTTTGTACTTACCTCAATTGCATATGTTGTTTTGGTGTGCTTTTGGGGTGAGAAGACGAACAGTTAGCCTTGAGCTCGTTGAAGAGTTCAATGACGATTGATGACATTGACGCCATGATGACGTTTTATTCTTACTTTCTATTATAGGTTGTACTAGATTTTGTACCTTTTGTTTTAAAGAACTCGTTGTACATTCTTCTAAAAGAATCTTTGTAAGACAAGTGTTGTATCTTTCTTTTGTAGATCGTAAACGTTGTAAGCTTTATCTCGTTATTGTAAGGTTTTCCTTTCTACCCCTAGTCGGTTTGTATTCTATTCTAAGTAGCATTTATGAGTTTACCGAGCCTTTTTGGGCTTCGTTGCTTTAATTATGATACGACGACGTAGAAAGTGGCGTATAATTTTGGATTTATTTAATGTTATACGCGCCGAACGTTCTCTTCCGGATAAGGGCTCGGTATCCGGGAGCGGGGCGTTACATTAACTCACATTCTTAATCTGCGTGTTTTTGGCAACTGCCTCAGTTATTATGGAACGGAGGAGGGAGTATTATATATGATGACCAATCATTATCATTGCTATTCAAATTATACAAGTACATATATTTTAAAAGATTCATATTTTCAACACGCTGTATACCAAAGAGAATCGACACAATTTTCTTTTTGATAGTGATTTTCCGATGCCTTACCTTCCCCTCTTCAGAGAGCCCGGCGGTCGGAATTTAGATCAGATGAATAATCTGATGGCTATATGTTTGGCTGGTGTTGGCGTTGCCCTGCAAATCCTTCAACTTTCCAAGCCACTTCCGCGTATCTTCAACTTTTTCTTTTGTGTGCTGCTTCAAATCTGCTTTAATCTCTACTACGTTAATGCCTACAACGTCAAGCTCACATTCCATCGTTATTTCCCTGCTTCAGTCGGCCATGCTGCAGTCTTTGCTGGTATAATTGATTTTAATGGGATTATCATTTACTCTGTTTGCACTATATCCTCACCACCCCTCATAGTTATACCCATTTTCATCTTCCTTCTCTCTGCTACCATGATCATCAAGGGATACTTCTTCTAATACCTTTTTCAGTTGCTAGCTGAAAGAAGAGTGCAGTGTTGTTGTTGTATCCAGTTTGGTCACAATTTAAGTAATTATTTATGTGTGTGTATATGTAATTCATGGTAAGAAGTAAGAACTATGAAAAGCTCTGCTTATTTTTGGTCCTCTGTTTATGTAATTGGAATATATATATATATATATATATATATATATATATATATATATATATATATATATATATATATATATATATATTCTTTTGATTTGTGCTATTGCTTCTGATAGAAACAATTTGGACACTGGCTAGCTCCGTTAATTGGTGTATCTTTTAATATATGGTTCTTTTTTGGTGTATTACTTACTTCTGGGAGCAACCTTAATAAAACTATATTTAGGTGCTTTATTACTCTGTTTTGTTTGTTTTTTTTCATTTTAATAATCCAATCCTTTTATAAAATTAAATGTAAAAGGTTTTTACAATGTCTTATCCTGACATTCTTCTTATACCAAAAGACGTTTATGAAACGTAGAGCTGCCTCCTTAAAATCTATAAGTGGCAAACCCTTCGTAGGAAAATCCATCTTATAGGAAAGAAAAGCAAGCATCCTACGTTTTCGGAAAATTTATTTCCCGAATAAAAATTGCAAAATATTACAGTGGGAAAATTAAATGACAAAATTCTTTGCAAATGTATGAAGTTGCTCTCTCCAAAAGTATGAACATCCTTTCCTTTCTTGTGTGCATTGAGTTGTCATCGATCTTCAAAATAGTTAAATGGTAAATAACTTGTCTTTCAGCTACAACCTTCCGTAAAACCCCAAAAATCCAATAAGGGTATAATGGTAAAAGGAGGAATTAAATTTATATCTCTATTTATTATTAGACCTAGGAGGAATTAATTAAAAAAATGAATTAATTAATTATGATTAATGGAAACTAATTAAGGAGTATAAAAGGAAATAACTCCCTAATTAATTAGTATGTTCATTTTCTGAATTCTGAAAAGAGGGTGACGGCGTTGGAGGGAATAACAGAGAGAACGCAATCTTCCAATCCGGGGCTGATCAGTTGAGTTTTTGTGCATACGGTAGTAGAAGATTTGATCACCGCGAGGAGATGATCGTTTCTATACAAACGATTCGATAAACGGTAAGTTTTCCTTTTTAGCCCTAAATCTAGATTTCGTAAGTTCTTGAGGAAAATCTGAGCTTTGATGAATTAAAAAGTTGCCTAATCGTAGTGTAATGCCTAATTATCGTAGGTAATTCGTAGAAGTGGTTGAAATCGAGGATTCAAGTTTTTTACAACTCATTTTGCTTCAATTTCACTTTTGGATTGCTAAAAGGTAAGGGGTGTTTTTAAACGGATTTTGTGTATGTTCATTCGTATTTAATTACGTGTTATGTATTTAATATTGTTGTTGTTTCTTTATTGTTATTTGCTTGAGCCGAACCATTCCGTTAAGGTACTGAGTGTCGGCCAGTGAACCTGGGTCATTATTTATGATTAAGTATATATTATATTATAGGTTCTTTGTTTTATTTATTTTCTTTTCTTTTTTTGTTTTTTCTTTTCGATTTATATAGTGACGATCCAAAAATCGTCAGGATAATCTCTCAGGCTCCTTTCCTTGGTGATAACCTAAAGACGTTCCAGAAGCACAGAAACACAATAAAGAGGGATGCTTTGGGGGGTGGTTTGGACTGCACTTGAGATGTTATTTCTCAAGCTTCCTACGTATCTAATGCGGGGATTGGAATCAAGTCTTCGTAGTTCCCTAGGGATTAGTTTATATAGAGGGGCTTGTGCCCTAGAGTTAGCGTGTGGCGTATCTGTGATGGACACTGATTAACGTGTTCCCTACGGAAAAGGATTATGATTGATTAATCTCCTAGGTTCAAGAGATAATTATGATATTCGAATATTTGTATTAAATGACAAAGATTGGAGCCTTTATGGCTCAGGATTCTTTCCATAGTTATCTGTTTGTTAAACACGTGGGAAATATGATAAGAGTTGTACTCAGCCTAACCGGGCGACTTGGGCTGGACAGGTCGAAACCTTCTATACCTGGACCGTTCCGAGGGACAGGGAGCCGAACTAGAAACAGCTCGGTCAGGTGTAAGTAGAATGGTGGATTGGCGAGGGACCGAACCGACCATGGGGATCGGTTACGGGCTGAGTAGAGCACAAAGATTGGCCGACCTACAAGGGGAATAGGACGAGAGAGAGTCGGGCTGACGATGCGGTCCGAACTGACCTAAGCTGCTCGGCCGACCTATGGAGGTCAAGGAGCGTGACCGGACTAACACCTACCAGAACAGGTTTATAGATATGACGACCTACACCAAGAACCAAGGCAGGTCGCGGACAGACTAGAGTGCTTGTACCAGCGGAACTGGGTGCAAGATGTACTCGTAAGCACCAGAAGTCACGCCTGGGCACTGACCGACCTGAGAGGAAAGGGACGAGTGGATGGGCTACACTAGTGAGGTTCTTAGCACTGTTCTCTCCATAGTGATCGTCAGGCCACTAACGAGGGGCCACGTAGGTAGGTACAATTCATGGCATTGTCATAAGCCCCCTAGATCCAGCCGACCTTTGGTTGGTCGGTTCGGATCTATTAAGGTGATGGCTCGACACGGAGGTTGAACTTGTGGTTTTCGAAATTGGAAAGGAACTGCCAAGTTGCAAGGCTAGTTGTGACGTCATTATAGCTAACCCGGGAAACGAGGCGTTGCTGCCCACTAATCACTAATTGAGGCCGTTTTTCGAGGTGAGTAGGGGGTTATAACCCCGTCATATCAATTGTTTCATAACTACGCTTGGTATTAAAACAGAAGACCTGCCACCGGTTGCCATTCTTCATTTCTTCCTCAATTTGCAAGTAAGTGTCTCCTCTTCTGCGTTTTCAGTTTGTGTCTTGGTTATTCTTAGTATAAACCTTATTTTGCCGGAGTCCTATACTCGATTTCTCTGAGATGGCTATTGGGGATAGTAGGGACATTAGGTCAATCTTGAAACAAGAGGACGTATATGAGATCTGTGAATTGTATGGGGCGGATAAGCAGAGATTTGTTCCGACGCTGCCTTCGGAACCGAAGTTGTTTGCTCTGGACCCACTGGAGTGTTTTTGCACGGTCTACCGGGAGTATTTTGAGGTAGGTCTGAGACTACCTTTCTGTCCGGCACTCTTGGCTGTACTCAGGCATTACGGGCTTGGGATTTCACAGATAGCCCACAATGGCATTATGGCTGTCATTGGGTTTACTATCTGGTGCAGGTTGCTGAATGTTAGGTTTAGTGTGAAGAAGTTCAGATTTTTCTATCATCAAGTAGGGGTGAATGACCACCCCTACCGGTACTACTTTTCCAGGCGGCAAGGCAATGGCTCTGATATCCCTATCCTGGTTCCTGGAAGGGATTCTTTCAAACGGTGGAAGGAAAGATTCATCTACGTTCGTCATGAGGGTCATCCCGAACTGAGCGTATGGAACTCGGCCGATCTAGATAAAGATGAGCACCCGAAACTGTCGGATTCATAGGTGAAGAAATTCAGGAAGTCTGGGTATTCGATCGAGTGGCAGGATTTATATGACGATCTGATTACAGCTGCTTGTCTGGAGGATGCAGGGCCTGAACCCTACATTGAGTTTGCAGAGGACGAGAGGGAGTCCTGTAGGGCCTCTTTGTCTTATTAAATTAACTTTGCTGTTGTATTTTTTCTGTTGTCCAACTAACGCTTCGTTTACATCGGCAGTGGCTGATTTGCTGAGTTGTTGGATGGGGCAGAGAAAGAGGTGGCGGTTCGCCCACTAGTGCCGACTCCCACTGTTCGTGCTCTACCTCTAGAGGATCCTATCACAGATATGACGGGTGCTTCTTCTTCGGTCCCGACTCAGGAGCAGGTCGGCTTAGAGGCTCCTGAGAAAACAGTTGAGAGGGAGCTAGTCTCCAGAAAGGCGATCCGTCCAAGGCCGACCTCTCATGAGGGGCATTCCTAAAAAATGAGCAAGTCTAAAGCTCCTGAAGGGGCTCAGGATGAGGCTTCTTTCGAACAGCAGCGGGTCGCTAGCATGTTCGACGAATAGTTGGCGATCCTTGGCTGCAAGACTGTGGAGCTGGTAAGCGTCCTGTCCTGACTCTATTTTTGTTTAAGAAACTTGACTATTATAATTCTAATACATATATTCTTTATGTTTGTTCAGGGTGGCACGATCGGCCAGGAAGTTTTCAGGAGGTTGGGCAAGGCTTCTACAGACCTAGCTGCCCATAAGAATAAGGCTACCGAGCTAAGGCAAGCGAGGGAAGAGCTTAAGGCGGCTGCTCGCCTTAAGGATACAGAGATGAAGGCCCAGTAGGCCCAGCTGCTGACTCAGGAGAGGGAGCTAAAGTCCTTGGCGGATGAACTTTCCGAGGAGAAGAAAATGAAAGAGAAGGAGGTCGCCGACCTTTTAGCACAGGTGGCCGAACAGGAGGTTACAACCTCGGCTCGGGATGCCGAGGTGATCCCGGAATACAAAGCTTCGGCTGAGTTCACCGAGGCTTTGAAGGTGCTGCTAATCCCCATCCTCTACCATGGGTATACCTAAGGGGTGGATGAGGCAATGATGCAAAATCCTTCCCTTGTGCTGGATGACCTTCCTAAGAGGGCCTTTTACCAGCAAGGGATGGGCGCGGCTTATACCGAGCGCATTCAAGATTTTAAAGCCGGGGTGGACATTGTGTCCAAGTATAATGCCCAACCGGCCAGAACGACCGACTAGGCCCCTCCGTCCGAGCCTCAAAAGAGTCCTGCCCCCGACTCATAAAGTTTGTATGGGTTTTGTTTCTTGTTTTGATTTAGAAGATAATTTTTGTAACATGACTTCACTTTATTCAGTAAAGGGATTATTTTCGTTTTTGAGTTGTGCATTTGTCCTTTGGTATTTTGTTATTTTGTTATGCTATTGGGGTAGTACGCCCCCAGTATGCCATGCATTAGTTTTAAACTTTGGGTGGCATACTTTAGATGTAATTCTGCCGAGCCTGATGCTCGGATTATTAGCCTTAGTGTAAAATTCATTAAGGGGTGTTTTGCTCGGTATACAGTTCTGATTTAAAGATTGCATGCTTATTCGAGACCGAGCTCTACACACGAACCCGCCCCATTTTGTAAAGTTAGATGCTCTTGTTCATGAACTATGTTGAGTTCGGTTTTGTCTGATTGTATTGTTTTATGCTATCGGAGGGGTAAGCCCTCCCGTATTTCCTTTACTTGATATATTTGGCTCGAGCAAACATGGGGGTTCAAGTTAATTACTGGCACCAAGCGTACCATTTCATAACAAATTCCACAAATCGTACAAGGCATAGTTCTGCGTCTACAAAGGATACTAACTATTTCTCCATCTCTAGACCTACCGAAACAGAGGTAATAGAGAAATCAGTGGCCGGTGGAGCAAAGAAAAGAAAATTCTGTGAAGAAGTCACAAAACAAACACTGGATTCTAGCAAAATTGAAAACCAAGATCAAAGAACAACTTGAAGACAAAAGAAGATGATGCAGAAACTTTTCACTTTTACTCAAAAGAAAACTGAAACAGAGGACATTATTCTAATTGAAGATGAAACTGAAGGAAGTGAATCCAGCTGATAAACTTGGAGGATACACTGAGGAGCAGAGAGAATATCAGGAAGATGTTGAATTTTGTGCAACTGAATATGAGTGAAAAGTATTAAGTCATGATTCTCATCATCATGGAGTCAGTTCCTCATCTCAAGTTCTAGATGCATCCACAAGCGAATCAATATTGAAGGACATCCACCATCTGGCAACTGAAAAGACTCAGCATCAGTTAAAGGAAACTGAGAAGAGATTGGAAGGGTTAAAGGTGATCATCGAGAGCCTGATGCAGACTCTACAAAAGAAGCTGTACGACTTACATGAATCTATCTCAATAGCACATTACTAAGGACTGAAAAAATACTCCAACATCATCACCTTGCACAAATTATTTGAAGAAAGCTTTTGCATAGCTTCAAACAAGGGAGAAGATAAAACTGAAGGTGATGCTGATGCTGATAAAACTGAAGATGCTGATGATGATAAAACCGGCGAAGAGGCGATGAAGTCGAAGATAAATCAGATCATCAAAGACAAAGTCAATTTGAAGAAATCATCTTAAATCGATGGTTGAATAACAAGACAGACAAGTGGATACTGATTTACTTATCATTCAGTACAATAGAGAGGCAGCTGACAAAGTGATTGAAGAATTAATTACAGATGAATCCTTTAAAGAGACAAGAACTGAGGAAGATGAAGAAGCCTCAGTTAAAGCTGTGTTGAACATCAGAAAGAAGATTGCAACTTTTTCCAGATTAACAGATTGTTAAAAGGAAGTTGAAGTCATAGAGGCAAAAACTAAGGGGGAAAATATCCTAAAACTAGAAGAAAAGGAACTTGGTTTTATATCGAAAGAAGAATAGAAGATAATGGATGAGGATATTAAAGAAATTTTGATAAAACTCAAAAACCAAGATAACGAAGAAGCAAATCGTATAATCAATGAATATTTGGATATTAATCCCAGAGATGTTGATTCGTGAGAAGAAGGAAAAGAAAGAAGGCTTCTAGAAACAAAAAGAAGTATCCTTCTCGGTGAAAAGATGTTATATTTGGAAAAAGAAAAATTGTAATGAATCCAGTAACTCAGTTTGTTTTAGTACAACCTTGTAATGAACTCAGCTCTTTTAAATTGTAATTTTAATTTGTTCTGATTTCTTGCATTGTTCTTTTATGATTTCTTTTAGGGAGGGTTATGATACATCATCAAAAATGGGGAAATTGTTGGAAATAATATTTGTGTATTGATGATGATTCGTCATGTATTTAGAAAGTTCACTTATCACCCATGATGATGAAGTCATAACTAACTGTTATAGTGCATAATGAAAGAAGAAGCAAGAAATAGTCCAGAGAAAGATGTATAAGTTGTATCTAGAGTCTGAACCTTGTATTGGTCGTTTCAGACAAGCATTGTAATAGATAGGAACTAGGCAAACAGCTGAGTCACAACAAGCAAACTGAGTGTACATCTGAAGAACTGAGGGACACAGACTCAGTTATGTATGAACTGAAGAAGATAAGTTCGCTGAGGGACACAGACTCAGTTGGCTTATCGAGAAGACTAAAGAAATGAGGGACACAGACTCAGTTATTGAAGATGGAAGAACTAAGGGACACAGACTCAGTTATTGAAGATTGAAGAACTGAGGGCTCAAACTCAGTTAGAAGCTGATTAAGTCGTGACTATAAGTCAGGAATCTGGCAAGTCTGTGGTGACCTGAAACTGAACTATAGATCATGTAGAGCTGAATAATCATAAGGACAAAGATTATCAGTTACCAGGAAAAAAAGAAACTGAATGGTGTACCCTGACTTAGTCAATTGAAGTCAGATGTCAAGTATACGAGGTACTCAGTTTTGAAGAAGAGTAGAAAACTGAGTTAAGGCCTTGTTGAATTTGAAATAAAAAATGACAAAAGGTCGTACATATGAACGTTGGCTAAATGACATATGTAACGGCTATAAGATTTATTTGACAGTTACATCATCCCTATAAATACACAGAAGGAAGTGCTTGAAAAATAGAGATCTTGGACAAGTTTTAAAAAGCATATATCTAAAGATCCACATCCAGAAAATCAGATTTCATATCTATAAAAAGGGAAGCCAACAGAATTTCCTTGAAGATTACAAATAAATATCCAGTAACCCATTAAGGGGGAAGAAGGCATCTTGGAGCTACAACGCCATATCCAGAAGAAGCAGACAGCTCACAGAATTAATCTCTTGATTAATTCTAAACCTAACCTTGTTGTAAAAAGGGTTGGCTATGCATAGTTTGAGGAGAGAAACTCCACCTTTCCTCATATGGTTGCAGCTCAGTTGCCACAAATTACAGTGCGATCATGGATTGTGTGTTTGTGTTTGTGTGGTGAGCTGGTGAAGGAGTCATTCCACCTCCAAAGGATCAGTGTGCAGAGTGAAGGGAGCAATCTCACCTTTCTTCATTATGTGTAGATAGTGAAACTATGGTGTCTTGAAGGACTGACATTAGGCTAGGATTTTGTAATAGTTATCTTAAGATTCTAATGATACCTCCTATACCTCAGGAGAAGGGGATACATACAAGATTACACCACCCGGAACTTCCATAAACAAACTCTGTGTTGATTTACTTTACGCATTTATATTTGTGCTATGATTGCTTTAATTATTGCATTATCATTTCATCACTTCACTCAGCAAACATCAGACACTGAGTCAGCACAGAACTGATACATAGGAGACTTAGATCTTTATTGACACATCTATTGCACAAAAGGCTTGATCTTATCCGCTGCAAGTTAGTTCTGTTATAACTATAGCTAAGCTGAATTAACTAACTCCAACACAGGATTAAAGGGTAGGAACAAAACTGAGCTGAGTTACATTGAACATCAGTTTGCTAGTTCAGTTTGAGTTTAGAAGAAACTCAGTTCCTGAGGTACTTTCAGTTCTTGGTGACAAGTTTATTCCCCCCTAAACTTATGTTAGCCTTTTCAAGGGACCAACATGAAGCATTAAAGACGAGCAGGGCCCGATCATTGCTGACTTCTCGTTTAAAAGTGGGGCGATTAGGGCCAGGTCGGACTGACGTCGCGTGGAGTTTTAAAGACGAGCAGGGCTAGGCTAGCACTGACTTCTCGTTTACACACATGGCGATTAGGGTCAGGTCGGACTGACGTCGTGTGGAATTTGAAAGCAACGTGTACCGGTCGCACAAAGCAAGTATATTGACACAAAGAAATCATTTATTCAAAAAAAATGAGGATATCCAGAACGGACATCAAAAGGAGTAAAAACATAGTGCGGAAGTGAACCAAAAGTGTCCAAGGAAAATAGCAAAAACAGACGGACAGAATGATAGTGCAGAAAAGAGAAAGTGCTAAATGATAAACTAGCCGAACCGATCAACCCAAGATGATTCCTTTGTCTTTGATGATGGCCGCATAGCAACTTCGAGTGACCTCTGGGTCTCCTTTGATTTTCACCAGACCACGGTCGGTCGGGAACTTCAGACTGATGTGAGATGGGGAGATTACAGCCCGTAGATCTATTAAAGCAGGCCTTCCCAATATTATGTTGAATGCTGATGATGATTTGACCACCACATAATTGACCATGAGTGTCCTTCTCGCTGATTCCTTTCCAAACATCGTCGAGAGCCGAACCATCCCTAGAGGATGTATAGGAGGACCTGCAAATCCAAACAAGGGTGCTGAAACAGGGATTAGTTCGGACTCTTTAAGATTCATAGCCTGAAAAGCTGCCAAGTATAGAACGTTGACGCTTTGCCGGTGTATACTGGACTTGTTTCACCAGGTTTTTGTTTACCACGGCTTCAATCACTAAACCTTCGTTGTTCGGGACCAAGGGGAGTGAGTCCTTTGGTCCATAACCTACTTCCTGAAAAGGGATTAGACTTCCCCTACCAGCCTGCGTTCCTCCTGATCGGGTATTTGTATTGACGACTTCGAATGCATTACCGGGGCCCCCTACAATAGTGTTGATAGTGTTGATTGGGAGATTGTCCTATGTTGACCTTTGTCCGGAGATTGATCCTGTCTTCGCTGGGGATCTACTGGTCTATCATGATCTTGATTAAAATTCTTCTATGGGAATTCTCGTCGTCCTCGACGCTCACCGTACCGAGGTCGCTCTACCACCTCATCCAACTTTCCTTCCGCAATTGCAGCCTCCACGTCGTGCTGGAAATCTCTGCAATTGTCCAGCTCATGCCCAGTGTCTTCATGATCAAAAGGTGATTGGAACTTAGTTATGATCAAAATGGTGTAATCTAACTTCATAAATAAAAGTTAGATAAAAGACAGTTAGCTGAAGTGTTTTTAAACACAGCAAAATATGGATCATCTTACTGATGTGTACATCAGTAAACTTATGTCCTCAGGAACCTGTTGGACACATATTTCGATTTAATCAAAGGTTACATTGGAAGAAGACATGGATAAGGACAGCTAACAACCTCTGATTTTATCAAACAAATCAATGGTTAAGATTAAAGGGACGTTGGAAAGATTCAGAAGATTATCCAATGGATACAAGTCAAAGGTGTGACAGATCAGATATCTGTCAAAAAGCATTCGACGATTGTCAAGACTATGAATAAAGATGATGAAGGCAAGTCAAATAGGACAAATCTGAAACGGCTATGTTTGAGTTTCAAACATAAGTCACAAGGATTCCTACCTATAAATTAAGAACCTATCTTCAGCAATCAGATTTCAGTCGATCAAAACACCCTGCTGACCCTACTGAGCATAAAGCTACTGATCCAGAAAACTTCTTCAAGTGTAATCTGCATTCAAGCTACATCAAGTTTACACACTTGAAGATATCAAGCTGCTGATCATATCATCTTGATCAAGCTGCTAAAAGCTGAATCACTTACTTGATTCAAACTTTCTTTTACAAGAATCTACTGAAGACATTGAAGCATCTCTTGGGTGTCAAGGACTGTTGTTTGTGGTGGAGCTGGTGAAGAGGCAATCCTACCCTTCAAGGACCAGTGGAAGACTTTGGAGCAGCAATCCTACCTGTTCCAAGTGTTTAGTTTGTGAAGCCATAGTTATTGGTGAAGAACAAACAACTTAGGGATTTTTGTAACAGCTATCTCAAGAATCTCTAGTGAATTACCTCCAACATCACAGGAGAAGAGTGGACTGACAGGATTACACCACCCGGAACCACTATAAAATCTGCCTACTTACTTTCTGCACTTACATTATGCATTTTAGGTTATCTAACACATTTTTCTGACCAAAAACGTCATTGGTCACACTTGGAATCTTTACACTCTTTCGACAGAAAAGCTGAAACTGATCTATTCAATTTGGTTTGAGAACAAACTGGACGGGAATAAATTTGTCCTCAAGCAAATGTTAAAGCAAATTTCGGATGAAAAAGCAAAAGTTCAAGGAAGAAAGGCTATTGGAGAAAAAGTTCATGCTGAAAAAAAGATTTTCATATTTGCTACAAAGGATACTAAACTATTTCTCAATCTCTAGACCTACCGAAATAGAGGTAATAGAGAAATCAGTGGCCAGTGGAGCAAAGAAAAGAAAAGTCTGTGAAGAAGTCACAAAACAAACACTGGATTCTAGCAAAATTGAAAACCAAGATGAAAGAACAACTAGAAGACAAAGGAGGATGATGCAGAAACTTTTCACTTTTACTCAAAAGAAAACTAAAACAGAGGACATTATTCTAATTGAAGATGAAACTGAAGGAAGTGAATCCTCGGCTGATAAACTTGGAGGATACACTGAGGAGTAGAGAGAATATCAGGAAGATGTTGAATTTTGTGCAACTGAATATGAGAGAAAACTATTAAGTCATTATTATCATCATCATGGAGTCAGTTCCTCATCTCAAGTTCTAGATGCATCCACAAGCGAATCAATATTGAAGGACATCCGCCATCTGGCAACTGAAAAGACTCAGCATCAGTTAAAGGAAACTGAGAAAAGATTG
Organism: Gentiana macrophylla; assembly: GCA_026214975.1. Lineage (NCBI taxonomy): Eukaryota > Viridiplantae > Streptophyta > Magnoliopsida > Gentianales > Gentianaceae > Gentiana > Gentiana macrophylla. The sequence continues at coordinate 51,645,499 of CM047817.1, forward strand.
GAAGGGTTAAAGGTGATCATCGAGAGCCAGATGCAGACTCTACAAAAGAAGCTCTATGACTTACACGAATCTATATCAACAACACATTACTCAGGACTGAACAAATACTCCAACATCATCACCTTGCACAAATTATTCGAAGAAAGCGTTTGCATATCTTCAAACAAGGGAGAAGATAAAACCGAAGGTGATGCTGATGCTGATAAAACTGAAGATGCTGATGATGATAAAACTGAAGGAGTTGATGAAGCTGTAGATAAAACTGGACTGTCAAAGACAAAGGCAGCTGAAGAAATCTGTGCTAAACTGATGGTTGAAGAACAAGATAGACAAGTGGATACTGATTTACTTATCATTCAACACAATGGAGAGGCAGTTGACAAAGTGATTGAAGAATTAATTGCAGATGAATCCTTTAAAGAGACAAGAACTGAGGAAGATGAAGAAGCCTCAGTAAAGCTGTGTTAAACATCAGAAAGAAGATTGCAACTTGTGCCAGATTAACAGATTGTTTAAAGGAAGTTGAAGTCATAGAGGCAAAAACTAAGGGGGAAATATCCTAAAACAAGAAGAAAAGGAACTTGGTTTTATATCGAAAGAAGAAGAGAAGATAATGGATGAGGAGATTAAAGAAATTTTGATAAAACTCAAAAACCAAGATAACGAAGAAGCAAATCGTATGATCAATAAATTTGGATATTAAGCCCAGAGATGTTGAATCGAGAGAAGAAGGAAAAGAAACAAGGCTTCTAGAAACAAAAAGAAGTATCCTTCTTGGTGAAAAGATGTTATATTTGGAAAAAGAAAATTGTAATGAATCCAGTAACTCAGTTTGTTTTAGTACAACCTTGTAATGAACTCAGCTGTTTTAGTTTGTAATTTTAATTTGTTCTGATTTCTTGCATTGTTCTTTTATTATTTCTTTTAGGGAGGGTTATGATACATCATCAAAAAGGGGGAAATTGTTGGAAATAATATTTGTGTTTTGATGATGATTCGTCACGTATTTAGAAAGTTCACTTATCACCCATGATGATGAAGTCATAACTATCTGTTATAGTGCATAATGAAAGAAGAAGCAAGAAATAGTCCAGAGAAAGATGTATAAGTTGTATCTAGAGTCTGAACCTTGTATAGGTCGTTTCAGACAAGCATTGTAATAGATAGGAACTAGGCAAACAGCTGAGTCACAACAAGCAAACTGAGTGTACATCTGAAGAACTGAGGGACACAGACTCAGTTATGTATGAACTGAAGAAGATAAGTTCACTGAGGGACACAGACTCAGTTGGCTTATCGAGAAGACTGATGAACTGATGGACACAGACTCAGTTGTTGAAGATTGAAGAACTGAGGGCTCAAACTCAGTTAGAAGTTGATTAAGTCATGACTATAAGTCAGGAATCAGGCAAGTCTGTGGCGACCTAAAACTGAACTATAGATCATGTAAAGCTGAATAATCTTAAGGACAAAGATTATCAGTTACAAAAAAAGTAACTGAATGGTGTACCCTGACTTAATCAATTGAAGTCTGATGTCAAGTATATTGGGCACTCAGTTTTGAGGAAGAGTAGAAAACTGAGTTAAGGCCTTGTTGAATTTGAAATAAAAAATGACAAAAGGTCGTACATATGAACGTTGGCTAAATGACAGATGTAACGGCTATAATATTTATTTGACAGTTACATCATCCCTATAAATACACAGAAGGAAGTGCTTGAAAAATAGAGATCTTGGACAAGTTTTAAAAAGCATATATCTAAAGATCCAGATCCATAAAATCAGATTTCATATCTAGAAAAGGGGAAGCCAACAGAATTTCCTTGAAGATTACAAATAAATATCCAGTAACCCATTAAGGGGGAAGAAGGCATCTTGGAGCTACAACGCCATATCCAGAAGAAGCAGACAGCTCACTGAATTAATCTCTTGATTAATTCTAAACCTAACCTTGTTGTAAAAAGGGTTGGATGTGCATAGTTTGAGGAGAGCAACTCCACATTTCCTCATATGGTTGCAACTCAGTTGCCATAGCTGTTGGTGCAGTCTGCGGACTATGTTTGTGTTTGTGTGGTGAGCTGGTGAAGGAGTCATTCCACCTCCGAAGGATCAGTGTGCAGAGTGAAGGGAGCAATCTCACCTTTCTTCATTATGTGTAGACAATGAAACTAGGGTGTCATGAAGGACTGTCATTAGGCTAGGATTTTGTAACAGTTATCTCAAGATTCTAATGATACCTCCTACACCACAGGAGAATGGGAGACGTACGGGATTACACCACCCGGAGCTTCCATAAACAAACTCTGTGTTGATTTACTTTACGCATTTATATTTGTGCTATGATTGCTTTAATTATTGCATTATCATTTCATCACTTCACTCAGCAAACATCAGACACTGAGTCAGCACAAAACTGATACATAGGAGACTTAGATCTTTATTGACACATCTATTGCACAAAAGGCTTGATCTTATCCGCTGCAAGTTAGTTCTGTTATAGCTCTAGCTAAGCTGAATTAACTAACTCCAATACAGGATTAAGGGTAGGAACAAAACTGAGTAGAGTTACATTGAACATCAGTTTTCTAGTTCAGTTTGAGTTTAGAAGACACTCAGTTCCTGGGGTACTTCAGTTTTTGGTGACAAGTTTATTCCCCCCCACTCTAAACTTATGTTAGCCTTTCCAAGGAACCAACATGAAGCATTAAATTCAAGCAGGGCCAGACCATTGCTGACTTCTCATTTAAAAGTGTGGCGATTAGGGCCAGGTCGGACTGACGTCGCGTGGAGTTTTAAAGACGAGCAGGGCCAGGCTAGCACTGACTTCTCGTTTACACATGGCGATTAGGGTCTGGTCGGAATGACGTCGTGTGGAATTTGAAAGCAACGTGTACCGGTCGCACAAAGCAAGTATATTGACGCAAAGAACTCATTTATTCAAAAAAAATGAGGATATCCAGAACGGACATAAAAAGGAGTAAAAACATAGTGCGGAAGTGAACCAAAAGTATCCAAGGCAAATAGCAAAAACAGACGGACAGAATGATAGTGCAGAAAAGAGAAAGTGCTAAATGATAAACTAGCCGAACCGATCAACCCAAGATGATTCCTTTGTCTTTGATGATGGCCGCATAGCAACTTCGAGCGACCTCCAGGTCTCCTTTGATTTCCACCAGGCCGCGGTCGGTCGGGAACTTCAGACTGATGTGAGCTGGGGATATTACAGCCCGTAGATCTATTAAAGCAGGCCTTCCCAATATTTTGTTGTATGCTGACGATGATTTGACCACGACATAATTGACCATGAGTGTCCTTCCCACTGATTCCTTTCCAAACGTCGTCACGAGCCGAACCATCCCTAGAGGATGTATAGGAGGACCTGCAAATCCAAACAAGGGCGCTGAAACAGGGATTAGTTTGGACTCTTTAAGATTCATAGCCTGAAAAGCTGCCAAGTATAGAACGTTGACGGCGCTGCCAGTGTTGACACAGACTTGTTTCACCAGGTTTTTCTTTACCACGGCTTCAATCACTAAACCTTCGTTGTTCAGGACCAAGGGGAGTGAGTCCTTTTATCCATAACCTACTTCCTGAAAAGGGATTAGACTTCCCCTACCAGCCTTCATGCCTCCTGATCGGGTATTTGGATTGACGACATCGAATGCATTACCGGGGCCCCCTACAATGGTGTTGATGGTGTTGATTGGGCGATTGTCCCTCTGTTGACCTTTGTCCGGAGATTGATCCCGTCTTCGCTGGGGATCTACTGGTCGATCATGATCTTGATTAAAATTCTTCTGTGGGAATTCTCGTTGTCCTCGACGCTCACCGTACCGAGGTCGCTCTACCACCTCATCCAGCTTTCCTTCCGCAATTGCGGCCTCCACGTCGTGCTGGAAATCTCTGCAATTGTCCAGCTCATGCCCTGTGTGTTGATGATAGCTGCAGAACTTGTTTTGATCCCTTCTTTCCAAGGGAGTTCGCAGCGGCGTGGGGGTTCTCACCAAACCATTTCTTTCAATGATTGCCAACACTTGCTCCCGAGGCCTGTATAACACTGAGAACTCCCACGGCTGCAAGGCGCTTATCTTCTCGGGTCGGCCCGTGGTAGATCCGCTCGCACGGTCTCCGAACGGCTTCCTCTTCTTGTCAGATGTATCCTCGGTCTTATCCTTCTTGGATTCTGACTTGTCTACTTCTTGCTATACCCGATTGGCTTCTTCTCCCTGACAGTGCTTGAATGCTACTTCCAAGCATTCTTCCATAGATGCGGGGAGTTTGCTGCTCAACTTGGCACATAGCCTCTCTTCGCGTAGTCCTGCCACAAAAGATGCGATCCAAACCTGATCGTCGGGATCTCGTACATGGAAAGACTCTTCAATGAACCTTTTGAGGTATTGGAGAGCAGTCTCATCTTTCTTATGTTTGATGGAGAACAGGTGAGTGGCATTCTTCAGGAACGGCTTTGCCGTGATAAAGTGAGTGGCATTGAGGAACATCTTTTTTGCCAGAGTGTCGAAACTGTAGATGGTCCGGGGTGGTATTTTCTTGAACCATTCCCGAGTTCGACCTGTGAGCAGCACGGGAAACACTTTACACTTTATCTCCTTTGGGGTACAGTCGAGATTCATGTGTGTGAGATACTGGAACAAGTGATCCTGGGGGTCTTTGGTTCCGTCGTAGGGCTCTAACTTTGGGATCTTGAACCTTGCGGGTCGGGGATAGCTATCGATTTGCTCAGAGAAATGAGATTCGAGGGCTAGGAGTGCTGATTTCCTTCCTGCTATGGCTTCCTATTCGGCGCGAGCCGCCTCCATCACCTGAGGTACAATCAATTGTTTTCTGAGATTTGAGGATGATGATCGATCATCCTTTCGGTTGCCTCTTCGCCTTGGGGGAGAAGGTGTTTGTTTCCATGATCCATCACTGAGGTCATCTTCTTCTTCTGGATTCTGATCATGGGACTTTTCTGTAGACGATCCTCCGCTCGGCTGGTGTAGATCCTGGGAATTCTCATCGAGGGGGTCTTCTTCTTCTAGACCTTCCCTATCTTCATCCTCTTCTGCCAAGACGGCATTGAGAACGGCTTCTTTTGCTGCATCATCGACAGCCGTGAGCTGATCCACCAATGCCTGGTGAATTGCGTCAAGAGAGATGCCTTTCGGCTACTGGTTCTGGTGGTTGTTGGCGTCTGAGTCAGTAGCATTGTTGGCGTTACTTCCGTTGGCGGCCAGTTGTCGCGTGGTCACCATGATGATTCTGAAGTCTATTCTAGAGATTATCAAGCAAATGACCCTCCTTCTAGCGCGAATTGACGATCCAAAAATCGTCAGGGTAATCTCTCAGGCTCTTTTCCTTGGTGATAACCTAAGGACACTCCAGAAGCACAGAAACACAATAAAGATGGATGCTTTGGGGGGTGGTTTAGACTGCCCTTGAGATGTTGTTTCTCAAGCTGTCTACGTATCCAATATGGGGATCGGAATTAAGTATTCGTAGTTCCTCAGGGATTAGTTTATATAGAGGGGCTTGTAACCTAGGGTTAGCGTGTGGCGTGTCTGTGATGGACACTGATTAACGTGTTCCCAAAGGAAAATGATTATGATTGATTAATCTCCTAGGTACTAAGAGATAATTATGATATTCAAATATTTGTATTAAATGACAAAGATTGGAGCATTTATGACTCAGGATTCTTTCCATAGTTATATGTCTGTTAAACACGTGGGAAATATGAGAAGAGATGTACTCTGCCTAACCTGGGCGACTTGGGCTGGATAGGTCGAAACCTTCTATACTTGGACCGTTCCGAGGGATAGGGAGCCAAACTAGAAACAGCTCGGTTAGGTGTAAGTAGAATGGTGGATTGGCGAGGGACCGAACCGACCACGGGGATCCGTTACAGGCTGAGTAGAGCACAAAGATTGGCCGACCTGCAAGGGGAATAGGACTAGAGAGATTCGGGCTGACGATGCGGTCCGAACTGACCTAAGCTGCTCGGCCAACCTATGGAGGTCAGGGAGCGTGGCCGGACTAACACCTACCAGAACAGGTTTATAGATATGACGACCTACACCGAGCACCACGGCAGGTCGCGGACAGACTAGAGTGCTTGTACCAGCGGAACTGGGTGCAAGATGTACTCGTAAGAACCGTAAGTCACGCCTGGGCACTAACCGACCTGGGAGGAAAGGGACGAGTGGACGGCTACACTAGTACTGTTCTCTCCATACTGATCGTCGGGCCACTAAGGAGGTGCCACGTAGGTAGGTACAATTCTTGGCAGCGTCATATAGTTTAGAAATTAGAATTATGTTGTGATTTGGAACACTGGGTGCAAATTCCCAGATTCTTGCCGACTGGTTGAAAAAAAAAGTAATTAAATTAAATTAAATTAAATACATACCTTTATTTAGCTGAACCATTTGTTCAAGATGTTAGCAGAAAATAAAGACGAGCTATCTTCTTTGATTCCTTCCAGATAATGATAATAATAATAAAATACAGAGTATGATGTATATTCCGGAAAAAAAATATAATAAATTAATATTGTGCTTTTACGTATATTAAACGATACGATGTGTCTTGTATGTTCATGTGGAACATTATATGTTAATTTGCAATGTCTAACTACAACTTCTGGTAGCCTTGGTATCAAATCGCTCCATAACTGAGACCCTCTACGGGGAGAAGGTAGGAGCACCGGAAGGCATTTTTTAGGCCTTGTGGGACATTGACTTAGTAGTCATTGATCATTTTACAACGTGCTAGGTACTGTAACTAAATGTATAGGACTATAAGTCCCTAAGGAGCCTTATAAGTGAATGAACCAGGTGGTTAGAACTCAACTCATAAATACATATGTGGTTGTCTAGAAGCTAAAACGTCAATATCATTGGTAAGGCACATTTCTAAATCAAAGTATGGGAATCTTGCAACCCTTTTGTGTTATGTGTCAAGGGACATCGTGTAATTTCCCACATGGAGACCTAAGTCCATGCACCCTTGAGAGGTGCTTAATATGTCTCGGTGCATTCTCACCAAGCACAGTGTCCTTTGATATTGGTGTAACAAACTTATGTGCATGAGGTTATACTATGTGATCTAGTAGAGTGGGAGAGTGATCTCAATGCAACCTATGTGGTAGAGATTGTAGAATTTACTTGTTATGTATGATGTGTTATATATTGTGTGTAACCGTTTCTTTTGCCCCTTGCTGAGTATGTAAGTACTTACCCCTTTCACTTTATTGTCCCCACCCCAAGAAGGTGGATGTCAGGATTATGATGATCTTGGTTATGACGATGGAGCTAACGGAGCTGATGTTTAGGCTCAAGAGTTACGATGACACAGACATTTATTTTATGCAATTATTATTCAGTTTTTGAGAGATAGTCTTTAGTATCTTTTTAGTTTCATTTGGGATGTAAAAGTCACAACAACATTTATTTCATAGTTTTGTCAGTCTGCTTTCTTAGACGTAGATTTTGGGACTTGGTGATCCGTTGTTTGTCGTTTGACATTCTTTTTCCGAGTTATCTTTAGTTTTAATTTATTCCACTTTTATTCTGATTGATTGTTACGAGGCTTATGTATATATTACTTTTGATGATTTAAAAAGTTAATATATGCTTGCCGGGTGTTCTTTCCGGATAAGGACTCGATATCTGGGACGGGGCGTCACACCTTCTTTTTCCATTTCTTCCAATCTTCGAGTGTAGATGAGCTATACCAAGTAGTTGCATCAACTTTGTTCAAAAAATTATAAGAAATATAATACGGAAAAGATAGCATCTAGTTCGCACTCTCCATGCAGATGAAGGGTGCTTCCATATTTCCTTGCCAAAATTTAAACCATTAACTTGATCATCACCTCTTGAGTCTTTCCGGCACCAATGATAGAAGAAGAAGCATACACTTTCCATAAAATATTTACGATAAAATAAATAAGATAAGTTACAACCTGGTTTTCACCCATCATGCTGAGATATGAAGGATGCATCCACAAATATATATCATCAATGAATAAGCCATATATTAGGTAAACCAAGTTGATCTCCATGCAAAGTTTTCAAAGTTGGTGCGTGCCGAGTAGTTGCATGCACGGAAGCAACTTTAGCTAAAAAATCCACAACCATATTCGATTTCCAATAAATGTGGAATATCTTGTATCTTTGCTGTTGGACTTATTTTATGTTTTAGTGATGAGTGCCAGACTAGCTGTTACTGAGCAAAGGCAAAAAGATGTCTAGATCAAATGTATAAGTTTATTAGAGTTTGATCTTTGTATAGGTTTGATCAAACAAGCATCTTTGTAAATGGTGGTGACTTGCATCAATGAGACCGGGTCTATATCGAGAGAGGTAGTGAAGTCGATGAGACTAATTTAGGAACTCTTCAAGACCCGAAAGGTGAGGGTCAAACTCAGTTATTGAAGGCTAATGGATCAAACTTAGTAATTAAAGTCAAGGATATGGAATTTAAGGAAGTCTGTGATGACCTAAACTGGTTACATATACCGTGTGTACAAGGTCTAAGTTCCATTAGTTAAAAGGTGATTGGAACTTAGTTATGATCAAAATGGTGCAATCTAACTTCACAAATAAAAGTTAGATAAAAGACAGTTAGCTGAAGTGTTTTTAAACACAGCAAAATATGGATCAGCTTACTGATGTGTACATCAGTAAACTTATGTCCTCAGGAACCTGCTGCACACATATTTCGATTTAATCAAAGGTTACATTGGAAGAAGACATGGATAAGGACAGCTAACAACCTCTGATTTTTTCAAACAAATCAATGGTTAAGATTAAAGGGACGTTGGAAAGATTCAGAAGATTATCCAATGGATACGAGTCAAAGGGTGGACAGACTGTATACTGTCAAAAAGCATTCTGATAGTGTCAGTACTATGAACAGTGACAGAAGGCAAGTCAAATGGGACAAATCTTAAATGGCTATGTTTGAATTTCAAACATAAGTCACAAGGATTCCTACCTATAAATAGAGGACTCCCAATTCAGATACAAGTGATGAAAATTAAGAATCTATCTTGAGCAATCAGATTTTAATCGATCAAAACACCCTGCCAACCCTACTGAGCATAAAGCTACTGATCTAGAAAACTTCTTCAAGTGTAATCTGCATTCAAGCTACATCAAGTTTACACACTTGAAGATACCAAGCTGCTGATCATATCATCCTGATCAAGCTGCTGAAAGCTGAATCACTTACTTGATTCAAACCTTCTTTTACAAGAATCTACTGAAGACAGTGAAGCATCTCTTGGGTGTCCAGGACTGTTGTTTGTGGCGGAGCTGGTGAAGAGGCAATCCTACCCTTCAAGGACCAGTGGAAGACTTTGGAGCAGCAATCCTACCTGTTCCAAGTGTTCAGTTTGTGAAGCCGTAGTTATTGGTGAAGGACAAACAACTTAGGGATTTTTGTAACAGCTATCTCAAGAATCTCTAGTGAATTACCTCCAACATCACGTAGAGAGTGGAGTGGGTGTGATTACACCACCGGAACCACTATAAAATCGCCTACTTACTTTACGCACTTACATTACGCATTTAGTATATCTAACACATCAATCTACTGAATCTAGCAATTGAATCACTCACATACACTACTGAGTATCTAATACTTGGTATCATATTTTAACAACAAGTAATAAGGCTTAATTTTGATATATTCCGCTGCACAAATTCAGTAGTAAACTCAGCAACAAATGAGACTATCGAGTATCGAGAGACATCGACCGGTCCAAAGCAGTCTTGAAGTTCTTGAGTTTGTTAACTCAAAAGTTTTAAGTGTTAAGTTTATTCACCCCCCTCTAAACTTAACCAAAGCCTTTTCAACGGACCAACAATTGGTATCGGAGCCGTGGTTCTATTCTGAAGTAATCCTACTTGTTGTGCTTGTGAAAATACTTTGAAAACTTTTTCAAGTTACTGATTTTCAAAGCTTTGCATCATTGATAACAACCAGTATTCTAGAACAATGTTGATGTGTTCTTTAGATCGATTTGATGAGTATAAACGTCGTATGCAGGCTTTTCTAGCTGCAACACATGATGAAATGATGGATGTGCTGACAGATGGACCACTGGAAATCACAAAGACAATAACAGAGGGAACTGAAACTCGTTATATTCCTAAGCCAAAAAAGGAATGGACTGCTGAAGATATAAAGAGAGCTAATCTGAACAATATTGCTATTGATATTATATACAGAACTTTTGATAGCAATATGTATATGATGGTGAAAGATTGCAAGACTGCAAAGGAACTTTGGGACAAGATACAGTTAATCTGTGAAGGCACTGATGCAATCAAGAAAAACAAAATCAGTGTGGCCAAAAAGAAGTTTCAAAAGTTCAAAATGCTACCAAATGAAACCATTGAGCAGATGGAATCAAGATTCAATGCAATCCTGGATGAACTCACCTTACTGAGTGTAAGCTACTCAAAAGAAGAAATCAACTCAAAAATCTTGGAAGCATTACCTGCAAAAGAAGTGTGAGAGATGAAGGTTACTGCCATAGAAGAAATTAGAAAACTACATGAAGAGGATAACTTCAAATTATTCTCAGATCTTAAAGCTTATGAATTCAGCAAGAGGTTGGCACCTACCACTGAAAAGGAAGAACCAAAAACCACTGCACTGGCTGCTACACATCAAGAGCTCAAGATGATTTACTTGATGAGATGCAAGAGCAGATTGCCCGACTGAGCAAGAAAATCAGAATGATGAAGACTGGAAAGGGCTCTTCAAAGAATTTCACAAGGAGACCTAGTGAAAAGAAGAAGGACGATTCCAGAAAAGACAATGATTATCTATGCTTTCATTGCAAGAAACCAGGACACTTCAAACCTGACTGTCCTGAGTTAAAACAATGTAAGGAACTTGATTATCTTTGCTTCAATTGCAAGAAGCCTGGACATTTTAGACCAGATTGTCCAGACCTACTGAAGAGTAAAAGTCAACAAAGAAGACATGGCAAGAAGGCTAGCTATGGTTGCTAAAGATGAATCAGGTTATGAAGTAGAATCAGAAAAAGGAAATGAATCTGATGATACTGCACTTGTTGCTGATATGGATGATTATGCTTTGATGGAAAATATTAATGAAACAGAGGAGGTATACAATTCTGTATCTGTAAACACTCCTGCTGAAAGTGATAATGAATCTACTTGTGGTTCAAATCCTAAAAATTCTGACAATAAAGAAGCTTTGGATGCCATCCATAATCAACCGAGGATAATACAATCTGGTTATGAGATTGTAATGGCTGAAAAAGAAGCTCTTCAATTAGAAGTTGAAAGGTTAAAGGCTGAATTAAGAATTCTCAAGGGTAAGGAAAAAAGAAGTTGGACAGAATCAGCATAAGCCTGCTGTACATTCAGTAGCTGCTGAATCTGCTGAACAATCTTGTTCCTCCACTGCATTCAAATCTGGAAACCTTAACATGCCTTGGATTTGAAACTCAACAATCCAATAAGAGTGGATCCAGTAAGGTTACAGAACCTAGTACCCGAATTGGTCCTAAGTTTGTGCCTGCACAAGATCCAACTCCTAGTAAGGTTGCTGAGGCAGTGAAGCCTACTGAGAATGCTTCAAAGATGCAAAATCAGAAGTCAAAAAGGACATCAGTACCTAACAAAAAGGGCAAATCCAAAGGTAGGACTGCTGGACCTTCTACACCTACTGATAGCAGACCTGCTACCAAGTCTGCTGGACCACAAAGAGGCAAGAATCAGAAATATTCCACTGTTAAGAATCCTAAACCTAAAAATGTTAATCATTTTAGGGATACTTATCTCAGGGGGGAAAGGTAGATTGTTCCCTACTGATGATGACTGGAATATTCCTGCCCCCACTGCTAGAAACAGTAAGTATAACCATGCTGCTAGGGTAAAACCTAAGCAATGGGATCAGCAGAGGAATTATACAAGACCTCAGCAGAGACCTCAGCAGACTCAATACTACAGGGCTGTTCTTAACAGACAACAAACTAAGGGTTATGCTAATGCTTCTAACAATAGAAATCACTTCAAACAGCATTACATACCAAAAGGCCAGAAAGCATATGTGAATCCTACACAACCAACTGTTAGACCTTATGGCTGTGTAGAATACATATATGAACCAAAGTATGACACTTTTAAGAGAAGACCTTATGGAAATTTTCCAAGGGTCATGCTTACCACTGACCATTATGGACCCATACAGTTTTGGGTACCTAAAATGCATTAACTTTGTTTTGTAGGGTGTCTGTACTTTGACAGTGGATGTTTCAGACATATGACAAAGAATAAGTACTGTTTGTCAAACTTTGTGACAAAGGATGGACCAAGGGTGAATTTTGGCAACAAGAACACACCAGGATACACAAGAGGATATGGCACACTTGTGAGAAATGGATTAACAATCAGGAATGTTGCATATGTGGAAGGACTTGACTACAATCTACTGAGCACTGGACAGTTTTGTGACATGGGTTACAAAGTCACTTTTGACAAAGGCACTTGTATTGTCATCAGTGAAAGAGGTGATCAAGTTGTGTTGGCTGGAAGAAGACAACAAAACATGTATGTAGTGGATTGGTCTACTGCTCTTCCAGAAACATGTCTGATTGTGCATACCAAGTCAGAACTTAATTGGTTATGGCATAAGAAGTTGAATCATTTAAATTTTGATGATATCAATCAGTTGGTGAAGAAGAAACTAGTGATTGGTTTACCTGAGATCACATTCAAGAAGGATGCTATATGTGATGCTTGTCAGCAAGGTAAACAAACAAAATCAAGCTTCAAGTCAAAAACTAAACAATCAACTAAAAGAGTTTTGGAGCTGATGCATATGGATCTATTTGGACCAGTAACACCAACAAGTGTAACAGGAAAGAAATACACCTTAGTAGTTGTGGATGATTATTCTAGATACACTTGGGTGGTATTCATGAACAAGAAAAGTGAAACACTTCAAAAGATGCCTGAACTTTTGAAGAGATTGCAAAATGAGAAAAGTTTAACAGTAGTGAAGATCAGATGAGACAAGGGTACTGAATTTCTCAATAAAGTTATAAGAGAATATTGTGAGCAGAATGGAGTACTACATCAACTTGTTGCTGCTGGTACACCTCAGCAAAATGGGGTTGCTGAGAGAAGAAACAGGACTTTGAAAGAAGCAGGAAGGACAATGATTTGTGAAGCATTATTACCTGAGAGATATTGGGATGAAGCAGTTAATACAGCATGTTGTACACAAAACAGATTCTCAGTGAACAAGAAGCTGCTGAAGACACATTATGCGATATGGAATGGAAGAAAACCCAACATATCATATTTCCATCCATTTGGAAGCAAATGTTTTTATCTTAAATCATAAGGAGCAATTGAAGACATTCCAACAAAAATCAGATGAAGGAATCTTCTTAGGATATTCTTCAGTCAGCAAGGCTTTTCAGGGTACTGAACAAAAGGTCACTGAAACATGAAGAATCCATACATATTGTATTTGATGAACCTAAATTTACTGGGATGGAAGATGAAACTTCAGAACTTGCTAAGAATCAACAAGTCACTGATCCAGAATGTGTTGATGTTTTGGAAAGGATAAATGAGTTAAAGATCTCTGACTCTGCCCCTGCTGAACATCCTGCTGGTGATACTACTGATGCAACAACTAAGGCAGTTGAAGGATCTGCTGAACCCCCTGAAGCTACAGCAGACCCTACTAAAGATGATGTTCCTAAAAATCAATCTAACCAAAATCCACAATGGTTAAAGGATCACCCTGCTGAACAAGTTATTAGGAACATACAACAAGGTGTGAGGACTAGAAGACAACTAGAAGCAAAGTTTACTTGTTTTTTTTTTATCTCAGATGGAACCTAAAGTTGTTGAAGAAGCAATATCAGATCCAGATTGGATAATTGCTATGCAAGAAGAATTGAATGAATTTGAAAGAAATCAAGTTTGGACACTAGTGGAAAGGCCTACTCATGCAAATATAATTGGCACAAAATGGGTATATAGAAACAAATTGGATGAATCTGGTACCATTGTCAGGAACAAGGCCAGACTAGTAGCAAAAGGCTATTCTCAAGCAGAAGGAATAGATTTTGATGAGACATATGCCCCTGTTGCAAAATTGGAAGCTATCAGATTATTCTTGGCATATGTTGCTTATAAAAACTTCAAAGTATATCAGATGGATGTCAAAAGTGCATTCTTGAATGGAATTCTGGAAGAGGAAGTATATGTTCAGCAACCTCCTGGATTTGAAGTTAAAGAACAAGAAGATAAAGTGTATAGACTCAACAAAGCACTTTATAGTTTGAAACAAGCACCAAGAGTATGGTATGAGACTCTGTCTCAATTCTTGGTGGACAATGGTTTTACCAAAGGTACCATTGACAAGACTTTGTTCAGAATCAATGAAGGAGACAGCACCCTGCTGGTACAAATTTATGTTGATGACATAATTTTTGGTTCTGAAAATGAATTACTATGTGGAAAGTTTACAAATTTGATGAAGAGCAAATTTCAAATGAGTATGATGAGAGAAATGAACTATTTCTTGGGATTTCAAGTCAAGCAAATGAAAGATGTAATCTTCATTCATCAAACTAAGTATACCAAGGAGCTGCTGAAGAAATTTGGTATTGAAAACAGCACCAAAGTATCAACTCCTATGAGTACAAACATTAGATTAGATGAAGACAAAGAAGGCAAAGATGTTGATCAGACTTTATACAGAAGGATGATAGGCAGTCTGCTGTACATTACTGCCAGCAGACCTGATATATCATTTGATGTAGGTGTTTGTGCAAGATTTCAATCAAAACCTAAAGAAATTCATCTAGCTGCTGTAAAAGGGTTCTCAAGTATCTAAAAGAGACTTTGGGAGTAGGGATATGGTATTCTAAAGATGGAAGTTTCAAAGTTATATCATACTCAGACTCTGATTATGCTGGATGCAAGATTGATCGAAAAAGCACCACAGGAACCTGTCAGTTGATGGGAAATAGACTGGTTTCCTGGTTCAGTAAGAAACAAAATTCTATATCAACTTCCACTGCTGAAGCTGAATACATTGCTGCTGGAAGTTGCTGTGCACAAGTACTTTGGTTAAGACAACAGTTAAGGGATTATGGAATTGAAGAAAGAGAAATTTTCAATTATGTGTGACAACACAAGTGCAATTGCAATCACAGAAAATCCTGTTTTGCACTCAAGAACCAAACATATTGATGTGAGACATCATTTTATAAGAGATCATGTTGAAAAGAAAGATGTGGTGGTTCTTTACATTCCTACTGAAGATCAACTTGTTGATATTTTCACTAAACCACTGGATAGTGAAAGATTTGCTAAACTAAGGACTGAACTTGGAATTGTAAAAGTTGACTGATATAATTTTAATCAGCAATGTACTGGAATTCACCAAGGGGATTAGTCTTTGCTATGTTGGGTGAGCTCACTTAGCAGATTAGTCATTGGTATAAACAATTCCATGTACTTATTTGTGTTTGGACAATTGAGCAAATGAAGTTGCCAAGGGGATTGGTCTTTGTCATGTTGGGTGAGCTCACGTGACAGATCAGTCATTGGTATTAAACTTCATCTTGTATTATCAATTGGACAAAACAAGAGGAATTGAAGATCAAAGAAAGTAAGTTTGTCGTGAGTCTTTGAGGCATTTCACAAGTCAGTGCTTGAGCCAATCATCGATGGCAAGTCCAAAAAAAACGCGTTACAGGTCAAACTTACAAAAGTCAAAAAGCAAATGGCGGGATATTTATTCTATCCTTGTAACCGTAGTTACACGATCTGACGGTTACAAAACGTTATGGTAAAGTAATGGGCCACGTGTCAAGACAGCATTCACTCAGATTTAATCGTGGTTAATACCACAGTACGTGCTCTGACAGTTACAACTACATATGTCTATATATACAGACCTATACACAGAGGCTACTTCCAAAAACTCAGATTAATTTTCTCTGCGTATACACTGTGTGAACACAGATTTGAGAGCTATCTTCTTCATCTTTTTCTTAAAATAATGGCAAAGAAGGATGATGTTCATAATGGAACCAGTCAGGGTGTGAGAGGTTATGTCACTTACTGTGACTCTACTAAACTAGCCATTAACATTGGACGGAGAATCAGACGATTTGCTAGGTTAGAAGGTATTATCAATAGAAGACTGGAAATAATTTCATATATCAATGTTTTGGAGTTCTGGAAGAACATTGTTATACATGAAGGTAGAGAGGCCTTCACTACAACTGTAAATGGAAGAGAGATAGAAATTTCTTCAGACCTACTGAGAGAAGTTTTTCATTTTGCACCTGGAAATAATGCCCCCACCAATGCAGAGGCAATGAATCTACCAAGGATGAAGTTTGTGGATCAAATAAATACAAATCAGAATATACCTTCAAATCTGGGCATTAATGTGAAGCATATTGGGTATGAGTACAACCTGCTGAGCAAATTGATGGCCAAAACTATTATGGGATTCGTTGGAAGTCTAGATACACTGTCTGGACCCAAAATAGACCTGCTGATCATCATCTGTAGAAGTTTAAAATTTGATTGGGCTGGATTCTTTATACACTACATGAAGAAAGTGTTTACTGAAGATAGAGATGGTATAAGGAAATCCAAGGTCAAGCCATTAGGTCTAATGATTCATACCTTATTGAATCATTTTCAAATACCTGATGTTTCATCTGAAAAGATCAACAAATCCAGATTCAAACCAGAGATTGCTACTTCTATCCCTGGGTTAGATGATGATGAAGATGCAGATGATGAGGCTACTGATAGTGACAATGATGGTGGAGATGATAATGCTGGTGGTGAGCAGGTTAGGCAACCTATTAAACCTGCTGCACCCAAGAAAGTCACTAAAAAGAGAAAGGCTGCTGACACAAGAAAAATTACTGAAATGTTAAAGCCTAGAAAGACAAGGAAGCAAAAGCGACCTGATCAGCCGAGTCTCTTTGAGAGTCGATAGAAGTTGAGGTTACTGACCCTGCTGTAGTTGCGAAGAAGAAGACTGTTGCTGAAGTTGTGGAAGAGCAACAAAAAGAATCTAGTAGAAAGAGGAAGGCTACTGAGATTGAAGAAGAGCAACCTTCCAAAAGAATGAAGGAAATTGCTAAAAAGAAGAAACATGGAAAGGGGAAACAACTAAAGATTCTGGAAGCTAAGAGGGAAGAAGAAGAAGCTATGGAGGCTGAACCTATAACAATCATTAAGCCTACTAAGATAGTAGAGGTTGTTGTTGAGCAACCTACTAGAGAATCACAACAGACTGCTGAACCTGAGCCTACTGTAGAAGTTGTTGAATCCTCCCCAGTAAAGGCTGCTGAGCCTACTGAAGATGCACAAGTTGCTGTTGAGGAACTTGTTGAAGAGCCACAGCAGACTACTGAATCTGCACCTGCTGTGGTAATTAAAACATTGGTACAAGACCCTGCAATTTTTGCAATAGTTCAGGGGGAAGAGCAATCTGTTGCTAACCCTGCTGATGAGCATGTAAGTCAGGAGGAACATAGTGTGGAACAAATGGAGGTAGTAGGAACAAATATACAATCTGAGCAACCTACTGACCTAGAGGCATCTGTGGAAGAAACTCTGAATCTACTTGTTGAGACCTTTGGAGGTCAGCAAGGAACTCAAACTGCCCCCAGAAGGCCAACAATGCCATTTGAAAGACATGAGAAGAAGAAGAAAGATGAGTTTGTTGATCCTAAACTCCAGCAAGTGGCTGACTACTTTCAATGGAAATTTGGGTTCTATAAAAGACAAAAGCCAACTACAGAACCAATGACAGATTTTGAGGAATGGGCTTTTGACAAGTTGGGAGTGGATAATTTGCTGGATCTGGTTGATACCTCCTTATTGCAATCAAGACTGATGGATATTTTTTATGAACAACAGAAGGAAGAGGGTATCAAATTCAGGGATTCAAGAGATGACAATGATGACTCATCATCATCTGATTCTGGAGGTGATTATCCATCTGGCCCAGGAGGAGTCAGTGGGACTGCTATGAGAATTGAACCAAGTGTACAACAGTCCACTAATACTGGTAGATCTTCTGAGGGCTAGCAGACTGAACAAATAGAGGAAGATCAGGAAGATCTAACCATGGATGACCTGGAGGCACTAATCAATGAGGGTATACAAATTGGTACAAATAGATTGGTTGGTGTATCTGATACCTTATTTTTTGCTGAACGTGTTGAACAACCTGAGGATCAGCAGAATGTAGATTTGGATGAAGAAAGGGTTACTGAGCTTAGTGAACCTGATGTCAATTCTGAGGGTTCAATTCAATATCAAGACTGGATTGACACTGAAGGAACCTTATCCAAAGCTGCTAATACTCTAAGAAGGATTGCTCATGCTGAAGGATTTCAAGAAGATAATATGGCTGAATTCCCTGCAATCCTTGTACAGAGAGTGCTAATCACTGAGGAACAAACAGTGGTAGCACAGAGATTAGACATGGTTATGGGATTTGAAGGATCCTCATTGCTGATTGAGGAGGTACAGGTTGCTGAGGATCAAACAGCACCTGGACAAAGGTTGGAACAGGAAGTACAGGTTGCTGAGGTTCAAACAGCACCTGGACAAAGGTTGGAACTATGTATGGGTTTGGAGGAAACCCCCATTGTTGTTGTTGAACAGGCTGCTATAGTGGAGCCTACTAGAGACAAGACCACTATAGGGAAGGATGGTTAGCAGACTGCTGTTGTTAATAAGGACGAGCAGCTGCTGGACTATGACTACAGTGATGAAGAATTTCAATTGCCTGAAGAAGAACATATTGCTGATGACCCACAACAGGCATTTGTACCTATTTTTGAGGAACCTGCACAAGATCCAATAATGGAAGACATTCTTGGTGCTATGGTTGAAGAAGGACCTGCCCCTGCTGGAAGGGACATGAGTAGAGCCATGGTTGTCAGCAGACAAAGGGCACAATATAATGTAGAAGAACCTGCTGATGAAGCTGCTGGACATATGGCTGGATGAATGGCTGGTGGAGTACCAGCACATGTTTTGGAAGAGTTGAGGACTTTCAGGAATGACATAACAAATTTAAGAACTCAACTTGACAGGCAAGAGCAGAGGTTTGAAGATTTGATGAATTTGGTGGAAAATAGAGGAAGGACCACTAAAACCGTTGCTTCCAAAATTACATCCACACAGTATGCTGTTGCTGACCTTGCTCAAGATGTTAAGGGGATTAAGCACGGAAATACACTGAAGGACAAGTTTCTGAAAGAACAATTTGCATCAATTCATCAGAAACATGATAAGCTTGCTGAGACACCAAAGCCTGCTGTGGCTGAATCTATTGGAGCACCTCAACCTGCTGTACTAGATCCTAAAATCACTGAGAGGATAACTCTACTGGAGCAAACATTGCAAGGAAGGATCACAGCTGTTGACACTAGGACTGAAATTATGGAGGGTCAACTGGACAACATAGTGCTCACACAGGAGAGTGTACATGGCCTGCTGTCCCATTTTGTTGATGATGTCAATAAGGGGTAAGAGAGTCAAACAGCAGAAGCAAAAGAGGCTGCTAGGATTTTTGCAAAGAAGAGATGGGAAGTTGATACAAATGCTTTCAGAGAACCTGCACCTGGAAGACTTCCACTTACTGATGATCTTCTCAAAGAGTATAAGAAAGTTTACAATAATAAGAGGAGACCCTATAATGACAATGGCTTTCATGAAGGTCTTAACTCCTTTTTGAGTTTGAAATTTTGGGAAGCAAGGGTCAAAGCCATGAGGGCTTCACATAGAGGTGGAAGAGGTGGTAGAGGTGGAAGGAGTCTACCTACCACCAATGCAAATGAGTCATTGAATGAATTCAAAGAAGTATACACGCGTTTAGGCTTTAGAGTACATCAGACAATCTTACTCTACTTGAAGCTTGGAAATGGTGGAAAGAAGTGAATCCTCATATTGATTTCTCTCTGATTGAAAATGAATGGATGAGAGAAATGATTAGAGAAATCAGAACCTATCAAGAGCAAGTGAAGAAGGCAAGGGAAGAAAGAGAAAGAAGACACTAGATCGCATGCTTACATTTGTTTTATCTTTTGCTGAATCTAGACTGTAATAATTTTGAACAAATGATTATAATGAGAATTGACTAAGTTTGTTCTATTTTTTTAAATCTTTTTGCTTTGCTTTAAGGAGGGTATTGGCATCATCACCAAAAAGAGGGGAATTGTTGGACTTATTTTATGTTTTAGTGATGAGTTCCAGACTAGCTGTTATAGAGCAAAGGCAAAAAGATGTCTAGATCAAATGTATAGGTTTATTAGAGTTTGATCTTTGTAAAGGTTTGATCAAACAAGCACTGTAAATGGTCAGCTGACTTGCATTAGCAGACTGGTCTATATCAGTAGGGCAGTTAAGTCAGTAGACTAATTTAGGAACCTGCTGAAGACTGAAGGCTGAGGGGTCAAACTCAGTTATTGAAGGCTAAGGGATCAAACTTAGTAATTAAAGTCAAGCATATGGAATCAGAATTTAGGGAAGTCTGTGATGACCTAAACTGATTACATATACCTTGTGTACAAGGTCTAAGTTCCATTAGTCAAAGGTGATTGGAACTTAGTTATGATCAAAATGGTGTAATCTAACTTCAGAAATAAAAGTTAGATAAAAGACGATTAAATTGAAGTGTTTTTAAACACGAAGAAATATGGATCACTTCATCGATGTACACATTAGTAAACTTATGTCCTCAGGAACCTGCTGGACACATATTTCGATTTAATCAAAGGTTACATTGGAAGAAGACACGGATAAGGACAGCTAACAACCTCTGATTTTATCAAACAAATCAATGGTTAAGATTAAAGGGACGTTGGAAAGATTCTGAAGATTATCCAATGGATACAAGTCAAAGGGTGGACAGACTGTATACAGTCAAAAAGCATTCTGACAGTGTCAGTACTATGAATAGTGACAGAAGGCAAGTCAAATGGGACAAATCTGAAATGGCTATGTTTGAATTTCAAACATAAGTCACAAGGATTCCTACCTATAAATAGAGGACTCCCAATTCAGATACAAGTGATGAAAATTAAGAATCTATCTTGAGCAATCAGATTTCAATCGATCAAAACACCCTGCTGTAAAGCTACTGATCCAGAAAATTTCTTCAAGTGTAATCTGCATTCAAGCTACATCAAGTTTACACACTTGAAGATATCAAGCTGCTGATCATATCATCCTGATCAAGCTGCTTAAAGATGAATCGCTTACATGATTCAAACTTTCTTTTAGAAGAATCTACTGAAGACAGTGAAGCATCTCTTGGGTGTCAAGGACTGTTTTTTGTGGTGGATCTGGTGAAGAGGCAATCCTACCCTTCAAGGACCAGTGGAAGACTTTGGAGCAGCAATCCTACCTGTTCCAAGTGTTCAGTTTGTGAAGCCATAGTTATTGGTAAAGGACAAACAACTTAGGGATTTTTGTAACAGCTATCTCAAGAATCTCTAGTGAATTACCTCCAACATCACAGGAGAAGAGTGGACTGATAGGATTACACCACCTAGAACCACTATAAAATCTGCCTACTTACTTTCTGCACTTACATTCTGTATTTAGTATATCTAACACATTTATCTACTGAATCACACACATACACTACTGAGTATCTAATACTTGGTATCATATTTTAACAACAAGTAATAAGGCTTAATTTTGATATATTCCATTTGCACAAATTCGATAAACTCAACGGTCGCCAGACTATCGAGTATCGCCAGACTCATTGACCAATCAAGAGCATTTGAAGTTCTTTGAGTTTGTTAACTCCAAAAGTTTTAAGTGTTAAGTTTATTAACCCCCCCTCTAAACTTAACCAAAGCCTTTACAAGGGACCAACATCTGCAGCAATTTTCCATGGTGTCGAATACTTACCCTCAATCATCATAACCAAAAGTTGTGAGACCGTTTCAATAATAATAGGAGAAATGTTATTGTTTTAATAGAAAGTAAGGCCATCCATTAAAGCCCTTGCTTCAGCAATTAGGCCTGTAGAAACTCCGTAAAAAGCATATAAAGCATGTAAAAGTCGTTCACCTTCATCTCGAATAATAAAAGACTCCCCTGAAGGATCAGGATTACCAAGCTATGAGCCATCTGTGTTTAACTTGAAAAAATCGGAAGGAGACTTAGACCATGCAACAAGTATAACCTTTGTCTTGCTTCGAGACCCAAACTCCTTTATGAAGTTTGATGGAGGTCGGGCTAAGCCTCGCCACGTGTCATCCCAACAATTAACTAAGCATCGAATAAGATAGATAAAATACGACATTATGGGCCACGAGCCCCATTTTAAGCCTAAGGGCAGATCAGCACCTCAAGTGCGAGATCGACCTGGCTCACTCCTCAGTCCACCATAGGTCCTTCAGGGTGCAACGGAGCTGGGGTCAGCGCAGTTCGGCCATAATGGCCTTGGGAGCTTGACGCAGGTCGGCCAGAGTTTTCCTGATTATCTAGCACACGTCTCATGATAATGGATAACTATGGAAAGAATCCTAAGACATAAAGGCTATAATATTATAATTTAAACCCCGTAAGTATCTCTTAAAATCAATGGATAAACATGGTCAAATCCTATACTTGAGGGATACGAAATAGAGTCCAACATGGACACGACACAGTCTTTTGAAATAGTGTCCTAAAACAATCGGGTTGGACCGGATCCGACTGGGTCGGATCATTGCTACTATTTTTTTTATGTTTATACATATGATAAATGGCTTTCTGTTATTATATATTTGTTCATTTAACGGACTAATTATGATATTTTATAAATGATAATGTCCCTAATGTCAAACTGTGAAAGAGGAACCATGATAGTGATTATGGTTGATGAGATCTCGACTAACTTTAATAGGTTTGATACTTATATGTCTCTAGTCATATGTGCTATTAAATGAGACATTAATTGTATGATTAGTCTAGCACGTATTAGATGTATTCTATCATGTGAAGATAGAGATAGATCTCATCTGTCGAAGTGTAGAGACACTTGGACTGTACGTGGACATGTATTAGCGAATGCGTACGTTAGACCGACGCACTTACATTTTTAAGTGTCGCACATATGTGACGGTTGTGTAATTATCCTAATACCGGAGTCTTCATGACATCACAGTGTGGATTGTCATTCTTTAACAATCTTGAGGTTTGCCCTAGCCATGGGGCGATCATGCGGTAGTGATTGGGTGTGATATAGAAGCATGCGTAGGATTCATGTTGTTAGTCCGGAAATCGCGTATCCTATGAATATGAGTAAATATCCGAAACAGCCTTCTTATAAGGAATGTCTAGCTCGCGTGAATCTTTGCAAATTGGGAGTAAATGAGGTATTTCGAGAGAACATGATATCCAGATTATAAGATACGGTCGTTAATGTATTGACACTCGAGATACGGCCATATGAATATTATTACAGCGATATGATTGTATTTACACGGTAACTGATGTATGTCAATCAGATGATGTATTTTGTTGTATTTTAAATCCCATTTCTTGACTTTTTAGCGACGTTTTCGTATCAATTATATTAAATATTGTGATGGTGCGATTTTATTTTGTATATAGTAGATATAATAAAATCTCACTATTTTGACATATTTAGAGGCTTATCAGCCTAATTTTGTTATCAGAATTATCGTGGTTTTTCTCGTTTTTTTTGTTACAGATACCACGTGGTGAAGCCTTGGGGTCATAACATAAAGCTCGACGGATTGGAAACATAATTATTAGAATAATTATTATAACAACTTTCGTTACATACCCCAAAAGATGACATGACCCAGCTCAGACCGGAAGAATCCCGGTTTAAGCCGGAATCCCAAAGATTTAGCAATATAGGAGCATTTATTGAGCATTTATGGAGCTTGACTTCTAACTAACTTAATTCCGGTCTAGACCGGGAAATGTCTGGCTTAGACCGGAAATTGACCACTTCAGTTATTACTAGTTGGCCACCCCGTGCGATGCACGGAGCAGGCCCTCGTTTCGTTTGGCTCTCGTTGCAAGTTTATTTGTCCGAGTGTTTGGCTATAAGTACAGTTGTTTGTATTTACAGTGATATGCTTGCATGGTGACTAAGTTTGTTCTAATTTTCATCGCCTTTATTGGGGTTGTTTAGCGATCCATCGCATTACATATTGCATAGTCATCAATCATTGTTTGAGAGTAGTGAAGGATCGTCAACAAGAGCGTTCTAGTGCGTTGTAGATTCTTGTCGAACTGTATCATTTGATGATGCCATGTGAATCGCTAGAAACATGTGAAGTGTATGGCTAATCCAATAATGGAAGTCTCGTAAAGGGACTTTGGAGTAGGAAGTTTCTGAGAAATAAAACATTAAAAAAAAGCTTAGACTCTATCCAAAAATTTTAAGCTAATAGTTAAAACAACTATATACAACAAATAAAAGCGAAGGCTATGGTGGTGTGAATCTCTGTGTAGTGAAAGTCTTTGGTGTGTGGTTTGTATTTAATGTGATTTCGCATTTCAATGTTGCAAAAGTGAGTTAGATGGTAATGGTGTGTGGTGCATTAATGAACCAATCAACTTGCAAATTTGAAACTTGTTATTTACACCTTTCGTCTCATCTACTTTTACTTGCCAATAATTTCTTTTATTTAATGTTTGTATTTATTGCGAGTTGGCAATTTAGGGAGAGCTAGTGTGGCTATATATTGGTCGGCATGGTTTATTTGGATGTGGAGTGTAAGATTATTGTGGGAGTGGGTGGTAAGAAGAAGGTTGCTGTTATTGCTTCCATTTGTTAATGGATTTCCATTCCCTGTATCCTCCGGTGATTTATGAGGTCGAGGATGAGAGGTTTGAAGCTTTTGCCCCAGCTATTCTGTTCGGGACGACGGTTTAATTTGGAGCTACGAGTGGATGTTCGGAGGTTGGGTGCCTATCTTGATCATTTGGTGAGAAGCATAGTCGAGCAAGCGGGACCGGGTGGAGAAGAAGGCTGGGAGAGACTCTGCGAGGTGAAGAGGAGAAGAAGCATGTGAAGGAGCGGAGTAAGGCTTTGCAGATATGTGGAGGAAAGGTTTGTGTTGTCGAGAGGCAAAAAGAACCGTCGGTCGCCGGTTCTATCATTGGAGAAGAAAGCAATAACTCTGAGGAACCGAATCGAAGATAATTTGTTGAGCGGAGCAATGGGTGAAGTTTTGTCTTTGGACTTTTGGGTGTGTGTCTGTTTATGTAGGTTGTGTTGGAATAAAGGTTATTTGTGTTGATGTTTGTGCGTGGTGTGTTTGGTTTTATGTTGGCTTGGATTGTTGTAGCCGCTGCTATCGTGTAATTGTGTGGTTTGTTGTAGTTTTGTGGGCAAGAGTATTTCATGCTGTAAGTGTGACCTTTTTTTGCAAGGGTATTTGATGTGCTAAGTCTGAGTTTATTGTGAATGGTTGGAGCATGGAGTTATATGTACCTAATAAACTACCATTTTCCTGAGTGCAACAACATATGAGTTAAGCTGTGATGTAAAAGCGATTGTATATATCAATGATTCAGAGAGAGTGCCAATATATGTTCCTTAAGCTTACCAATTCAACCTCATGCCATCGAAGATCATGCCTCAAATGTGGATCAATGTTCAAAGAGTTCTACAAAAGAAAAAAGAAAATCAATCACTTGCATCTAAATGAATAAACTAATGGCTGCTAGAAATCTAAATTGAGCACACATAAAAAGAGGCAAAAGAGGGTCACAGACTAAACAGTAAAGACCTTATCTTCATTATGGCAATGCATTTTGCAATCTAAAATCTCATCACAACATGGAGCCACGATCTTGCATTTCTCTTGTAATGCACGCATCTAAAATACACCCCCAAAAAGAGTAAAATTAGTGAATAATGATTTGATTTCCTCAAGCGTAAAGTATTGAGAGAAAGAAAAATTCAAAGCAAGGCGAAAAGCCTTATGGTGTAGTCTTCAAGTAAGTAACATGGCCATGTTTTTCACAATAATTGAATTTGAGTCATGGTGAAATTAGAAAAAGGGTATTGCACAACTAAATGCCACAGCAGTATAACAAATCATTTTAAACTACGGTTGCGATACTTTGATAGACTATGCTTTGTTAAATAATTCTGAGAGAAAGAATACGACCAAATAGTGATAAACTTTCAATTCACTTTGGATAAATGCATGTATCATTATTGGTGGGATAAAAGGTAGTACTACTAAAAAAGATAACTTTATTTTCCACAAAAATGCATCTAAGTTTTTATAGCGGAGGATCCGGTTCCATTATTCTGAGGTACCAAATAAGAGAAATCAAAACAAACAGCACCAAAAATAAAGAGGCACGAAGAAGAGCACACCGGCTGGAATCTGCGGACATAATCATTTGAAAGCCCGACTGAAGTAATCCAACTCTCAATCCGAATGGTGATCAACAATCACAGCATGCAAACGTGAAGATAAGAATCAGACCTTCTTCTCGGGTGCCTTGTGGCCAGAACAATAAATAAGACACAGGTTACAAACAAAAAGACACATGAAAATAAAATAAGGACACTAACCTTCAAAGTTGAAAATGGATGAAGGAAATGACGATTTTCTGATCTCGGTGATGCAAACAAACCACCGTTCCAAACAAAGATAACATTGCATACCTTCTTCCTCAGCATGGACAAGGTCATCTGGACCCGATACAACAGCAACAGATGATGACAGTCGAAGCGACACACGATGCACGCGTTTTCTCGATTTGGAGCAAGTTTCAGTCGAGAACAAGCAAACAAACCTTGCATCCATAGTTTCTTATTCAAGTCAATGTTTCCGTATACGTTTTCATTGTTAATAAATTCATAAAAGCGAACACTGCACATTCGAAATGAAATAGAAACATATCAAGGCATTTTCAACAAGCGGCGACAATGGTATTTTTGCAAACAATAAAATGCTCGAGTTCACCTTGTGATAATAATCAACTCCTGTAGTTGTTCCTGCCACAAAGTCATTGCTCGTACGTAAAATTGTATCAGATTCTCTGGCAATAGGGAAAGGATGCCATTATCCTTGATTGTATGCCATAAGCACCTTCTTTTTTAAATCGGTACATGTAATCGTAAAGCTTAGGCGAGTCAAAAAGTGGTAGTATGTATGTGATTCCAATGGTGAGCGACCTACCACTTAAATTGCAAGTAGTAAAGAAAATGGGAGGTAGTCTAGATTGTATATTAAATTGAAAGTGCAAAGGGATCCAAAAGGGGTAATATTAGAAGCGACCAAAGTGGCCTAGGTTGATGTTTTACATCTTTAAGATTGCAGAAGGTAAAGGAAGGAACATAACAAACTACCTGTCCTTTAAGGTTTTTTTTTTACCACGACAAAATAGGCAAAATAGGTTTCTTAGTGCCTAACATTGGGGCTACGGTTTTTATACAGCAAAATAGGCTTCTTTGTGCCTAACTTTCTAGTACATATTATCTTAGTGCAGGGCTATAGTGGCTGCCCTTTACAAAGCGGAGGATGGGGGTGGTTCTATGTACATCACAAAAAGGCGCGTGCCCACTCGTGTGTCCTTTTACTTCTTCATGGTTCTTTGTTCCGTCTGCTTTATTTTTGGCGGGCTATATGGCGGTCGAATTACATTTCTTTGTCGGTGGCGAGATTGGTGAGTTGTTTTCCATGATCTATTTCGGTCGCTATTGCGGTGTTTGGCGTGGTCTCTGTGGAATTTGTTGCCATGATTGAGGAAGCCCCGTTTGGCGATTACCGTGAATTTGACATTACGCATTGTGTAATTGGGAATCAAGTGCAAAGGGCACTATAAGACATGCATTTTCGTTTGACATGATGGTGGTTATTGGTAGTGTGTGGCTGATATATTCAAGCGACTAAGCGGCATAAACATGCTTAATGACTCTTCCGAATTGTGAAACAAAGCATGGAACTATTTTCTTGGAAACATTTGAAGAAGCGATCTATAATGAATCTTCCACAAAAGCATGTAAGAGAACATGAAGATGTTTTGAAATGTAATAGTTAATCATTTGAGCACAACCGATTACTACAAATCAGCACGACAATTTACCACTACACATGCATGCGAGATATACCCCCAAATCCCATGTAAAAAACACACGAAGGACATACACATACGAATAAACAACCACAAATGACATTCAATATTTGACAAAGGACACAGAACAACCAAAATAAGACAAATATAATTTCATATTTCAGCCATTAAATGATTTACAATGAGAACAAAGAAAGCGCATAAGGGCCAAGCAGGTTGCATCAAATTTACGGCAAACTTTCTCAAAGTATAAATTGGCGACATTTGTTGAATCGAATACCTACATCTCCCGTCGGTATATTTTTTCTGCAGTGTTAAATGCTGAAGCGTGCATTTTGAGCCCATCGTACTTTTTGTTAATATCCTTCAATAAGCTTACATGTGTGGCCTGCATTTTTCCAAAGCGAGGTGGTTATTAGCTTCTATCACATACTTTTCGATCGAGTTTTTTTGCATGTTTTACCTCAGCCGTCATTTTATACACCTCGGCAGCTGTGTGTCCTAGTGTTTCCTCTGCAAGCTTGTCAAACATTGATGCTTGGACCGTGTCGAGCTATCGGTCGATTCCATGTCAACTCGGCTTTCTTGTAGTAATCACGAGATCAAATGTGTTTGTTAGTCCGTGATTTTTATATTTGTGGAAACATGCAAGAAATTTGTCCTTTGTAAGATACTATGTCGTCTTTTATGAGGTGTTGCTTACTTTAGCTCAGCTTTCTTCTTTGCTTGGCATCCGTAGCAGGTGAACTCCTCGTCAGGTGCAGCTGTTATTGTGTGTTTGCATTGGGGGCATGCCGTATAGGTTAGTAGTTGATTGCAGTTGGGTATGGCTACCTCAACCTTCACCCATTCATTCTGCTCAAAAGAGAAGAGTTAGATAATCGGTGATATGTACCAGCATAGGAATCTGTGTATGTGACTGTAATGTTGGTATGTTCACCTTCTTGTCTGGCAAGAGGTTAGCAAGGAGTGCAATTCGGTCACCATCATTATAGCGAAGTGCGTGGTGGAAGGATTCACGGTTTGGATTTCGAGCGACGTTCCTGATCTCGTGAGGATATCTACGAGCCCTGCAGATTTTGCGTTGTTGTTAGAGATGTAGATGTGGCTGTGGAATAAGTAAAACATGTCCTTACCATGTACGTAATTCCCGTCTTGGTGCAATGTCCGGTTCTATTGCCAGAAAGGATGTTGCTGTGGTTCCAAGGGACAGACCTGCAAGTGCATTGTGTTAATGTTGGTAAGCCTTGGCTGTGCATACATGTTACATTGGGTTACTGGAGTGTGTAATGTACAATGCATACCGCCGAAATTCTTCGGGATGAGCTTGGTTGCAAGAAGTATGGGATTGTTGCCTTTTAACCCCATTAGTGAGCCCACGATGTGTGATGAACTTTCCAGTAGAGTTAGAACAATGGGGCGCGCAACCTAGTTAAAAAAGAAGGTAATCGTTAGTTACTCTGTCAAATAGTAGTTAAAGTGGAAAGGAAATGGCGGCGTTGACAAAGCGGTATATAAATAACGTAATATCGCGTTAATTTTTACGAACACGATTCATGTAAATACAATTGTGTGGGAAATATACATACTCTTGGTTAATGAGGACACATTCACGAATGTCGGTTAGTTTTGTCCTGTACACGTCTACGTGCAATTGGCCTTATCTCGGCGACCACCACATAATTATATACGTGTGGTACATTTGTTTTGCCATGGAAAGACTATTAGGTCTGTTTTTTGTAGTGTGAAGAAGTGTGCAAATGATTAGCATTAAATGAGTGTGTGGCTTGCCTATTCTTTCGTCACGAACCGATTTTGAGATCATGTCATTGCAATTCATGAATGGGAGCGGAGGATGGGTAATCTGTAACTCGTCGTCTTTCAATGGCGGATGTACGTTGCCCTTGATATGGTCCATTCGTGGGTCATGCCTGGGCTGTGTCGCATATATTCTGGCTTGATAGGTGCCACTATTGCCCCACCTATGCAATATTTTTTGTAAGGTAATAAGCTGTTCTCGAGCAGGTCTATCATATTGTTCCACAATGTCCCCAACGCTTTGTTTCCCTGCATGGCTAGCAGCACAACATTAATATTGACCTCAGACCTATGCAAACTGCAGTTGAACTGTAAACGGAGAAAATATGGCAAAACGGCAACATATTACAGGCTGAAATCGAGCCATGGCAATATTTCATTTAGCAATCGAGCAGCTGCAGTATTTACAGAAGAACGGGAGAAGTAGGTCATGGCCCGGGGAAAACCGGAACACATAGCCACATAGTACAACCATACAGTGAAATGGGGTAACAGCAAACATCTGCGCTTATCCAACAGTTCACAATAAAGCAAAATGGATGGTGGAACAAGAATTTTACAAATTGCAAATCATAGAGTAAAACACACCTGATTGTCACATATGACAACCTTCTGAACTCGTTTGCTGCATCTTGGTCCTTTGTCTCGTGCCATTTCTCCAATACAAGAATGTTGCACCTCCAGTTTAAGGTATGTGGATGGATGTCTGAAATGGGAAGTAAGTTTGCCATCACCTGTGATATACACTTTACATCGATTTCGATGTCTGCAACGACGTGTGATATTCTGTAATTTAATTAGCAAGTAAATTTTCGCGACCCTTGACATTTTCACCATAGAAAGGAAATTATGTAGTTTATGATTCATGTTTACATCCAAGTGGACGACAGAAGTGCAGTGTAATACCGAGCAATTCTAACACTGTACAATAGCGTATGTGCATGTGTTACGTCTGAGCAAAGTTATCGTGTGTTATAGATAAGATAAGTGTACATGTCTAAGAATAAATGCGAGGGAAAGGTGGATTTTTGTATAGTTTTATTATGGTAGTAGTAATAGTATTAATGAATGAAGCTTTTATTTTTGTTTTCAGCTGCTTATATATGTAGCGGTAAACTAATTCAAATTAATGGATAGTTTCATTAATAACAATTATGAATAATGACATTAATAACTACAAGTACCTAACATACGACTGCGATTCATTCATTACATTACAATGATGAGTGTGTACCCTCCAATCACTGGTTGTTTATGCGGTTTGTGAATTGCAACCCATACCTTATCATCATCATCACCATCATCTGTTGTTGTCGTTATTGTTGTTGTTGTCATGAAGAAGAGTGTTTGTTTGTTCAATTTGCCTAAATTCGGCGTCCATCGGTACATCTGGTTACCTTCTTAGTATCTCTTGGTACACCACATTTGTGGTTTTCGTTGTAGAGTGTAACCGTGCGATGTCGGGGTAAAATTAGTGTCTTCACGGCGGCGGATGTCCTAGCCCCTAGAAAAGCGCAGCGTAAAAGTTGTCCATGAGAGAATCTGAGACTCCGTAGTAAATTCCAACACGGTCCAATGTTTGTCCTTGGGCCTTGTTAATTGTCATTGCAAAGCATAACCGTCACGGGAATTGATACCTTTTGAATGGTATACGATTTCTTTAAACTTCGTTCGCGGACTCCAATGGTATACGTGTATTATGGTTGTCGACCAGCGGTAGGGCCCGTGGCAATCTCGGCTATAATAGTATATGCCCTCGTTCTCTGCATATTAACTGGTTCCATTCGAGAGGCCTTGGTGGGATGCAAATTCGTAGCAATATAACGGGGCAATTAACTTTTAGAGTGAGCACGTGTGGGGGGAGGCCACTTGGATTTAGAGTATTCAGGAAGTCTTCGTAATCACCTTGGTGCTGTGGATCGAGGGCAATGTCAGTACTTGTGTACGAAAGAGGATCACCGGGCATTTTTTGAAGCATCGAGTCGTTGATATCGTCAACACAGCTATTGGTTGGAGCCAATAATGCTCGGTCAATAATAGAGTAGGGATCGGTCGCGAATAAGCTAACATCAGGGTAAACAAAAGCAATCAACTTATCCAGGGATAGAGTTTTGCTCGTGTAAGGGATGGTCATTTCAACGGGTAGCGTGATTTTCCCATCTTCATCTTCCGGTTCCGTTCCGTTACCGATCCGGAGCAGGTAAGCACTGAATCTGGGATCAAGGTTTGCGCGCATATTTTCTGTGAGAGTTATCTTTCGAAATGTCTGCCAAAGTGGGGAGCTGATGAGACTGGAGTCTATCTGCTCGAGCCTCGTTGAGTTTGTCACGACGGGCAGTACCTGCCTAAAGTCCCCTCCAAACACGACAAGTTTCCCGCCGAATGGTCGTTCTACACCTGTTATGTCCTGGAGCATGTCGGAGAAAGCCTCAATGGATTTCCTATGGGCCATAGGTGCCTCATCCCAAATAATCAATTTAGCCTCGATGAGCAACCGAGCCAAACAATTACTCTGCGATATTCGTTGACCGTGATTCATCATTTGTGCAAAGAGTGAAGCGCGAATGGCGATTACGCCACTGGTAGGACCGAAGGCGCAATACCAGATGTAGGTGTGGCAATGGCCACATGCCACTTGCGCCCGTAAGGCGACCAATATTGTCCGATATAAGAAGGTCTTTCCGGTCCCGCCGGGACCGTCAATGAAGAAATATCGAGGTTCTGTGCCATTAAGCGCCCCATTATGGCATCGTATGCGAATGCTTGTTGTGTATTCAGTTTGGTAACATTACTCACATCCTCCTCATTCACAGGAATGTTTCTCTCATATTCTATCTCCTTCCCTGGGTGCAATTGCCGGCATACGATGTCTGCATCAGGTCCCAATCTGTATGCATTCAAGCTCTTACCCATATCATCTAGAAGATGCAGCAAATCCACAAGGCCCCTTTTACTCGGGCTTAACACAGGGTTTTCCATTGCACGTTGTTGGTGTACGTAATCCTCACAAAGCGAGGATGAGTATCTCTCCCACAAATGGCGGGGATTCGATGGTGAACAGTACACAAGAATTGACGCGAGCGGATGGCGTAGGCGGCGCGGCATCGATAGGTAACGCAACCGTCTGAGCAGCGAAGCAAGTCAAGATCGATCGCAAGGAGGCCTCGTTGCAATGCCGCTTCGCGGGCGTCGGATACATATGTGCGTTGAAAGTCAACAAATCATCAAATGACCCGGCCCACGTGCATTGTTAAGAAGCGGCGTAGGTAGTATCGCTCACGCGCCGGCTTGGTGAAAGCGGACACTATCGCCCGACAACTACCCCTCTCTTACGTCGAGTCCACAGTCTCTTTCGAGAATCCCATACGAAATGACTCGGAAACTCCTTATACAGGCACACTAGGGCAATAGCATTCTCATCAAATGTGTTCATGTAGAAGAATTGTGTTAGCATCGTCTTATGCAAGAGCAATTGCTTGCAACGGAGGCAAGATCTTGATAAGCCTTAAATGTTATCGGATAGTCATTAGGCAAATGTAAGCGCAAAGCAATCAACTGCTGGATGTATTTCAAACAAGGGAATGAATACAAGCGCCACGCGACTTGGGCGGCGAAACCCACTGCCATACGGTACTCGGTAATTTCATCGGTGCTTTTATCGGTTCTATCTTAAAGCGCCACTTGGTGAGGCCCTTTATAAATGTACTTGTACAAATACTTCACCGACTTCACCGTTGAGCATATCTCTATGTTAATGTGACAGTCGTATTTCTGCAACAGGTAAGGATTGTACGGTACGACCCATCGATTGTCAATTCTATGTCCCCGAACCACTGCAGTCACACCGGTATCACGTCGCCTGTATAATGGATAGCTGTCCTCACCATGGGTCGTATGATCAAGGAAACCACGGGGATACTTATTCTTACATTTTCTTCCGCGCATCTGAGGGGTTCCCCGTGTTTAGTGAGCGCGAGGACCATGAATCATATGCCCAACCACCAATGAGTACAAGTGTGCATCCTTTTACGGATCTGGAAGCTCTGCACTAATATACCGATCGTAAGCCTCGGGGTTCATAGGCCGACCAGGGTCCATAATCATCAATAGATGAATGTGGGGAAGACCACGCTTTTGAAACTCTATAGAGTAGACAAGCGCATTTGGGGTGCCAAAAATCTTATCCGTAGAAGCTCTTTTTAAGCATCTCGACTTTTGCCTTGAACACGCGTGCTAGAAGATCAGGCTGTTACGAGGCGGTTCACGAGTAGGAGATACATGGTTATCTCCCTCCGGGAGGGTTACATGTCATAGTCAAGAAGAAATGCGGTTTACCAAAGCGTTGAACCGGCGACATCGCATCCATATATCGTTTCTTCATGTCCCTAGGGCCACCCATGAATGAAGAAGGCAGGATGACCTTACGGCCGACATCAGCTCCGATAGTACCCCCGGTATTTAGGCGCCGACTATTCCTGGAGACATTCCGTTCTTATCTGATGCTGTTCTTTCCGCAAATATTCGAGCCTAGACGATTCAACCTTCACAAACATATCCACTATGTATTGCTGAAACAGCCTACCAGTGTGAAGCAGACCAGATCTATCTTTATCTCGAATTTGAAGTTTGTAGATATATCATGCGCGCGACCGCGATATTGCGCTTCCGAACACCGGCATTTAATGCTTCAAAAAATATGGTGAAGCATGTAAGTAACCGGCCAAGGCAAAGGAATACTGGAATAAAGTACAAAAACATTGCATACCTTCTTCCTCAGCATGGACAAGGTCATCTGGACCCGATACAACAGCAACGGATGATGACAGGTCAGAACGGCACACGTATGCACGTTTTCTCCAGTTTGGAGCAAGTTTCTCAATGCCAAAATGCCAGCCGCCTTCCCCTTTGACAAATAGCAAGGGATATTGCAGAGGGTCAGAGCAAGCGAAGTTGTGAGATATCCGCAGCGGCCGTGCATCACGCGCGCATAGATTTGAATGTGGCCTTTGGGGTTGTACTCACTCTCATCGTCCAAGGAAAGAATAGCGAAACATCGTGCGATGTCGGCTCATTAACGCTACCCGATCAAGTTTGGGGAGTTAACCAAGCAGATTCTATGGCCTTATGGTCTCCATATCACTAATTTGCCTTAAGAAGCGTACATAAGGATTGACACTAAGTATGCTCATCAACTTTTGCATTAAACCTCTACGAAGTTTAAGTAGAAAGCATAATCTGTTGCTCAGTTCAACATCCGGATCGTAGAAGTATAATTGCAAATTCGGGAGGCTCATCGACGGCATGCAAGCAGGGTAGTTGATGATAGACCTTACATGTCACGGAGAAGGTATATATGCCTTTCTTGTTCTTCGTTAACTCCGAATTTATTTTCGCGAGAGACGTCGTGAAAGCGAGGTTGTTGTTGTAACTACGCACATACCTCCGAACTCAAGCGATTCGGATCGAGCGGCGTGAGCAGCGTATCTGAAGAAAGTGGCATCTCTGTGGGAACTAAGGCGATCTCGCCCTCGAGCAAATGAGAAAGAGGGGCTCACGAAAAAGCGTTTGGCAAGCGGTAAGAGGCGTCAGTGCCACAGGCAAGGAACTATACAAGGGAGGATCGGAGGGGCGGGAGGCGAGCACAAGAGTAGATACCGCCGAGCAACACCATGAGCATGTCTCGCAAAAGGATACACAAGAGGATCTATGGCGGCACGTCCACGGCTGCGTGGGTAGGATGAGGGCACTACAAGAGCCACTCTCAATAAACAGAACAGAGCCAGCTACAGGTTGGTATCGTTTTGCACCTGAAGCAGACGTTTCTCCCAACTGAAAGGTAGAGGAGCAGACGGGAGATGGGTTTGGTGTACCACCCATACTGCGTGGATGTGCCTGCAAGTAGCGCTCACGTTTACGCTTGAGCAATGCTTCTTTTTTCGCAGGATCCATCAAGGCATATGCCTGGCGCTTCTTCGCATTCTTCTCATCCTTTTTACGTCGGTCCATGATCTTGTAGATACAGGAGAGTAAATCAGGAGGACAAGGCATCAAACTCTAAATAACCTAAAGTAAAACTAACCCCTCCAAACACTAAAAGCGAAGCGAGACCACGATTTGAGGGCTGCTTGTAGCAAGCGACTCCAATACAATAAAACCCGACAAATGAACACACGACAAGCTAAAAGGGTAAATCACATGACTTAAGCGACATTGCGGGAAATCACTCCCAAAAGGAAGAGAATAGAAGTTAACGCAACACATCGGAGACGAAGGCAAGCAAGCTGGAAGACCCCGAGAGTATGGGACCATGAAATCCAAACACAGGCAGGCGCAACACTAATCATGCAAACCTAAAAACCAGGCATTCATGGATGGATACCGTAAATGGAACCCCACAAGCGGTAGCAAATCACATCACGAAGAATATTAACCGGACACGCGGCAACAACCGAAAGGACACGGACAAAAGCAACCTTTGGAAACACGAAGGAGGCAGCGGCCCGAAAGCAACGAAGGCATGAATGCAAAATATCATGAAAATCAACCATCTCGAAAGGAGCACATACCTCCGCACGGATGAATGCCTATAAAGCAACCACAATGAATGCCGCCGTAAGATTTAACCGCACAATCAACGCCATTGGCAAAAGCAAACACGAAAGTCATGTCACGATGAAAGGCATACACAGCGGGGAAAATCACATCCAATCAGCAGACGGTATCTTGCCGAGATTACAACACCGTAAAACTTCCAAAAGGTCGATTATAGCGGAAGATCAGGCCATGGGAATTAGACTTCCCAACTAATCAATTCACATAGCCACACGGACCAACAACACCAAAACCCCAACAAATCATGCAACACCAGAAAGAGATTCATCTAAAAACCCAATAACACAAGTTTGAAATCAAAACCCCAAGAAAACCAGTAGCAATTGGAACAAGAAGTGAAAACAATAAGTTGAAAAAGAAGAAGGACCAGTATTCAACCTGGCAAAGAACTAACAAAAACAAAACCAAATATTTTCATAATAATGTTTGAGAGGAAAGCTCACACACAAAAATAGGACCACCAAAGGAATTCAACATCATTAATTACACCAAAGCATACACACAGCGAAATAAAATTACATGGGAAAGATTATAACCGAAAAACGGTTATGGATACCCAAGCAATTGAATCAAGCTTTAAAATCCAAAATACTTCAACCAAAGTTATATTTCAATATCCACATGATTGAGTTATTGTGAAAGAAGTATTTAATATGAAAAATGATTCAAATAAGGTCCAACAAAATCATATACAAGCTAAAGATTTTCATCCTCTAAATAAGTGTGCTTTACCAGTAAGGTTATATTCCAAATTCTATATAAAATCATGTTTTGGGAGAGAACTAAATATTTACAAAAGGAATCACACTTTATTTGGATTATATAAGTGGAATATGCATCAGTATCCCAAAAACCACTTCTCCGAAAATCAGATAAGCAATGGCAAGTGTTTTTACAATGTCATGAATTTACAATATATCATAAATAATACTAAACACATAAAGGAGAATCTTAAACACATAAATATATTCCTTTGCAATAAGGATATTTCCAGTCAAATAAATGCACAAGAAACAAAAACCCCATGGGAAAGTATGCTTTACAAAAACAAACATTTTGCAAGAAAAGATTACACCCAAATAAGCCTAACAGATAACACCCCAACCCCAACAATGCATGCAAGAGCCAAGGTTAAGTTTATAATATATATAACACCCAAATCCAACAACGCATGCAAGATCAAAGCTTCAAGCATTGTTCGTGTTTGGCAGCAAATGCTTGCTGATAAGGTTAGTTCAATAAACATAGAGTTTGCATCAGTAGAAGTGATATGGATGTTTATGTTGATAGCAAAATCTTCTTTCGATTAGGCATTTAAGCGGTCGACAATGCATGAGCAAAATTGGTTTTAAGCACAACACGGGCTTACATGAATGGAATGCGACAAGTCTTTGTATTCGGTATTAAGCACACCAAATACATTAACCAACTTAAGAACGCCCTACAAACACAACAATGAAACTCGACCAAGCAGGCGAGCAGAATGAGCATCAAATAAAGCCATTGGATCAAGAACTTACGAAATTAGGATCGGGGCGAAACCGAAGCAAGAAAACCACAAACAACGGTGCAAACCGTGCTCAATTTGCTAATGAAAGTGCTATAACGAGTGCTCGGCGTAAAACCAACCCCACCACCCCAACATAAGTGTATATATAGACACCACACGAAGGTGGTATTCAATCCCAGTGCAATTGCCACGGAGAGCGACCACCATTGGGGAGACAAGGGCGGTGAAGCACTACCGTGGAGCAGCTCGGTCTGAAATCGAAAATGGCAAAGACGGACATTCATTGGCGGGTGTAATCTCAATTGGAGAAGCAAACGGCAACACATCAAAGATAAACGACGTCGTTTTGCAACCGAATGGAGCAAAAAAAAATTAGGAAAAGGGCGACCACTAAAAGACAAAAGTGGTCGACCCAATTCTACGACATTTAATAAAAACATACTAAATAGAAGATATAAAAAGGCACTATTCACATTCAGAGGCATAATCATATATATATCATTGAAGGAAAAAAAAACTCTGCTGTTACTTCTTGGAGGCAATATATTCCATGGCTGCTAGAGCCAATATTTTAGTTTCATATTAGCTATTTTCATCACAATTTTAATTTCTAGAATACTAGTTTAAATCTCTTGGTGTATTTTGATTGGAAAAAGCTCAACATCAAGATGAGTCACCTCCATTGAAGCTCACCGGAGATGAAAGCAAGCTTGCCTTTGCAACTCATCGGTTGTGAACGGTGACGTAATATTCTAGTTTTATTTTGTTTTTTATTCTGATTGCTATGAATGCTAAATTAAATATGTTAGTATTTGTAGTAATGAGTAGCTAAATTTGTAACTAGCCTAGACATTGTAGTTGAACTAATGGCTCTCTTTTGGTTGATCGTATGATGATTCTGTTATGTATGTTTATTTTCGACTGTGTTGAAGCTTTTTCTACTTGTATTGATTGCTTGTTTGTATTGGAGTAATTAACCAATACTAGCACACCCACACTTAATGGATACCGAACGGAGATATTAGGTGTGAGAACGAGGTAGAGAAACCCGAAGGTAAAGTTGACCGTTTCTGGAGTTCAATTTCTTATCTGGGGAATGAACTAGTTTGTACTCATGATTTTATCATGTCAAATCATTAGGTCTAGGGTCCTTAGACCAAGGAGGAGGCATAGAACAATTTCGTACACTTTTTTTTTTAGAAACTTGTAATTTTATTAATAAAGAACAACAAAAGTTTTTGCCATCCATGGCCTCCTCACACCTAAGATGTCATCAATGTGTTACCCCACCTCCTTAAAGCCCTGGTCCGAAAAACCCAGTGTGGGAAAAATCGGGTGACAGGGAAAGAGTATGGGCCAAACACATTATCAAAAACAACCAAGCAAAGGAAAATACAACGAAATAAAAAGAAAACCATGTATATCCTAACCCTAAGAAAACATTTATCTTCCACCATAGCAGCACGTCAAGTAATCAAAGGTCAAATTCAAAACATCAGCAATCAGGCCAGCTTCTTGTAGGACTCCATGATGTAAGAAAGAGCAGCAACTATGACTATTTGTTACCCAGGCAATAATCCACTGCAGTCGTGGTGCAATATATCCCTCTAGCTGCACATAAACTCATCTTAGCCAGGATCTGCCATGAACAGGAGCAAAAACATATGATTTGCTCATATAAAAGAGAGACATGACACTGAAAATGAAGAAAAAAGAGAGACAATTCCATACACTCGTATGAGGGGAAATTGTTAGAATAAGAGTACACTGTTTCACACACTTGATGACGGTTAAAATGGTCTATCCTACGACATCAATATTCTATCCATTATGAGCTAAAAATAGTTGTTTCGACCTATAAATATGAACCATTTGAGTTGAATATCATATGTCGGGTTCGTGAGTCGAGAAATCTGCACTTAGCGTCTATTTTCCCTATTTCGATATTATTTCATGTATTATTTGATGATTTTAAGGATACGAAATATTGGGCTAAGCATGATGGAAGAATCTAGTCTGGTTTGAACGAAAGGATTGGGCATAGGGTATTCTAGAAGCATCCAATTTATGTCGGTTGAAGAAAAAAGACAAAAGTACCCCCGGTAACCCGGGAGGCGGTGCCGACATACCGAGGTCCCAGAAGCTTCCGAAACACGTTTTCTTGGATGAGGGGTCGAACTAGATGTTCCTAAGTCGGTTTAGATAGCTATAAATAAGAGGCTTCGCCTCAGAATTCAATGTAAAAATAGTACCATACAATTTACAAGCACTATGCAATAAAAAGTTCTTTGTTCTTTATTTTATTTATTTTATGAGTTCTGGTCGGAGAGACGACAGAGTCGCCGCCTAGGGAGAGGTCCGAGGGAGATCTACGCTCGTATTTGAGGGTATAATTTTCTGTCTTTTCCAAGATGTAGATTTATCGTTGTTCTATTCGACTAGTATGTTTTAATTGCTTATTTAGTTTAATTATGTAGTAGTTAGTTTATTTTACCCTATGTGTTATAGATCTGATTCGTTGGTGAAGAAATCATGGAATAGTAGTTGAGTTCTTCAGATATGCGACGGTCTATATCGCTAGATCTGAATACCTAGTAAATTACTAATTCATGATAATCGGCGCCAGCTACGTTGATCGATAGATTTAATCTACATGTTTTTACCTGTTCAACTATTTGCATGTTATCGTAAATTAACCCGAAGGTATGTTAGTGAATTGTTAATTAGGACAATATCTAGAATGGACCCTAGGAACGTGCTGATCAATGTCGACAGCTGTCTAGGCGGATTTGCGGTATGAGTTAGCGCTCAATATCGACAGCTCTAGTTTTTTTATGTGTATGGGCTATTACGGACCAATTAAGGAGGGTAGGTTGTGTATAGATTGTCTACTTCCAATGTCGGAGTAGATAGGGTTAGTAGTAGTGTCCGTAGCTGAATATTGAATAAATTCACCAATGGGGAGGACTGTTGCATGTGTGGGGGGAATAACTAATTACTTATAATTGAACTAATACATTAGAAAATCTAGTCTGCTTCATTGAACTTGCATAATCTTGCTAGTTGATTGTTATCAATTTTACTACTGTCTATATTATAGTTGGTCGTAGACCGTTATCGTGACAAGCTCAGTCTTGATAATTAGACGTTCTTATGAGTCTCTGTGGGATCGACATTGATTTGCCAGTACTCTACTATGATAGACTTAGTGCTATTGCTAGCAAGTGCTTTGCACGCGATCAATATTTTTGGCAGCGTTGCCGGGGACTCGTGTCAAGAATACTTTTTGTTTAAGATTGAGTTTGATGTATATATTTGAGTTTGTTTAATTGAGTTTTTTTTATTGTCTTTTTATACTAGAGTCATACAGTGTCGATTTTGTTAAAATCTGAAAAACAAAAATACAACCGGTATACCGGAGGTTACCTACGGTAAACGGAGGGTCCTAATTTTTCCAGAATTATTTTTGTTAGTTCAGAGTCAGGTCATTAGTCAGATTCTATATTTTTGTGTCTGCCAGGCGTGTGTAACAGCCGGCGAGGCAAGTTACTAGACTTTTTATTTTCTTTTTATGACTCGTAGTATGCTACATATAGTTTGGCTGCCAAACTCGAGAGATTCAAAAATTTGCTAGACAAAAGAGAAAGGAAACTC
The DNA here is from genome assembly GCA_026214975.1 of Gentiana macrophylla. Lineage (NCBI taxonomy): Eukaryota > Viridiplantae > Streptophyta > Magnoliopsida > Gentianales > Gentianaceae > Gentiana > Gentiana macrophylla. The sequence continues at coordinate 51,687,229 of CM047817.1, forward strand.
GAGAGAGATCTGTTAGGCTGGAGGACGACGTGAGTACGCACGAAGGAGATCACAGTGAGAGGGAAGAAGAGGTTCCACCATTGGAAGATATAGAGACCAACATGGCACAGAATGGATAGAATGGAGCATGAGTTGTGGTACAAGAAGATAGGAGAACTCTATAGATTTATGCAATGCCAACGATTGAGCAATTCGTACCAGCAATTGTTCAACCTGAGGATACAACTGAGGTATTTCACCCTAAACCGAATGTTATACAATTGGTGACTAATTACACTACCTTTCACGGAGTAATGAACGAAGATCCTAGTGTACACATCACCAACTTTCTAGAAATAGTCAACACGGTTAAGCCAACAGGAGTGCCGGAAGATAATATCTAGTTGAAATTGTTTCCATTCACTTTAAAAGATAAAGCGAAGATATGGTTATTGTCTCTAGCGCTAGGATCGATCCAGTCATGGACCGATCTGTTGCAGAAATTCAGGAATAAGTACTGCCCACCTGGGAAGTCACTGCAGATGAGACATGAGATTATGAACTTCAAACAAAAACCCACTGAAACCTTTGAGGAAGCTTGGGAAAGATTTAAGGAAGCACATAGGAGATGCCCTCACCATGATATCACTTTGCTTGTACGAATGCATAGTTTCTATCATGGATTGCGGCCAAGTGAACAAATGAGAGTTGATGCATTAAGCTACAGATGTTTTGCGTTGCTATCACCTAAAGAAGCCGAAGAGAAGTTGGATCAAATCGCACTAACATGTCAATGAGGAACACATCAAGTTGAAACTGCCAAAGTAGCTGAAGGCGTATTTGGAGAAGATACTTCTCAAAAGATCTTATATCAGCTAATGGCAATGAATGAAAAGATAGATGGTATGCAAGATCGCAAATCCAAGGTTGAGAAAGTACAAGATATAGAAGCAACCAACACTGAGGACGTGAACTATATAGGAAGGTAAGAAAATCCTTATGGGGGTGGATATCACCCAGGTTCTCATGACCATCCTGGTTTTAGACTAAGTGACCCTACTGGGGGTTATTGACAAAGTGATTCTAACGGTGGAGAAAGACCGAGACAAGCTAGTGGATTTATGCCTCAATTCAACAAGTCCGGTGGTTGGGAAGCAGCCATGGATAAAATGAGCTCAACTGTGACCGACAGGGTCAATCAACTTATGAAATGCATGACTGAGCTGAATACAAACTTCACCACATATTGTCAGAAGAATGATACAAGACTGACCAATCAAGAAGCATTAGTGAAGAATCTGTCGCACCAAGTGGGGCAGATTGCAGAACAAGTGTCAATCCGTCCTTGGGGAGGATTTCCAAGTAATACTGAGAAGAATCCGAAGGACATGAATGCAATCATGACTAAAAGCAGAAAGGAACTGCCTGGACCAGGTATACCACTATCCAGGAAGAATCAGAAAGCAGTCAGCAGCAGAACGTAGCAGAATCTGGAGAAAAAGAGGGGCTGGTAACCCGGGACACTACTCCGGTAAACAGGGAGTCTGAAAATTCAGCAGACAAGCAGGCAGAGTAGCAGCAGTCAACAGGTAAATCTTCACGAACTGTAACTATTAATCCTACTACTTTACCCTATCCCCCTAGGAAATATAAGCCGTATAATGATGATGCGCGTTATAAAAAGTTTATATAGATGTTTAAAAAGTTTCTAGTAAATATACCTTTGGTAGAAGCTCTGGCTGGAATGCCAAAGTATGCAAAAATTTTGAAAGAAGCGATCTCTACAAAGAGGAAATTGTTGGACCTTGAGACTATTTGCCTTAACGAGGAATGCTTAGCAGTTTTGCAATGCAAACTGCCTCCCAAGTGTAAAGATCCTGGGAGCTTCCTCATACCATGCACAATTGGGGGAGTATGCCTTAACAAAGCATTGTGTGATCTTGGAGCCAGTGTCAATCTGATGCCACTCTCCATCTTTCATAAATTTGGCATGAAGGAGTTAAATGAGACATCTATAACCCTTCAATTAGTAGATAGGTCAATGAAGCAACCATGTGGAGTGGTGGAGGATGTTTTGGTAAAAGTTGATAAGTTTTTATTCCCTGTAGACTTTGTGGTGCTAGACATGGAAGCTAACCACGATGTTCCTCTAATCTTAGGATGACCTTTCCTAGCTACAAGCAAAACATTGATAGATTTTCATAAGGGTGAGCTGATTCTGAGAGTGAATGAGGACAAAGCAGTGTTCAATGTGATGAATTCAATGAGATATGCTTAAGATGAAGGAGAAGCATGCTACATGCAAGATTCCATAGACAAACTTTTGATGGAATTATATCAGCAACTGGCAGTAGACCCTGAAGTAGCTGAGAGTTTGCTCCTGAAGGAAGGATAAAGCTATGACGAAACCTGGCCTGGGTGTAGCATAGGTCAAGTGCAAGAAATAGAGCCTATATCTTCTGTGGATTTAGGAGGAACCGTTCATAGACCTTCGTGGCACAAGTTCTTTTACTTGCAATTGACTGGTAAGCTGTTAAGATCATCATTAGAAGAGCCACCAAGAAACTTAATGTTGAAACCTTTGCCATCTCACCTGAAGTACGTGTACTTACAAGATGATACTCTTCCTCTTATAATTTCAACATCATTATCATCTTTAGAGGAGGAGAATCTCTTAAGAGTACTAAGAGAGCATAATGGAGCGTTTGGGTGGACGATCGCATATATTAGAAGAATAAGCCCATCAGTGTGCATGCATAAGATCTCTGTAGATCCTGAGAAGAAAGCAGTAGCACAACCACAAAAGAGGTTGATGCCACAAATCAATGATGTTGTTAAGGAAGAAATCATAAAGATGTTGGAGATGGGAATCATTTTCCCTATAGCAGATAGTGAGTGGGTAAGCCCGATTCATGTGGTGCCCATGAAAGGAGGATTCACTGTCCAACCTAATGAGTTTGATGAGTTAATCCCTGAGAGACTAATTACTGGACATCGAGTTTTCATTGACATTAGGAAACTGAATGATGCAACTCGTAAAGATCATTTTCCGCTACCATTCATTGATCAGATGTTAGAAAGATTAAGCGGTCATGCGTTTTATTGTTTCTTAGATGGATATTCTGGTTACTATCAGATCCATATTGCCCTTGAGGACCGTGAGAAAACAACTTTCACATGTCCCTATGGAACATTTGCGTACAATCGCTTGTCTTTTGGGTTATGTAATGCACCAGCAACATTCCAAAGGTGCATGATGTCGTTATTTGCGGACATGGTGGAAGATTTTCTAGAGATTTTCAGGGATGATTTCTCTGTATTTGGAGATAGATTTGATAAATGCTTGGACAATTTGAGTAAAGTGCTGAAGAAATGTGAAGAGACCAACCTGGTACTTAACTGGGAAAAATGTCATTTCATGGTTATAGAAGGCATAGTGTTGGGTCATAGGATTTCAAGGAAAGGAATGGAAGTTGATCGAGCAACGAAAGAGGTGATAGAGAAGTTACCCCCTACAATGAACTTAAAGACGTTGCGAGCCTTTCTTGTCCACGCAGGATTTTATAGGAGGTTTATCATGGACTTCTCTAAAGTTTCTAGACCTTTGACTGAATTACTTGCAAAAGATCTACCTTTCGTATTTGGAGAAGGATGCAAGAAAGCATTCAACACATTAAAGCAAATGATTATAACCGCACCAATTCTGGTAGCACCAGATTGGAACAAATCTTTTGAGCTTATGTGTGATGCAAGAGACACGGCAGTTGGAACAGCCTTGGGACAAAATGAGGATTAAATCTTTAAGCCTATTTATTATGCCAGTCGTACCCTTAACAGTGCCCAGAGGAATTATGCGACTACAGAGAAGGAACTCCTAGCTGTCATATTTGCGTTTGACAAGTTTCGACACTATCTCATAGAATCGAAAGTCACGGTATTCACTGACCATACAGCTTTGAAATACCTTCTAACCAAGCAAGACTCCAATCCAAGATTTTTAAGATGGATTCTACTCTTACAAGAGTTTGATGTTGAGATTAAAGATAAAAAGGGATCTGAGAACCAGGTGGCTGATCACCTGTCAAGATTAACTTTGCTGGAAGAAGAACAACTGACTGGGATCAGGGAAAGCTTTCCTGATGAACAACTTTTTTCCCTCTCAGTGGTAGCTTGTATTGAATCTCAGACCAGACATCATACATCAAGAGTGGGCATGGTATACCCTTGGTTTGCTGACATTGTCAATTATTTAGCAGGATAGTACCTACCACCAGTGTTCAATAATGCAGATAAGAAGAAGTTTTTCACATATCTGAAGTATTACCATCGGGATGATCCTAACCTATACAAATTGTGCCCTGATGACATTCTTAGGAGATGCGTCCATGATGACGAGATTCTAAGTATTTTTCACATGTGTCATGCTAGAGAGGCTGGAGGTCACTATGGACTGAGACAAGGCAAAGACAAAGGTCTGCAGTGTGTGGATTCTATTGGCCAACAATTCATAAATCTGCTTATGAGTTTACAAGATCATGTCATTCCTGTCAAATGACCGGTAATATTTCTAAGCGAAATGAGATGCCACTGCAGAGTATCTTAGAAGTGGAGGTATTCGAGGTTTGGGGAATCGATTTTGTTGGGCCATTCACATCATCAGAATCAATTCGTTACATCCTGATAGCAGTTGATTATGTTTCCAAATGGGTGGAAGCAGTGGCTTCCCCTACTAATAATGCCAGGGTTGTCCTGAGGTTTCTTAAGAAGAACATTTTGACGAGGTTTGGTGTGCCCAGAGCCATAATTAGTGACGGATGGAGTCATTTTTGTAATAGGTTGTTTGAAAAATTGATGATGAGATATGGGGTTAGACATAAATTATAACAGCATATCACCCCCAGACGAGTGGACAAGTAGAAGTCATGAACAGAGAGATTAAGAGAATCTTAGAGAAGACTGTGAATCCCACAAGGAAAGATTGGTCTTTGAAATTAGATGTACAGAACAGCTTATAGGACCACGATTGGTATGTCACCATACATGATAGTATTTGGAAAAGCATGTCATTTACCAGTAGAACTCGAGCACCGAGTGCTGTGGGCTACAAGGCTTCTAAACATGGATGAGGATTTAGCCAGTGAAAAGAGAATGCTAGAGTTGAATAGATTGGAGGAGTTTAGACTTCAAGCATATGAGAATGCAAGGATTTATAAGGAAAGAATGAAGCGTCTGCATGATAAGAAGATTTTGAACCACACATTTCAAGTGGGAGATAAAGTGTACAACTCGCGTCTTCGTCTTTTTCCTGGGAAATTGAAGTCTAGATGGTATGGACCACGTGTAGTCACGAAAGTCTACAATTCAGGTGCATGTGAAGTTAGACATGAATACTCTAGGCAAACTTTCATAGTTAACGGCCACAGGCTGAAACATTACCTGGAGCACATCTATAACCCTGAATTGGAAGTCTTTGTTTTGAAAGAGCCAGAATATTAATGAAGGAGCCCTATTAGTACCGTCGAGTTGACGATGATAACCTCCGAACTATTTCTAAACCCTTATTTATTGCTTTTGTTTATTTAGGTTATTTTGAGTCAATAAACTAACATGGCAATCGCAAGGTTTTTTTCATCACATATATCTTCATCCATCTGGCTAGAGATATATGTGGTTTTTTCCTTCACGATTCTCATGTGATACCCTCGTAAAAGTTTTCACGTCTTGCTTAGGCCGATAATAGAATAAAGTGGCTTAAACTGTTTTTGCGCATTCCTCTGGTATGCACAATTACCGCCACATTCGGTGTATTACCAGCTTTAATGAGTTGCCCTTGGCATGTTACTCACAGGTTTTGGAAGAATTTTGTAAAGCAGGTAATAACTTGGAAGAGGAATAACCTTGGAGCTAATGATTCTGCTCCAGGATTCATTTTCACTCAGCCGAAATTTCTATAGCAAAGTAACTTTTCTTTTCTTTATTATTAGTCATTGGGGACAATGTGTATAATAAGTCGGGGGTAGGCGTCTTAGCTAGGTAATCGAAAAAGGGATATTTTTGAAAAGGGATATTTTTGAAAATTTTAACAGTGTTTTTAGCTTGCTTATTGCACGTTTTCGAGTAAGGAATCGGTAGAAAATAAGCCCAAGTTCAATTTGAAGTGAGCTATAGCATGTTCAATTTAGTATGGAAGAACGAGCATATGTTGTGTTGCGTGAAGTAGTCACTTATTAATTATTATTCTATGATTGCAATCAATATTTGAGCACATAATCTGAGTGAGAAGTGTTTAAGATCAGATGATGAATTGTTTGAACCGGGAATCATTATTTGTCTGTCTATATACTTTACCAAATTGTTGTAAGACAAGGGAAGCAACTTGGATGACGAAAGGTGACCGGGACAAACGGGCTTGTGAGAGAGAGAGAAAAAAATAGTGAGGAAATCTGCCAGAAAAAAAGAAAAATGAAAAAAAAAATGAAAAAATAGATTTGTAATAAAGGCAGTGAGGGAAGCGAACTCATGTAAAAAGGGCACGACCCTCGCGCAAAAAGAAACAAACAAGGACTTAAGAGCGATGCTCAGTCCCTGAGTCCGCCTGACCCAATTACGGTACCATGTGTAACCAAGTCTGAAAGCAAGATGAGCGAGTGTATGCACAAGCAAGTTAAGATTGTGTGGTTAATACAACTTAATTCTCCTCACATACACACTATCATGACTGATTTTTCACACGACACATTGATGCGTGATATGTAGTGATTAAAGGGGTGCTTATGGATTGTGGCTTGATGTATGTTTCTACTGGAAATCTTTATCGAATATGTGGTAGTTAATGGGGATTGTTCTTGGAGGTACATTCCGCCTTGATACTCTGCTCGCAAAAGGCTAGTGGGGGGTAGTTGATGATGGTTAAAATGGTCTATCCTACGGCATCAATATTCTATCCATTATGAGCTAAATATAGTTGTTTCGACCTATAAATATGAACCATTTGAGTTGAATATCATATGTCGGGTTTGTGAGTCGAGAAATCTGCACTTAGCGTTTATTTTCCCTATTTCGATATTATTTCGTGTATTATTTGATGATTTTTAGGATACGAAATATTGGGTTAAGCATGATGGACGAATCTAGAGTGGACTGAACGAAAGGATTGGGCCTAGGGTATTCTAGAAGCATCCAAGTTAAGTCGGTTGAAGAAAAAAGACAAAAGTACCCTCGGTAACCCGGGAGGCGGTGCCGACTTACAGAGGTCCCAGAAGCTTCCAAAACGCGTTTTCTTGGACGAGGGGTCGAACTAGATGCTCCTAAGTCGGTTTAGATAGCTATGAATAAGAGGCTTCGCCTCAGAATTCAATGCAACAATAGTACCATACAATTTACAAGCATTATGCAATAAAAAGTTCTTTGTTCTTTATTTTATTTATTTTATGAGTTCTGGTCGGAGAGATGACGGATACACCGCCTAGGGAAAGGTCCGAGGGAGATCTACGCTCGTCTTCGAGGGTATGATTTTTTGTCTTTTCCAAGATGTAGATCTATCGTTGTTCTATTCGACTTGTATGTTTTAATTGCTTATTTAGTTTAATTATGTAGTAGTTAGTTTATTTTACCCCATGTGTTATAGATCTGATTTGTTGGTGAAGAAATCATGGAATAGTAGTTGGGTTCTTCAGATCTGCGATGGTCTATATCGCTAGATCTAAATACCTAGTAAATTACTAATTCATGATAATCGGCGCCAGCTACGTTGATCGATAGATTTAATCTACATGTTGTTAGCCTGATCAACTATTTGCATGTTATCGTAAATTAACATGAAGGACTGTTATGTGTTAATTAGGACATTATCTAGAATGGACCCTAGGAACGGACTGGTCGATGTCGACAGCTGTCTAGGTGGGTTTGCAGTATGAGTTAGCGCTCAATATCGATAGCTCTAGTTCTTTATGTGTATGGGCTATTACGGACCAATTAAGCAGGGTAGCATGCGTATAGATTGTCTACTGCCATTGTCGGAGTAGATAGGGTTAGGAGTTGTACCCGTAGCTAAATAATGAATAAATTCACCAATGGGGAGGACTGTTGCATGTGTGGGGGGAATAACTAATTACTCATAATTGAACTAATACATTAGAAACTCTGGTCTGCTTCGTTGAACTTGCATAATCTTGCTAGTTGATTGTTACCAATTTTACTACTGTCTATATATTATAGTTGGCCGTAGACCGTTATCGTGACAAGTTCAATCTTGATAATTAGACGTTCTTACGAGTCTCTGTAGGATCGACCTTGATTTGCCAGTACTCTACTATGATAGACCTAGTCCTATTTCTAGTAAGTACTTTGCACGCAATCAACACTTGGACACCCTTAATAGGCCGAGTGATCACATCCTTGAAATTGAGAGAGACTGTCGTTCAATGAAACTATCTTGGTTAGTACCTTTATCATTAATCGTTAATTTTATTAGTGACGTAAAACCATTTCGTTTATGTTAAAACTGCGACTTAGATCAAGAAAATAATAGCTAATTGGTGTTTAACCACACTTTGTATTGCGATTCCCTGAGGAGACGACCTTGCTCACTATACTAGACTACAATTTGACCCGCTACACTACCGGTTAGATTGGACACCCAGTTTAGGCTGATCAAGCTTTTTGGTGCCGTTGCCGGGGATCATGCCAATTTATTGTGTTATTGGTTACTACTTGCATTAGTTCAAAATTCTTGAGAATAAGTCAACACTTTTCTTAATCTCATTTCTATTTTGTTTCTTTGGTACTTACCTCTCGGGTAAGTGGCCAAGTGTTATTTTATTGTTTTCTTGTTATTTCTATCTCATAGTTGATGACCCGTTCCCGAAGCGGTAAGGCCCCCTCACTCCATTCAAGCCAGACATTAACAGTTACGAAAGGCAGTTACGAGTAGAGAATAGACGTGGTCAAACTAGCCAAGGACATCTCGGTGAAGAATCTTCCCAATGATCATCAAATCAAGGAATAGATATGGCAGAGAAACGTTGTGAAGCACACACTGAACAAGGGCTTGCTCATGGCCAAGGTCATGGACAAAACCCCAATAATCTAAATCCACCATTACAAAATCTTCCTCCACAACCAAATCCCAATAACCAAAACCCCAATAATCGGAATAACCAAAACCGAAACCAAAATAACCGTAATAATAACTCACCAACCCAAGACCCATTTGTGATCAAACCTTGAGAAGGAATGAAACCAACAATCCAATTCGATTACCCAATGATGGAGAAAATAACTTTGAAGTGAAATCCCATATTTTTGGCTTGATTGACACAAGAGCTCAATTTCAAGGTGAGGATGACGAAGACCCGCATCATCACTTATATCTTTTTGATGAATTTTGTAATACGGCCAAAAGCCAAGGTGTTCATCGAGAGTTGAGAAGGATGTCAATGTTTCCTTTTTTCCCTAAAAGGAAAGGCAAGTGATTGGTTTATGTCACTCCCACATCATTCATTGAGAAGTTGGGTGGACATTCAAAATGAATTTTTGAAGCAATATTTTACTCCGGGAAGGAATTTGGAATTGAAGGTTGAAATCGCTAATTTTAGGCAAGAATCCGAGGAAACACTTGGGAGTGCTTGGGAAAGATTTAAGAAATTGTTAAGAGCCTGTTCCGATCATGGTTACTCTATTGATATGAAAATTCAACTTTTTTGCCGAAAATTGAGGAAAGATAGTGATCAAGCTCGTCTCCTCAGGGAATCGCAATACAAAGTGTGGTTAAATATTGTAGTCTACTCAATTGCGCCGTACAATTTTTCATGCATGTGGTGGTTCTTTAATGATGAGTGAATCACAAGTTGTATATGATGCTATTGAGAAAATTTCAAAGAATAACCGAATGTGGGAAACTGGTTCTAGCACAAGGAAAGTTGCATTTGTAGGTGAGTCTACATCAAACTTGGAAGTGTTAGCACATTTGGAAAATCTTAGTAGGAAGGTTGATGGCTTGCAAGTAAGCAAAAGTCTAAGCTCGGAAGGCAAAGTCTCTAGTGAATATTCGAACGATGGCATGAGATATGATGACAACGTGTCATTAGGAATGGAACAATCCAAAGGATATTCAAGGGAAGATGTGAGTTTTATGCAACAACATCGGAACTTGAACAATGCTTATTCAAACTCATTCAATGCCATTAGAAAAGAACACCCTAATTTTCGCTGGTCCGAGAGCTCAAGTAAGCAAGGACAACCTACGTATCCCACTCAGTACAAGATCTCGTACAATTCAACTGCTCAAAACCAAGGTTATTAAGGAAATACCTCGAACTAAACTCACCAATCACAACCACCTAGATCATACCCCCAACATACCACCCAAAGCATACTAGTCACTCAAAGTTCAACTCCGCCCGTGGAAGGAGTTGACAAGTGGGAAAAATTGATGGAAAATATGATGGGTGTGATGTCTACTCAAGCTCAAATTATGGAAACCATGATGACTTCTATAGGCACAGTTACTAAAGATATGAGTACTTTAAAAACATCAATGAGTTGACATGATAAGAGAATGAAGACCATAGAAGAATCTATGTGAAATATGGAAGATCATTTGAGTAGAGAACGGGAATGAATGAACAGTAGACCTCCGGGAGGACTACCGAGTAATACCGAAAGGAACCTGAGAGAGATGAATGCTGTCATTAGCCGAAGTGGAATGTTATGTGGAAGCAATGGAGTAGAGAACTCTGGAAATAAAGAATTGGAAGATGATTTGGATGATCAGTTCGAAGAAGATCTAGAAAACAAGGATGAAAGAGAGTTTAGTAAAGAAGAAGAAGAAATTATTGAGAATTTCTTAAGACGTGATAGATATGTTGAAGCAGAAAGCAAAAATGGGGAATGGATCAAAGTCCCGAGAATATTGAAAAATCCAAGGGCTAGTGATTTACGGACTTGATTTAATGAACATGTTAGAGATGACAATGTTGCTGATGATACAGTCCAAGTGAGGAGTAGCAACACTCAAAAACTAGAAAGTTTGGAAAAACTTGCAGCCAACACTGGACATTGTATGGTTCACACCGAGCGTGAAAAAAAGAACTCAAGGCACATTTCAAAGAAGGTAGTGCAGGATCACGACACATGGCGACCACCAAATGCTCAAACAATCAAGGAAGCAACACAATCTTCATCCAATGAGAAAGGTAAGGGGGGGTATGACTTCGTATCCTAAATTTTTTGATCTTGAATCTTTACCTTATCCACCTAGAGAGTAGATTAAAAAATTGAAAACAGATAAGAAGTATGCATGTTTCCTTGACACATTTCATCAACTTAATGTCCATATCCATATCATTGAAGCACTAATTAACATGCCCACGTATGGAAAGTTTCTTAAGGATATTCTCTTGAACAAAAAAAGGTTTAGAAAAGTATGAGAACATTTGTCTTAATGAAGAGTGCTCCGTAGTATTGCAACACAAACTCCCACCTAAACTGAAAGACCCCAGTAGTTTTACCATCCCATGTGAGATTGGGGGCTTTTTTTTTTTTAAAAATGTGCTTTGCGATCTCGGAGCTAGCATTAATTTCATGTCTTATGAGGATTATAAGAAACTAGGAATAGGAAAGCTTAAAAACAATGAGATGACCCTACAATTGGCAGATAGATCTATTAAGCGTCCTAAGGGAGTCATCGAAGACGTGTTGGTCAAGGTAGATAAGTTTTACATCCCAGTTGACTTTGTGGTTATGGAAATAGAGGAAGGGTTTTCAACACCCCTCATTCTTGGTCATCCATTCCTAGCCACGGGAAGAACCCGTATTGATGTTCAAAGAAGAGAACTAGTCTTAAGAGTCGATGAAGATGAGGTCACTTTTAATAGCTTCAAAGCTATGAAACATCCATACAAGTCACAGGAGTCATGTTCATTCATAGATACTATATCTTCTATTTGTATGGATCATACTAACTTGCAGGTCTTTGAGAATAAGCTCGAAGAATGTTTAACCTCATCCATCTATGAAGGAGATAAGAATGACCAAGAGATGTAAGAAGTAATTTTTCACCTGGATACATGTGGTTCTTTTGTGAGACAACCATGGCATCGTTATTTGGAATTAGAACTGGATGGCCTAGTGTTAAAACCCTCGGTGAAAGAGCCACCAAGGAATTTAGAATTGAAACCTCTCCCTTCTAATATTAAATATGCTTTTCTTGAATCCGATTTACTTCCTGTTATTATTTCATCATCACTAACCAGTTTGCAGGAAGACCAATTGTTGAGAGTGCTGAGGCAACATAAGAAAGGGTTTGGATGGACAGTAGCAGATATTCAATGAACAAGTCCTGAGATTTGGGTACACAAAATCATATTGAATGAAGGTGCTAAACCATTTATCCAACCACAACGCCGCCTCTACCCGAACATGCAAAAATTGGTCAGGAAAGAGGTTATTAAACTATTGGGGATGGGGATAATTTTTCCCATATCCGATAGTGAATGGGTAAGTCCCACCCAAGTGGTACCAAAGAAGGGCGGTTTCACGGTGAAGGAAAACGACAAGCATGAGTGGATTCCGACAAGAGAGGTCACATGATATCGCACGTGCATTGATTTCCACAAATTAAATGAGCACACTAAGAAGGACCATCATCCACTTCCGTTCATAGTTCAGATGTTGGAACGACTCAGTGGACATAAATTCTTTTGTTTTATGGATGGTTATTCAGGCTATTTGCAAATATTTATTGCAGCAGGAGATAGTGAGAAAATGACTTTTACTTGTCCGTATGGAACCTTTGCATACAAAAGAATGCCGTTTGGTTTGTGTAATGCACCAGCCACTTTTCAGTGATGCATGATGGCAATATTTTCTGACATGGTAGAGAAAGTTTTGGAGATTTTTATGGACGATTTCAGTGTTTTTGGAGACTCTTTCAGAGAATGTCTCTCACACTTAGAACGTGTTCTGCAACGCTGTGAAGACACAAAATTGGTCCTGAACTGGGAGAAATGCCACCTAATGGTGTCAGACGATATTGTTTTGGGTCACAGAATTTCTGAAGAAGGCATTGAAGTGGACAAAGCAAAGATCGAAGTGATTGAAAAGTTACCTCCACCAGTGAATCTAAAAACTCTGAGAGGATTTCTATAGGCGGTTCATCGCAGACTTTTCACGCATAGCAAAGCCTCTCAGTCATTTGCTTGAGAAAGAAGTTCCGTTCAATTTTGATGATAAATGCATAGAAGTGTTTGAGACTTTAAAGGCATGATTGACAAGTGCACCAGTGCTAGTGGCACCATATTGGAATTTACCCTTTGAGCTTTATGTGTGATGCAAGCGATGTGGCAGTTGGGGCTGTTCTAGGCCAATGCCATGTCAAGGTACATAAGGCGATATTATGCATCCCATACGTTAAACTCAGCTCAACTTAACTCCGCCACAACAGAAAATGAGCTACTTGCTGTAGTCTTTGCATTGGACAAATTTCGTTCTTATCTCGTCGGTTCCAAGGTCATTGTTTACACCGATCATGCGGCATTGAAGTACTTGTTGAGCAAGAAGGATGCAAAACCGCATCTTCTCTGATGGATTCTCTTACTTCAAGAGTTCGACATTGAAATTAAAGAAGAAGGAAATAGGCAAGAAATCAAGGATTCATTTCCAGACGAACAACTCCTCATGGTCGATGCTCCCCCAACAATGCAACTCATTAAAGCTGGTAATACACCGAAGGAGAGCGCGCCATGGTTCAGTAACATTGTTAATATTTTACTTGTGAGTATGTTCCGACTCATTGGACATGGCAACAGAAAAAGAAGTTCTTTCATGATTTAAAATTTTATTTTTGGGAAAAACCGGACCTTTTTCGAAGGTTTTCGGATGGCATAATTAGGAAATACGTGCCCGATGATGAAATTTTAAGTATCTTATCCCTTTGCCATGATCGTGAGGTTACCATTTATACAAGGCTCTTACCTCGGCTCTCGTTTTAGGAACTAGTGAATTCTAAGAAGATTTCCTAGGGACCCATTTTAATCACATCCTCTATAATGCTTCTTCATTATGCTCTCTCAAAACTCAACGTCTTCTTTAGATTGCGAATGCTTAAACTACACAAATTGTTGCTCCCGTGGCCACTAGAAGCAATCTCATGCATAGGACAAAGAGATTTTGATAGAACTACGAGGAACTCTTTATTCACTGCTTCCTTTCAACGACTACATGTTTCCCTACACCTTCTAGATGAGACAGATTTGGGGCAGAACCTTTGACACTAATAAAATTAATCTTTTAAACTCACTCCGGGCTAAGATTCATACTCAGGTTCATGTAGGCGAACTTATGCTCAAAAAACCAAAAGTTAGTAAAACATAAGCAAAAAAGGGAGTACCTTGCCTTCAACATTATACCATGAAGAAATCGAGCCTTTTAATTTTATTTTATTTTCGGATCTTGGTGCTTCGAGTAATGCCTCTATAACTTTTTCCATCGGAGAGTAGTACTTCCACATGTTGCTGGGTTATTTTCTCAGCGCCCGTGAAAAATTACTGACTCGGATTATTGTTTCCCTGGTTTCTGCAAACAGAAGAAAAACAAAAACAAAACGGACCGTAGACTGATTTTAACATGGTTTCTCATGCTGCTATCAGACCTACGGATTAAACATACAGAAATAAAAAGACACACGAAGTCCCAGAAAACAGAACCAAGCTCGCTGGCAGCGAGAGGCAGTCTCGCTAGGAGCGAAGCCAGCTGTTCCAGATTCTGGAATTTTTTACACAGAGCAGACAACCAGAGGGACTCAAAAACGTAAAAACGGACTCTAAAATAGAAAACTCAACATGAATAAAAAATTATTTATATATAAAATAGACCGTTGGTTCTCCGGAAACGGCGCCAAAAACTTGATGACATAGATCAAGTGATAATAAAATACTCGATCACCATAAACCAATACTAGCAAGTGGAATAGGTCCATCGTAGTATAGCTATAGCGAATCAAGGTCGATCCCACTGGGAACCAATTGTGGATCATTTATTTACAAACAATTAATCATTCATTTTTTTTTGTTAAATGTAAATATATTAAACCAAGGTATGCAAACTACAAGAGCTACATCCTAAACAAAGGTGCTAGGCTAGTATCTACAAAATGTTGAGAAGAGGTTAGATTTGTTGATTTCAAAAACATAAGACCCCCGAGGTTATATGCTACAAGAAACAACAGCCACTAAACCCCTATCAACACTCAAAAACTGCAAAAACAGGGGTCATATGAGAGCATAACTCACGGAGCCTATCCCTTGGGGTGTAGAGAAAAGAAATAATCTCAAACAACCACCAACAAATACCAAAAGACAACACAAAAGAGGTACAAAACCCTAACATCATGGGGTAAAAGTGTACAAAGGAAAAGCAGCCTGCATTATATAGTAGATGTGAGTCTTAATACAATGCAAAATATCAGGTATCTTCATTAAAATGCCTTCAAATCTCCTCTTATTCCTCATATGCCAAAGCCAATACACCACAACAGAGAGAGAAGCAGATATGGCCACATTCCCAAAAGAGGTACCCTTACACTTTCTGCCAATCCATCTAACAGAACTAACCACAGTCTCTAATCTCCTACTGATGCCAAGCCACAAACAGATTTTTCCCCAAACCAAACAAGAAGTAGGACACTGGAAAAACAAATGGGAGCCAGATTCATTCACCAATCCACAGAGTGAGCAGGCCTTGTCATCAAAAACCAACCTATCAGTAGTGAGTAAACAATTCTTCAAAGCCATCCACAGCATGAAACAGTGCTTTGGAGTAGCCCTAGGGTTCCAGACAGTCCGGCACCACCAAACTTTAGGACCTTTCCTCCTGAAGAAATCATAAGCAAACCTGGGATATAACTTAGAGCCATAAGTCCAAGATTGCAACAAGGCCACAGCAGCATCAGAGGAGCCAACAGCATCCAGAACCCTGTCCCTGATTCTAAACAAATCCTTGATCAAGGCAGAATCCCCATGCTTTCACTGATAACCCCAGATATCCAAATTCTTCAAGTACTCCTCACTGATCCATTTGACCCACAGACAGTCCTTCTTGCTTTGGAAATTCCACAGGATTCTACACAGGAAGGCCAAATTCCAAGCATCCAACTGAAAGATCCCAAGTCCACCCTCATATTTAGGTACACAAACATCTTCCCACTCACCAAGGACTTTCTGAAGGAGTCACAAGAACCCCCCCACAAGAACCTCCTACACAGCTGATCCAACTTCAACCTAACACTGCCAATAATAGGGAAAATGCCTAACCAGAAACAGTGAACCCCCTGAATGACAGAAAGAATAAGCTATAACCTGCCTGCATAAGATAGGGTTGAACCTTTCCAGCTACTGAAATAACTCCTCAAAGATGTAAACAGTGGATCATAATGTCCAACATTGGCCTAACAAAGACACAAAGGAATTCCCAGGTATCTAATAGGTAACACCCCTTCCTTTAAACCAGTGATGTCAAGCATATCCAACTTGTCATCATCACTTAAACTAGCACAGAACATCTCTGATTTCAACAGGTTAGCAGACAAAACAGAGCATTCACCAAATGAAGTTAAACAACTCATCAATAAGGTAACAGAAATAGGATCACCTCTAGCAAACAACATCACGTCATCAGCAAAGGCAAGATGGTTTATCTTGAGATTCTGACAACCAGCATGATAATTAAACTCAGAATCCTAACCCAGTATTCTTAGCATCCTGGATAAGTACTCCATACAAATAACAAATAGAAAGGGAGAAAGAGGGTCACCTTGCCTCAAACCTCTTTTTCTAGGGAAGAACCCCTCCATTTCCCCATTTATAGAGAGTGAATAAGAAGTAGTAGTAACACAAAGCATTATCCACCCTACAAACCTGTCTGGAAAGCCAAAACCCCTCAGAACAGCCTCCAAGAAAGACCAATGAACAGAATCAAAGGCCTTCTTGATATCCACCTTAATCAAACACCTTGGGGGGCCCCTTTTCACTCCATAATGCCTGATCAACTCCTGGCAAAGGAAAATGTAGTCCGACATGGCTCTACCATCAACAAACCCAGCCTGTGCCTCATCTATAAGATCAGGAAGGCAAGTAGAAAGTCTGGAAGCCAAAATTTTAGAGATCACCTTATAAGTAACATTGCAGCAGGAGATAGGCCTGTAGTCACCCATAGAAACAACATGGCTAGATTTAGGAATCAAAGCAATAATAAAGATGGTTAACTGCATCGAGAAGAGCATCATTTTCAAAGAACTCCAACACGACCTTAGTGAAGTCTTCACCCACAATATCCCAAGATTTTTGAAAAACCAAGTAGAGAATCCATCCGGTCAGGGGCTTTGTCATCGTAAAAGGAAAACAGAGTTTCTTTAATTTCAAGCTGAAACATTCCTCAATAAATGATCAAGAAGAAAGAAGGAACCCTAGGACCAAAGATTTACCACATCAACCTCAACAGAACAAACGAGAGTTTGTGTCCCCAAAAGTTCAAGATAGAAATCCACAAAAGCATCACCAACCTGATCATAAGAATTGGTAAAAGAGCCATCTGCAAGTTTAATACAAGTAATGTGCCTCCTTGCAATATTCCTTTTAACAATAGAGTGGAAAAATTTAGACCCCCTGTCACTGAGCTTCATATAAACACCTTTAGCTTTCTGAGATAGAAAAGATGCCTCAGCAGCCTCCAATCCAATAAAAATCCTGTTCTGATCCAAAATCTGAGAAGCCAACAAATCTGTAGGCCCCAAATTATACTGGGACTGAAGATTACCAAGCAGATTTTGAGCACTTCGAGACCTAACTGAAATATGAGCAAAATGTTTCTTGTTCAGCAACCTCAGAGGTTCTTTTAGTCTTTTTAGCCTCTTACACAGTTGATACATTGTAGTGCCTTCAATATCAAGCCCCCAGCTCTGAGTCAAAATGTTAGTATAACTGGTATGCTGCAACAACATATTAAAGAACTTGAAAGGCTTCTTCTTGGTGAGAGAATCAGTAGAAAGGGTGATTCTACAAGGTGAGTGGTCAGAATGATGGCCAGGAGGCTCAAAAAAAGCCATAGCATCCAAATTCCAGTCAAACCAAGCAGCATTAACAAAAACTCTATCTATCCTAGTGAAAACACCAGCAGCATGCCAAGTAAAGAACTCACCAGAGGTGTTCAAGTCAGTAAGGTTTGCATCCAAACAACAATCAACACCATCTTGCAAATCATACTCAGTAGGAACAGTCCAATTCATTTTATCATCAACAGAAAGAACAGCATTAATATCCTCCAACACCATCCAGGGCAAACTGGAACAAACACTAAGTTCCCTAATTCTGTCCCACATAGGCCTTCTATCTCCAGTAGTGTGCAAACCATAAACAAAGGTGATCAGAAAGCACTGACCAGAGACTAGAATCCTCACCTTGCCATGAATCCACTGAGCCTCCACCTCCAAGACCTCTACCTCAACAAAAGCAGGATCCCAAATCACTAAAATCCTCTTTCTACAATGAACTGCAAAATTATCCACAAACTTCCAAGAAGGAACTTTCCTACACAAAAAATTATCAAAACTGTTTTGAGACAGCTTTGTCTCCTGGATTCCAAATAAGGTAATCTGATGCTGCCAAAGAAAATTAACAACATCAGATTGTTTAACAGCCTTATTGGACCCTCTAACATTCCATAATCCTGTCATTTTTGCCTACCTAGAGGTGATCTACCTCTAGAGACACTTTCATTTCTGTTTTTGTCATTTCCAGCAACACCAGATGTGTTATGCCTGTTGTTTTTCCTTTTCTTCTTAGATTTCTTAGAACTAGAAGCAGCAGTTCCACCATTATGTGCCAAATCATCCTCTTCTACCTCATCTGCCCAAACCTTATTCTTGCCAGGAGAAAGGATATCAAAAGCATTAGCAACAGGAGTTGCAGGTTTATCAACATCATTCCCTTTGTTACTAGTATCCACTACTTTGGCTTTATCAAGATTTGAAGATACAGGACTAGAAGCCACTTCAACATCATGAGCCTTAAGGACCACATGAACCTCATCTATCTTACCATCAGCTTCAAGAACAACCACTTTCTTCTTCTTTGGAGGATTAGGTTTAGTAACACCAGGTTTTATAGACCTTGCCACATACAAAGCAGGAACTTCAGTTTTAGTATCATCATGTCCTTCAACATTATGCCCTAGTTTATTACACTTGGAACAGTACTTGGGCCTTTGCTTATACAAAACAGGCTGTTTTAGGACCTTTCCATCATGTATTGTACTAAGTATGACATAAGGCAACTCCATCTTTAAATCAATCTCCACCAGACACCTTGCAAAACTCAGAACTTTTCTAGAAGCAGTGACTTTGTCAGTATACTGAGGACTCCCCAAGAAAGAACAGATCTTGCTCAATACCCTATCCTTCCAAAGCCTAAGTGGAAGATTAGGCAACTGAATCCAAACTGGAACCACAGTACAAGCATCTTTACTGAAGTTAAACAAAACAGGCAGCTTTTTTAACAGCAAAGGCTTTCCAAAAGCATTGATGGGACCAGCATACAATACCTCATTGAGATCAGTTTCTTGTTCAAACATGAATATTATCCACCCAGAATTGTGGTAGTGATATTTGCACTTTCTAGGCCAAGCATTCACAATCTTTTGGACAACATCTCTACCAGGAAATTTAGAAGGGAAGATCCCAATCAAACACAGTTTCTCCATAGAGTCATCATTTGTATCCTCCTCCTCCAGAAACACAGTGTCTTGATTGACATAATCAACATGATCTGTTAATAGAACAACATCATCTGAAGGTTCCCTGTTCTTTTTGACCATATGAACCCAGGAGGCAAACTCCTCCACAGCTTTAGTAGCATTAGGCCCTATATAATCACCAGAGGGTTTTTCAGTGACACCAGCAACCTTGTCAGAAACAGGGGCAACATTATCCTTACTTGCAATAGAACCAGGATCCACCTCTAACTGAGCTCCCTGTTCTATCACACCACCAGGTCCTAAAGTGCTAGAAACACCATCAGAAGCAAGCTCTACAACTGAAGAACCAAGTTCTATCACTCCACCATCAGAAACTGGCCCTACAGATGCAGAAACCTGCCCAACAGGAGCACTAACACTCTCAAGTGTCTTTTCAGACACACCACCAATATTTAAATTGTCAATAACACCTTGTTCAGCTTGTTTTTCAACATCTAAAAGCTCTGAAAGAGAAGAAATACCTGCCAAATCACCTTCAGCCAAGACAGACTTCTTTTTAGAAATGGTAGCAGCAGGAGTAACTAGCCTTCCAGATTTCAGTCTCATTGCCTTATAAACTCTAGGATTACAACACTTAGAAGCAGATTCTTTCATCTCCACCAAGGAAGAAGCAACAACAACATCATCCACTCTAGGTGCAAGTTCGACCTCAGCAAGCTGATGATGAACAGTGTCAATCTTTAATGGAGACTTATGAATTTCAGTCTGAGCTTCAATAGGAGTTGCAGGGAGAGCAACACTGGCTTTAGAAGCTGCTGCAACCTGTGTATCACCAGAAACTTCAGCTTCATCTGGTTCAGAGTCAGGAACAGTGCCATCTCCAATGGTTTTCTTATTTTTTCGAGCCATGGCTCAAAACAGGAGTTTACAAAACAGAGAAGAGAAAGAAAGGTAACAAAAAACCAATCGAGCAAAGTACAAGAGCTAAAACACAACAGAGATAAGGATTTGGCAAGCAAAATCAGGAAGACGAGATGCCGGCTGAGAGAAAACATCTCTCTAAAATCCACTACTACTGAGAGCTCTTTCTTACAATTAATCATTCATGTCAAGCACACAAAGCGGTCTACGACCAACAATAGGAAAGAAAGATAAAGGACACGACTTGACACAACACAAGCAACGTAATTAACCTCCTCAATTATTATTTTATCATTTGGATCTAGAGATTCTATATAATTAAGCTAGACTCGACAACTATTAATCCGATTCGTATTTCTATTATATTGGCAACGGGAGTCATCCCCTAAACTTGACTTAGTTCCTGGTAGGACACTAGATAACTGTGCTACATTACGTGACTTCACCTTTTGGGTCTCTATCTCATATAACTTGCACGCTTACAATACTAGGGATGCTGATATTAACCGTATTCCTCACCTAGGCAACATTCCTGTGGTTAGGTGTACTTCCTAGGTGATCGCATCAGTCTGCGTCCTATTAACAATTACCTGCATGGTCTCATGTTAATCTACGATTTACGTATAACTAGATGAGATCAATTCCCTAATACAGAACAGATCTAGATCTCGCTGAAAGTCCCGGAAGATCAATTCATGAGGCGACCTAGGAGCCCTATATTGGTATTTTCTAATCATACGCTAATTAAAACAGACGAGCAACGTAGCCATAGCCATACTTACTAAGATAATAAATTCTAGGTGGACAATCACACCATAAAGACGTGGCTAGATTGACGCGGCGAGAACCTAAATCTTAGCGTTTCTACATACGTAACGGATAAAATAGAGATTCATAAAGAAATTATATAGATCTACTTGAAACACGATTGTTGATCAAAGTAAAGTCATACATAGGTCACGAGACATAGGCGTGGGCGTATGGATCCTTATAGACGAGGAATCCCCACTGCCTCACGCCGTAATCCTAGATCTACATCGTTTCACGAAAGAACAAACAATCTCAAATGATAAACAATAATTGGGGGGAATCTAATTACAACAAACAAAGAAGAAATAAATACAAATAACTCACATTATTGCTGCTGGAAATTTGTATAAAAATTGCTCTGAGAAACTGATGATTTGTGTTATGAGTTGTGTTAAAAGTGACTAATGAAAGGGAGTTTATATAGGCTGTAAAACCGACTTAGGGCCAGAGTAGGGCTCGCTGCCAGCGAGCCTGAGGATTCTGCTGGGCCTCTGCCTACTTCTCCTGGTCCGTTCCTGGTCCATTTCTGTGCATTTTTCTCCTCCGAAGTCCATTCCAATCGCTTCCAAATCAAGCCCACTATAAATAAACCATAAAACAAGGCTTGTAATATCAAATAATATAATAAAATGGCTAATTTCATAATAACGAGTCGTAACTCGGTTCGGGTGTAATTTATGCACGAGATGACTAATTATAACAACTTAAAGCCCACTTAAGCTAGAATCGGGGGTAATCAATAGTTAAATAAAGGTATAAAGTTGACCATCATCAGTTTACCACTCCAAGCTTTATCTAAAACAAGGGGGCCACACCCCAGAAAAATTTCAAGACTGCGCGAGCTTTCGACTCTGAATCTTATCTGAAACAAGGGGGCCATATTGTGGGGAATTTTCATGCTACATTCGTGCAGCTATTTCATATAAGTCCGTCCATTTATGACTACTCCGAATCTTATCTAACATAAGGGGGCCGGACTCCAAGCTACAAGTGACTTTGAGTTAAAGTGGACAGTTATTTTAGATAGTTCCATCAGTTTTCAATGCCGGATCTTAACTCAAACAAAATGGGGTGGATGCACTATACCGGACACACGAAGGGTCGAACTTGATATGTGCAATAAATTCGAGCAAAATATAAACATACATGCGAACACAAAAGAAACTTCATACATTCAGAGAGAGAAAATAATGGAAATGTCATTACAAGTGCAGAATGAAGAAAGTTATACAAAACAAAGCGGAATCAAAAGTTATTACATCAAAATATTGTTTGAACAAGACAGAAATAAATTCAAGAATCTTCTGGCCGCAAATCATCATCGCCGACGTTCTCCACGCTGAGTGAAGGATGCAGCATCTTGTCGGCGTTTGCATCAGACTCTGTTTGCTCGGCTTGTGCTTCATCCACGGCATCTCTCTGGGTTTCATGGAGCACTAACTCCCTGAGATTCTCCTCTTTGACTATGGGTGCCTCCCAACCGTCAATATAGGTTTGCAGCTCGATGTCGGAGAAGGGGATGTGCGGGTGAAAATCCCTCAAGTGATCGTAAAAGGGTGGAGTAAAGATCCAGTCCCGCAAAGTTTCAAGGTCTGGAATGTCGCCGCCGCGAGCCCACGTACACCTTGCGATATGATAAAAGCCTTGATCATAGCCCATCATGAAGTTATCACCAGCAGTAGCCTTCTTGCAGCCTCTATCCGGGCTTTAACTTCGGAACTCAGATCCGCCATTGCTTCTTCAGATCAGCGGTTACTTTTTGTTCGGCTTTCCAGTGGCCTCTAGCCTCACCAATCCGCTGTTGCATCTCTTTCATAGACTGAGCAGCCGATCTATCCTTGTCCGCAAGTTCATAGTTAAGCTTCTCTATATGCTAGGATTTCGCTTGAGCCTCATCCAGCTGCCTCTTTAGTTTGGCATTTTCAGCTTTGGCAGCACTAAGCCACACACGCGGATCGTCCCTGACCACTTTAACATCATTTAATGCCCTGGAAACATCCGAGCTCGATGCTATAGTGTGTCGGTAATCGTTTATGAACTGAAGAAGACCGGTGTCGACTTGAAAAGCAAAAGTTTAAACAAGCGGATTGGAAAGACAAAAGATAAAAAGCAAAACAAAGAAGGAAGAGGTATTTACCATGCTCACCATGGCCCCGTACATGCCCCACAGATCATCGATATTCTGAAGAAAGGTACGGTGAGGATCGGTCTGATCTGCTAGTACAATCCTATCCGCGATACTGCGGCCAATCTCCAATTGAACAGGGTTGGGGAGACTCCATCTCAGATGTCTCAGCGGGGCTATGTCAGCTATTCCTTTAGATATCGTAATCGCTCTAGATAGGTCAATTGGCTGCTAACGCATGAACTCTTTATATAGCCAGATAGCGGGATGACCCTGAGGCCCAACGGGCATGCCACCTTAAGGCACCGTTTCGGTTATACCTGCCAAAAAGGATTTGTCGGCCGAAGATTTTCTTTTATCCAACACGTCCTTCCTTTGAACATCGTCAACTTTGGATTTCTTAGGTGTTGGAGCCTCCTGCTCACCATCCCAACCCCCAGTGGGGTCAATCTCCTCAACAACGGCTCTCTTCTTCTTCTCACCAACCGGAGGCTGGGTCAGGACTGTCTACTTCAAAGCCTTGCCTGCCGCTTGCTTCGCTGAGGGCTGGGTCGACTTCCCAGCCTTAGATCCATAGACTCCCGCCACATCAACCCGAATGTCGACCATAGGGAGTGTAGTCTTAACTCCTTTCAACTCGGCGGCCCTCTTCACCTCGCCGGCAGTCTTACCAGCGCCTAGCAAATTGCAAGGTGCCAAAGCGTCCATGGTACCTGCAAGAGACAATACTTATCACAAGGCAATGAAAATAATATGAGAAAGAACAGTCAATCAAAAACAACAAGTAAAAATCATACTCCGGGCTCGTATGGAAGGATGGCTCGTATGGAAGGATTGCCTAAACAGACTTTGTATAGAGAGGGCATACATTTGCCACACTCCCCATACCAATCGGGATCAGTGGGCAATAGTTCAACTACCACCAAAGGATCCCAAACACCAGCTCCGGAAAGTCTTGCACACCTAAGATAGAGTTGGCCGACATCTAGGAGAAGCCTCCAGTTAAAGGCCCGGTCTAGGCCTTGATCTTGTCGGGTATAACCGAGCAACTCCTTAAGCTCTGCTAATAACCCGTCATCTGCTTCTTGAGTTCTAATATTCTTCAACTGTTTGGTCTTAACCGAGTTTGCAGGGATCTTTTTGAATGGCCATCCTATTCGAGACACCACTTTCAGGCCTCTCTTGTCCTAGTCCGTTACTTTGTCGGAAAGATCGAATAGAAGTCGAGGTCTACCACTGCTCGATCTGCTCTGTGGTTGGATCTGACCGGCATAACCTTTTATGTTAAAGCAATAAAAGTAAAGTAGCACCGGCATTGACGGCTCGTGACCACGAAGCCAACTTATTATTATGAAAGACATCACCACCCAGACTACCCCCAGGGTAAGGTCGCATGGCATAACCTTTAGCTCCTCCATGAATTTGATGAGAATGGATCAAAGGGTGGCCGAAGTCCGGAAAATAAGTGGTCGTAATGCAACCACAGGTAATCCTCGGCCTCTCGACCACAAGTACGCGACACGTTCATCACACCCATACTGGCAAACCGATAATCATCCAGAATGTCAAAGGCGGTCAGCGCCGTGGTATAATCAGTCCAATTTTGGATCTCCTTCCATCAAGCTCCGACGTCGCTATCAGAGCGTTTTTGGTCCGCCGGCTCCATCTCAACCGCAATGGACCTCTTTTTGCATGGCCTTTTCTTCTACTCCGGGTCTTTCAGCGCTGCCATTTTCTAGGACTTCTTGGACATCATGGATATCTTAGGCACTATGGTCTTCTCCGTTCCCATGGCTTCCTTAAACCCCGTATCCTGAGCAACTGCCTACCTAGTCACAATTTTTTTATAGGCGTGAATGAGGTCGCTAATGTTTGTTTGGTCGTCGTCGTCGACCTCACCACTGGCTGCACCTTCACCGATTACCTCAACCTCCTCATCACCGGAGTCAGACTCGACTTCGGCTGCCTCATCTTCATCCTTGGCAACTTCCTCCTCGTCACTTGTATCGACCTTCTCTGAGCCATAGACGGCAGCAGTCCAAACTTTTTCGTCTGATGGTGTATGATCTGAAGACATTCTAGAAAAGAAACAGGGTGAGGTGGATCAGTTAAATCACCTAGACTTGGAAGTCGTGCCGAGGTGAAGATAATCACACCCCGACACCTCGCCCCTCCATTTTCCCTAACAATAAACCCAAAAAAAACCCAAACCAAACACCCAAATAAACTATGAAATCTATCTATGAATTTTTGGGAAGGGGTACAAGCATATCGAGGCTTAGCAAGATGAATTTACGATTCAAAATCAGAGTAACCCTAAATTCTGGCGTCATCTCTATCAAATACAACCTCTAAGCAAAGATGAATATCACAATTGAAATCGAAAAGCAAAGAAAACGTACCTGAGTAAATGGAAAACGTGAAAGGGGTCAAAAAATGCAAGCTTTCACTGGAATCTGCTTGCTCTAGCCGGAATTCTCTTGCTTCCTCACCGGAAGATATGCATATCGAAAGGGGTAAAGTATAAAAGTGAGGGGAAGCCCCTATTTATAGATGGGAAATTGGAGGGAAGCATCATGTCAGATTCAAAATTTAAACGTAATTATTACTGGGAACAGTTTTTGATTCCCCTCAGCCAATCAGAGTAGGCGACGCTTCATGTCAAACGTCATGACATAAATGCGACCATTGTGACGTTTCGCGACCCGATACGACTTTTGCAGGTTTAACTGCTCGGGCCAATGGCCTCTACTCAACACGGCTTATGGCCTCAACTCAAGATGGCTTACGGCCTCACTCAACATGGCTTACGGCCATCTAAACCCGTTCGCTTCATAGAACGGTATCCAAGCATGTTCACTACATGCACCACATATATCGGTAATTCGCAATGCGATATCAACACTGATTCAAGCCCGATTAACATTATCGGCATACAAGCCCAATAGTCAGTATCGGCATCTAAGCCTGATCGCTACAATGCACAGCATATGTCAGTAATTTTCAATGCAATGTCAACACAGATTTAAGCCCGATAGCTATTATCGGCATCTCTCTGTCACAAACGACAACATTAGGGTGTGGTTCTCTACTGCTTCTTTGAGCTCTACTCTCTGCCTCGGCGGACATGCTAGGCATAGAGTAGGGGGCCATTGA
Source organism: Gentiana macrophylla (assembly GCA_026214975.1). Lineage (NCBI taxonomy): Eukaryota > Viridiplantae > Streptophyta > Magnoliopsida > Gentianales > Gentianaceae > Gentiana > Gentiana macrophylla. The sequence continues at coordinate 51,713,966 of CM047817.1, forward strand.
TATACCTGAATTGGATTGGGGCCCTGCTCATCTAGATTGAGCCTATTTCATAGCCCAATAACAGATCTTGGGCCTCCATTCTCTTAATCCGCAATTCATAAGCCGGACCCAGTCCAAATCTCGTAAGCCGGATCTTGTCCACAGTTCGTAAGCCGGACACAGTGAAACCTCCCATATTATTAGGCTGACATCAAGACGAGGAAGATATGAGTCTGACCTACATATGAGTCGGCTGCCCATCATACTTATCCAAACAGCTGGCCGGTCCACTTGTATTTATTTGTATGATTATCTTTAATTATCCTTTTAATGTCTTGTCATGAACAGTCTCGACCTACTTAGTCTTAGCCTATATATATGGGATCACAATGTAATAGAAAAGGGCCAAGAACTAATATACACAGAGCTACTCTGTCAAATTGTCGACTCACCTGTGTTTTCTCTCATAAGCATTAGTCCGACAGCCTTGTTCTTGATAGCCACCATCTTCTCTCCGGAGAAATCACACATATACAGCCTTAAATCATCACTATAATACTGTTACCGCAAATCTGGTATATCCGACTATATCAGTATTTAATATAAGATATTAAATATATGGCATATATAATTTTAAGGAAAATCCTTAACAAGATTAAATAAAGTACGTAATGAGATAATCAATCAATTATCTAGTTGATTTATTAAATCCTTATTTTATTGGAAAAATAGTTTTTTATTCCCCACTACACTCTAAGACCTATGGGGCGCACTATATACATATTTAAGGGGAGTAGTGCCAAGCACTTTTGTATCACAACATTCTTGCAATATTCAAGTGAAATAAAGAGAGAGTTGTTGAGAGATATTTTTTGGGAAAAAGAAAAGGCGGCCTAGCAGTCGACTTTCTTTGGTAGCAGTCCTTCGAGGATTCCGGTGGCTGTTCGTGTGGATTACCGCTAGAGGCCGGACACTTGGACAGCTCGGTGCTTGGACAACAACCGTAGACGATAAAGCTTCAATCTTTTAGATCGTCCAAGGTAACTTTCTCGTTTGCTTCTTTTATGCTTGTTGCTTAAACGAAATCGATCATGGTAAAAGGAAATAAAATTTTGAATTCCGTTGCATTCCCGCGTAGATTTCCTAACAGTGGTATCAGAGCGAACTTTGAGCTTAAGCAATAAGCATTAATTAATTTGCATAGTAATTATTTTAGATGCATGATTCAGATTCACGAAACGAAAATAAAAATAATAATAATAATATCGGAATAGGTCAGCTCGGCCGACTGGCGGCGGCGCCCCACCTTACTACCGCCGGCGGCGTCGGTGGCCCTAGGGCTCTGACATCGGCTGGTGGTTTTTCGGTGGACTTCGAAAATTTTGTTTTGTGTTTTTGTGATTCTTTATATTACATTGAAATATCTTGTTGCTTAGTTAATGTCATGTGGGCAACTGATGGTATAAATAGTTTGGACCATTGGGATACCACATGAAATGAAAAGGACCACCACTCCATTTGTTGAGTAAAAGAGTTGGTTTAGGTCTACAATTGTGGACCGATGATTAACCTAGGCCTTTCTAAAATTTGTTTGGAGTAGGCCTAGGCCATTTTCAAAATTTTATTTTTGGAAAGGGCCTATGATGGTGCCTTTTGGTTTAGGAAACCAAAGGCAACCCTTTGATTAAACACCAAATGGAAAGGAAACAAAAGAGACATATTTTGTTTTTTATTTTATTTTAGAATTCTTCTAATTAATAAAATTAAAATAGAAATTGTTTTAAAATTAATCGTTAATTTTATTTTGATTAAAATCATTTAATTAATTAATTATTAATTAGTTAATTGATTAGATAAAATTATTTAATTCATTAAACGTTAATCGATTAATTAAGACGCAAGTTGGTATTTTTAGATTTTCTCTTCTTCATAAGATGTTATTGTGTGGATTAGATATTGTGATTGATATAATATGATTATACGGACCCCGATTGAACATGGACTCGACCAATAGGATAGATGTGAATGATTTAATTTTCTGTTGGTTTTGAAATTGTCCTAGGCTGTTATGAATAATGTGACTTAATTTATTTTCTGCATTTATCCCATTCTCGTTAGATTCCCCCGCGTGCGGTGGGTGTATTTATTTTATTAGATAATATTATGTAACAAGACGGAGTAGAAGATGAAGGCCAAAGAAAGAAGACATAGAGATCCTATTGGCGGTTGCAGCTACCTTTAGATTGTGACCCGTGGTTTCGTCAGTTTGTATTCGAAACCTCACTTAGGAAAAGTCCATATTCATACTGGTTACTTTACTCATTTATTTATTTTGTGCATTATTTATTTTATATGATATGATAGATGCACGATCTAGATGAATATATAGGATGTATGTCTATAGAGATAGATTTATTTGTAAAGACCGTAATTAAATTTAATTAAGTGAATTAATTTAAAATACTCCCACAATAAAAATTAAGTCGGAATTTTGTCTCCCAATATTATAATGACGGTGAAGAGCCCTTGTTCGGATCCAAGAGATTGGCCCACATCGGGAGTTGACCTACCTAGGGTATATCATTATTATTGAGATATGATCGTATGAGATCTCACGAATATTGGGTTGTGACTTAACTAATGTTTTGTGGTGATTGGCCCACGTCAAGACCATCTAATTTTTGAGACAAGGGCTTTGCTATCACATAGTGATGTGAAGTGTTAAATAGTTGACTAGTCAACCACCAAGAGTCACATAGAGATGTGATTGGTAATATCGAATTATCGATTGATCGGCCCATGTCGGGAATCGGGGTAACAAGATGAGATCTTAACCAATGAAGAATTTTGGAAAAATTCTTGAAAGTCAATTGGGAGTAGTTGACTAGTGGGAGCAAAATCATAAATCAAAAGACCATTTTTATTTTGCATGTCTAAACAACAACACTCTTTTATCTTTATGTTGTAGTTTTCTAGCAAACTTTTATTCCTATGTTTTTATTCTCGATTGTTAAAACCAAATTAATGACTGTTACCTTTGAGAAACGTTCTCAAACAAGGTTAAGTAACTTTAATCCTTTTAAAATAAGCAATGACACGAGCAACTACATTATAGTAGTTAAAGATAATGAGACTACATCTATGATGGAGTGCTCTAAGACATTAATTACTAGTCAAAACGGACGCTCGTGATATGATTGAATTAGTTGAAATGAGTTTTAACGAATAAATCATATATTGGATACGAGGATGTCCAATGGGTCATTCTGTCATACGATGACAATTAATTCAAACATTATATGTGTTGAATGTGAATGACCACAACGAATTTTGGAAAGGGTGTTCTCAAAATTGTAAGATTTAAGTATCGACTTAATTCTTTAATCATTGCTTGAAGGTTAATTAAAATGGTTCATGTTTTGAATATGATTCAAAAAGGTTAATAAACCATTTCATAGACTTCGAATTTTCTTCATGAAAGAAGATTAAAGACATAGCTCTTGTGATTTTTCTTAAAGTGTTATGAAGACTAAACTATGTAATATTTACAAGTGCTTAATGGATTAAAAAGGAAAGTTAGGGCATTTGCTTGAATAGGAGAACATATCGAAGTCTCTATTCTAAGCAAGATGATATAAATATGTCTAAGCTCAAGTCAATTCTAAGATATATGATATCTTACGAGTATGATTGAATTAGAAAGATTAAATACAGACTATTCTAAGATACGGAAAATGAAGCAAACTTTGCAACATTTGTCATATTGTATTCTGAATCTAGTAAACTGGTTAAAGAACTAAATAAATGCTATTGTGTTCCGGTTCCTATGAAGAACACGATTTTAGTTGTACGTAAGGATTTAATGGACAAATTAAATTGTAAGGAATAAATGATATTCCAATAAATTTGAATAGTCATTGAATCTAACATACTAGATTGTTGTCACTATATAGTTGATATATGTGATAAAATCTCAACCAAATATTTGTATGGCTGTTATCCTTGATATTTTGTGGTTGTTCTAGACACAGTCTCTGTGGAAGAGAAACGTGTAATCAAATGTCATTATGATGATGTATGAACCATGTGATTATGAGTCATGTGGGTAGTACGTATCTTATCTAAAGATGACTAAAATATCCTTTTATGAAAATGTTATAAAATCTAGAAAATTGCCAAAAGCCTAAACATACTGATGTTTGTTGGCTTGTGACAATTAATGCCACGAATAATATTATTGTTTATTACTCTCTTTGACTATTTTAGAAATAGTCGAACGTACTTAGTGAAGTACGAATTTCAGAAAGTCTGGAATGTTCGGACTAGTAGGAATATGAGATTGGTAAACAATTTAGGAAACAATCTTCAATTGGATTGGAGTAATTAATACCTGAAAGGTGTTTCAGAAGTTGTCTGAAAAGGAATCAGATTCTCCCTTGAAGGATACCATTTTAGGGATACGCAATTAGATTGTGTCTCTAAAATGGAAATAGCACTTTATACGATAAAGGTGCGATGCGAGCCGTACGAAGTATCTCTTACCCGTTTTGGGATAGTGCCCTTATTTAAAACATACACTTAACCGAGTTCCAAAGAATAAAGGTTGGATAAATTCCATAGCAGATATGGAAGACGATAACATCAAATCCATCTTAACCATTGATTTGGGGTTGTCGTGCTTCTAGCAAGCAGGCAGAGTCTGAAAGGCATGGAGCCCAGTATGACCTATGCAACTTTGTGGAATATCTTAGCAAATACACTAGATATTATTTACTTACCCGTGGGGAAAAACAGTTTGACTCCCAATATGTTGTCTTCTAGAGGAAGTGTTTCTTCCAAAATAAACAGTGGGAGTAAATTGAGATCTTAAAAGAGTTTAAGAACTACAAAGAGATATTCAACCATTGGAACATGCACAGGCGCCGCATAGTGATGAGGTGCAAGACACAGCTCAGTGCACACAAGTGCCTTGTGAGTCTGCAGATAACCACAAGCCTGAAAAGGCTATTGGTATGTTCTTCTTGAAGGATGAAGATCTCACGACTTATGAAGGAATGCTTGGAAGACAAGATTGTGAGATATGGCTTAGAGCCATAATGTATGAAGAAGATTTCATGCCTGACAACCGGGTTATGAACCTAGTTTGTCCTACATGAAGGGAATGTCTCCAAAAGGTGTAGTAGGTTTTTATGAAAGACTAGCATGAAAGGTAATAAGATTACTAGTTGATGGCTAAAGGCTATGAGGTCAAAACCTTGTAATTACTTCTTGCTGCCAGCTATGCTTAAGTCTATTCAGATTGTGCTTGTTGTAGCTACGTATCATGGCTATATGATAGTGTTGAAAATGTTGTACCAATTGCTTGAGGTTCATAGAAGATAACATAATGTGTAAGCTTATGAGATCCATTTATGGACTCAAACAAGTTCCTCTGTATAAGTTCTTTGCTTGGATAGATCAAAAGAATTTGATTCCATCAAGAAGAAAGATATGCCTAAGGTGGAAATGGGTTAGTGGGAGTGTTATAGTTTTTGAGTAAGGTGTTGCATGTACTTCTTGGGAGTTGTTACCCATGTTAAAGTCAAATAGTGTTTGGTAGTCCAAGGTCTTTAAGAAAGATCTAGGAATGGATGTTCTTATTCTAGAAATAAGATCTATAGTGATAGATTTAGATACTCCTTAATAATCAAAGTTCACCCTAGTAGATGGGATTCAAAAAGAGTTTAGCATAGACCACATCAAGAGATGCTGCTGGCCAGTATTCTCGGGATCTATCTACGAGAGGACGTCGGTCTTGAAGATAAGGTGAAAGATGATATTTATTGAAGGTTCCCTTTGATACTTATGGAATGTTCCCTTTGTGATTCAAACCAGATGTTCATACTGCATGAGGAGTCATGAGTAAGTATGAAACTGATTCTGGTAAATGTCGAGGATATCCTTAAAGGTGTTAAGGATGGGTTCTTAGTTTATTGAAACTTGGAATTGAATAAACATAGATATACAGATGTATTCCCAAAATCTTATGAAGATAGTGGGAGCTGTAATCTGGGTTTGTAATCACTAAGTAAGTGATACAGTGAGCTGGAAGTGTTCTCAGCAAGAGATCACTGTAAATTCTGCAACTGGGCCGAAACACATTATATGCCGTACAAGCACAGCGGAAGCAGTACATGGATCTAAGAGGTTCATTCCTGAACCTTGTGTGGTTGTTACACCTTTACTGTATAGCTGATATAGTAGTGGATTCATTGCTTGAAGCAAGGACCAAGGTCTCGTCGGAGATTCATGTGCGTGTTGAGGCGGTTCCTTTTGACTTGGTCATTTGGAGTATGATATAAGGATAGTCTGAGTCCCCACGGATAGTGATCTATTCACGCTTAGGGTTGGTTGCAAGTATTGCATGAGATATTGTGTCTCAACTTGGTCTTGTGTGTATGAGTTATTGGCTTTAGGCCAAGTGGGAGATTGTTGAAATAATGTCCTAATCCCAATCGGGTTGGACTGGATCCGACCAGGTCAGATCATTGACACTATTTCTTTATGTTTATACATATGATAAATGGCTTTCTGTTATTATATATTTGTTGGTTTATCGGAACAATTATGCTATTGTATATATGATAACGCCCCTAGTGTCAAACTGTGAAAGAGAAACCATGATAGTGATTATGGTTGATGAGATCTCAACTCATTTTAATAGGTTTGATAATTAAATGTCTCTAGTTGTATGTGCTATTAAATGGGACATTAATAGTAGGATTAGCCTAGCACGTATTAGATGTCTTCTATCTTGTGAAGATACAGATATATCCCATCTATCGAAAGGAGAGACACTTGGACTGTACGTGGACGAGTATTAGAGAATTTGTACATTAGATTGACGCTCTTACTTTATTAAGTGTCGCACATATGTGGCGGTTGAGTAATTATCCTAAGACCGGAGTCTACATGACATCATGGTGTGGATTGTCATGCTTTGACACTATTGAGGTTTCCCCTAGCCATGGGGTGATAATGCGGTAGTGATTGCATGTGATACTGAAGCATGCATATGATTGATGTTGTTCATCTGGAAATTGCGTATCCTATGAATATGAGTAAATATCGAAAGGGCCTTCTAATAAGAAATGTCTAGCTCTCGTGAATTTTTGCAAAATAGGAGTAAATGAATTACTTCAAGAGAGCATGATATCCAGATTTTTAGATACAGCCGTTAATGTGTTGACACTTGAGATACGACCGTATGAATATTATTACAGCGAAAGGATTGTATTTACACGGTAACCGTTTCACATGAAAGGTTGTAGTCATAGCACTTGACTCTTTCAGATGATTGGGGGTCGTGGACGTGTTTCTATACGCTATCCATGATCGTTAGGTATGAGGGGTATTTTATTAAATGCACTTTGTGCCTACGGCCAATATATTCGGAAACCTATCGGGTCACACACATATGAATAACTAGCTGGAATTAATTTGTGGTTATAGCGATAACCGGATGAGGATTTGTTTATGCCTACTATAAAGTGTTATAGTGATAAATTAATATGGTGGTATTTATTTATTATGAATAAATTAAATACAAGATATTAAATTATGTTTATTAATTACATATACATACTATAGTATGGGTCGAAATATATATGTATATATGATATACATGGATTTTGCAAATTAATTATTCATAGTATTGTATTATTGTGTATTATTATTAGATATCCATGTGTGCATCTATGTATATGCGTGTAGGGTGTATATTTGTGATATACATGTGTACATGTGTATATATATATATATATATATATATATATATATATATATATATATATATATATATATATGTATGTATAAATGTGTGTGTGTAAATTGATTTATGGTAAAACAATAAAGATATTCAATATTAGATATTGATAATGTATATCTTCAAAAATGTATATCTTCAACATTATTTAATATAAGATATTAAATATATGGCATATATGATTTTAAGGAAAATCCTTAAAAAGATTAAGGAAAGTACTTAATGAGATAATCAATCAATTATCTAGTTGATTTATTAAATCCTTATTCTATTAGGAAAATATTTTCTTGTTCCCCACTACACTCTGAGACCTATGGGGCGCACCATATTCCTATTTAAGGGGAGTTGTGCCAAGCGCTTTTGTATCACAATATTCTTGTAATATTCCAGTGAGTTCTTGAGAGAGTTCTTGTGGGCAGAAGAAAATGCGATCTAGTAGTTGACTTTTTCCGGTAGCAGTCCTTCGAGGATTCCTGCGGTTGTTCATGTGGATTACCGCTAGAGGCCGGACACTTGGACGGCTCGATGCCTGGACCAACAACCGTAGACGATAAAGCTTCGATCTTTTAGATCGTCCAAGGATACTTTCTCGTTTTCTTCTTTTATACTTGTTGCTTAAACGAAGTTGATTTTGGTAAATGGTAATCAAATTTAAAATTATGCTGCGTTCCCGCTTTGATTTCCTAACATAGGCATGCCTAGGGTGCATGGCTCTCTATATAAACGATCCTAAGAACTTCGAAGAGACTGGATTCCTGCACTGTAACGCCCCGTTCCCGGACGCCGAGTCCTTATCCAGAAAAGGAACGTTCGGCACGTATAAAATAAAATAAATTTCACTTTATACGTAAGTCTCTACTAAGTCGTATCAAATAAAGCAAACGGAAGCAAAAGACTCGGGTAAATTTTTTTCAAACAACCAAGAATAGAAACTCGACGTCTAAAGATAAAAATGTAACATTATTACATTGGAAAGAAATCAACGAAATCCAAAGATACAAATAATCCAAAACTAAGAAGTAAATACAGAGTTTCCAACAATAATCAAAGTCTAAAGTAAAAACATAAATAATTAACGCTTCAACTCCGGCGTCCTCAAACGTCGTCATCAAAGTCCTCCTCGAACTCTTCATTTACCTATTTGTCTTCTCTCCCCCAAACACATAAATAAACATGCATTAGAGGTAAGTACAATGTACATAGCAAGAAGTAGAAGCTACACTTTACTTAGATTCCTTAACAGTTTTTATTATAATAATTGTCTTTATATAAAGGACTCAATTTAAGGTTCATTCCATGCCCATCGGCACATCATAACTATACGTTTCTAGCTTAGCTTATCTTGGTTACATCATTACTTAAGGACACTATGCATGATGAAAATTCCACCACTTGATACACTTGCCAACTGCGGTGATTAGTACCGATAGTCCCGGGATCTCCCCGGTATGCATATACGTTCGATGGATTTCCTCCACTACCCTTCAGCCTTTTGAGCCTGTAGCGTTGTCCACCTCTTATGAACGTATCACAACGCCGATATTAATTAGTGTCTAACCGAGAATAAGTGACGTTTTATCTTTTACTACACTTATGTAATTTATTATCCGTTGTTATCTAGTATCCTAAGTGTTTTCAAAATAATTACTCACCTTATCAACTCTACTCCCTCACTTAGACAGCTAGACATTACAACCTATCAAATCCATAGACATTGATGAACTTTAGTTCATCAAAGCACAAGCCTTTTCATGCCCTTCCGACGGTCCCGAACTTCAACTGCCTTTAAGAGTACGTCCGGTGCCGGAACCAAATGCATCAGAAACTCAATCGAGGCTTGTTTATGTATAATTAATGTTATTATATCAAGGGATTAACATTTAGAACTCATTTCATAGCTTAAAATAATATTTTCATCAAAAAAAAAAGTGGTCTAATGCGCCAGCACTGGGCCTCAGAATGTAAAAACGGGGATTTTGGTCGCCCGGTGTGCCAGCACCAGAAGCCTCAAGACATGATTTTAGATTTTTTGCTCCAGTGCGCCAGCACCAAGCGCGGCCACACTCCAAAAACTTAGTTTTTGATCCCTAATCGATTCCTAATTGTTCCCAAACTTATTTAACATGAATATACTCTATAAAAACACATAAAATTTTGATCTTTAACAGACCATAACAACCTATGATTTCTAAACGATTCGTAGCATGAATTCTAATCATCAAAACATCATCAAAATCATAACTTAGATCCTATAAACCGTAATTAACGTGTAGGAAACCTTCTAACCTTTAGCAAGCTATTCCAAATTCCAAAAGCTCAGAAAAATAGCAGCAATACGAACACCTTATAGAGAAACCTATATGATCAATTCGAATTCGCATTAAAATCGATCACACGATTCCAAACAACAACAACTACAAAAGATATGAGTTTTAATCCTCAAAACTCAACCAAGAACCGTAGGTAGGTCGAAATAATTACCTTGAGAAAAGCTCCAATGTTCTGATACTGAACGACGCTCTCCTTACGACGATTCCACTGCTTCTCTCGAAACTGAAAATGGATGAGAAACGATTCATAATTCTGAAAAAGTCTCTCAGCCCTTTCTCCAAAAACTTACACACAGGAATTAGGAGGAGGAAATCTGATTTTCTGATAGGTTTTAATGTATAATGGGGATTATTTCTCCTTAAATAAGATTTTCCCCAAAATAACCTATTTCCTTAATTACCCTTAATAAATCAGATTTTCTTTTCCTTAATATATGTATATAAATCTCAAAATTATATACATATATTTAACAAAATACTTAAACTCCGAATAAAAGGAACTGAACCCAATATTTCATTTTCACAAATGACACGTCTGCCCTTTCCCAAAAATTGGAATATTACATTCATTCCCCTTAAAGGAGTTTTTTCCTCGAAACTAGAACATACCTAGTAAGTCGATAAAATCTGAGAACTCGCTGATCATATCATCCTCGACTTCCCATGTAGCTTCATCAGGTGAATGATTGCTCTATTGCTCCAAAACCAAGGGAATCATCCTTCTCTTTATCATCTTTTCCTTCCGGTCCAAAATTCTGATCGGTATCTCATCACACGCAAGATTATCTTGAAGCACTTCCAGATCAACTGTGGTTTCAACATCACTCTTCAACAAGCACTTCTTCAACATCGAAACATGAAACACATTGTGGACTCTTGACATTGACCCTGGTAGCTTAAGCTTATAAGCCAATGGTCCAACTCTTTCCAGAATCTCAAAAGGTCCAACATATCTCGGACTTAACTTTCCTTTTTGTCCAAAACGTTTAACTCCTTTCATTGGTGAAGCTCGTAGATAAACTGTTTCACCAACTTCAAACTCGAGAGGCCTTCTTCTAACATCGGCCCAACTCTTCTGCCTATCTTGCGCTGCCTTCAGATTCTTCTTGACCAACTAAACTATTTCTTTTGCTTGTTCAACTAACTCTGGCCCGGTAACTTGTCTTTCCCCGACTTCATCCCAAAACAACGGCGTTCTACATCTTCTTCCATACAAAGCTTCAAACGGTGGCATGCCTATGGTTGCGTAATAACTATTGTTATAGGCAAACACCGCTACCGGTATGTAATCATCCCATGATCTGCCTACTTCCAAACCACAAGCTCTTAGCATGTCTTCAAGTGTTTAGATGGTCCTCTCAGATTGTCCATATATTTGAGGATGAAAGGCCGTACTCATATCCAACCTCATACCAAAAGCTTGCTGCAAACCTTTCCAAAACCAACTAATGAACCGACTATCTCGATCCGAGACTATAGAGATAGGTACTCCGTGTAACTTCACTATATTATCCTAGTATAGTGAGGTCATCTTCTTCAAGGGCATATCAACCTTAAATGGTATGAAATGAGCGGATTTGGTCAATCTATCCCTGATCACCCAAATAGCATCATGTCCGCCTCTTGTCTTAGGTAACCCGGTGATGAAATCCATCGTGATCTTATCACATTTCCATTCAGGGATATCTAATGGCTTAAGCATTCCTCCTAGTCTTCTGTGTTCTGCTTTAACTTTCTGACAGATATCACATTCCGCCACAAACTTAGCTATTTCCACTTTCATCGAGGGCCACCAAAACCTTTCCTTCAAATCTCTGTACATTTTAGTAGCTTCTGAATGAACCGCAAAAGCAATCCTATGTCCCTCTTCCATAACTCTCTGTATTAGATCACCGACATTAGGCACACATAACCGATCCTGGTACCATAGGTTTCCATTCTTATCTAATACATAACCCACAGCAGGCTTTTCTTTTGCAACACGCTTCAAATCAACCAAAAATGGATCTTCATCTTGTTTTTCCTGAATATCATCCATCAACTCTCATCTTGTTAACAATGGTGCCACAAACTTTTGGTCTTCAATCTGATCAAAACTCCGGATTTTCAGCCCATTTAACCTCTCTGCCACATCTTCAACACTTGAAACTGCAAACACTGGTTTTCTACTCAACGCATCTGCAACCACATTCGCTTTACCCAGATGGTACTGGATATCCAAGTCGTAATCCTTTACAAACTCTAACCATCTCCTTTGCCTCATATCATATTTTCTTGAGTAAAGAAATATTTCAAACTCTTGTTGTCGGTGAACATCCTAGCCTTCACTTCAAACAAGTAATGCCTTCAAATCATTAAGGCAAACACTACTGCTGCCAACTCTAGATCATGTGTTGGGTAATTCTTCTCGTGCACTTTAAATTGTCAAGATGCATAGGCAATTACTTTACCTCCTTGCATCAACACACAACCCAAACCCTGTCCCGAAGCATCCGTATAAATGTTGTAATTATCAAAGATCTCCGGAACTGCCAAAACTGGGGCTGTAGTCAACTTCTCCTTCAAATTCTGGAAGGCATCTTCACACTCACTGGTCCACTCGAACTTCACATTCTTTTGAGTGATCCGGGTAAGTTGTGTAGCTATCTCTGAGAAGTCTTGTACAAACTTCCTATAATAGCCAGCCAAACCGAGAAAACTTCTAACCTCAGAAACTGTAGTTGATCTGGACCACTTCTCAACTGCTTCAATCTTCACTGGATCAACCTTAATGCCATCTCCAGAAATGACATGACCCAAGAAACTAACTTGATCCAGCCAAAAGTCACACTTTGAAAACTTAGCATACAACTGGTTCTTCTTCAAGGTATCCAACACTATCCTCGGGTGTTTTTCATGTTCTTTCTCATCCTTAGAGTATACCAGGATGTCATCTATGAATACTATCACAAACTTGTCCAAGTATGGCATGAAAACATGCAGCATTAAGTCCATAAATGCAGATGGAGCATTAGTGAGTCCAAAAGGCATGACCAAGAACTCATAATGTCCACACCTCGTACTAAAAGCCGTCTTCGGTATATCTGCCACCTTAAACTTCAACGGGTGATATCCGGACCTAAGATCAATCTTAGAGAACACACTCTTGCCTTGAAACTGATTGAACAAATCATCAATCCTTGGTAAGGGATACTTATTCTTGATGGTTAGGTTATTCAACGCTCTATAGTCTATACACATACTCATGCTACCATCCTTCTTCTTAACAAACAACACTAGGGCTCCCCAAGGCGAGGTACTAGGCTGAATTATATTCCTTTCAAGCGTATCCTTAAGTTGAGCCTTCAACTCTTTCAATTCAGCCGGCGCCATTCTATAGGGTGCCTTAGCAACTGGTACCGCTCCGGGTACCAACCTGATCTCAAACTCTATCTCTCTATACGGAATGTTTCCCAGTAATTCTTCTGGAAACACTTCAGGGTATTCCTTTACTACAGGGGATTCCTCTAACTTAGGCTTCACTTGTTCCAAATCTACTGCGTACAACAAGTAGCCTTGACAACCTTTCTGACAAGCTCTTATCGCCTTAACTGCTGAAATTATTGGGTGGCGCTTCTTACTAGGCTTGTAAACATTACCTTGGTAAGTCTTATCGGATTTTCCGGGTATCTTAAAGGTCACTCTCTTTTCTCTACAATCCAAATGAACATAATTCTCGGATAGCCAATCTATTCCAAGAATCACATCGAAACCTGAAAAGTCCAAAACCGTAAAGTCACTTTTGCAATGATACGTTCCTACTCGCATATCCGCTTGAGCCATCAACTTGGCTACCTTAGTCATCTTTCCTAAAGGTGTTGTTATTTCCAATGTGTTTCTTAAGGTATCCAATGGTAAGTTAAGCTTCTTAGCTATCTTAGTTGACACAAAGGTATTAGACGCTCCCGTATCAAACAACGCCGTAACTGCTAAGTTGTCTAATATTATTGTACCCATAATGTAAATTCATTTATTTAAATACAAATATATCGTGCTATAAAAGTACTTTAATAAATCAAAATAAACAATAAAGGAAACTGAAATAACATTATCTTCTGGTTCAGCCATCTCAGAATCTACTGTAAACACTCGAACTGGGCGACTCGGGCCACCTTTCCCACTTCCTTGCTTCTGATTACTCGAGCTCCCCTTTGTTGGACATATTTTAGCAAAATGTCCTAGATCTCCACAGTAGTAGAAGCCATCTTTATTAGCCTTACACTCACCTGGGTGATTCCTGTTGCATTTGGAGCAGAGCGGTGCTCCGGTTGGAGGTTTACCTGCCACATGAGCTATGGTATTTTTGGCATTCTGATGTAGTGCTCCTCGGTTATAGCCCTGACTTGACCCAAAACTTCTCTTATTCCCGATAACCATGGTAGCCTTTTTCTTGAAGGTCTCAACCTCCAAGGCTTTGTTCAGAAGTTCAGCCATGTTCCCTGCCGTGAAGCCTAGCATACCCGACTGTATCTCATACTATAACCCTTCCTTGTATAGTGCCATTTTCCTCTCTTCAACCCTCATCAACTCAGGATAAAACCTTCCCAGCTCATTAAACTTGTTGGTATGCTGAGATACCGTCAGTTGTGTACCCTGCTTAAGTTTTAAAAACTGACTAGCCTTGTCTGATTGCACTGTTGCTGGGAAATACTCGTTGTAAAACATAACCTTGAAGCTTTCCCAATTTGTCACCTTCCCGTTGCTACTCTCTATAACATTGAATCATGATTCATCCATAACCAAAAGGAAACTAACCGCCAACTGAGCCATCTCAGATTCAGGAACATGTATATTCCTGCAAGCCTTTTCGAAACTCCTTAACCATTCTTCGGCCTTTGAATGTAACACATTCCCAAAGAAGTCTTGAACTTTGTTCCTTCTTAGCCTCGTGTACCAATCCACTGGTGGTGCTTGCTCAAAAACTGGTCTCACTGGTGAAACTGGTTGATGTCCAAAAGGTATCTCTTGCTGGTGAGGATGTTGCTGGTATGGTGGTGGTTGGTAGAAACCGTAGGGTGGGTAACCAATACCTTGTTGATGGTCAAAACGGGGTGAAATGGGTATATTAGGTCGAGGAGTGTGACCTACTGGCGGTGGATAAAAGGTCTGATGTTGCTGATGGTGAAAAACTGGTGGAGAAGGCTGGCTTACCGGTGGAGGATAGACACTGACTGGTGGAGGGTATATGCTTGTTGCTGGGGGTATGTTAACTGGTGGGATGTCTCCTACTACGGTGACATTAATGGGGGATTCCCCGGGTTCACCATAGATATAGTTGTACCTTGGTTGAGGTCGTGGTGTAGGATTAAACTGTGGTCGTGGTGACTGACTCCGCTGAGATTATGGTGTAGGGGTCACAGTATGAGGGGGTGGAGTAGGGCTCGGATGAGGTGAAGGATTCTACCTCACAAAACTGTTAGGTGTAGTGCCTGAAAGACAATTTGTGTAATTGTTTTTAATAATGAATTACAGAATTTATCTCACCTTATTACTTGCTTTGTGCTTGTAAAGCTACACTGCTGCAAACCCTAAGTATATCTGTATGTAACCACTTAACTCAGTGTATGGATTACACGTGATGATTGAGTTAGTGGTGGTATACTTAAACTGTTAGTCCGTGGTGAACTTAATCAGAGTTTAGGGTCTCTTGATTAAAACACCAATAATGCTCCCAGAACACCTTAGGGTGTGATAGTCTAATCCGGACTGTCGGCAGAGGGTACCTACGTGGGGCATTTATATATGACGGCATTCATATAGGACTGGACCGATTTAATCTGTATTTCTCTATATAATTCCGTAATCGAGGAATCTTATTAAATCATTAGATGATCATATATGGATCAACCTTAATCCTGAGGTGATCACAGGGTGCTGCTTGTCCCGTGGTAGTGTTTGATGTGTTAGTTACGGTTCACTTAAATATGTGTTCCAAGCCACTTCTCATTGGCACTATCTCCAGATGAGTGAGTAGTTCTGATTTTCACAGACATGGAATCCATTCCTTCCTGCGGGAAGTAGAGAGACAGTCCCCTTATTTGTTAGCCTTAAGAAAATGATCGATCCCGGTAGTTCATATTAGACTAATTGATCACTAGTCAGATATGTGAACTAATTGATCATCAGGGGGTTAATGGTAAATAAGGATAAGATATTCTCAGTCGGGTTCACGGAGACTTCCCACTCAGAATGGACAGTCTATGGAGGGTTAATCCGTATGTAGTGATTATATCAATGGACGCTTATTCACTCTATGGGTTGAGTATAAGTATACATCTATAATCGGTAGAGTTCGGCCGGGTTTATGGTGGCGTAATCCCGAATTAATAATTAATGTACTTATTCATTCGATGAATAATTAATTATTGGAGCTACTGGTTATAGGTCCATGGTCCCCGATGTGGCTTCTGTAATTCGGACTAATAATCTTGTTATTTGGGCCTCAGTGATAATTAATTGGATGGGCTAATTATTTGATATGCATGAATATTATTTAGTTGGGCTAAATAATATAATACACATAAAGACATTTTGTGTGGGCTTTTAAACCCTAGGGGTGGCGCCATTATGGTCTTAATTAGCACAAGAATTAATTTTCTTGTGTTGTGGAAAATAAAAGATATTCTTGTTATGTGATTGGTTGTATGACATGTTATTTGGTTTCCTATTGGTCAATACATGTCACAATTATTCATCAAGGAAAATATCTTTTTATTTTGTTTAATTAATTATTTATTTAATTAATTGAAACTTGGAGACCAAGGATTTACTCTCCTATAAAAAGAGAGTTATTCCAAGGGTAAGGGACAAGGAAAAAATTCGACCACCACACCATAAAAGAGAGAAAAAATTAGTTTTTCTTGTCTAGGGTTTTAGAGGAAGAAAAACTTGGAGTTTTTCTTGGTGTTGCATATCGAGGAGGTTCGTGTATCAAGAAGGGTGACCACCAACCACCGTTTGGAGAACACATCGGAAGATCTTGGCTTCTCTTCCTACTATTGGTAACATGATCTTAACCCCCTTGTAGCAGCTTAAGTCCTTTAATTATGTATTATGATGTATAAGTCGTGATCCATCCGCTGCGCGTAGATCTAACTCGTTTAGATTTAAGAATCTGCATCCTTTCATGTGGTATCAGAGACATGTTCCACGATTTATATAGTCATAATCATAATTAAACGATTTAAAGGAATGAAATTGCATGTAGGTAAATTTTATTTATTGTTTTATGCATTGATAATGATTAATTGCTATGGTTGAAGAGATGGATTGGGGGTTGGCACTGTTTACCCGTTAGATCTATTGTAAACTCATATAAACGATGAAAATTCGTTCATATGAGTATAGGAAATTATGTAATTTATTTTTATTGCAATTTTAATTTCCAGAAAATAGATCTGTTTAGTAGTTGTTTAGTTATTTCGTTTTCCCCGTTGATCGAGCCGTTGCAACGACGATCCCTCCAGTCAGAATCAAGATTGGAAGATGATGAACAATTTCACAAAATTTGACGTTGATCGGAGTCTGTTTTGATATCCGTTCGTTGCTGCAAAGAAGCTGCTGTAACAGACAAACGCAGGATTCACAGAAACCCTACCTGTGACTTCCTCGAATTTCTGGGAGATTTTTGACCGTTGAAATACAAATCCAACCGGTCAGATCGAAAAATATGGAGTTTTTGACGTGGAATAAAAATTTCAGGTCGATCGGGATTCATTTCGATTCCCAATCGGCCTCGGGAAGTCATTGATGTGCTGCTGTAAAAGTCAGATTCTGCAGCAAGTTGGGCGGCTCACTGGAGAATATTGACAACTCAAAACTCCGATCCAACCGTCCATATTGAAGCCCAAGGAGTGAGGAACAGATCTGGAAAGTTTCGTCGCGATCCGAGTAACAGATTTGGTTTGCCGACTGTCGAAGAATTTGAACAGCTGCAGATTTTGTTAGAAAGAAGTAAACCCTAGTTAGGGTTTTGGTTATTTATTTTCTAAAAGGTTAGATACGGGGGTGCCAACGGTCCATCTCGGTGTTTATTTTCCGCACTAGAATACATGTTTAGATTGTATGTGTAGAACCGGAAAATTGCCATGACATGCATCATATCATGAATTCCACTCCATATGCATACATGTAGAAATTAATTCGAAGAATTAGTTAGGCATGTATACAACACACGCAATTAGTTTTAATTAATTGTTTGATATTAATTAGAAACTAATTAGGGTAAAAACCGAGGAACACGGGTTTTTTCAATCGTCGAGGTTGGGTGATGGATTCTCGGTGAATCCCACTCTGCAAAAGCATAAGGAGTAAAATCCCGAAACCTCGTGGTAAAGGTGTTGGATTCTCGGTTAATTCCACCTTACCTAGACGAGATTACGTTTTTTGTTCCGTAGTGTCTACGTGAAAGTTTGGTGTTTAAGGATTGGATAATCACGGGCATACATAGTTCGAAAGTGGTTTAACCACGGTTGGGTGGTCAACAGTAGCTACGGCTCGATCGACTTCACCCTCCACATGTGGCGTTTGCACGGGGGTCTGGCAAGGCTGAGTCATCCGAAGAGCCACTACGGCTCAACGGAGCTCCCCTAGTCTTGACCCGTCCGACGGCCACATATGTTCCAACGAATAGGTTGGGTGGGCTAGCCCACATAACCGGCAACATTCGGGCCTATGATTTATTGTTCCTTAATGTAACATCAAGTCCAAAAACGTGATCAGGAAACCCACCACTTTTTCAAAATATTGAGTGGGAGCGGAGAGGCGACGGCCGACCCCACGGCCTCTCATCTGTTGACACAAGCAACATGAGAGAATGGTGACGCCTGCGTGCGGCTTTGATTTCGCCCCTAAGGAAGGCCTTCACCGCTATCAAAATTCAAGGCTTGGTCTCCGAAAGGATAGGATTTGGTACTCGCCGGGTCACCGACCGACCCTAAGGCAAGACACTCGGGTCTACCTAAAAATCTGAGACGCTTGGTCACACTCATATAGGGTATTTTTGGTAGTACCTTGGCTGAAAAAAAGGAAAGGTGATTGACGATCACAAATGAGATGTTCGATTCTCAATCCGATCTTCAATATTAATCGAAACCTCTTTGACCTACCCTAAGGCGGCACGAGGCGTTAGATTAAATCCTTGGAACGGTAGGATAGACTACAAGTACTTAGTGTATGTTCCTAAAATTTATTAGTAGTGTATGATTTGGATTTATTTTCTGTCAATTTTATTTACAACTATTTATATATCTCTCTAGGGTGCTAGACTACTAGTGTAAAATTGACTTGTAATGACTTCGTTGAAAAGTGGTAAGTAACTAGAACATTGTACTTATTGATCTTACTTGCGATTAATTTTTCGGAAGAGATATTTCTCTTGAGCCTTCAAGACTTAAGTGACGTAAATAAGTATGTCACTGCTGTCACTCGTGTTGAACGAGAGACAACCATAGTTAGTTTGAAAGATGATTGGGATGATAAAATTCTTCTAGTGAATTTCGATTGTGTAGTGTCTACACGAGAAATTTTCTAATAGAAAAATTGGAGAATCATCAATTAAAGTATCGCTAGTTAGACGGTATTTGGAACCGATAAACTAGTGGGAGCTTTTATCTTATGTTTTTCCAATTTATTAGAAAATTAGTCCCACTGGGTAACGCTTTCATTAGATATCCCACAGTTCACGAGTAGTGTATACTCAAACGAACTGCCAGTTCAAGACTATTTCCTTTTAAGGAAAGTTAAGAATGGGAAAGAATGTCTATAAGTGTTAATCATCTTAACTATGTTTTGAGGCTAAACCGAAACATTAGGTAAAGAAAGTATAGGATAAGGAAAGTGATTTCGGATCACTAACCAATGAATCCTTAGCAACTTTCTTAACCGAGTAACTCGACTCGGGAGCTAAGTTCTTTGGAAGAACAAGAGAGCTTTGCATTAATGATTAATACAGTAACAATGGGCAGTAATTTCAGCTAGAATAGTGGGAGTGATATAAGGAAATGAATTTCGGATTCTATCCTTGAATATCACAGAAAATTTTTCTGTTTACAGATTCGTTGAAACAAATGGATTCACTTTCATCTCGATACTACAGTTGCCTTAAAAAAAGTGAAGATGACATTTGTAGTATGAATCTGTGACTCGGACTTTTGTTTGATAAAGACAGAACCACTAAGAAAAGCTGAATAGGTATGTGTAACACATCTAAAACTATTAAAGGTAAAAGGTTTCCGTATTAAGATAAACGACCCTTCAATATCGATTAATTAGTGCATATATCCTAGAGATATGACTGACGTAATCGCTAAGGGTGATTCCTATCTCCCGCCTAGAACACTATCTCAAAGGAACAATGACTAAGTTTCCTTTCAATCGGGAGAGGGTAATAGATTTGAAGGGGTAACATAGCTTGTTCATCATGACCTTCGGGGTCTAGTGAGAGACACAAGCTAGTGGGAGTTTTTGAGTGGTGACATTTTGTCTGATAACTACTCGAAACGCGATTTAGTTTATCAATAGAATACGAGGAGGAGTCTCTGATTTTAGCAGAGAATAGATTATTCCATGCTCATAAATAGGCTATAGCATAGTCTTGGGACTGATGCTCAGCCTGCCTCCTAGTGGAATGTTTCTCACTGAGAAAGAAACCATAGACTTGCCCTATATAGTTATTGATGTACTACAATACATTGCTAAACTCGATTAAGATAATTGGTTGCAAAATAACGGTTAACAATTATTATGTAAACCGAGAAGTCTACCTAGAAGATGCTAGTGAATTTATGGATAAGGAGTGACTTCGGTTCACACCACTTCCGTAAATGTAGGCGTTTAGCATTTAATGCTTGAAGGTAGGACTGGAGATTTTGCGCATACGTTCAGATTTTGACTGTTCGTGAAATGCCTTAATGAGACGAGTGATGGTTGGTTGTAAGATTCTTGAGATCAGAAAGTGACAGTTGGACTGTCACAATTCTTCTGATAGAATCTATGAGTAACAGCCTTAGACCTTGGAGTACGGTTACCCAAAGGAAGTTACTATCTGATTTAATCAGACCACGTCCAACATCGGTTGTTGGTGATTACACTGATAAATACTACTAGATCAGAATATCAATCCACCCAAAACACAGTGGGAGTATGGCTTAACCGTTGACCCATTGTGGTTTTATGGTATTGTGGACTTTATAGTCTGCTGGGGTGGTTGATGACCTATGGCTCTTAGTGGGCTGTATAGGATTCTGATCATAGAGGTTGGTTTGAAAGCCTTAACCCTATGAATGGAGTTTTGATACTCCAGTTATGTTCAGCCTCTTGTAGAACCACCTGAGTGTCTCAGGCCTAGTGGGAGAAATTGGGTCTACACGGAAAAGAGTCGAATGAATAGGAAAGTTTAAACTTTCAGCGCAAAGCTGATTGGTATAGGGGTGATTCCCTGACAAGTAGAGAGTTAACCAGACCTTGAACTCTCTCACCACTCGGTCTTGCAAGATTTCGTTAGAAAGCGGAAAATAGGGGTGATACCCTGAGACTTTCTTGAAAAAAAAACGGATTTTGAATTCATTCGGAACAGAAGGGTCTTGGTTAGAACAAACGGCAAGGTGACTGCCGGGGCTTATATCCTTTGTGGATTTAGAGAACCTCTCGGTCATTTAAAGTCACATGTTTTAAAATATGTAGACTTGACCAGAATATTGATAAGTCTTTAGTAGACTGGATATCAATATTGGTAAAGTAGTAGTATTAGTGTTCATGAATGATAACACTGAAATGGTTGGAAACAACATGTGTGTACTATCTGAAGTCGGAAACTGACAGGCCAAGATTCTCTGGATGAGAGAATTGGACAATATTCTAAGAATTTAATTCGGTCAAATTCACAGGAATGAGTCATTGGCTATCCTATCCATCTTATTGAATAAGATGATCATGCATATATGTATGCAACATTCATCGAGAGTAGTCCTACCCTACCTCTCAGGAATGATTCTCCAAATCTTCGGATAAAGATAAAATGGGATAGAGTTTCTCTTGGATAACGGCAACTCAGGTTATAACAAGTCAATAGTAGTCGAATCTCGTATTCGAGCATTGAATAGCGGTTTAGTACGTCCTCAAGTATCTTTAGAGAACGAGGAATCATATTCTTGTATATTCAGGTGCAAACTTGAATATGGTTGACTACACTGATTCTGACTTGTAGTCAGATTAAGGATGATCATTAAGTTGATCTCGGGCTCAGTGTTTACTCATAGTGCTTAGAATTTCCTTTTTGTTCTGGGAGTAATTCCAGGTCTGATAAGCCGATATCACTTCATTGTGAAAACGGTGAAGAGATAGCTTAGAAGGATCTTCTCAGTCACAAGAAGTCAAAAGAATATTGAGAGAGAGTACCGCCTGATTGGAAGGACCGACAACGTTTCAATCCTAAAGATCGTCTCGAGTCGACAACCTAACTAATCAGTGTACCAAGTCGAGTGCTTGGAGGGTACAGCATTGATGGATATGTCTCATATGCTTTTAGAGCAAGTGGGAGAGTGTTGTGAATAAGATGAGAAAGGGTGTGCTCTAAAAACAATCGTTGCTTGTCATTTCGTGCAAGTGGGAGATTGTTAGGTGTAGTGCCCGAAAGACAATTTGTGTAATTGTTTTTAATAATGAATGACAGAATTTATCTCACCTTATTACTTGCTTTGTGCTTGTAAAGCTACACTGCTGCAAACCCTAAGTATATCTGTATGTAACCACTTAACTCAGTGTATGGATTACACGTGAGGATGAGTTAGTGGTGGTATACTTAAACTGTTAGTCCGTGGTGAACTTAATCAGAGTTTAGGGTCACTTGATTAAAACACCAATAATGCGCCCAGAACACCTTAGGGTGTGATAGTCTAATCCGGACTGTCGGTAGAGGGTACCTACGTGGGGCATTTATATATGATGGCATTCATATAGGACTGGACCGATTTAATCTGTATTTCTCGATATAATTCCGTAATCGAGGAATCTTATTAAATCATTAGATGATCATATATAGATCAACCTTAATCCTGAGGTGATCACAGGGGTGCGGCTTGCCCGGGGTAGTGTTTGATGTGTTAGTTACGGTTCACTTAAATATGTGTTCCAAGCCACTTCTCATTGGCACTATCTCCAGATGAGTGAGTAGTTCTGATTTTCACAGACATGGAATCCATTCCTTCCCGCGGGAAGTAGAGAGACAGTCCCCTTATTTGTTAGCCTTAAGAAAGTGATCTATCCCGGGAGTTCATATTAGACTAATTGATCACTAGTCAGATATGTGAACTAATTGATCATCAGGGGGTTAATGGTAAATAAGGATAAGATATTCTGAGTCGGGTTCACGGAGACTTCCCACCTCAGAATGGGACATCTATGGAGGCTTAATCCGTATGTAGTGATTATATCAATGGACGCTTATTCACTCTATGGGTTGAGTATAAGTATACATCTATAATCGGTAGAGTTCGGGCCGGGTTTATGGTGGCGTAATCTCGGAATTAATAATTAATGTACTTATTACATTCGATGAATAATTAATTATTGGAGCTACTGGTTATAGGTCCATGGTCCCCGATGTGGCTTCTGTAATTCGGACTAATAATCTTGTTATTTGGGCCTCAGTGATAATTAATTGGCTGGGCTAATTAATTTGATATGCATGAATATTATTTTGTTGGGCTAAATAATATAATACACATAAAAGACATTTTGTGTGGGCTTTTAAACCCTAGGGGTGGCGCCATTATGGTCTTAATTAGCACAAGAATTAATTTTCTTGTGCTGTGGAAAATAAAAGATATTCTTGTTATGTGATTGGTTGTATGACATGTTATTTGGTTTCCTATTGGTCAATACATGTCACAATTATTCATTAAGGAAAATATCTTTTTATTTTGTTTAATTAATTATTTATTTAATTAATTGAAACTTGGAGACCAAGGATTTATTCTCCTATAAAAAGAGAGTTATTCCAAGGGTAATGGACAAGGAAAAAATTCGACCACCACACCATAAAAGAGAGAAAAAAATAGTTTTTCTTGTCTGGGGTTTTAGAGGAAGAAAAACTTGGAGTTTTTCTTGGTGTTGCATATCGTGGAGGTTCGTGTATCAAGAAGGGTGTCCAACAACCGCCGTTTGGAGAACACATCGGAAGATCTTGGCTTCTCTTCCTACTATTGGTAACATGATCTTAACCCCCTTGTAGCAGTTGAAGTCCTTTAATTATGTATTATGATGTATAAGTCGTGATCCATCCGCTGAGCGTAGATCTAACTCGTTTAGATCTAAGAACCTGCATCCTTTCAAAAACCACCTCCAACAACAGGTGTTGGACTCTTTCGACGTACTCCTGAAGCTTCTGCACCCGCTCCGGTTCTAGTGAACACCATCCTGATGATCAAAGGAAAACCAGAACGTTACTAAGAGGTCTAAATAATACTTATCTTAAAAGAAAAGAAACATAAAAGACGCTTCTCTCTGATACCAATTGTAATGCCCCGTTCCCGGAAACCTAGTCATCCGGAAAAGGAACGTTCGGCACGTATAAAATAAAATAAATTTCACTTTATACGTAAGCATCTACTGCGTCGTATCAAATAAAGCAAACGGAAGTAAAAGACTCGGGTAAATTTTTTTCAAACAACCAAGAATAGAAACTCGACGTCTAAAGATAGAAATGTAACATTATTACATTGGAAAGAAATCAACGAAATCCAAAGATATGAATAACCCAAAACTAAGAAGTAAATACAGAGTTTCCAACAATAATCAAAGTCTAAAGTAAAAACATAAATAATTAACGCTTCAACTCCGGCGTCCTCAAACGTCGTCATCAAAGTCCTCCTCAAACTCTTCGTTTACCTGTTCGTCTTCTGTCCACCAAACACATAAATAAACATGCATTTGAGGTAAGTACAATGTACATAGCAAGAAGTAGAAGCTACACTTTAATTAGGTTCCTTAACAGTTTTAATTATAATAATTGTCTTTATATGACAGACTCAATTTAAGGTTCATTCCATGCCCATCGACACTTCATGACTATACGTTTCTAACTTAGCTTATTTTGGTTACATCATTACTCAAGGACACTATGCAAGATTAAAATTCCACCACGAGATATACATGCCAACTACGGTGATTAGTACCGATAGTCTCGGGATCTCCCCGGCATGCATATACGTTCGATGGATTTCCTCCACAACCCTTCAGCCTTTTGAGCCAGTAGCGTTGTCCACCTCTTATGAACGTATCACATCGCCGATATTAATTAGTCTCTAACCGAGAATAAGTGACATTTTATCTTTTACTACACTTATGTAATTTATTATCCGTTGTTATCTAGCCACCTAAGTGTTTTCAAAATAATACTCACCTTATCAACTCTACTCCCTCAGTTAGACAGCTAGACATTACAACCTATCAAATACAAAGATATTGATGAACTCTAGTTCATCAAAGCACAAGCCTTTTCATGCCCTTCCGACGGTCCTGATTTTCAACTCCCTTTAAGAGTACGTCCGGTGCCAGAACCGAACGCATCAGAAACGCAATCGAGGATTGTTTATGTATAACTAATGTTATTATATCAAGGGATTAAGAACTCATTGCATAGCTTAAAATAGGATTTTCATCAGAAAAGGGGTATAGTGCACCAACACCAGGTTCAATGCGCCAACACAGGTTGTTCAGCATGCCAAAGATCGGGCCTCGTAATGTAAAAACGGGATTTTGGTCGCCGGCGCGCCAAACACGTAAGCCTCGATACATGATTTTCATTTTTGCTCCCAAGATGCCAAAGATCGGGTCTTAGTGCGCCAAACACCAAGCGCAACCACCCTCCAAAAACTTAATTTTTATCCCTAATCGATTCCTAATCATTCCCAAACTTATTTAACATGAATATACTCAGAAAAACACAGAAAAACTAGATCTTCAACACACCATAACAACCTATGATTTCTAAAAGATTCGTAGCATGAATTCTAATCATCAAAACATCATCAAAATCATAACTTAGATCCTATAAACCATAATTAACGTGTAGGAAGACCTTCTTACCTTTAGCAAGTTATTCCAAATTCCAAAAGCTCAAAAAAAACAGCATCAATGCGAACACCTTGCAGAGAAACCTATATGATCAATTCGAATTCACATTAAAAATTTGATCACACGATTCCAAACAACAACAACTACGAAAGGTATGAGTTTTAATCCTTAAAACCCTACCAAGAACAGCAGGTAGGTCGAACTAATTACCTTGAGAAAAGCTCCAAATTTCTGATACTGAAACGACGCTCTCCTTACGACGATTCCGCTGCTTTTCTCGGAGCTGAAAACGGTTGAGAAACGATTCAGAATTCTGAAAAAGTCTCTCAGCCCTTTCTCCAAAAACTTACACGTAGGAATTAGGAGGAGGAAATCTGATTTTTTGAGTGTTTTTAACGTATAATGGGGATTATTTCTCCTTAAATAAGTTTTTCCCCAAAATAACCTATCACCTTAATTACCCTTAATAAATCATATTTTCTTTTACTTAATATATATATATATATAAATCTCGAAATTATATACATATATTTAACAAAATACTTGAACTCCGAATAAAAGGAACTGAACCCAATATTTCGTTTTCACAAAATGACATGTCTACCATTTCCCGAAAATCGGAATATTGCATTCCGTCCCCCTTAAAGGAGTTTCGTCCTCGAAACTAGAACATACCTGGTAAGTCCATAAAATCTGAGAACTCACTGATCATATCATCCTCGACTTCCCAAGTAGCTTCATCCGGTGAATGATTGCTCCATTGCACCAAAACCAAGGGAATCATCCTTCTCTTTATCATCTTTTCCTTCCGGTCCAAAATTCTGATCGGTCTCTCATCATACGCAAGATTATCTTGAAGCACTTCCGGATCAACTGTGGTTTCAACATCACTCTTCGACAAGCACTTCTTCAACATCGAAACATGAAACACATTGTGGACTCTTGACATTGACTCCGGTAGCTTAAGCTTATAAGCCAAAGGTCAACCTCTTTCCAGAATCTCGAAAGGTCCACATTATCTCGGACCTAACTTTCCTTTTTGTCCAAAACATTTAACTCCTTTCATTGGCGAAGCTCGTAGATAAACTGTTTCACCAACTTCAAACTCGAGACGCCTTCTTCTAACATCTTCCCAACTCTTCTGCCTATCTTGCGCTGCCTTCAGATTCTTCTTGACCAACTGAACTCTTTCTTTTTCTTGTTTAACCAACTCCGGCCCGGTAACTTATCTTTCCCCGACTTCATCCTAAAACAGTGGCATTTTACATCTTCTTCCATACAAAGCTTCAAACGGTGGCATGCCTATGCTTGCGTGATAACTGTTGTTATAGGCAAACTCCACTATCGGTAGGTAATCATCCCATGATCCGCCTACTTCCAAAACACAAGCTCTTAGCATATCTTCAAGTGTTTGGATGGTCCTCTCAGATTGTCCATCTGTTTCAGGATGAAAGGCCATACTCATATCCAACCTTGTACCAAAAGCTTGCTGCAAACCTTTCCAAAACCGACTAATGAACCGACTATCTCGATCCGAGACTATAGAGATAGGTACTCCGTGTAACTTCACTATATTATCCAAGTATAGTGATGTCACCTTCTTCAAGGGCATATCAACCTTAAATGGTAAGAAATGAGCGGATTTGGTCAATCTATCCACGATCACCCAAATCGCATCATGTCCGCCTCTTGTCTTTGGTAAACCGGTGATGAAATCCATCGTGATCTTATCCCATTTCCATTCAGGGATATCCAATGGCTTAAGCATTCCTCCTGGTCTTCTGTGTTCTCCTTTAACTTTCTGATAGATATCACATTCCACCACAAACTTAGCTATTTCCACATTCATCGAGTGCCATCATAACCTTTTTTTCAAATCTTTGTACATTTTAGTAGCTCCTGGATGAACTATAAAAGCATTCCTACGTGCCTATTTCATAACTCTCTGCCTTAGATCACCGACATTAGGCACACATAACCTATCCTGGTACCATAGGTTTCCATTCTTATCTAATACATATCCTACATTAGGCTTTTCTTTTGCAACACGCTTCAAATCAACCAAAACTGGATCTTCATCTTGTTTTTCCCGAATCATCCATCAACTCTGATCATTCTAATAACGGTGCCACAAACTTTCGGTCTTCAATCTGATCAAAACTACGAGTTTTCAGCCCATCATCATCATGACACCAAGGGAGGCGCAAATTGAAGCCACACTACAAGATATTATCCAGGCAGTTGCCCCAGAAGATCATAGTAAGGATACAAAGGATGAAACCCAGTGGAAATGAGACCAGTCACCGGATATGGATCGGTGGCAGTTTGGTAACAACTTCATTGGTACCATTAATACCATCTCTAGAGGGCCAGACTACCTAGCCTAAGACACGGATAGGGACAACAGTAGGTCTACTGGTCCTTACAGATCCAATAAAAGACAACGGTTCTCTGGGGAAGTAACTTATAGCCCCAAGCATTCGCTTCCCCTATTAATGAATAACGAGGGACTAGTAACTGAAGCGGTGGTAAACCATAGCTTAGTGAAGCGGATCTATGTAGACACTGGAAGTGCAGTAAACGTGCTCTACTATTTTGTATTCCAATCAATGCAGTTACACGATTCTGAGCTGACACCAGTTTCAGCTCTGTTGTTCGGCTTTGCCAGACCCCTAGTTCACCTCACAGGGATTATCAAATTAGCCACAACATTTGGCAAAAGACCAAAGGGCAGGACCCTTATAGTAGATTATGTCGTCCTTAGGGCTCTATCCGCTTACAACATCGTAATAGGGAGGCCGGCCTTGATCGACCTCCGAGCTGTAATCTCTCCAGCTCATGTCAGCATGAGGTTTTCCAATATCGAAGGTTCGGTGGAAATCAAATGTGACATGGGGGTGGCCCACGGCCACCGTCAATGGAAAGGCGATGGTGCAGCTGGTTCTTATTGAGGAATTGCTTCCAGAAGATGAAGAAACCTGGTCCTTAGAAGACAAGACCGAGGCTGTTAGACTTAATGAATTCCTGAGCAACCTACCAAAGAGCAGTGAACAAGACTTTGAGTGGCTAGATCGGCAGATGCATGGAGGTATATGTGGATGATCTCCTAATCAAGAGCAGGTCCCTTGATCAGTTTTTAATGGACGTTAAGAAAAGATTTTGTACTACTCATACAGACTGAGATGAAGCTCAACCCCAATAAATGCTCGTTCGGGTTAAGATCGGTAAGTTCCTGAAATATATGATCTCAAAGGAAGTGATTAAAGCTAATCCGGATAAGATAGATGCATTGTGAACCATGCCTCCTCCAAAAGTATAATGGCCGCCCTGAACCAATTCTTATCCAGGTCGGCACAGCGTGCCTTTACATTCTTTAAAATCCTTAGGAAGGCTACTTCATTCTAGTGGAATGAAGAAAGTCAAAAAGCTTTCGAGGAGTTGAAATCTTATCTCGCCGAGTTGACAACTATGACTTCTCCTCAGAAAATGGATACATTGTTGGTTTATTTATCAGTATGTGACGAAACCTTAAGTGCATTTCCTGTCAGGGAACACGACAATGCACAAAGGCCAATATTCTATGTGAGTAAAGTACTCCATGGACCCGAAGTCTGATATTCTAATGCAGAGAAGTTAGCATTGGCGTTAGTTCATGCCTATAGATAGCTAAGGATCTATTCCCAAGCTCATCCGATAGTTGTGGTTACTGATCAACTGCTGAGACAAGTTTTGGCGCGACCTGACACGTCAGGCCGATTAGCAAAGTGGGTAGTAGAGCTAGCGGAGTACGATCTAGACTTTCACCCCCGAACTGCGATCAAAGCTCAAGCCCTAGCCGAATTTCTAGCAGATGGAACGGCTATCAACATTGACCAAGATCAGCCGAGCTGCAAATCCGAACAGTGGGTGCTATACGTCGATGGTGCATCTACCAAAAAAGCGTCAGGTGCAGATCTCCTGCTTATCAGTCCTTAAGGGGAATAGTTCCCATATGCTTTAAGCTTCAGTTTTCAAGCCATAAATAACGAATCCAAGTATGAAGCCTTGATCACCAGACTACGTTTAGCAGTTAAACTTGGAGCAAAATATTTACAAGTCTATAGTGACTCCCAACTGGTTATAAATCGCGTTAAGGGAGAATTTGAAGCAAAAGAAGAACCAATGAAGAAGTACTTGTCCGTAGTTCAAACACTACTAAAGGACTTAAATAGCGTTCAGATAGAGTAGATCCCTGGATATCAGAACAAGCGAGCAGACGCACTTTCAAAGTTATCTTCAAACTTCTGGTTTGAGAAAAAGGTACTGGTCGAGCTGCTGCAAGAAAGAAGTTACGACAAACAGGCTATTCAACCCATTAAACAAAAGCCCTATTATGTCCTATCTAAAAATAGAATCCTCCTTGCAGATCGGACCCAAGCAAGAAAATTGAAGTTCTTATAGGCCAGGTATTCTCTTTTTAATGATGTAATTTACCAAAAGTCCTATATCGCCCAATGCCTTAGAAGTACATCAGAGGAAGAAGGAAATTATCTCCTTCATGAAATCCACTTAGGGATATGCGGAAACCATGCTAGATCCTGGACTCTAGCTATAAAATGTTGCATGTTCGGCTACTATTGGCCGACAATGCAGCGAGATGCTCAAGAGCTCGTCCTGAAATGCAAATTGTGTCAGGTGAATGACAACTTAACACATCAGGATTCTTAGAAAATGGTTCTAATGGCATCTTCATGTACCTTTGATGAATAGGGTGTCGACCTGGTCGGACCGCTCCACGAGCCCTAGGTAACCTCAGATTTTTAGTTGTGGCAGTAGACTACTTCACCAAATGGGTGGAGGCGGAAACAATTACCACGACCACTGCCAAGACATTTCAAAATTTTCTCTAGAAGAATAGGGCATCCCAAATACACTGATCTTAGATAACGGAACACAATTCGAAGATAAAACGGTGCGAGCATGGTGTTCCGATCTAGGCACTTTACCTCCATTGGCCATCCACATGCCAACGGGCAGGTCGAGCAGACCAACAGCCAAATCAAGACATGATTAAAAAGAGACTTGAAGAAGAATGGGAGAATTGGGTCGAACATTTATCCAACATACTATGCGCTTACCGAACGACGCCGAATTCGGCAACAGGAGAAACCCCCTTCTCTTTAGCATAAGGAAGAGAATCAGTGATCCCATCCGAGATCGGGCTTCCATCACATAGGTCCAAGCTCTATACAGAAGCAGACTAAGATACCAAGCTTAGACATTCCTAGGATGACCTGGAAAAAGCTTGGGACGTGGCCTCTATCAGGATGGCCAAATACAAACAGAGAATTTCCCGATACTATAACTCTCGGGTGATCCAAACTAGGAGGGCCCCTACAAGATGGTAAAAGTACATGGGAAAGAATCATACCAGCTTGTGGATTCAAATGGAAGGACCATTCCTCGCAGTTGTCACGCCAACAAACTTCGGAAATTCAACATCTAGGGCAGGTTCTGTTAGGAAATCACTAGTTTAACGCAGCGGAATTTAAAATTTTGATTTCCTTTTCCACTATCGTCTTCGTTTAACACAATAAACACGTTAAGTAGTTTGACGGAATATACCTTGGCTGATCTATAAGATCGAAGCTTTGACCGTCAACGGAGAGTAATACTGTGCGCAAGCCGTCCACGCGTCCGGCCTCTATCAATTATCAACACGAACTCCTCACCGGAACCCTCCTTGGATTGCTATCAGAAAAATCCGGTTGCTAGACTGGCCTTTTTCTCCCTCTCTAACTCTCTATTGGAAGCTCTCTATTTTACTCAAAAACTATTAGCTCTTGGAATTGTGATGTACAAAAGAGCTAGCCAACCCCATTCTTATATAGGAGAAGGTGGCGCCCCAATGTGGCCTAATCTGATTCGGAGAAGCTTCCTAGAAGATAGATGAAAGAGAAAAATATTTTCCCAATAAAATAAGGAAAATCACTTAGATTGATTTATCTCTTTTATTATAATATCTTATATTAAATAAAATCTAAATATTGCCAATATCTTATATTGAATATATTTATCTTATTATCATAAATCTATTTTTCCAAAATCAATTAACAATATTAATATTATGGTAATCTTATTAATTAAAGTGCACAATCCAAGTGTATCTTATACACTTGTTTTCTGCGCCCCCTATACCAATATTGGCATCCGGAATATTCTTTAATTAATCAATATAATTAATATCTTGTATTTTATTTATTCATAATAAATAAATACCACCATATTAATTTACCAGTATATCATTTGTAGTCTTGAGATAAAATTTCCTTATTTGGTCATCAACTATAACCACATTTTAATCCGACTCGATGTTCATATGTGTGTGACCTGTGCGATAGGCTTCCGAATATGTTGCCCGTAGACACAAAGTGCAAATTACGAAAATGCCCTTTATACCTAACGATCACGGGATAGCATCTAGCAGCACACCGTGACCCCCAATCATCGGAAGAGTCAAATGCAATGACTACTACCTTTCATGTGAAATGGTTACCGTGTAAATTACAATCCTACTATTGTAATAATATGCATACGATCATATCTCAAGTGTCAATACATTAACAATCGTATCTTATAATTCGGATATCATGCTCTCTCAGAATAACACATTTATTTGCAAAGATTCAGGAGAGCTAGACATTCCTTATAAGAAGGCCATTTCGGATATTCAATCCCAATCATAGGATACGCGATTCCCGGATGAGCTAACATGTATATTCCACATGCTTCAAAATCACATCCAATCACTACCGCATGATCGCCCCGTGGATAGGGAAAATCTTAATAGCGTCAAAATATGACAATCCACACCGTGATGCCATGAAGACTCCGGTCTTAAGGATAATTACACAACCGCCACATAGTGTGACACTTAATGTAAGTGGGTCAGTCTAACGTACGCATTTCTAATACACGTCCACATACAGTCCAAGTGTCTCTACACTTCGATAGACGAGATCTATCCCTATCTTCAATAAGATAGAAGATATCCAATACGTGCTAGTCTGATTATACTATCAATGTCCCATTTGACAGTAAATATGACTAGAGACATTTAAGTATCAAACTTGTTGGAGTTACTATATATATACAACCAATGACAGGAAGATAAACAATATATAATACCAAAAGTCCTTTTATTAATCATAATAAAGTTATTACATGAACTAAAATAGACTGTAAACGACCCGACCCGGTCGGATCCGGTCCAACCCAGTTGGGTTTAGGACACCTATTCAACAAGTTCCAGACTCTAATAGGTAGTTCTGAATACTTATTTTTCAGCATTTTTCGCTCATTAGTTGTACAATGAGTTATATTGCATCAATAAAATATTATTCTCCCCCATTATACGTGGTTTTAACAAATTTTGCTGGACAGATCGAGCTAAACACCGCAGAACAAACTCAGCAAAGTTTTCAAGGACAAACTGATTCAGTCTGCAGGACAGACAAACTGAGCTCCGTCGGTCAGACTCAGTCGAAAACAATTAAGTCTACTGGACTGACATCTGAGCTCTGCAGGTCGGACTCAGTCAAACTTAATAAATCCATAAAACGGACACGTTGAGCATCGCTGGACAAACTCAGCAATACATTTAAGCGTTGAACTCCGTAGGTCGCATTCAACCCTGAGCTTTGCAGATCAGACACGATAAGTTTGCAAAGAAAAAACTAATTAAGTCTGCAGGACAGACAAACTGAACTCTGCTGATTAGACTCAGCCAAATATAATTAAGTCTACAGGACAGACACACTGAGCTCCGTAGGTAGGACTCAATAGAAAACAAAAAAGTCAGCAGGACAGACAAACTTAGCTCCACTGGTCGTACTCAGTCAAAAATAATAAAGTCTATGACCCGTGTGAAAGCCACTAATACGCACGAAATACTAGCAAGAGTACTAGGTCAATCATACTATAGTAGATGTGAGTCAAGATGGATCCCATAGAGACAATGCAACATAGATAACAATCATTAAATCTAGACAAGATGACAAACAATGGTCCCTTGACCAACATAAATACAAAAAATGTAATCGGTGTATCTCTCCTTTACGGTCTCCTAACTTGGTGTCATTAATCTTTATGTCTAATTTTCTTCGTAATTACCTAGATTAACCAGAACGTTTCCTAATTCAGTTTTAGCTATGGGTGCACTCTCCTAATCTTATCTACTTCCATTGAAAGGATAGTAGACGCCTGCGTACAGTTAACCTCCTTCGTTGGTTGTATTAACTCACACACAATAAGTATTAGAGATTGCCCACGCAAACCGAGTACCGCCCTAAGCAGCTATCATGGATTGACTAGCAAGTTCCTAGGGATTGATCAAACTATGTCCAAACTACACTTCACCTTGCAAGTCCTTCATGTTAATTTATGAATACAATAAGCAGATTGGCCAGATCTAACCTACTGTTAATTAAATGTGTCGTTCAATGTAGCTGACACCGAATCTTCAGATTATAGGGACCTAGGGCTGTGTGGCTGCGATATAGACCGTCGCAGGACCGGCGGTGATGGTTCCTAATTCTAAAATATACATTGTTATGTTTTGATTACTCTAATTAATTACGATTTGTTTAGACATGCACATCAATTACAACACGTTAATCTAAATAAATCTACCATGATCAAAATACGAAGGAACATTCAATGCTTCATATCTTTATCAATGGCGACTAGCTTGATCAAGTCAAGCTAGTTGATGGATTAGAGGAGATACAAACTTCTTTATTTCATAGATAAAGTGTATATTTAAAAAGTCGATATGAATTGTATATTATGGTATAGGTTACAATAAACTGTCACAGCCTTATATAGAGCTGTAAACCGACCTAGTGGATCTAACCGACTTAATACAAATCAGGTTTTCTGCATTTCGTGTCTTCCAAGTTGCCGCGGCAGCGGCTTTGGTTTCCGCAGCCTCCGGGCTTTTTCCTCTTTTCTGGTCCAGCAGACTTTGTATTGACTTCTTCTGACTTCGGCCCAATGTGTTTTCTTCTAATCTGGATCCATCTCCTTTAACCCATTACATGGTATTCCTGAAATTCATATAAAACAAGACAAAATAGTACCAAATATCGGGATACAATGTAAAGATGCAGAATTACTAACCGAGGAACCGGTATTATGAAATCGACATGTATTTCCTACAATATTCCATCTATCGCTAATCAATTGAGCATGATTCGGGGCAAATAAAGATATGATTTATAGTATCATTTTCAGTGTGATCAACTACCCGCACTTAGCTTTTGGTCGACCCAAACAAAAAGGCAAAATAAAATCAACTCCGAACTAACATACAACTATGTGTCATAAGTCAAGATAAGAATCATGCCAACTCATGTCCATAAGTGGTGCATTAAACACTTTTCAATTCACAAACCGATGTTTCTGTGCAAGAACTCTTCAAATAACAGTGACGCAGACAGAATCACATTATATCAACAATGATTTCAAGCAAAACATATATCATGCACAAATCCATAAGTTCCCCATTAATCATCACCTACCAATGCATCAATGTGTCATTTGATCAATCTTTTGTGATAATGCATTCAATAAAAGAATGAAGTTATTGCGACCCCGGCCACAACCTTTACTTCAATGTGCACACTCGCTCCTTTTGCCTTCAGACTCAGGCAAACAACATGAAACCTTACTTGGGCCGGGCGGACTTGGGGACCGAGTATTACGCTTAGGTCCTTATTTTTTTTATGCGAGGGTCATGCCCTTTTTGCTATGAGTTCGCTTCCCTTACTGCCTTTATTATATTTGTTTTTTTTCATATGTATATTTTTTTATCTCACTACTTTTTCTCTCACTCTCGTAAGCCCGTTGTATCCCGTTTTACCTTTTGTGGCCTCATTGTTACTACCATCATCCTACAAAAATTGGTTAAAGTATATCCACAGACAAATATCGATTCTCGGTCTAAGATAGCTCTTCATCTTATCCAAATACTTCTCACTTAGATTGTGTGCTCAAAAATAGAATGCAAGGGTAAAATTATAATTAAGAAGTCACTACTTCATGCAACAAAACACATGTTCATTCTTCCATACAAATTGAATAATGCGTCATCTATACTACATACTGAAGAAGTGCCATGCAAAGAAAATGTGGTTAATACACTAATACTTCAAAAGTGACACGACTTTTATTTCGGTCATGAAACAAAGATGTAATTAATTATCTCCAAAAGGTCTAAGTCGACTCGAAAAGACTAAGTGGTGAAAAATGCATCAATAAGACTCGTGACAATTCAACAAATATTGAGGAAATTCATAGTCAATTTCTAAGTGACGTTCCTACCCCCACTTAATCAAATATTGTCCCCAATGATGAAAAAATTAATAACGAAAAGGAACTTAGCTTGGTTTAAGCGTGGAGCGAATTAAATGAATCCCTATCGAACACGTCTTGGGCTCAATGTCGTGAAAAAGTTTGCGAACATCTGCTATAGAATTCTGACATACAAAACTAAACCAAAGTAGAGGTGACACAATAATAAAATATAGAGTGGCAGGAAGCAAATGTACTTATAAAATGGAAAGACTTTAAGCCATAAAATACTTTATTGAAAAAAAAAGAAAATCCATTCATTGCAAAGCCGTTAAAAAGAAAAATAAAAATAAAAACAACAATGGAGAATAAAAAACTAAAAAAATTACTAGAACTAGGGGACTAATCAGAGTATGCGTCCCTATAGTCCTCGTTAACATGAGGTAGTGCTGCAGAAGAAGGGCCACCCCCTGAAGAAGATGGAGCATGCCTAGGCTCGTGGTGGTGGGGCATAGGGAGGATTGTGGAGATGCGTCATCATATGTGTTAGCATGCCTCGCATATCAGCTAACTCCCTAGTCACTTCATCTTGAAATTCTTGCTGAGACCTAGCACATCCTTGTGATGGTATCGCAGCCCGTCTCCTTCGCCTTCCCGTCCTTTGGACTACCGCACTATCAAGTATTGGCAGTGGCTCGACCCTCTCATCAGCAGCCAGGGCTGAGCACTCTAGTGCCATGGCCAATGCATCTATTATGTTTTCATGCGGTAAAATCTCTCCATCTATCCCGGAAACCTAGCGAATCCGACTATGTATCAACAGACTGATGTTCACGTCATTCTCAATATTGAGATAGTACATGAGCTCGGCATGCGGACAAGTCATGGTGTCCGCGTGAGCATTGGGTAGAAGATGGGTAATGACAAATCTATGCAGCATACGAGCGTCCCATGCCAGCTCGTTTGAGTAGAAGGTAGTCGGGAAATAATTGGCTCTGAAATCCCACTGCACATCATAGTGTTCAGCAATAAGCATCAAACGCTCCAAATCATGCTCTCTCGTGGCATCGGTGAACTCCTCCTCATGAAGTGTGGCATTTTCTATGCCATAGTGGGCATTGATACTCTCAATAGAGAAATCAATGTGGACTCCTCGAACAATAGCAACGTGAGATTCGGGGTTGGCCGCTACGTAGGCATAGAACTCACGGACGATGGTGGCATTGAAAGCGGACGGAATGAGAGCCACATTTGCTATGCTGTGAAACTGAAGCACACGTGGTATGATGTCATCACAATCATTGAGATTGATGCCTCTTTCCCTAGCAACCGATATTTTATTCCAATGAGTCCAAAATGACTCATAAATTGCAACAGAGGCGAACTGGTCGACACCATTTATAGTGGGCATTGTATCACCCTGAAGAATCAGTTGTGCTCCTCTACATCTTGGAACATGGATGCCTCTACCAGCCATTAAACTGCCTGAACTGGACTATGTTCTATCTAAAAATGCTTGCCGCTGCTCCGAGAGGGTGTCTCGCTGCTTCCTGAGAATCGGATTTCTAGTTTCTAGATTTTTGAGGATTTTTCGGAACTCCAAATAAATGGAAATGATACCAATTTGCAGAAATCAGAAATCAGCAGTAGCAAT
The DNA here is from genome assembly GCA_026214975.1 of Gentiana macrophylla. Lineage (NCBI taxonomy): Eukaryota > Viridiplantae > Streptophyta > Magnoliopsida > Gentianales > Gentianaceae > Gentiana > Gentiana macrophylla. Next base: position 51,752,178 of record CM047817.1, read on the forward strand.
TTTGGGAAGAGGTATGGTTTGGTTTATGGAAATGGTGGATTTGGTGGTGTAGTGACTAAGTTATGTTGGTGCTATGGCGATAGTGGTAGTGGCCGAGTGGTGTAGAAGAAGAAGAAGAGAGGAAATAATGTTGAAAGAAATGGTTAAGGTAAGGGTGGTTTATATAGGAGAAAAGGAGATGAATTTGAAATTTGAATTGGTTTGAAATTGAAAAGGTTGTATGGAAGAGTGGGATGAATTAATGGTGGGTGAGTGGATTGAGGGAGAGATTGATGGGATTGATAAGAGATGGAGTAATGGGGAGTAATGGGGAAGGGGAAAAGGTGGAGTGGTGGAGAGGGTGGATGGGACTGTTCCCTGCCCTATCAGATTTCTAAGTTAGCGCGTTTTGTCCACGTGCCATCCTTACTTCCCAAAATTTAGTTAAACCTCAGAAACTGGGCTTAAGTGGCTACGGGAGGTACTTTCGCTGCTTCATGAGATTTTTATTTCCAGATTCCTGAAAACCTTAAAACAGTTCCCTTCTCATTCAATCCTTGCTTCTTATCAATCAGCACTGACTCCTCATAGCTTAAGTCCTTTCCTTTTATCAATATTTTCTTCTCCGTCTCGACTAACATACTTCACCGGACCGCTCAACAATTAAAAAAAACCTTCCACCTATCCTTTTGAACAAAACCTCAGCATGCGGTAGGATGAAAAAAAGCTTGTTGTCCACTCCTGCTACTTTTATTTGACTCAAAATATCCTAAGGGTAAGAAAGTAGTTCTGAATTTAGAGTCGCCAGCTCGACTTTCTTTCGACTCCCACTTAGTCTGATTTTAGGGTTTTCACCCGCCAGCATTGCACTCGAGAGGCCTTAAATGAGGTGTGTCTCCCTCTACAATTGCTCTCCCTGTGCTTTTTATTCCTTAGTAGACGCATTCCTCCTTTCTATCCAAAAGTTCTAATTCTCGGACCTCTTTAAAACCTTGAGCCTTCGGCCCTGCACTATTGGCCTTCCTTGCCAATGCATTGGGATTTCTTTGTCTACTTTGAGATTTTTCCTTGTTACCCAAAGAATCCACTTCTTCTACTTTTCACCTCGAACCATCACTGTGTGGAGCGGACATGTCAAGATTTTCCATCTCCCTTGGCGCATTGTTGTGATTCTTCTCATCCTTTTCTCGGAGTAAAACTGTCAAAAGTTCCTGATTCCTGGTTTCTACTACCACTTGCCTCGTATTATCTTAGATATCCTCTATCTCAACAACTTTAACTTCTCCGGAATTCGAGCCGATGCGATACTGTCCTGGTCGGTTGGGGAGTGGCTCTAGGATCGTATAGGATTTTGCATCATTATTTACCCTAAGCATGATGTCGTAGCTTTTGTAGTCCAAGATTGATCGGCTGGTCGTAAAGAAAGGACATCCTAGCAAAATGTTTGCACTCAGATCATCAAGGATGTCCATAACCACAAATTCATCCGGGAACTCAAAACTTCCCATTCTGAGCTTACAATTTCTTAGCGCGCCAGTAAGCATATCGATCTCATGATTCGCAAAACGCATATTACGCGTCTCAGTCAACTCGACCTTAAATTTAGCATGCTTACACAGAGAAAGAAGGAGAATGTTGCAACTAGATCCTGAATCGCACATTCCTAGTCCTAAAGATACTCCATTTACCAAGACTGGGAGCCTAAATGTACTAGGGTTTTCTAATTTCTCTATCAAGTCTGAATCAGGGTAATCCTCTGAATCATAGAACATGGTATCTGGATCCTCTTCAGGATTGGAGTCAGTAGAAGGTACATCAATTAACTCAATAGGAAACTCACATGATCTATAGGTCTCGTACTCTTTGAGGTTGGATTCCCATTCCTCCTCTGGCTGCTTTCTTCTCCTGTTCCACTCTCCTCTTGTCCGCTTGGTATTGCTCGTATACCTTCAAACCTGGGTACATTGATATGGGCACAACATTTATGAGTCTTCGTGGCATTGTGCTAGCTGGTTTTGGAATTCCTTTGTTATTTATAGTGATCGCCGAAAGCGTTCTGTATCCCTGCAATACAGACAAAACAAAACAAACACAGTTAGTAATTTCCCGCCTCAGGTGGGCTTAGACCCAACTGTTGCGGACCTACTAACTAGTAACACACTGGGATGAACACAGAAAAATAGATAAGTGAAGAGTCGCGGATTTTTGAGGCTGCAGTGATCGTAACACGTTGCAGGATGATACATGAAAGACTCTAAAATAAATAACAAACGAGTAGTTCTTATTCAGATTTAATGAGCAAATTATCTACATTGGCCATGTTCCACAACAACGGCGCCAAGAACTTGATCCGCGTGTAAGCCAGTAATACGCACGAAATACTAGCAATAGTACTAGGTCAGTCCTAGTATAGTAGATGCGAGTCAAGGTTGATCCCACAGAGACAATGCAACATAGATAACAATCATTAAATTTTGGCAAGAAGACAAACAATGGTCCTTTGACCAACATAAATACAGAAAAGGTAATTGGTGTATCTCTCATCTCCGATCTCCTAACTTGGTGTCATTAATCTTTATGTCGACTTTTCCTCGTAATTATGTGGATTAACCAGAACGTTTTCTAATTCAGTTTTAGCTACAGGTGCACTCTCTTAATCTTATCTACTTCCATTGAAGGGACAATAGACACCTATGTGCAGTTAACCTCCTTCGTTGGTTGTATTAACTCACACGCAATAAGTATTAGAGATTGCCAGCGCAAACCGAGTACCTCCATAAGCAACTATCGTGGATTGACTAGCACGTTCCTAGGGATTGGTCCTACTATGTCCAAACTAACACTTCACCTTGGAAGTCCATCATGTTAATTTACGAATAAAATAACCAGATTGGCCAGATCTAACCTACTGTTAATTAAATCTGTCAATCAACATAACTGACGCCGAATCTCCAGATTAGGGGGACCTAGGGTTGTCGCGGCTACGATATAGAACGTCACAGGACCGGCGGTGATGGTTCTTAATTCTGAAATCTACATAGTTCTATTCTGATTACTCTAGTTAATTACGATTAGTTTAGACACGCACATCAATTACAACATGTTAAGCTAACTAAATCTACCATGATCAAAATACGAAGGAACGTTCAATGCTTCATACCTTTATCAATGGTGACTAGCTTCATCAAATCAAGCTAGTTGATGGATTGGAGAAGATAACAAAGCAACGAACTCAAAGAAAATACAAACTTCTTAATTTCATAGAAAAAGTGTATATTGAAAAAGTCGATATGAGGTGTATACTATGGTATATGTTACAATAAACTGGCACAACCTTATATAGAGCTGTAAACCGACCTAGTAGATCTAACCAAACAGACTTAATACAAATTATGACTTTTTGCATTTCGTGTCTTCCATGTGTTCGTGGCTGCGGCTAGGGTTTCCGCAGCCTCCGGACCTTTTCTATTTTTCTGGTCCAGCAGACTTCGTATTGACTTCTTCTGACTTCGGCCCATTGTCTTTTCCTCTAATCCGGATCCATCTCCTTTAGCCCATAACATGGTATTCTTGAAAATCATATAAAATGAGATGAAACAGTACGAAATATCAGGATAAAATGTAAAAGATGCAGAATTACTAACCGAGGAACCGATATTAGGCAATCGACATGTATTTCGTACAATATTCCATCTATCACTAATCAATTGAGCATGATTCGGGGCAAATAAAGATATGATTTATAGTATCATTTTCAGTGTGATCAGTCGGCATGACTGAAAAACTTAGCTCTGCAGGTCAGACTCAGCAAGTTTGCATAAGTCCAACTTCCTCAATCTGCCGGACAAACATCAATTTGCGGAACTCCACAGATCAAATGCAAGTAGAAATTGCAAAGTATTCTAAGTATGTCACCCGAAGCACAAGTGATTTCATATCATACTAAGGGGGCACATGATATCCCACCGCAAGTCAAAAGCAAACTACTCAAAGAATGCTAAAAAGAAAGACTAAGGAGGTAAGCAAACTCATTTGAAAAAATATTCCATATATCAATTGTTGTGCAGGTTAGACTTTTTCCAAACAAAAAGTACAAGCCTAAAAAATCTAAGAAGCATCAGAAGCTAAATTCTGACCAGACTCCTTAGTAGTAGTAGCAGTAGATGAAGGCAGCTCGGTTGAAGGGACGAAAGTAGAAGGTTGATGAGCATACTTAGCCACAATATCCATTCCTTCCTGGAACTCCTTCACATGAGTTGAGTAAACCGTATCCTTTCCAGGCTTATATAGCTTATTGTTCTTCAACTCGGTAATGAAAAGGGCAGAAAATTGGGCCTTGCAGTCCTCAAACCCTAGAGTGTAACAACTGTTCACCACATGGGCAGCAGAAAAGAAAGGGATTAAGTAAACTCCATACAGGCCTTATAGTCTTGAACTGCCCAAGCTGCAGTCTCCTTGAGTTGGGCCTGGTAGGCCTGAACCAGTTCAGAGCTTCACAATGGCTCCCCCCAACTCAGCCTCTTTCTTTGTGGTAGGTCTGAAGATTAGCAGCATGTTCAAACCTCAGGGTCTTCAGCTCATCCTCCTAGGCTCTTAGCTACTTCTTGAGGTCTTCTACCTCTTCACTCTTGGAGTTCAGCTTATTCCCACGGTTAGAGGCCCATTTCTCCGACTCGGAGACCATTTTCTTAAACCTGGTCGCACACACGACAAGTATTGAGAAGACCATTGCCCAGCAAAACTCCCCTGTATAGACAAATTGTCAAGCACACAAAGGCTACATGAAATTTAAGGTGCAAAAAACAACGCGATGAAGAACCTACATATCTCATGGCCTCGAAGCCAGTGTCAACCAACTCTAAGTCGGACATCTCAGAGATTGCCTTCTTCTTTGCAGAAGTCTACTCATCATCACGGTCAACGGGATTAGGCGTGTGCCCAGAGGGTTGTCAGACATACTCTTATTTCCATGCCTCTCTCCGACCATAGTCGGCTTAGATCTACCCCGAACCGCCATTTTAAGGGGCATTTCTTCCTCGTCCTCCTCTTGAACAGTTAGGTCCTTAGAGTTGGAGACGCTAATGACAGGGGAAGTTGGGTTCTCCCTAGAGGTGAGAGACTGCGGCAAAGAATCATCTTTGTGCTCAGAAAGTAATTGAGCCAGGATTGCATTGATAGAAGAGCCCACGGTTTTCGGGCAGCAGAGTGTTCCTCAGCATTAGTCCTCTCAGTAGAGGCACTCTGATAAGGCTGCTGCTCTACTTCCTCTTCCTCAACAGCATCCCAAAGATCCGCAAAAGAACTCACTGCAAACGGTAAAACCAGGAAGTGTTAGGCAAAGCCCAAAGAGCAGCTAAAACATAAAAATGTAGAAAATAGAAAAGGTCTTACAGGCATTTCGCTCTTCAGCACTAAGAGGTACGTAGGGTTCGGGTCCGGTGTCAGCTAACCGAGCAGCTGCTATCAACTGGGAAGAGAGCTCTTTAACTCTCAAGACAATATTCACATTCCGAATAGCCTCAAACACGCTAAAGTCAGCAATCTCCGAACAGACACCCCCTGTCACGGGGTCCAACTTCCATATTTCCTAGTGTGGCCCTTCCTCCATTTCTAAAGAAGAAGAACCGTGCGTGCCATCCCTTGTTGGAAGATGGTCAATCGGTAAATATACCTTTAACACCAGATCATCGTGGAAAGTGATACCACCCCTTAGATCATTGATTCTGCTTTATTTGGAAAAACCCTCTAAACAGGTTTACCGAGAAGCGAACTCCAACCACCTAGAAAAAGAAAGCAAACCCGATGATGCTCTTAACCCCGTTAGGGGCGACTTGAGCTGCACATATACCGTAGTATCGCAGCACCGCCAAAAAAGGCAGGCACAAGGGTAACCTCAATCCCTTTGAAGTGGCCTTCGTAAACAGAAAAGTACCCGTCCGGTGGTCGGGAAGCGTAGGGCCGGGGGTCAGAGGGGACCATCGGGGCAAACACCTCTGTATCCACCGCGTAGTCGCGGCAGTTGTTGTCTACACTATGCTGAGCAAGAACAGTGGACACTCCATTTCTACCCATGATGTCTTGAGTAGCTTTTTGGATTTTATAGCTAAGGGCAAAATCGAATGTCTCCGATGGAGGACGACAAGAAGATGGAAAAAAAAGGGTTGCAGTGGAACCCAAGGAATTTGCTACCAAACCACACTATCTACGGCCGCTCATAATTCGGGATCACGCTCGGTTTCAGACTTAGATGAAAACAACTCATCTACAGACGAACTCGAAGGGGTTGATGCCCTCATCAACAAGTATAAACGAAATGATACGCAATGTGAGAACATACACTTGCTTGTGAAGAGGAAAGAAGCAAAGGGGAGAAATCGACAATTGATCCTTATGGTCCGGCATAAAGCTATAAATAGACATTAGAGAAGAGAAAACGGTTGACATGATAAGGTTATAAACCCAAGCGCGTTATCGGAAACCATTTCATGTAAAACGAAAGGGTAACAATTAATGCAACGAATTCCAAGACAGTTAGGATAGTGTCATAACAGGACTCTGCCAGCTTGCAGGGAAGGATGTCAAAAAATCCACTTGTATAGATGACCGAGCCGAGCAACATTCTTGACAGATCCGAACTGACTTACAAGCTATGTAGGATATGGGGGCTTATGACGAAGGTCAAGCTAAGCCTCGCCATGTGTCATCCCAACAATTAACTAAGCATTGAATGAGATAGATAAAATACGACATTAAGGGCCAAGAGCCCCACTTTAAGCCTAAGGGCATATCAGCACCCCAGGTGGGAGATCGGCCTGGTTCACTCCTTAGTCCACCGCAGGTCGATTAGGGTGCAACGGAGCTGGCCGCAGTTCGACCATAATGGCCTCAGGAGCACGACGTACGTCATCCAAAGTCCTCCTGGTTGTCTAGCACACGTGCTCATGATAACGGATAACTGTGGAAAGAATACGAAGCCATAAAGACTCTAATCTTATTATTTAAACCCCGTAATTATCTCCTAAAATCAAGGGATCAACACGGTAAAATCCTATACTTGAGGAATACGAAATAGAGTCCAACACGGTCACGGCACGGGACTGCCTAGGGTGCAAGGATCTTTATATAAACGATCTCAAGAACTACGAAGAGACTGGATTCCTGCACAATTATAAGATACGTTGGCAACTTGGGGTAAACATTATCTCAGGCTCAGTCTAAACACATTCAAACCACCCCCTCTTTCATGCCTTTTTCCAGATTTCTAGGATCTTGATCCATTGTCACTGGGAAATACGGCCCAGATTACTATTAGACGAGAACCAGCATCGTCAAAGTTATTATGGACGAGGCAGTCATCATCAGCATCCTGCCTATAGTTATTCTGTTTTGTGAATTTATATATAATAGATAGAGGAAGGAAAATAAATTTGATTTTGACCCAAACCCGCTTTGACCCGCTCCAAATCCGGTTGTACCCGTTTAAAATAAATTACACTTCAGTAATAACATTAAGTACATGATCCCAAAATTGATTGACAATTAAGAAAAATATTGACTCAAATTCGCCACATTAAATTAAATACAGAATATCATCCAACTCAATTTTTTTCAACACATGAATTTTTTTCACTTTGCCTCCACATTAATTACACAATACCAAAATCGCTCCACCAAATATGGTGCGAAATTGTAGGACTAATTTTCGTTGTGGGTTTTCTAATTTCTATAATAAAAAGGTTCATTAAATATCATCCAAAAATCAAATTCTTTTCTTTTAACGTGTGGGTTTTTTTCTTTTGGATCCTACAACAATTATCACCACATTAAGTATCTTCATCCTTGGACATTTCATATGTGATTCGAGGTTGCACAGGACTTGCGGTATGATTTTCTTCGCATTTTAATTTTGGATTTTTCATTCCATGGCCATCGTTTTCGCTTGGACGTTTGTTTTCGTGTTTTCCTTTTGTCAAGGTATGATTTTCTTCGCATTTTAATTTTGGATTTTTCATTCCATGGTCATTGTTTCTCGTTTGGACGTTTGTTTTTCGTGTTTTACTTTTGTCAATTTTACGCAACTTCTGGCATTTTGGGCAGTTGGTGGTATATGAAAGTGAGGGGTTCGAGAAAAGCAGACTCCATGGTGAAAAAAATCAAGGAATCAACGAAACAATATTTCGCCACTTTGTTTGAAGGTGCGGAATTGTCACATCTCCTAAGATTTGTTTGATTAATCTAACTAATTAGATGTCCATGTATTATATATATAATTGATCGTGGAAAAAAAATGTTATCTTCGTTGCATATTTAATTTTTTTTCTAGATTAAATATATATTTAAATTAAAGGATCAGTCGATTACTCTCTGTCGTTCTGCCATCTATACTATATTATGATCAGAGGAATCTATCAAAAAAATATATATATTCAGAGAAATAGTGGGATTTTCTTTTTCTTTTTTTTTTGCCCCTGGCAATCATGCAGTCCTGATTCATGAAATATTAAAGATCAGAGAAATCTATCCAAAAAAAAAACAAAGAAATAGTGGTTTTTTTTGCCACAGGCAATCCTGAAGTCCTGATTTATGAATTTTAAGTTTTATTTTTCCTTAAAAAATCTAAAATTTTTATGTTTTTTATTTGATGAAGTAAATTTACATGTATACTGTTATTATTAGTCTGTTGAGTTTCCCGAACAATTCAAATATCGTTCTAGAAGTATGGTATTAGTTATGCTGCTTGAAAAATCTGATGTTTATTATTTTTTAAAATATGACACTAAGTAATCTTAACATGTTACTAAACTCACTAATTTTTAAGAAAATGTTATTGAACTCTAGATTATGTTTATTGAAATGGAGTAATCTCTCGAACTTGCATATTAAATTCTATTGGTTGGGTTTTTTTTAAAATGTTTTTTTGTTCTATCTAATTTATTATCACTATGCTTCCTTTCTAACACACTTATGATAAAATTTAAATTTATGATGAACCACAGTAATCATTTCCTACAAATTAGTCATATACTATTACACATTATATATACATATTAAAAATATTACTATATTTTAACTGATTGTTTTTCAAATTTAGTAAAACACTATTTAAAGAAACACATAAAATGTGATAGGTTTTTGTCAGGAAGGACAGATTAATAAATAAATTAGGATTCAAGGATACTGATAATTAATCAGGACAAAACCTATGTAAATTTCCAAAAACACTCTTTTTCCATCTATCTATAAAATAATAAAACCCCCATTCCAAAAAAAAAAACATCAACGTTCACAAAAGCTTCAGCCGACATCAGCCCTGAACGTCGCTGAACATCAGCCGGCATCAGCCCTGAACATCGGTCTCCCAATTCCAGCCCGCATAGGGAGACGTCGCTGCTGGAAAACATGGCATCTGATGCCGGAAAATCAACACCTCTCGTGCTGATTATCGACGCGCCGACGATCTTTGCGTCTTTCGCTCGCAGCCCGGGGAAGGGCTAGAAGGCGCCGATGATTCGCGAATCGGGAAGAGACGCAACCAACAAAATATGTGGTATTTTTCCGGCAGCGACGTCTTTCTGGCATTTTTCCGGCATCAGATCTGTGGTATTTTGCTTAATTATTCACCTCCGGCATCAATTTTCGCCATAAACATGGCATCCGACCAGTAACATCTCAAGAATGCAAGGATGAACGTATCATTGTTGCTATATTTTTTTGTTTTTACTACATGTATATTATAGGTTGTTACTACTAATTTTTTAACGTTACTATATTATTTTGATGTAAGTTTATCTATTTTATGGGTTGTTACTACTTGTTTATTTACCGTTACTACATTTTTTAGGCAGTTACTATTTGATTTTTGGCTGTTACTACTTGTTTATTGGCTATTACTACTTTTTCATTGGATGTTACTACGTTTTACGGGCTATTACTACTTGTTTTTTGGCTGTTACTACACTTTATCTAGCGTTACTACGTGTTTAATGTGTAAAAAATTATGGGTATTTCGGTCAACTTATTAAGAATTTATCCTTTTTAATCACATAAAACATAGTAACGTCCTTATATCCCCATTTATGATTTTTTTTGTCCTTCTAGCCCATTCCCCTTAAAATGTGATATCTTAGCCAATGAAGATCAATGTAAAAGACATCGTTTATAAAATATAGGCTTATAGAAAAGTTTGAAAAGTTGGGGCATTACAATAATATTTCTCATTAAATTATATAAAATTGCAAAAAAAAATGGATACAATTAATTAAAAAATATATAAAAAATAATTCAAATTAAGAATATTTGGAAGTAAACAGGGCGTTTAATTTGTAGGGATAAGATTAATGTAAGAATATTTCGTATTAATTGGAAAATTTAAATATAATTATTTTTAAAAATGTAATTTAATGTATGAATATTTGGAATTAATTGGAGTGGCTAATTTATAAGGATGCATTTAACGTCTTAATATTTTGCATTAAATGGCCTATTTGAGTTTGGAGATTTTTTAAAATGTAATTTAATGTTAAAATATTTAGAATTGATTGGAAAATTTTAATTTATCATTTTTCAAAGATTACAAGTTAATAAAAAATATTTTTCTTTTAGTACCATAATTTTATGAATATTTGAAATTATATTTTGATGGCTAATTTTATGAATTTGACATTAATGTCAAATATTCTTAAACTTATGGAAGTTAATTCGAAATATTTTTGAATTAAATTATAATATTTAAAAAAATGATAAATTAAATTTTACCAATTAATGCAAAATATTCTAACATTAAATTACATTTTGAAAAATATATAATATCAAATATGCCATTTAGTGTGAAATAGTTTTGCATTAAATACATCTCTATAAATTAGCCACCCAATTAATGCCAAATATTCTAATATTAAATTTCTTTTTAAAAAATAATTATAATCAAATTTACCAGTTAATACGAAATACTGTTACATTAATGTCATCCTTACAAATTATAATGTCAAATATTTGTACTATAAATTTTTGAAAAATAACTATATTCATGTTTGTCAATTAATTCACAATATTCTTACATTTAAGTCATTCCCTGCAAAATAGTCACTCCAATTAATTCCAAATATTCATACAATCAATTATATATTCAAGAAAATATTAATTCAAATGTTTGTGGTGTAATGCGAATGTTTTTAGATTAAATAAATATGTCATTCAATGTTAAATATTCTTTCCTTAAATTAAACTTTCAAAAAAAAACAATTTCAAATATGCCAAAAGAAAATAATCCTCTAAATCCATTTTGAATTATTTATGTGGAACATAAATAAATTCAAATATGTTAAGAAAAAATCATTCCGTACAAATTTGAGTCCTCCATTGATACAGAATATTCATATATTAAATTACATTTTAAAAAATAACTAAATTCAAATATTTCAATTAATACGAGATATTCTTATATTAGGTCATCCTCTACGGATTAGCCACCTCATTTAATGTTGTGGTGGGTAAGTTAGCTAGGAAGCGTATTTGAATAAGGTGGTTGTGGGTAAGGTAGGGTATGATGTGTGCTGGGTTTGGTATGGTAAGGTGGTGGATAAGGTAGGGCTGGGTGGGGTGGTGGATAGAGTAAGTAGGGGTGGTGGTGGGTAGGGTAGGATAGGTTCAGGTAGTGGGTAAGGTAAGGTAGGGTGGAGTGGTGGGTAAGATAGGGAAGAGTGGAATGGTGGATAGGGTAGGGTTGGGTTGTGGGTAAGGTGGTGGGTAAGGTTGGGTGGTATGATGGGTAAGGTAGGGTAGGGTAGGGGTGGGTGATAGTGGAGTAGAGTAGAGTAAGTAATGGGTAAGGTAGGTAGGATGTCGAGGGTAAGATATGGTTGTTGTGAAATGGTTGATTAATTTTCACATACACCATTTGATTAAATCTTTTAAGTGAGTCACTTTTGATATCTTAATATATTTAATGTATCATTCTATTATGATCATACACTAATATATTAATGCCTTCTTTTAAGTGATTCACTTTTGATATATTAATATATTTAATGTATCGTTTTATTATGATCATACATTAATATATTAATCCCTTCACTATTTTTAAATAATAGCATTATAACTATATTGCTTCAAATACTATATGCTACTATCAATACTATTTTTATGATGGTTATGGTACTACATTCCCAATGAGATATCTATAGCTATGAGATCTATTGGACACCTTATGTTTCAATATATGTCATTAAAGTGTTATATTAATATGTATTACTATTTGCACTCACTTAGTATAAATTTTTAATCATCCTATATACCAATAGAGTTATTATTGAACATTAATCGGTTTTAGTGTAGTTACTTAATATTTGAATAATGTTTAAGTGTAACAAGTATTGATAAATCATTTTATGGGTAATTATCATTATAGGACCGGCTTTTACTATTTCTTCCGGCCCAATGTGCTACAATCTTCCTTCTTCTCTTCAATTAAAATCAACATTGGGCTTCAATCTTCCAAGCCCAACACCCATACTCCAACCTTATATCCCCAACCAAGAATAAACCTAAAATTACACCAAATTCAGCAGCCGAGTTTCCATAAAACAAAAACTCCACCTCCTTCATCCTTTCCATACTCTGCTAACCGTCCACCCTATTCAATTAGGGACGGCTGGTTAAAAGACACCACATTGACTAAAAGTTTTGGTTGCTTTAACCCACTGCAGCGTCAAAAAGTATTAGCTTATTAGAACCAATCTTTTAATAATAGGCAAGATGCCTATTATACCCTTTTGCAACTCCTCCCATTTCCAAAAATCCGGCGAGGGCAACCCTAATTTTCGACATTCCGGCGAACCCAAAGTAGGTTTTGAAATTTTCCCTCCAAAATTACCCCCAAATTTCCCCCCCAATCTTGACCCGACCCGTATTGTCTATAAAGTCGGGACTGTGGGCCAAAATGCACCATTTTCCGATCGTGTGAACCTTTAAAATCGATTAAGCAACCAAATCCGCCATTGTAGTGACTCGATTAGAGCTCCAAAATCGATTAAGCAACCAAATCCGCCATTGTAGTGACTCGATTAGAAGCTGAAGCTCAGGTGTTGTTTGAAGAGGTGAACAAACTCAAAACTCCTCCAAAATCTCTGTCGGGTATGTATTATTTTTCTTAGTTTCGGAGCATTTTTTAAATAACATGTTAGTATATAATGTAATGAAGTGGGGAAGAAGATGCATTGAAAGTAATTGAGATGTTGGCTTGTACAAACTTCCTACTTTGACTAAGTATGTTTGATGTTTTCCCCCTCGGTATTGCAATTCTTCAACTCTGGTCCCCTAAGTATTGAATTGAGTTCAACTACGGTCATGTGAAAGTAGTTAAGTCTGCGTAATAGACAAAAACAAGTTTGAACTCGTTATCTTTTAAGTCCATTGTTGTTTGTTTTTTACCTGCCCCTGATTGTAATCATTGTATTGAATGGATTAAAGCAGGATATTGTTGATTCGTCATGGGTAGGGAACGTAAAGTTTCGATATATGTATGTTATCCGGTTGAGTTTGGGAACATTGTCGATGGTGATTGGTTTTGGAATTACGTAGGAAATGAAACAGACCATTGTTAAGGGTGATTTTATACGTTTTATAAGGATATATTTGATATCAATTTCCCCCATATTCGTATTATTTTCATAGAAATCGAGCTCTATATTGAATTATTGAGTAAATGGTGTTTTCAATAGTTAAATTGCGAAAGGTAACGAATTAGGTGCTTAAATGGTGATTTTATATGATTTCGGAATTGTGTTACGCTTTGGTATGTTTTCCCTTAATTGTAGAAACTCATTGATGATGGAAAAAAGGATTTTAGAGAGCCAATTTCGAAGTTGGAAAGGAATCAATCACATTTATGGAAGAATAGAAGATTTAAGGAAAGAAATCAAGTTGATTGATCCAGCCGAACTGGCATCTAGAAAGTTGGACTAGCGTCCAGTGTGGACGAGCGTTTGAGGTTCTGGATGAGCGTCCATCAGAAGAAATTTAGATCAGAGAGTTTGGACGCTGAAGTAGACGGGCGTTTGGCACAAGTTCAAAGTAGAATGGACGGACGTCTAAGGAATTGGACGAGCGTCTGGAGGAAGAAAATCGGATCAGGATTGAAATATCGCATCCTGGATGGGCGTCCAGGAAGACCGGACGGGCGTCCACCGCCGACTTAGCCTGGCCGACCTAAAAATCTATATAAAGCAGCTGCGCCCCAACCCTAAATCATACATAATTTCTCATACACTAAAACCTAGAGGAGCAGCCGCACTTTGGGAGTCTCAAGGCCGGTCACCCGAGCCTTGTGCTCGGGTGATCCGGGTTAGATTAGGATCGTTTATTTTCGTTTGTTGATTCATGGAGATCAACCGTTGTATAAACTATGTGAGTTCATCTTTTTGATTTATTCAATCTTCGTTTATCTTCATGATTTTTGATTTATTTTGTATCGTTCTATGATTATGATGCTTTCGTGTGAACTCATATCGAAAGATTAGTTTGCTATTGATGTTTTACAATACGGAAGTTGCGTAAACACTAGATCACCATAGAAAGATAGGATCTTTAATCGTTAATTCGTGACAAATTAATGGATTAATTATCTAGGTTGTTAGATTCTAAAATACGAGAGTTAACCTGAATCTACACCTTCGTTTTGTATGAAATTGGTCTCAACATTCGGAAGAGGAGAGATCGATAATTGAATTCACTAAGGAATTAGGAATTCATAGCTTGAGAAACGGATTCACTAAGAGATTAGGAGTTTGTATCTTGTGTAAAGGTGAAACCACAATTTGAATTAAAATCATGAGATTAATTAGGATTGAAATCACTTGGTTTGTATTATGTTTGATCCCATGTATCTTTAGTTTAGGTCGTTTTTATTGTTCTTAGGTTAGATTTATTTTAGTTGTTCTATCTTCGTTTATATGTTTTTTCTTTCGTTTATTTGTTTTCATGAGTAGCAATTGAAGGAATTAATAAGATTAGATTCAACATCCCAATTCCCTGTGGATCGACCCCTTACTTATCTCGCTCTACTATCAACAACCCGGTATTCGGCCGGTTAGGAGTTAGTTTTGCATATAGGTTAGGGTTTATAAATTTTATTTTTGTTTAGTGATGCAAAATCCTCCGAACAAAAGTGGCGCCGTTGCCGGGGAATCGGTGTTTTGTTGAATCTAATTGAGTTAATTCTTCTATTTTGTTACGATTTAATTTGTTGGGATAAAAGGGGTCGTTAGGGCACATAGTAGTATTTTGGCCGTAACTTTCGGCTCGAGTGTCCGTTTGGAGCGCGGGACCCCAATTCGGAAAACTCGTTCCGACGCCGACGACATGGTGAACCGCCGTAGGCCGTTCAACACCGTTTTTGAGGTCAAAATCCACTGTTTTCCCTTCCATTTTGGCCATAGAAGATTTTAACACGTTTTTTTTCCCTCCGTCTTAGTGTTTTTCCTGTTTTAAGTTTTTCGTAGGTAGGTTTCGTTTGCTTCGCTTCGCTTTTCTTTCAATAAAGTAGCGCCACACAAATTGAGAGTTTTTATTTTTGCCGTGTTTCGATGACCGTTGGGTTAAGAATGTGCAAAAAGTTTTTTACTCGATTTGTGAAACGTGAAGTGTAACCTAATCTGTAACCTAGTGTGCTCTGTGCTTAAATTTATCCGTGGCTGCTGTATGCGTTTTGGTTTGTTTTGAAATTGATAATCTATTTAGGGTTTGCTGTTTTTCCTGCTTTTCTGTGCAAATTCGATGTGTGGACGAGCGTTCGAGGTGTTTAACGCCCGTCCCACCCATCTTTATGCGGTGAACGGGCGTCCTGACTATTAGACGCCCGTCCGTCCAGTTTTGCTCAACTCTGTTCCAGATTTTTCTGAGTCAGACGAGCGTTCGGCTCATTGAACGCCCGTCCAGTGCAAAAATTTCCAGGCAAACGCCCGTTTGGTATGAGTGAACGCACGTCCAGGTCCAATTTCTTCTTAACTTGATTTTTAATGCTTTATTTGATGTGGATACTTTCATATGAGCTTCTGTGGCTAGTTATTTTTACGTAGATGTTCTGAACTTGCATGTTTACATCCTTCCATCTACTGATCCATGTTAAATAATTGATTAATTTTTATATAGATGCTACATTAATTGACATGGATGGTTTATTGTGAGCCTCTGTGGCCGTTGTGTATATGCGTAGATGTCCTGTTCTTTCACCGTTATGGTTTTCTTTCCATCTATTGTAATCCATGTTGAGTAATTCATCTAGCTAGACGTGATTCTAATATGACTTATGATGTTCCTGTTGTCGTCTATCTAGGGTATCATGATTCATCCATGCATGTTATAGTTACTGTCGGTTCTCGTATGCTATAACTGTTCTTATTGTTATTTAGTAGCTAATGTCGGTTTCCATATGCTACATATCGTTGTGATGAATCTTGTGAGCTTTGAGACCTATGTGCTTTCTTGTTATTTTTGTAACTCATATGGGTAGCTACTGTCGGTTTTCCGTAATGCTACTATCTTTGGCTTATGAGTTATATCTGTTTAGTATAGCTAACTGTTGGTTTTCCATAATGATATCACCTTTGATGAGTCTTAAGGCGCGTCTACACTTTACATGGCAAGCTTCTGTGGCTTTGCATAATCGAATTTTGTTGCGCTTCTGTGGCGTTATTTAGTAGACGTTTATATATTTGACCTCGCTTAGATTAGGGCGACATCTATGGAATTAGTTGGGCTAGTTTATTTTCTTTATTTTCGTTTTGCCTTTTTAGTATAGTTGCATATCATTTAGTTGCATTGTATTTTATTCTATTTTTCTTATTTATTTTTATTTATCTTCTTAGTGCACCTAGCCCTGCTACTTTGTAGTGTCCTCTATCCTTAGTTCTTTATGCACATGTTGAGCTTATTTGTTTTGTGAAGCTTCTGTGGCTTTATTTTTTACGCTTGGGTGTCCTGTACTTTCCCTGTGTGGTGATTTTTCCATCTGAGCCATTATATCATGTGCTTATTTCTTGTCTATAATTATTTTTGCCATGTTGTATTCCCCCGTGTTCCCCGAGATACTGCCATGTTTTTCAAGTAGTGCAGGTACATTTTTCGTTGTTTTTGTTAAGCTGGCCTTGGAAGTGAATCTGGAGAGGAAGACCTATGACATCTCGTGCCTCGGAAACGCGGATCGATTATCTATCCTTCTTCAGCCTATCTTCATATCATTACCAAATCAGCTAAGTTCTTTTATCTTTTCTTTCATTCTGCACAACATGAGGACATGTTGCAATCTAAGTGTGGGGGAGGGGTTAGGTATCTACGTTCATTTGCTTAATTAGTTATAGTTCTATGAAAAGTGCTAAATTTTTAAAAATTTTGCTTCGTCCCAAGTGAGCAAAGACATATCTTTATTTGAGTTCTTATATCATTGGTGCGTTATTTTGCATATTTAGTAAATTTAGATGTCTCACCCAACACTATTTTTCACGTGCCATAGTAAATGATGAGCTATATTTTAAAGCTATGCCCATTTAATTAGAGATTTTTGATGATTATCGCATGATTCTTTGCTTACATACGAATTTTGAAAATTTTAATAGTTTGTGTTTAGAATTAAAGTATGATATACTGTGAATATCTAAGGTTTGAATGTGATAAGCAACACGTAACTTAATGTCAAATGAAAAAGTTGAGTTTATATGAAGTAATTGGGTGTGTCGAAAGCTAGTCGATGATTTGAGTGCGATAGGGTATACCACATATGTCCTATACCACTATGATGACTAAAAGCTCACGACAGTCAGAAGAAGCTGCCTTATGATTTGAGTAAGGTAGGGTATATCTCGAATATCCTATTCTGCTATGACAGGGCAATAGCTCATTCTGATGTGTGTTAAATGTGGAAAAAGTTGAATCAACTTGAATGAGAATTGGTATGAATTGAATGAAGTGTAAGATTAAGTTATCGTCTATCTTATCCCCAGTATAAACTGAAAGATATGTTGTAGGGATTATCCTCTAAGTATGTCGGAAATATTTTAAATACTCCTTATTATTATCTTTCGAATATGTATGTTTTGTGAGGTGCATGTTATAATCGTTTTTATATTTCTGATCTAAATGGGATGTTGGCTAGTTTTGCTTGAATCAATTTCAAGTGTGGATTTAGTGGAAATTTATTATGGCTATGCACACACACTTGGGTGAACCTCTAAACTTTTGAATATGCTTTATGTTTGCATAAATGTTTATATGTCTCGAGTCTTGATTATGTTTTGTTTTGCTCGGGACGAGCAAAAGCTAAGTGTGGGGGAGTTGTTAAGGGTGATTTTATACGTTTTATAAGGATATATTTGATATCAATTTCCCTATATTCGTATTATTTTCATAGAAATCGAGAGCTCTATATTGAATTATTGAGTAAATGGTGTTTTCAATAGTTAAATTAAGTAAACGTGCTAATTAGGTGCTTAAATGGTGATTTTATATGATTTTGGAATTGTGTTACGCTTTGGTATGTTTTCCCTTAATTGTAGATACTCATTGATGATGGAAAAAAGGATATTAGAGAGCCAAATTCGAAGTTGGAAAAGAATCAATCACATTTATGGAAGAATAGAAGATTTAAGGAAAGAAATCAAGTTGATTGATCCAGCCGAACTGGCATCCAGAAAGTTGGACTAGCGTCCAGTGTGGACGAGCGTCCATCAGAAGAAATTTAGATCAGAGAGTTTGGACGCTGAAGTAGACGGGCGTTTGGCACAAGTTCAAAGTAGAATGGACGGACGTCTAAGGAATTGGACGAGCGTCTGGAGGAAGAAAATCGGATCAGGATTGAAATATCGAATCCTGGACGGGCGTCCAGGAAGACCGGACGGGCGTCCACCGCCGACTTAGCCTGGCCGACCTAAAAATCTATATAAAGCAATTTGCGCGCCCAACCCTAAATCATACATAATTTCTCATACACTAAAACCTAGAGGAGCAGCCGCACTTTGGGAGTCTCAAGGCCGGTCACCCGAGCCTTGTGCTCGGGTGATCCGTGTTAGATTAGGATCGTTTATTTTCGTTTGTTGATTCATGGAGATCAACCGTTGTATAAACTATGTGAGTTCAACTTTTTGATTTATTCAATCTTCGTTTATCTTCATGATTTTTGATTTATTTTGTATCGTTCTATGATTATGATGCTATCGTGTGAACGCATATCGAAAGATTAGTTTGCTATTGATGTTTTACAATACGGAAGTTGCGTAAACACTAGATCACCATAGAAAGATAGGATCTTTAATCGTTAATTCGTGACAAATTAATGGATTAATTATCTAGGTTGTTAGATTCTAAAATACGAGAGTTAACCTGAATCTACACCTTCGTTTTGTATGAAATTGGTCTCAACATTCGGAAGAGGAGAGATCGATAATTGAATTCACTAAGGAATTAGGAATTCATAGCTTGACAAACGGATTCACTAAGAGATTAGGAGTTTGTATCTCGTGTAAAGGTGAAACCACAATTTGAATTAAAATCATGAGATGAATTAGGATTGAAATCACTTGGTTTGTATTATGTTTGATCCCATGTATCTTTAGTTTAGGTCGTTTTTATTGTTCTTAGGTTAGATTTATTTTAGTTGTTCTATCTTCGTTTATATGTTTTTTCTTTCGTTTATTTGTTTTCATGAGTAGCAATAGAAGGAATTAATAAGATTAGATTCAACATCCCAATTCCCTGTGTTATCCACCCCTTACTTATCTTGCTCTACTATCAACAACCCGGTATTCGGCCGGTTAGGAGTCAGTTTTGCATATAGGTTAGGGTTTACAAATTTTCTTTTTGTTTAGTGATGCAAAATCCTCCGAACAACCATGTGACCAAGCTGTTAAACGTGAAAAAAAGCGTTTCATTTCTTGAATTGTATGAGCTGGTGAAAGAAGAATTGGAATTTGATACAAGGTTGAATGATTTTGAATTGAAAGTTATGGCCCCTATTAGTAAAGCTGCACCGATAGTAGTTGATTGTGATAAGGTTGTGACATGGTTCTTTAGTGTTTGTGATCTAAAGAAAGATTTGATATTAGTAAGTTTGAAAGCAAAGGAAAACGGAACACAATTTGTAAGGGAAGCAACTCATGTTTAACCGGAAGCATCACGTGTTGACCATGATGAACATGCTTCATGGACATTTGAAGGTTTTTAAGCTTGATGCCGCAGTAGTTCTATATATATATGTTAAAAGAATGAATGTATGGTTGTCCATTGCCTCTGCAGTGCGTTGACGTTGAATATTTACTTTGTAGATTTGACAAAGAACTAGGCTAAAGACAAGTAATAGAAGCCTGAGACGGAAGGTGTTTTTGTTTTTTGGATGTTGACATTGGTTTGTTTGCTTTTTTGCCTCCCTGGTGTTGTTTAGATGCGCTTTTTGGAAAGCCTATTTCCAGTGGTGTATTTTATATGATTTCAGGATTTTTTTTTGTGATGGGATTGTTATGGTTGCGGATGTTGCCGCCTTGTAGATGTTGATATTTCAGATTCTGTTGAATTATCGGAGCTCAAATTAAAGATCCAGCAACTTGGTTTTCTTGGTGTATTTGCCCATAATAATATTAATGGTTACAGTTTCAAATTTCTTGCTTTAGCTAGTTGTCTTTCTTGCTCTAGCTAGTTCTTTTTAGTGTAGTTTCAGAAAAAAAAAATTTGAATATGAATATAGCTTCAAATGAAGAATTCGGTTGGAAGCAGGTGATTGTAAAGATTTCTTTGAAGAATAGTCAATATAGATTGGTTTGCTTGCTGTTGATCGAACCTCGTTCTATCGTGATATTATGTGTAATCAATCCGGATCACAGTAATCGCCTTGATAGAACCTCGATCTATCGTGACATTATGTGTAATCAATCCGGATAACAGTAATCTCTTTGATCAAACCTCGATCTGTCGTGACATTATTTCTAATCAACCCTGATCACAGTAATCGCCTTGATCGAACCTCGATCTATCGTGACATTATGTGTATTCAACCCTGATCACAGTAATCGCCTTGATCGAACCTTGATCTGTCGTGACATTATGTGTAATCAACACTGATCAGAGTAATCGCCTTGATCGAACCTCGATCTAACATCTTATTATGTGTAATCAACCCTGATCACTGTAATCGCCTTGATCGAACCTTGATCTACCGTGACATTATGTGTAATCAACCCTGATCACAATAATCGGCTTGATTGAACCTCGATCTATCATGACATTATGTGTAATCAACCATGATCACAGTAATCGCCTTAATCAAACCTCGATCTATCGTGACATTATGTGTAATCAACCCTGATCACAGTAATCGCCTTGATCGAACCTCGATCTGTCGTGACATTATGTGTAATCAACCCTGATCACAGTAATCGCCTTGATCGAACCTCGATCTAACATCTTATTATGTGTAATCAACCCTGATCACAGTAATCGCCTTGATCGAACCTCGATCTATCGTGACATTATGTATAATCAACCCTGATCACAATAATCGCCTTCATCGAACCTCGATCTATCGTGACATTATGTGTAATCAACCCTGATCACAATAATCGGCTTGATCGAACCTCGATCTATTATGACATTATGTGTAATCAACCCTGATCACAGTAATCGCCTTGATCAAACCTCGATCTAACATCTTATTATGTGTAATCAACCCTGATCACAGTAATCTCCTTGATCAAACCTCGATCTAACATCTTATTATGTGTAATCAACCCTGATCACAATAATCGCCTTGATCGAACCTCGATCCATCAAGACATTATGTGTAATCAACCCTGATTACAATAATCGCCTTGATCAAACCATAATCTATCGTGACATTATGTGTAATCAACCCTGATCAGAGTAATCGCCTTGATCGAACCTCGATCTATCGTGACATTATGTGTAATCAGCCCTGATCACAGTAATCGCCTTGATCGAACCTCGATCTTTCATGACATTATGTGTAATCAACCTTGATCACAGTAATTGCCTTGATCGAACCTTGATCTAACATCTTATTATGTGTAATCAACCCTGATCACAGTAATCGCCTTGATCGAACCTCGATCTATCGTGACATTATGTGTAATCAACCCTGATCACAATTATCGCCTTGATCGAACCTCGTTCTATCGTGACATTATGTGTAATCAACCCATGTCACAATAATTGCCTTGATCAAACCTCGATCTATCATGACATTATGTGTAATCAACCCTGATCACAATTATCGCCTTGATCGAATCTCGATCTAACATCTTATTATGTGTAATCATCCCTGATCACAGTAATCGCCTTGATCGAACCTCGATCTATCGTGACATTATATGTAATCAATCCTGATCACAATAATCGCCTTGATCGAACCTCAATCTATCGTGACATTAAGTGTAATCAACCCTGATCGCAATAATCGCCTTGATCGAACCTCGATCTATCGTGACATTATGTGTAATGAACCTTGATCACAGTAATCGCCTTGATCGAAAATCGATCTAACATCTTATTATGTGTAATCAATCCTGATCACAGTAATCGCCTTGATCGAACCTCGATCTATCGTGACATTATGTGTAATCAACCCTGATCACCATAATCGCCTTGATCGAATCTCGATCTATCGTGACATTATGTGTAATCAACCCAGATCACAATAATCGCCTTGATCGAACCTCGATCTATCGTGACATTATGTGTAATCAACCCTGATCACAGTAATCGCCTTGATCGAACCTCGATCTATCGTGACATTATGTGTAATCAACCCAGATCACAGTAATCGCCTTGATCCAACCTCGATCTATCATGACATTATGTGTAATCAACCCTGATCACAGTAATCGCCTTGATTGAACCTCGATCTGTCGTGACATTATGTGTAATCAACCGATCACAGTAATCGCCTTGATGTCTTGACATTATGTGTAATCAACCCTGATCAGAGTAATCGCCTTGATCGAACCTCGATCTATTGTGACATTATGTGTAATCAGCCCTGATCACAGTAATCGCCTTGATCGAACCTCGATCTTTCATGACATTATGTGTAATCAACCATAATCAAAGTAATCGCCTTGATCGAACCTTGATCTAACAACTTATTATATGTAATCAACCCTGATCACAGTAATCGCCTTGATTGAACCTCGATCTATCGTGACATTATGTGTAATCAACCCTGATCACAATTATCGCCTTGATCGAACCTCGATCTATCGTGACATTATGTGTAATCAACCCTGATAACAATAATCGCCTTGATCAAACCTCGATCTATCGTGACATTATGTGTAATCCACCTTGATCACAGTAATCGCCTTGATCGAACCTCGTTCTAACATCTTATTATGTGTAATCAACCCTGATCACAGTAATCGCCTTGATCGAACCTCGATCTATCATGACATTATTTGTAATCAACCCTGATCACAATAATCGCCTTGATCGAACCTCAATCTATCGTGACATTAAGTGTAATCTACCCTGATCACAATAATCGCCTTGATCGAACCTCGATCTATCATGACATTATTTGTAATTAACCTTGATCACAGTAATCGCCATGATCAAACCTCGATCTAACATCTTATTATGTGTAATCAACCCTGATCACAGTAATCGACTTGATCGATCCTCGATCTATCGTGACATTATGTGTAATCAACCCTGATCACAATAATCACCTTGATCGAATCTCGATCTATCGTCACATTATGTGTAATCAACCCTGATCACAATAATCGCCTTGATCGAACCTCGATCTATCGTGACATTATGTGTAATCAACCCTGATCACAGTAATCGCCTTGATCAAACCTCGATCTATCGTGACAATATGTGTAATCAACCCTGATCACAGTAAGCGCCTTGATCGAACCTCGATCTGTCATGACATTATGTGTAATCAACCCTGATCACAGTAATCGCCTTGATCGAACCTCGATCTGTCGTGACATTATGTGTAATCAACCCTGATCACAGTAATCGCCTTGATCGAACCTCGATCTATCGTGACATTATGTGTAATAAACCCTGATCACAGTAATCGCCTTGATCGAACCTCGATCTGTCGTGACATTATGTGTAATCAACCCTTATCACAGTAATCACCTTGATCGAACCTCGATCTGTCGTGACATTATATGCAATCAACCCTGATCACAGTAATCGCCTTGATAGAACCTCGATCTAACATCTTATTATGTGTTGTCAACCCTGATCACAGTAATCGCCTTGATCGAACCTCGATCTAACATCTTATTATGTGTAATCAACCATGATCACAGTAATCGCCTTGATCGAACCTCGATCTATCGTGACATTATGTGTAATCAACCTTGATCACAATAATCGCCTTGGTCGAACCTCGATCTATCGTGACATTATGTGTAATCAACCCTGATCACAATAATCGCCTTGATCGAACCTCGATCTATCATGACATTATGTGTAATCAACCCGGATCACAATAATCGCCTTGATCGAACATCGATATATCGTGACATTATGTGTAATCAACCCTGAGATCATAACTGGGGATCATCTATTAAGTGGATCGTGTTGGAATAAGAAGTAACATACGTCAATCGCCCTTAAAGACACGTTACTGACGCATAACCCGATATCATAACGGGGGATCATCTATTAAGTGGATCGTGTTGGAATAAGAAGTACCATACGTCAATCGCCCTTAGAGACACGTTACTGACGGATAACCCGATATCATAACGGGGGATCATCTATTAAGTGGATCGTGTTGGAATAAAAAGTACCATATGTCAATCACCTTTTATTGTAGTGTTTTAATAAATTTAATGTGTTATCTGTAATGTTCCTATGAATTTGTCCATTTTATTGTAATATTTGATAAATTGTAACGTGTTGGTATTTATATTCGATATATATTGTATGTTGTTGTGTTTCATTCACTCACCATCACTTTTTGTTGTAATATAATATAATATAATAATATGTATCATAAAAACAAACATAACATATGATTACTTTATTAATTCTTATATCATAATAACATCACACATTAGTAAATAAATTAATAAGAACTACATTCATTAGCTTACACCATTCGATTCATTCCCCCCAAAAAAACTTTTTGCCGCTATCACTCCCTCCCAAATCTCCCGCCATCGTGATCCCTAAAACTTGAACTCTTTTGAAAAGTTTCGAACCTTTTGCCGGATAAACTTGTATCTTTTGGACCTTTAGCCTCCATTCATCACAAAAACACCTCTCTCTCTTAAAAAAACCATAATTTGCCGGAGCTTCTCCTCCAAATAGGTACTACTATTTCTTCAATTTGCAGGTATTATTAGATTAACTATGCTTATAATATTATTGATTGTTTCTTATATGAAATTGTTTGGTTAATTCATGTTTTAATTTGTTATGAAGGATGTTGATTGAGATTCAACTGTTGATTGCTATCCCGATGGAAATTTTTTATGAAGGGTGATGATTGAGATTCAACTGTTGATTGCTATTCCGATGGCTTCATCATCAAACCGTATTGTAAGTCAATTGAAAATAACTTTTTGTTTTGGGGGCGGAAGTGAAATTAACTGATGCTAGATCTGTTCAATGATTGTTAACAGATTTTCTGTAAAAAAAACGTGTTCTGGAAACAATAATGGTAGATCTGTTCACTGATTGTAAATAGTGATGTTTTTAAAAAAAACATAATTTGGATGATCAATAAAAAGTTTTGGAATTGAAAACAACAGATGCTAGATCTGTGCAATCATTTTTAAGAGTGATGTTCTGCAAAAAACGAATTTGGGATGATCAGTTTGGTTTTTTGGGATTGAAAATAACTGATGTGATCTGTTCAATGACTTTTAATAGTGACGTTCTGCAAAAA
The DNA here is from genome assembly GCA_026214975.1 of Gentiana macrophylla. NCBI lineage: Eukaryota > Viridiplantae > Streptophyta > Magnoliopsida > Gentianales > Gentianaceae > Gentiana > Gentiana macrophylla. The sequence continues at coordinate 51,778,069 of CM047817.1, forward strand.
GAACTTTTCATGGATGTTCATTTTGGTTGTGGTTGTTCTTTTTGTTCTTCCAAAAAATGTATTTTGGTATTTTTTTATGTTCATTTTGTGGTCTATCTTTGTTATTAGTGCTATTCGTGGTGTTATTTAACTGAATTCTATTTCTTTAAGAATACCTCTGGTTCTTCTACCAACCAAAACGAACAACTGCTATCCATGGATGTAAGATGCCACTGTAACAAGCCGGCTGTATTGCGAACATCAACCAGTCCAACTAACCTGAGTGAGAAGGTTTTTGGGTGCGCTTAAATTCGGTATGAAATCTGGATGTTTTATTGACATAGATTCCTAATTCATTCGTTTTTATATTGATGATAATTCAAATATTAACTTCATATGTATATTGATTCCTCATTCAATTCTATATCTTGCAACAGTCCACCCAACACTATGGCTATTTCAGTTGGCTAGAGGAACGTGACTTGTTGCGAAAAATAGTGCAAATTCAATGCTCAATAGCTGACATTCAAAGAGACGTTGAAATGTTAAGGTTGATGCAAGAGGATGATGCCAGGAAAATGGATCAGGTTGAGATCAACATCACTGAGTTAATGAAAGGATGCATTGAACGTTTTGATGTCACAACTCAAATGTTAAGGACGGACAAAGATGCATTCAAACTAATTGAGAAGCTTTTTTTTTGTTTTTTTTTGACGAAACCTTTTTTATTATTAAGAAAAAAAAATAAGGTTCGTACAAGCCATATCCTGGTCCTCCCCTTATACCAAAAATATAGACGAAGCGTAGCCATGCCCTCTAAAAACCTATGAGTGGCAAACCCAGTGTGGGAAAATCCTGGCTCGTAGGAAAAGGTGCAGCACCCTACGCTTCCAGAAAAATAAAGTCTCCCAAAAAAGAAAGTTACAAGCGAAAAAAAAACAAGTGGGTACCGCCCTTCTATGGTATAAAGTGATCTTCGATCCGTCAATGACGGCTAAAACATTCGTCATGGTTGACTCCAGTCAAGTTGCGTTTGGAGGGTGTGTCCAATAAACTGCGCCAAGACTTGAGCCACAAAAGTTTTTTGAGGAGATTGGACCATCCACCGGTGATGCGCCATATCAAACGCATGATGAGAAGAGCCATCCACATGATCTTAACTAAGCCATGAGTTCCTGTGGAAAGAGTAGTGTGGGTATAATCCTTTTTGAGAAAGGGACCAGAGACAAGGAAAAAAATAAAAGTCACAACCTGGTTTGCACCCTTCCACAATAAAGTGTAGGGTGCATCCATCTGTGAGAGAGTGCTATCTCGCCAATCGTATGTTCGGTATCTCATGTTGATCAGAATGAAGAATACGACGGAGTTGTAATGGTAACTGAGTAGTTTGGTCAAAACGATTCCCATGCGAATGCTGAGAGGCATGCCGGGCAAGGAAGTCAGCTGCTGAGTTGGCTTCACGAAAAACGTGAGTAGCAGAAAGTCCATGTTGTTGAAGAAGCGTGTTGATAGCTGCAATATCATCTTCAATACACCACGGTATGCTACAACGTCGGTTGAGGATGTTTACCAAAATCAGCGAGTCGCATTCAATGATAAGAGGTAGCAGTAACACAATAAGAGATGCCAGAAAGAAGGGCCTTTGCCTCTGCAGTAATGCTGGTAGTTGTGCCATAGATATCATTCGCAGCCCAAATGAGACGACCATTTTCATCACGAATGATGTAACCGCCTCCGGAAGGTCCCGGATTACCCAAAGAAGATCCATCAGAATTAAGCTTGTAATGGTTGTGCGGGGGTTTGTGCCAAATGATAGGGATAGGGGGCTTGTAAGTTCTGATAGCAAAACGAGGAATAAAGTTATTAGAGATGAGGCAGTCATCATCTTCATCAATTTTATAGATCTTCCGCTGACTTAAGCACATCTGAATGTTGCGATGGATGTTGTATAGCACTTGTGACTTAAGAGGCTGAGTGTTTTCAAAAATAACTTTGTTCCGACATTTCCATAGCTCCCATAGGACAAAAGTGGGGATAAGTTTGCAGACAATTTTCATAGCACCGATCCTAATGGGGTTCCACCAAGCTGTTAAATATGCTATGAAAGTATTAGCTAGAGGATGGTAAGAAAGCTGAGTCTGAACGTGGTCCCATATGCAGCGAGAAAAGGCACAATGGTAAGAAGCATGAGTTCGGGAGTCTTCCTCATTGCTAAAAAGGCATTTATAAGGGCCATGGATACCAATTTTGTGAAGGGTTTCTGGGAGGGGGGAGCATATTGTTAAGGAAGCGCCACATAAAAATAGAGATTTTGATTGGTATCGAAGGTTTCCATATTTCACCTAGCTCGTAAAGCCTTTCCTTATGTTGCTGAAGAAGGTGGTAAGCTGATGCAACAGTAAAAATACCAGAAGAGGTAGGGGTCCAAATCCAAGTATTATTAGATTGGCGTTCTTGGAGATAGTTTTCAACCAACGATTCGACTTTACGCATCATTTTCCAAGCTTGCAGCTTTTTCCAAGATGGGACAGAAGAAAAAAGTTTACCCCAAACACCTTTCTTATTGCGAATCTTCCACCATAATTTGCAAGAAAAGGCTTTTTGAATATCATGAATATTGCGGACACCTAACCCATTTTCAATTGTAGGGCCGCATAAATTTTCCCAAGAACGCCAAATGCGTTTTTTATTATCCGGAGTGCGTCCCCATAAAAAATTCCCAAAGAGTCAATGGAAATGTTGAATTACCGAGGTTGGGACTTGTATGGCAGCTAGAGTGTGTATGGGAATAGAAGAGAGGACATGCTTGATAAGCACTAGACGACCCCCAATCGAAAGAAAATTAGCTTGCCAACCTTTTAGCTTCTTCTGAATTTTGCTAATAAGGTAATCAAAATATCCCCGTTTAGCCCTACCTGCAAAGACGGGACAGCCCAGATAAGTGAATGGTAAATCAGATTTTTGAATACCTGTGAGAGTAGCGAGGCGTCGAATGGTGTGAGTTGGGCAATGCTTGGATATTACGTAAAAACTCTTGCTGAGATTAACACCTTGACCCGTAGCTAATTCATATCTATGAATGAAATCCATAATTTTTCGCACATTCCTTTTATGCCCTCTGCAAAACACAAGAATATCATCTGCATACAAACAATGAGTAAGTTGAGGAAAATGCCGAGGAAGAGAGTAATGCAACATAGTTGGGTCCTCAAAAAGAACTTTTAGACCCCGAGTGAAGGCTTCGGTAAGTAATATGAACAAGTCTGGTGAGAGCGGATCCCCTTGCTTAATACCCCGAGAGGATTGAAAGAAACCCGTAGGGGATCCATTAATCAGCACAGAAGACCAGCAGCCTCGTAAGTTGTTAAAGATTAGAGCAATGAACCGATGGTGAAACCCGAAAGATTGCAAGAGACGTTCAAGGAAAGGCCATGAAACACGATCAAAAGCCTTAATAATATCTAACTTGAGGACCATATTTTGACCTCTGACTTTTTTATGAATATGTTGAATAGCCTCCTGGACAAGTAAAATATTATCAGATATGTCTTTTCCCATGATAAAAGCGGACTGCTCATCCGAAATGAGTTTGTGGAGATGTTTCTGCAACCAGAGAGATAAGAGCTTGGTGAAAATCTTGTTGACCACTGTACAAAGGGAAAAATCGGTCGAAAGTCTGAGAAAGTAACTGGGAGGTCCTTCTTCGGCATAAGGCTAATAAAGGTAGAGCCAACAGATCTAGGGATGGGGCGGCCAGAAAAGAAGTCTTTAACTGCCATAACAACATCCTCCTGAATAATATCCCAGAAACGCTGGAAAAAAATAGCAGAGAAACCATCCGGTCCAGGAGCACTACTCGCATCTAAAGAAAAAACCACCATCTTGACTTCTTCTATAGTGATCTCAGCAAGAAGGTTCTCGTTATCCTCGTTATCCAAAATATGTGGAATATAGGAAATGAATTCCTGTGTTGTAGAATGGTCAGTATCAATGCCTTGTGAAAGTAAGTTCGAGGAAAAAATGGTCGCTTCATTGTTAATAGCTGTGCGATCAGAAAGCCAATCACCCGTAGATGATTTAATCTTCTTGATCATATTGCGTGGGCTATGGGCTTTGACCGATGTGTGAAAAAAATTGGTGTTCCGATCACCATCTGAAAACCACTTAAATTGTGATTTTTGACGCCAAAAATCTTCTTCTTCTAGAAAAGAGCGAATGTAGGTGGCCTTTGCTAAGGAAAGAGCTGTTCGAGTGTCATCATTCGGGTCATTGTCGGCTTCAATTTTTTTTATCGCAACATCCTGCTCAGCAATTTTTGCATTAAGATGCACATCCCCGAAAGTATCTTTATTCCACTGCTTAATAACCAATTTCAAACGTTTCAATTTTCCCATAAGGATATCCATACCCAAACCATGACAAGGTAGCCCCCAATTTTCTTGAACCAAAGCTCGAAAGCCATCTCGACGCAACCACATATTTTGAAAGTGAAAAGGCTTGGGACCTGTGTTAACATGGATTAATTTATAGACAATAACCTTGTGGTCGGAACAAGTTTTTGACAGAGCTGAAATATCAAAGGACGCGTGGTGATCAAGCCAAAGAGAGTTGTAGAGCACCCGATCAAGACGGACATGAACTATACCATTGGGGCGAGTTCCTGACCAAGTGAAAGAACCCCCATGAATATCGCTATCATGTAGGCTGCAAGCTGCTATTAGCTCATTAAAATCTTGCATAGAGAGTCGGTCAGGAGTGCCATTCCCTTTATATTCTTCCTGATAATGAATAGTGTTGAAATCACCACCTATAAGCCAAGGGAGGTTGAGCTGATGAGTGTCTAAAAGATTTTGCCAAAGAAGACGACGTTCGGCGCGAGTACACTTAGCATAGACAGTAGATATTATATACGGAGTAGAGGCATTGAATTTAACATGAATTAACTGTTCAGAAGAGTTAATAATATCCTAAGGATGTTGAATATTCCAAAACACCCAAAGCTTACTATTTGGTGTAGAAGTCGAGAACTTAAAATTTAACCTTTTTTGTAAAAACTTGCGTTTGTCATCATCGTTAATCATAGGTTCCTCAATCGCTTAAAAATCAATGCTGTAAATTTTTATAAGCTTTTTTAAACGAGCCATAGACGGTGTATTGTTAATACCTCGAATATTCCAAAAAAGGATAGAACTCATTGGGAAACATTGTGCTTGGCTTTAATTGAAGAACGGGTTGTGCCTCCAAAAGCAAGAGCTGCGTAATCGATCTTGTTTTTTCGCCGAGTAACTAAGGTAAATTTACCTGCACCGTTTTCCTCTTCATTCAACTTAGTGATGTTATTATCACTGTTATAGTCATCCGATTGATCAAACTCCAGAGGGGGTGGTGGTTGCTTCCACTCGGAAATGTATTCTTGAAGTTTCTTGTGAAACACAACTTTCTTTTTTTCATTATCCGAGCTATAACCATGCTGCTGAAAATGTTGAGCTAATCGATATCGTTCCAACTTATCTTCGGTGCTTTCGATTAAAAGGATGATAGCATGCTCTGGGATATTGATGGTAGCATTAAAAGCCATTGTTTGCAGCTGCTGTGATCTTGAGTTTTGGGCATGTGCCTGCGTGGAAGAACTGGGATTGGCATTAACAATCGGTGTGGAGTTCGCAATCTCCAGGGAATGAGTGTGTGTGTTTTCATGTTTTTGCATAGTAGGATTTTTTGGTACATAAATTTGAGTGGTTTTTTGAGTAGGATTGACAGATCTGCTTTGTGCGGAGGGTGTTTGATCTTACAGACGTCTTCATAGTGGCCCATATGCCAACAATGAGTACAATAAGCCGGACGGGTATGATGACGGTTAAAATATACCTATTTATGTCATCAATTCTAGCCTTAAATCGGAGTTAATTATATATATTTCATAATAAATCACTTGTTAATATTTATTATTTAATGTTAAGTGATTATTAATATGATTTTTGGTGTTTAGCTGTTTTTATTATTAGAAACCAATTTATTGTGCGATAAATGCTGATTTTGCAGATCATGATAAATCGGGAGGATAAATATCATTCAATTCGAAATCTCAAGATAATAAGGAAGAACATCGGAGCATTAATCAAAGGATAAGTTAGAGAAATCAGATCAGCACGAAAGAATGCAGTGGGGGACAAGTTAGACAAGAAACGCGTTTAACATGTGCAAAAAGGAGGCTCGGTCGACCGAGCCACTTCATTCGGTCGACCGAGGCATGTGGTTCGGTCACCCGAAGCTGCTCAGACCTAAAAACGCGTGCATATCTTCTAGATCCAACCTATGTCGGCAGAATCCTCTATATAAGCAGCAGCTACGAAATTGAGAAGACACGACCATTACAACACAAGACAATTTATACAATTTGAGTTTTTAGTCTTAGTTTTCTTTTCTTTATGTTTGTTCATTGTGGATTCATCGAATTCTCCAGTTAGGGAGCGCATTAAAGAATGGGAGTCACTCTCATCTTCGAGGGTATGACTTTTCAATTATGCAATCTTTATTCGTAGATCTGATTTATTTTATTATGGAGTAGTTTTCTTGTATTGATTCCGCGATGTAGACTAATTACGAACCCATGTGTTTAGATTAGAAACGTTAAGAAGTAGTCATAATGTGTACCTGCGCAGAACTCCACTCGGTCAGCCGAGACATGTCACTCGGTCGACCGAGACATGTCATTCGGTCAACCGAGTGTGGTGAAGTTTAGGGCATAATTATGACCGGCTTCGACTACGTCAGGGTACCCTCCGGTATCAAACCTTGCCAGAAACCCTCCCCGTTTTCGCGTTGTATCCAAATTCTAGTCGGGAGATCTTTAAGAACGTCGACCTCAACTTGTACCCGATCAGCGGAGGGGCGTCGGAGTTTAGCAGTTGCAGCGTCGATACGCAATGGGTTTCCGATAGCCGCCATTAACGTAAAAATAAAACTCTTATTCATCATATGGATTGGAAGCTTGGGTAGGGTGATCCAAACCGGGACAATCGATGGCACCTTATCGACATTGAAGTCGATTGTCCACTTAAAAACTCGCATAATTTTGTTCCCCACTTGCCAAGATGCCTTTGAGAAAAGACGGATGTAATCTTCATCGTGTTCGAACCGTATAAGAGTGTGTTTATTATCTAATAAACCCAAAGAATAATTCCCTTTATAATTCTGCAAGCTTAAATTTTTTTTGATGATGTCAAGGGAAGGTCTTCCCTGGGAAAACTTACCGACGAGGGAGCGGTGGAAGCTAGCAGCCATGGCAGATTCGGTTGCATTGGGTAGGACAATGGCCGGCTCTCCCTTAAAGACACTCTGCCGAATGGTGGAAGCATCAAAGGAGGGTAGCAAGGAGGCATTACCGGAAGTTGCCTGAGCATATGAGAGCGGGGGAGGCGCTGTATCTATGCCGGAGTCCGGCGGCATGAAAGAGAAGATGGATGACTAAAAATTAGGGTTTCTCCGGTTCGATTAAAAGGGTTTTTTAGATCTAATTTTTGGTTGCAGATTTTAGGAATTCTATCATTAACTAATTGAGAAGCTAAAGCAGGAGAACGAGACCAAAATTAAGATGTTGGCAACTGTAGCTTGTATCGTTACGTGTTTTGTTTTCATGTTTGTAGGGAAGTGAAAACTTGATTTCTTTTGTTATTTATTTTAAATTAACTTGTTGGCTTGTAAAAACTTCCAACTTTAATCAAGTTTCTTCGTTGTTTTCAGCTATAGTCATGTCCAATTTGTTAAGTACTTAATCAACAAAATTGAACTTGTTTACTTAAATAATCAGACAAACTTGAACTTGTTTACAACCCCGACGTTGTCTTCTATGATATCCTTTCCTACACATATATAATTTCAAGAAACAAAATGTTAATCAATTAACTCTTCATTGATTCATCAAACAAAACCAACAACATATTCTCCGCAACTCCAACCATGTCAATATTCATTACAGTATTACATTTTGAACAATATACAGCTTTTTTGGAATTAGCTTCCAACAAATCCACCTTCTTCTGAATAGCCACCAACTAAGAATACAACTTCTTATTTTCCTCTTTAAGAACCTTTACAACCTCATCTTTCACCTTCTCATAGTCTAAGACAGTTGATGTTATGGGGGGTGAAGTGGCAGACGATGGGTGTTCCACATTCTCGTCTTCAATAGGATTATCGTACATTAGGATTATCGTCCCATGGTAACCAGCTCTCAATCCCATAACAACTAAAAATTCCTTCAAACCAAACCTCAAAGGCTTGTCCCCGGTCATAAACAAAAACGATTGATCCTTTTTATCATTCTTTAACTGCCTCATGATCAATTGATGATGAATTTGATAACAACTCATTTTATGAAGCCCAATTAAATGTCCAAAGCAACTATCTTTAAACAATTTCTTGTGCTTATTGTCTAGGTTATCAAACACATACCTAGCTTTATCATCAATTCACCTGTTAGCAATCTCACAAATTTTTGCCTTATGTTCACGTGTTACGTTGTATTTCATCGCCATTTACTACAAAATAAACAAAATACATAAAAAGCTTTACCAATCACATACTAGATGGATTACCATAAACACACTTCAATGGATTAAGGCAAACAATTCCGATAACTCTAATTTCATAAATTACTGATTAAGTACTTACCACACAAACTGAATTTGAACTAAATCTACGTGATTTGCAGCCGGAAATCAACCAATTCCACCACTGACCGTCGGAAATCAGTTGCAAAAAGAAAGCCTAGAGTCTTCGGTGGGTCTTTAATCAGATGGGTTGAAAACAAGTTTGATTTTGTTTTCAGGTGAAGAACGTTTTTACCATGAAGAAGATGAAGAAGGGCTATTCGATTTGTGAGCCTTCGATTTTGGGAACTACCGGATTCTCGATCTGAGTAAAATGGATTGGTAAAATGGTAGAAAATAGGAGAAATAATGGGTTATAATGTAAGGGCAAATCTGGAAGTTTAAGCTTTTTAATACTTTTTACATTTTTCCGTTTTCTTTTTTAATCCCAAAATGGTCAAAGCCCTTTTAGGGCGATACTTTGTAAAAATGGGTCATATAAGCCATTCTCCCATTCAATTATCTTGAAACCCGTTCTATCCTCCATTACTCCAGCTCCAGCCAATTAAACTGCAACCCTCAGCCATTCCATCTCATCCGTCCTTGAAATCCTCGATTCTGTTAAGAGCCTTAAACATCCATCCTCTCAGATTGTCAAATTGTTGCTTCACTTCACCTTTACCCCAAATATCGATTCACCTTCTTCCATAGTCAATCACTTCAATTGCTAAGAAGTCTTTGCCTTCAATGAAGTTGTATCAGCTCTCTTGACTGCAGCGATTCAAAGTTTTGACCTTTGCCATATCCAATGTTGACCTGATGATTCCGATGATGAAGGCTTGACCTTTGGTCAAGATTTGGCTTAGATCGATGAAAAACAGCCTTTCATGGTTGAAGGCTTGGAGTTCTCAACACTGTGGCGGTCCGTGTTCAAACATCTTCAGAATCTGGTATTGACCCTTTTAAAGGTTTATGGGTTCGATTCACTGCATCTTGCTTCAATGCATGAAAGGTATAAAAGCTAAGCTCTTATCTTTCTCATCTCAATCCACAAAGTTGTGTCCGAAATTGACTAAATCTAATTTGTTTTTGATTAATGAACCGTCAGTATATGATATCTAGTTTTTATTAATCTCAAATTATGATGAACTCAAAATTTGTTCAGAAAGTATTTTTGATTGAATTAACAATGATACATTTTAATTAAAGATGATAGAATACCAAGTGTCTGTCCATAATTGATAAAATCAAAATATAATCCGGTTATATTCTGATTAATGACTCAATGATTGTATAATTGTTGATATAATCTTTTATAGATTTTAAATGACATATTATACTGCTGCCTGTGCCATTCGGATTACAATGATGAAACCTTTTTGGTTAATGATTCATTATGCAGATAGGATTAGTCAGAATTGAAGCATTAATAAGATGTTAATATGGTTATTTGTTTTTAAAACATTAATCAGAGATGATACATCTTAATTGGTTTCCTTATGCCTCGGAATGTGATATAGATTTATATTTATATCTATGTCACACATTTAGTCGGTTTACTATACTGCCACTTTGAGATTTTATTAACCTACCACTCACTTACACATAGTGTGCATTCATTCATAAGTAATCTGAAAAATATCATACTTATAATTACTGCTACTTACTTGCCAATTTAGTGTGTTAATAAAACCTGATTTACAATTAAATTTGAAATATTTGCTTGACATTAATAAACATCAGTCTACGAACCTCTGCATTAAATGAACCTGGAAATTTGAGAAGTCATTTTGACTCGAAAAATTGGAAAGTACTCCCTCCGTCTCATTTTGTTTGGGACTTTTGGGAACTCATAAAAAATAAGGAGACATCATTTAATGTCTTGTCTACTCATTAAAAACATAGCTCAATTACAATTACATCCTTTTGTGTTCTTCTACATTTTTCAATAAATTGTTATATGAGGTCATTTTAGACATTTAAGAGACAAATTTAATTCTAAACATTAGAAGTGGGACTAATTTTGGGACATCCCAAAAAGGAATAAGTCCCAAACAAAGTGAGACGGAGGGAGTACTTTATTTAGAAAATCTGAAAGATATTTACTAAAAAATAATCAGCTTGTTTAAAGATAATAATACTATTGACTGTCATTTAGTTTTCCCACTCATTTCATTTAATACACAAACACTAAACCCTCCACTACTTGGCTATAAAATCCCAAAGACACTAAACTGAACACTGGAACAAGTTGATCTAACATTTTCACTCTTTTGAGTTTCATTCTCTTTGCAATCTGAAAATTCGTTTTTCTGTGTGTACATTGTAAGTGAGAATTTTCTGAGTGGTGTTTTGGTTAATTGTTCCCCTGTAACACTTTGTGACAAAGGTGTTCACATTGAACCTTAAATTAGTTCTTACTCTACAAGTCTGTGAGCCCGTGTCTAGTGGTTCATCAGAAGTTGTAGAAATCCGTGAGGTGGTTCGCATCTGCAGCAACTGGTTCGTTTGTGAAGTGGAAATTCGATTTCCAGTTCTGTAAGTTTTTCCGTATACTTTAATTTTAGTTTGGTCAAATTTTGTGTGTGATTAATTTGACTATGTCTGGTAATTAGAAATAACAGTCAGTTTGATTTTCAGTTGTGTTTAAAGTTCTAAAACTGATTTGTGGTTGAATCTCTAAGTGGAATCCCACCGTTGTGTATTTGAGATTCATCACTAACATGTTTTCAGAAAGTTGAACAAGTCTGAGAAGATCCCCTATTGTATTTTTACTCAGTCCTGAATCTTGAAAGATCATTGTGACTGTAATCATCCAAGATATAGTGGAAAAACTATGTGGTGTTTGAGATACATCTAGGATTTCATGATTAGATAATCAAGATAAAACGTGAGCTATAAATTGCTTAAAACTAATATGATCATTGTGATTTAACATTGCTGCATATTGTATTTGATTAATTGATTAAGTCTGCAAATCAACTATTGAGCTGAACTTTGCTTTCTCTATTCATATTTGTACCTGCAGTAAAAATTGAATATTTTGTCAAGCAAATATTATTTTGTAAAATAGAGCTTTTGTGTCCAAAATTGAAACACTCTTGCTGAACATTAAAATTTGAAATCAGCTTGTTAAAATATGTTCAAGGAAGAACTTGTTCTGTCTGCAAATCTGATGTTGTGTCAATATCCTTTGTAAAGGTTGCTGTGATCTGCATTGTATTTAAGTTTGAATAATCTATCACAATCAGCATTGATTAAACTGCACCTGTGTGTATACGACCCTGCTGTACATTGTGAGTACTTTAACCTGTTGTTTATGAAACTGTGATTCTGTAATTAAAAGATCAGTTCTAAATATTCAAGTACTCTTTGTGTAAGATAACTATCTTGTTTTAAACTAAACAATCCTGGTCTTTCGAAGTAAAAGTAATATATATATATAACTTGATCACCTAGTACCTTAGGAACAACACGTTAACCGGTTAACTCTTCCGTCTAATTTGGTCTAACAACTTCCTAAGTAGTTGGAACTCCGTGTTTAATTAAAAGACTTAATAAAGGTTGAAAAACAATTAAGTAAAATTTAGAATATATCATATTCACCCCCTCTAGGATATATTAGTGCGCGTATACGATCTAACAATGGTGATATAAGGCAGGGTAGGATAGGGTGGTGGGTAGGGTATCGTAGCGTTGGGTAGGGCAGGGTGGGAAGAGAGGTAGGGTGCAATGGGGTATGGCGTAGGGCTACCCCACCCCTTCGCCTATAGCCTACATTATGAACCATACCATACTCTACTCCAACCAACTTTAATTCACTACCCGGCTCGACTTATCACTCAATGTGTCATCTTTTATATAATTTGTTTCATTCCAATTTTGCATATTTCAAACGCAGTAATAAAATTAATTTATTCCATTACATTCCATTTCGTTCCTATTATTTTATTCCTTTCAATTCCCTCCCTGCGTAACAAACATGCCAAAAAAATCTTCTTTTCATCCTTCAAAAAAATTCTTCTTTTAAAATATACGTTCTCCTGTGCAATGCTAAAAGCAGAAATGTAACCACAACTATTGGCATCGGTATAACTTTTCGACATGCTGTGTTGTGTGTTTCGACTATATCTGACGCCAAAAACGAATACTAATATTAAACTAAACAAGGAAACGAATACTAATCTTAAATTTTATTAGCTAGCATTACAATAAGTTTGCAGGGTCTGTGTTTTGTTGTAAATATTATGCATATTAATTGAATGTAATGATATTGTCATACGTCCCCGTGCAATGCACGGGTTATTGACTAGTTAATCTAGATCCTACAATTTTATTATGCATTGAAACCTTTCCGATTTTTTTTCTTCGTTTCGGAAACAAAAGATTTCATCGACCGAAAGGAAGATACAAATTAGTTGCTATTACCCAGCCACACTAAGAAATTATTATTTACCAATTTTTTCCCAAAATTAGCCTAAATATGAGTGACCCTTTACATTGAGGCTTCTACTAATATTAACAAAAGTTCAACCGGAAAAGGTATCCTTTTAAAGCTCTAATGTCTTGAAGCAAAATTCTACAAGTAATTAATTTCCATCTTCCCTTCCTTATAAACCATAATATATAACAAGATATAGCAATCCTAGGATACAGCTTGTGGAAATTCGAGACATTTGCCGTATCATTCCACCAACTGAAACAAGAACCATTAGACTACTGCAAAGAATACCAATCCATTTCAGAGAGCTTCCAAATGGTCTGATACTTAGGACTTAGGACAAGAAAGAAGAAGATGATCCGCGGTTTCAAGATTAGAACCACAAATTTCGCAGACAACATCACCAATTTTACATCTTTTAAGACTTCTTTCTTTTATATATAAAAATTGTATATACTGGACAGTAGTACAAACAAGAACATCTTTGCTCTATAAGTCCTCAAGAATTTCAGAACTTTACAAAGCTTAGTACAATGACATAGGATGTAGAAACATACCTACCTCGTCATCAACAACCATGGTTAGAGCTTTGTTTCTCTAACATCTACTTCAAATAGTTACAAAGAAGAGAGAAGACATATGAGATACTTATGTGATCCACGATGATATTCCGGACCCGTTAGCTCCTATGAAGACCGAGGACCCGCTTATGATTCGAGATGGGCCGATGACAAGGCTCCAAAAGAAGAAGGTTAGAGAGGCCTTGAATACTTTGGCCTTAGAAGCCCATTTGGAGCAAGAACCACACGAGAAGACCGAAGATCAGCCCACTAAGTGCACCATTTATGCTATTGGACTTGACGAAGACATTATTGGGCTTGGATGAATTATTTTAGTTTTGGAACTATTTTAATATTATTATGCATTGAGTTAGTTAGTGAAGGTCTTATGGGCCTAGATGCGAGTATGACCCATCAGAAGGCTAGTATATTGAGTCAAGTGTTTGTTTTTAGCAAATAAAAGTCATTTGGGCTTATTAGAGTCAAGTTATGTCCACTAGGAAATAAAGTGGCGAAAATTACGATGTAATTTATCCCACATTGGTTAGCTACATTAGTTTCATGAATATTGTAGCCTATATAAGGCACCTAGATGGTTCTTTTACTAACAGTTTAATTTTGAGTGAAAATTTGTTTAAGTCTATTGACTTGTTTATCACTTGCGAGTGAGGATCTCTTCGTTATAGAGTTCCACCCTTTAAGAACTTATCAGCGCCTTACGCAAGCGTTGTGGCGTTCTTGCCAACGTTCTTAGATTGGATTATCTAAGTTCGTTGTTTCGAGCTCGTCTATTGATTCCCTTTCGAAGGTCCTAGGGCAAATCTCATTCCGGAATCGTATCATTTGGTATCAGAGATTTCGGTTGACTAAAAGTAATCAAATATCCCTTTTTGTTACTTTTTTTTTTTCTCTTTTCCTTCATTTCCTGCGTTCATCCTTGATATAATTCAGAAAAGGAAAAGGTTCCCAGCTCTTTATTTCCTTGTTCTTGCGTTTGATCTTCAAAAAAAAATTGACTCAGAAAATACGACTGTATCACACCCTGATGTGATATTTTTTCACACCTGTGAGAATTATGTAGTCTCACAAAAAACAAAAAAAAACAACAACAAAAAAAAACCTTTATTTTTGTGGACGATTGTTTCACACCCATGAAATTTTGCTGTCGACCAATTTCCTTGTTCCTCCTTTCTTGCTTTTATTTCATGCACATATTGTCTCTTCACACATTTTTTCACACACTTCCATACCTTTTTACCCAATCCCCAAACCTACCTCTTAGTTGTCTAGTCTAGATGTTGGTTTCGATTGTTACACTTTGCTCGATTCTCTGATTTGTTTGAAAAATAGGTTACTTTACAACTTAGAGAGAGTGTGAGTGCAAACACGAGAGTGGTGAGGAAAATATGTCAAGACCGATGGATCATGATGAAGTTACTAGGCTGCTGGATGCTTGGCTTAAACTACAAGGTGAGTCAAACGTGGCGTCGATTCGTAAGGAAATAGCGAAGTCGTCTCAAGAAATACAAGAGATAGTGGATGAGAAGTTCAGCGAGGAGCTAAATGCCAACAATGCCACACTTTTGTCTGAATTTCGGGCAATGTTAGCAGATGGTCCCGAAAGGCAAGCTCCACAACCTTTCCGGGATAATAGAGTGGCTCGAGAAGGTGGAGACGAACGAGGTGGTAGAGGTAATGGATGTAGGAGAGATGTAGTACCTCAGGATGAGGAGGATACAGCTAGCTCCGGTGATGATGGTGTTGATGATGCTGACCAGGTTGACAATAATATAAGGCAAGTTAAGATGAAATTGCCTCATTTTTCCGGTTCTAGTGATGCGGATGCATATCTTGAATGGGAGTCAAATTTAGATCAAATTTTCGCTTGTAACAATTATTCGGATGAGAAGAAGTGCAATCTTGCACAACTTGAGTTTACGGGGTATGCAATGATTTGGTGGAAACAGTTGAATCTTTTGAGGCGGAAGCATGAGGAACCGTTGGTTCGTACTTGGAGTGTACTAAAACGAGAGATGAAGAAGCACTTTGTACCACTTACTTACTTTCATGAGCAATATCGTAGGTTGCAAACACTTAACCAAGGGGAGAGTTCCGTAGATGAGTTTTATCAAGAGTTGGTTACTCTTCTAGGAAAGGCTCAGATTGAGGAGGATGAGGAAATGACAATGCAGCGTTTTCTGGGTGGTTTGCTTTTAGAGAGATTTCCAATCCATTAGAATTGAAAGGTTGTGCAACGATGGATGAAATGTTACATGCCGCTTTGACACTTGAGAAGCAACAAAGGCGATAGAAGTGTACCTCCACGAGGCCTACCGGAGGTAATACTTCTACTTTTCGTTCTTTTCAGCCTAGAGGGGACGGCCCTAAAGCCAGCCCAATAGCCCCTAGGCAACACCCTTTCACCTCTAATGATGTTTCTAAAGTAAAGGGGATTGATAAAGGCAAGGGCGTGGCCACAAAGCCCAAGCCATCACATGACATTAAGTGCTTCCAATGTCATAGATTGGGTCATATTGCTTCACAATGTCCCACCAAGCGATGAATGCTTTTTGCAGGAGAATCTGAGGGTGTATGAATGTATAGGACCGACTCTAAGGAGGAGAGAGAGGATGCCGAAGAGGATGATGATGACTATGAACAGCCACCTGTGGATGGTGCTATTATGGTAATTAAGAGGGCTATAAGTAGTACGGTGAAGGTAGCGGATGACTTGCAAAGGGAGAACATTTTCCACACATGTTGCATGATTAGTGGAAAGGTATGTTCGATGATTATTGACCCCGGGAGTTGTACCAATGTGGTTAGTATGGATGTGATCAGCCACTTATCTATTCCCACTTTTCCCCATCCGCAACCCTACAAGCTTCAGTGGCTCAATGATGTTGGTGAGGTTCGAGTGACCAAACAGGCATTGGTTGGGTTTAACATTGGTAAACTGGACGACGAGGTTCTTTGCGATGTAGTACCGATGCATGTTAGCCATATCTTACTTGGAAGACCCTGGCAGTTTGATCGGAGGGTGACGTATGATGGCTATTTGAATAGATACACGTTGATCCACAAAGGGAAGAAGATTACACTCCTTTCATTGTCACCTAAGGAGGCTCACAACGATCAGCTTCAACTCTCAAAAACTCATGAGGAAAATACATAAAAAGAGAAAGCTAAGTCGAAAATTGAAAAAGCAAAAGTTGTGATGGGAGAGAAAAAGAAAGAGGGTGTGTGAACTCGAGATGGGGTAAAATAAAAGTTTAAAATGAAATGGTCAGAGAGGGTGACATAGTACCATTCGATGGAGGAACTCAAGTAGAAAAGTCAAAGGTAAGGGAGGGCGCCATTATTAGTGAGGGAGGAAAAAAGATGGTGAAGAAAAAGGGAGAAAGAGTGTTAGGCACTACACCCCTCCTTTTTCTCTATAAAGAGGTCGACCCCTCCCCACCCCACACTCCCTCTGTTTTATGCTTATTTCTGACGTAACAGATTCTCTTCCTAGTGTTGTGGTGTCTTTATTGCAGGAATTTAATGACGTTTTTCCTGAGGAGGAGCCCAGCGGGTTGCCACCATTACGCGGCTTGGAGCATCAAATTGACTTTATTCTAGGCTCCAAATTGCCAAACCGACCAGCCTATCGAGCCAATCCAGAGAAGACTAAAGAGATTCAAAGGCAAGTAGAAGATTTGATTGCAAAGGGAAAGGTGCAAGAATCCATGAGTCCATGTGCGGTGCCGGTGATTGTGGTCCTAAAGAAAGATGGCGGATGGAGGATGTGCGTGGATTGCAGGGCCATCAACCAAATTACTATACGGTATCGTTATCCTATTCCACGCTTAGATGATATGATAGATGAATTATGTGGTGCTAAAATCTTTTCTAAAATTGATCTTAAAACTGGCTATCATCAAGTGAGGATGCGAGAGGGTGATGAATGGAAAACCGTGTTTAAAACTACATTTGGTTTATATGAGTGGCTTGTTATGCCTTTTGGTTCCACCAATGCACCTTGCACTTTTATGCGTTTGATGAATGAGGTTCTTAGGGACTTTATTAATAAATTTGTGGTTACACTTTGATGATATTTTGATTTACAGCCACGATTTAGAGTCACACCTTAGTCACTTACGCGCTGTTTTTGAGACACTTAGAGATGCTAAATTGTATGCTAACCTCAAAAGTGTACTTTTTGCATGGAAAGAGTCATGTTTCTTGGTTTTGTTGTGAGTGCACAGGGTGTGGAGGTTGATAGAAAGAAGGTCAAAGCTATGGAGGAATGGCCTGAACCAAGAAATGTAGCGGAAGTTCGTAGTTTCCATGGACTTGCAAGCTTTTATAGGCAATTTGTGAGGGATTTCAGCAGCATAGCCGCACCCCTCAACAAGTTGGTGAAGAAGAATGTCCATTTCCAATGGGGACCAAAGCAAAGGCAGTCATTTGAAACTCTTAAGGCTCGTTTAATTTCTGAACCCATACTTGCTTTACCTCATTTTGATAAAACTTTTGAGCTTGATTGTGATGCTTTGGGTGTGGGAATTGGTGGTGTGCTAATTCAGGAGGGTAAACCCATTGCATATTTTAGTGAGAAATTAAAAGGTGCCCAATTGAACTATGCTACGTATGATAAGGAACTTTATGCCTTAGTTAGATCACTTCAAACTTGGCAGCATTACTTGAGACCTAGGGAATTTGTTATTCACACTGATCATGAGTCCCTAAAGTACTTAAAAGGCCAAGGTAAATTGAGTAAGAGGCATGTTCGTTGGTTAGAGTTCATAGAATCTTTTCCTTATGTTATTAAACATAAAAAAGGTAAGGAGAGCCTTGTCTGACGTATCATATCTCATGTGTGCCATGGGGTACTAGTAGAGAGTCCGGTGGTCAGAAGTCTATGTAGAGATGGGCCGGGAACATCTCCATCGATTGTGGCTATCTCTGCTGCTAGTAGCCGGGAACATAGTACCGTATCCATCGAAAGTACATAAACTATTATGAGAGTACTGCATTTCATATCTATAAAACATTGTAGCTGATGCGTTATCTCGTAGGTATACTTTAATCACTACTATGCAATCTAGACTCATTGGATTTGAATTTATTAAGGAATTGTATGCTATGGATGTTTATTTTGCTGAACCTTATGCGGCTACTGAGCACTCAGGTCACGGGAAATATTATAGGCATGAGGGATTCTTATTTCGTGAGGCTGTTTTGTGTATTCCTCGTTGTTCTCTGCGTGAATTGCTTATTCATGAAGAACATGGTGGGGGTCTTATGGGTCATTTTGGAATCACAAAAACTTTGGACATGCTTAAATCACACTTTTATTGGCCTAAAATGAAAACTAATGTTTCTCGTGTGTGTGATGCTTGTCTTGTGTGCAAATCTGCTAGGTCCAAATCCGCCCCTCATGGTTTGTATACACCATTGCCTATTCCTACATCCCCTTGGACTGATTTATCTATGGACTTTATGTTGGGATTACCTCATTCTAGGAATGGTAATGATTCTGTGTTCGTAGTAGTTGATCATTTTTCTAAAAGGGCACACTTTCTGCCTTGTAATAAAATGAATGATGCTTCTTATATCGCTGATCTATTCTTTAAAGAAATTGTTCGTTTACATGGAGTGCCTAGAACTATTGTGAGTGACTGTGATGTTAAGTTTATTAGCCATTTTTGGCGTGTGTTGTGGATGCGTTTGGGAACTAAACTTTTGTACTCTGCTGCGTATCACCCCCAAACTGATGGTCAAACTGAAGTGGTTAATTGAGTTTTGGGTCAATTGTTGCGTTGTGTTATTAACAAGAATCTGAAAAATTGGGAAACTAGCTTGCCTTCTGTGGAGTTTGCTTATAACCATTGTAAACATTTCTGCTACTCGCTATACTCCTTTCGAGTTGGTGTACAGATTCAACCCGGATACGCCTTTTTCTTTGGTTCCTTTGCCTGCAAGTGCTCAATCTAGCTTGCATTGTGACCAAAAGGCCGAGTTGGTGAAAGAATTGCATTCTAAGGCCAGGCAACATGTGGAGCAGGCGACAGAGAGGTATGTGAAGCAAGCAAACGAGGGCCGTAAAGTAGTCATTTTCCAGCCAGGAGATTGGGTATGGCTGCATTTCCGTAAAGATAGGTTCCCAAAGCAACGCAAGTCAAAGTTACATTCGCGAGGTGATGGTCCATTTGAAGTTTTGGAGCGGGTGATCGCGTGCAAATCATTTACTAGAAATAGGACTAGGTCTATCGTAGTAGAGTACTGGCAAATCAACGTCGATCCCACAGAGACTCGTAAGAACGTCTAATTATCAAGATTGAGTTTGTCACGATAATGGTCTACGACCAACTATAATATAGACAGTAGTAAAATTGGTAACAATCAACTAGCAAGATTATGCAAGTTCAACAAAGCAAACTAGAGTTTCTAATGTATTAGTTCAATTATGAGTAATTAGTTATTCCCCCCACACATGCAACAGTCCTCCCCATTGGTGAATTTATTCATTGTTCAGCTACGGGTACAACTCCTAACCCTATCTACCCCGACAAGGCAGTAGACAATCTATACGAAAGCTACCCTAGGCCTCCTAAATTGGTCTGTAATAGCCATACGCATAAAGAACTAGAGCTGTTGATATTGAGTGCTAACTCATACAGCAAACCCGCCTAGACAGCTGTCAACATTGACCAGCACGTTCCTAGGGTCCATTCTAGAAAATGTCCTAATTAACACTTCACTAACAGTCCTTCATGTTAATTTACGATAACATGCAAATAGTTGATCAGGCTAAAAACATGTAAATTAAATCTATCGATCAACGTAGCTTGTGCCGATTATCATGAATTAGTAATTTACTAGGTATTCAGATCTAGCGATATAGACCGTCGCAAATCTATTCCATGATTTCTTCACCAACGAATCAAATCTATAACACATGGGGTAAAATAAACTAACTACTACATAATTAAACTAATTAAGCAGTTAAAACATACTAGTCGAAAAGAACAACGATAGATCTACATCTTGGAAAAGATAGAAAATCATACCCTCGAAGACGAGTGTACATCTCCTTCGAATCTCTCCCTAGGCGGCGACTCCGTCGTCTCTCCGACCAGATCTTATAAAATAAATAAAATAAAGAACAAATAACTTTTTATTGCATAATGCTTGTAAATTGTAGGGTACTATTGTTACATTGAAGTCTGAGGTGAAGCCTCTTATTTATAGCTATCTAAACCGACTTAGGAACATTTAGTTCGACCCCTCATCCAAGAAAACGTGTTTCGGAAGGATCTGGACACTCGGTAAGTCGGCACCGCCTCCCGGGTTACCGGGGGTCCTTTTGTCTTTTTTCTTCAACCGACTTAACTTGGATGCTTCTAGAATACCCTAGGCCCATTCTTTTCATCCAATCCATTCCAGATTCGTCCATCATGCTTAGCCTAATATTCCGTATCCTGAAAATCATCAAATAATACATGAAATAATATCAAAATAGGGAAAATAAACGCTAAGTGCAGATTTCTCGACTCATGAACCCGACATATGATATTCAACTCAAATGGTTCATATTTATAGGTCGAAACAACTATTTTTAGCTCATAATAGATAGAATATTGATGCCGTAGGATAGACCATTTTAACCGTCATCAACTACCCCCCACTAGCCTTCTGCGCACCCTTTAAGAACTTATCAGCGCCTTGAGCAAGCATTGTGGCGTTCTTGCCAACGTTCTTAGATTGGATTATCTATGTTCGTTGTTTCGAGCTCGTCTATTGATTCCCTTTAGAAGGTCCTAGGGCAAATCTCGTTCCGGAATCATATCAGATACTCTAAACATATGATCTATTCAATTTGGTTGCAGCACCATCATGCAATGTAGTAAAACATTTCATTGAACGCACTCATTGAGGTTGCAGTTTTACAAAGTATTGGAACTATGTGATGGAATAATAACATCATAATGCATTGTTATTGATTCATAGAATAGCTATTACAATATATAGGCCTCGGGTGGCTTGGCCAATAAGCTAATAATAAAGATAAATACGGAATATAAAATAAGACACGATAAATATAAATATATCTCAAATAGGCCCCCTCAAGCTCATGGGAGCGCAGCGGACATGAAGCTTGAAACTTGGAGGCATGGATAGCGGTCGGAAGCGTCTTCAAAGGAGACAGTAACCGGGAAAAAGAAGTGGATGTCGGAGGAATAAACTCATGGGACTCGATGGCGGGATATACCCTAAAGAAAAACGATGAGGAACCTGTCCAGGCTGTCCTAACATAAATAAAAGTTGAGGGTTGTACCCTAAAAAAAGGCGATGAGCAACCTGTGCTAACAGAAATGAAATTTGAGGGATATACCCTAAAAAATACGATGAGCAACATGTGCTAACATAAATAAAAGGTGAGGGATATATCTTAAATAAACAATACGATTGGATTGGAGGGTTTGTACCCTAAAAAATAAAAAAGGTGAACAAAGCAGCGGCTGTGTTGCCTTGTGTTCTTGTTGGGGCCGGGTTAATGTCGGCTTTTGGACAAGGAGGCTGCTGGAGCTTGAAATTGATGGTGGACAGCAGCAGAGAAGCGACTGCTAGGGTTTCGAGATAGCCGTGTTAAGGTCGGCTTACAGTGGCGGCGGCCATTAAATCTGGCAAAGAATGTTGCCGCCATTGAAGAAGTAGGAGCTGCATGCTGATAGTCTGTTGCTGCGGTTGAGAGGCTTGGGACTGCCGCCGGTGGTGCAGTTCCCGGAGCTGCTCGAGGGGAAGGAGGACGGCGTGTTCCATGGCTGAGTGGTCAGCAGGGGATGCAGCGGCGATGCTGGGGCGAAGAGCATGAATCGTGGAGGCTTGATTGAGGAGCAGCGTGGTTGTATCGAACATAATAGGAGCTGGGGCTGTAGCCATTGATGCCGGTGAGAGAAGCGGTTGTTCTGGTGCAAAGAAGCTCTGCTAGGTTTGTATCTCTTGGAGCCGGCGGCCAGAAGAGAGGAAGAAAAAGACGGAAAAAAAAGGATTTAGGGTTTAGGACCGATGGTGCTCTGATACCATGATAGAATAATAACATCATAATGCATTGTTATTGATTCATAGAATAGCTATTATAATATATAGGCCTCGGGTGGCTTGACCAATAAGCTAAGAATAAAGATAAATACGGAATATAAACTAAGACACGATAAATATAAATATATCTCAAATACTATGAACTGCTAAATATTAAAGATGATGGAAGTGCCAGGGATGATCTACATAATGCTCTTGGCACATAAGTGATTGGAACTCTGGTTTTTCCTTCAAGTTCAGGTTCCAAGTCGTGGAGGCAAATCAAATGGAATTCAGTACTCTAGCTACGATTCAGGTAATTTATTTGTTTTAGATTATATGATAGTTTGCTTTCAATATGCTTGCCTTGGAAAGACACATTCTTATGTGAGATGCAATTAGACAATAGAATTTAAATTAGGTTTTATATTCACATGTAGATGTCTCTGATTTTTACAGGATTAGACTTCAGTTGACCGACCAAGTACTTGGTTCCATGGGTGGAAGTGAATGTTTTAATGATGATTTCAGACCATCAGCATCAAAGCCGTCCCTGAGTTTCTTAAGGCTCTAAGCCAATTTATCAGGATGAGAAATTATGCTAGAAAATAAGCGGTTTGAAGGGATATAATACATGTTTAGAATATTAGACTCATTGAACCAAAAACAATTATGTGCCCAAAATTTTATAATTTATCGGAGGCCCTAGGCCATGGCCTTGTTGGCCTATGTCGAGGGACGGGGCTGTCAGCATGCATGTTCTCACCTTTTCTGCTCGACAAAAAATAAAAAATTCAGGTTAATGATTGAGGAATATTGAACCGAAAAACAAAAACATAAACACAACAAATTGCTGTAGGAAGCATTGGCTCTTGTGTGTTTCTAATAAATATTTTAAGTGCAATAACTGTAGCACGTACACAAGAGGTTGTGGTCCAGGGTTATCACAAAAAATATATCATTCTTACTTTTGTGTAAATATATTTAGGTGAGTTCTAAAGGCACCCCTGTTTTAATTTCCGGCACCTATTATTTGATTTTTTTTAATAAAAAAATGAAAGTGGCACTGACGTTGATATTGAAACACTAACCTCCGTGACTGACGTTCCTATTAATAAACGAACGTCAGTGGAATGTCAGTGGATTGACGTTTCTAAGTTCTGACACTTTTATAACGTAAACATCAGTGCTACTGACTTTTGTTGTTGAACATCACTGACGTTGGTTTTCAATAGCAACGTCAGTACCATTGACTTTCCGTTCATAAAAAATGATTGTGGTGTTGGAGTAATTTTTTATAGTGCTGGAGTAATTTTTTTATGGTAACGGGAGTAATGTGGTGCTGGAAGTAAAAACAGGGGTGCCTTTAAAACCCCCTATATTTACGATTGGAAATTTTAAACACAATACAATGCACCATTTATGTAAAGTCATTACAGATCTCTCTGATTCCTCCAGGTCCATTTTTCAATAAGCGCGTGGAAAAGATCCTAAGAAATTAAGAATAATTTCACAGCAGAAGGTAAAAGAGCAAGTTGTCTGGCCCATGATGTCAATTGAAACTTCTATCTTTAATATCCACAATTCGTTGATGAGTATACTTTACGCAGATGTGGAAATGAAAATTCCTCCAACATGACCACTGCAACAGCTGAGTGTCAAAATCCAAATTGCTACATGATGATGGCCGATCCGAGCAGCGCCACGTGTCATCCGTTAAATGATCATTTAATAAATGCTTGACCTTTAAGCATAGGAACTAAGGGCCATGAGCCCTAAAGATATGCCCAAGTATAAGTCCCTAACCCCAGGTGGGAGATCGGCAGGAGCTCCTCCCCTTGCCACCACAGGTCGGCCCAAGCTTGATAAATAGGAGCTGACCCGGATCGGCCATAGTGGCCTTGGGGGCTCGACGCAGGACGTACAGAGCTGCCCCGGCTGTTCATCCTCGTGCTGAATATGTAAAGATAAATAAGGAAAGAATATTGAGTCATAAAGACTCTGATCCTGACATTTAAACATGCCCATAATTATCCCTAAATAATAGGGATTTGCATGTACTTGTCCTTAGGGAATAAATAATAATATAATTCCTGGTAGAACAAAGAAAGGGATAGATTGTCCCCTTTATAAAAAACCCTAAGGAACTACGAAAGACTTGATTCCAATACGGTCATTGGATACGTAGGCAACTCGAGAGAAATAACTCGCGAGCTCAGTCTAAAAATACGCAAGTTCACCCCCCATTTTACATCTTGTTCTAGGGTTTTAGTCTTGAATCGTTTTCATTTAAGTAGGTACGGCCCAGATTACTACTAGACGAGATCCAGCATCGTCAAATGGCGCTAGAAGGAGGGCTTCTTTTTGATAGATCGTTCAAAGAATCCTAGAATCAAGCCTTATCAGCGATGGCTGAGAACACCAGCAAGAAAACTGTCACAGTTCATATAGATCTGACCCAGCAAGGTGGAGCTGCTACCACCGCCCAGGGTGAAGGCCAGACTACGGCCGCTCAAATGGGTGTGAACCCTGCCGGAGATTAGACTCATCAGCCTGATCCGGTTCTCCAAGATCCAGTCAACCAGGCGTTGGTAGAAGCTCTAAAGAACATGGATAACAACACCCTCAAAATTATATTTGAGGAAACATTGAAAGGGAGAGACCCCCCAGAAGTTTCGGAAACGACCCTCCCTCAAGGAACTCACAAAAAACAGGAGGTCGTGGAATCTAGTGTTCACACAGAAAAGAGAAATGTGCATCAACAGCCTAATGACACTGCCAGGGCTGAACTGGATGCCATGCTTGGTAGATGATCAGATGAACTTCTCTTTGCGTCGCCTTTTACAGAGTATATCGACAACTACCCCCGATCAGCGGGGTTCAAAATTCCTATGATTGAACCTTATGATGGATCTAAGGATCCATATGATCATATGCATCAATACATCTCCCATATGAACTTGTACAATGCACCAGATGAGATGAAGTGTAAAACCTTCCCCGCACTGCCCACATGAAGGGCTAGGGAATGGTTCAACAAAATTCCTCCTAGGTCGATCTCCGACATTGGAGCCTTAACCCGGAAGTTAGTCCATGCTTCATCGCAGCTCATCCATTCCAGAGAAATTAGACTCATCTTCTTACGTTGAGACAAAAACAAGATGAGACCGTCCTTCACTTCATTAAGCGCTTTAACGAGGAATCCGCACAAGTGTGGGACGCACATGATCGGTTAATGGTCGCCTCTTTCGTTGCAGGTCTGCGAGAGGGATGGCTGCACGCCAAGTTGAACAGAAAACTTCCTCAGTCTATGGAATAATGCCTTGATATAGCCTACAAGCATTGCCAAGGAGAGGAAGCAAATAGATTAAAAAGAGAGATGGAAAGAAGTGAAGGAAAGAGAAACAAGTCTGAGGACAAATTAGATAAGAAAAGGAAGTCTATATGGGATTGGGTAACTGCACCCGTCTCAGATCGGCTAGGGAAGAAAGGAGCTCAATAGGATAGAGACTTCATCCCATTGAACAGATCTCGCGAGCAGGTCCTCACAATCATCGAAAGAAAGGGAATAGCTAAGATTCCACCACCAATGAGGGGTTCCAGGGAAAAAAGGGATCCTAACAAATTTTGCAAGCATCACAAAGATATTGGTCATGACTTAGAGCAGTGCCGAGATTTGATAAGAGATATTGACGCGCCAGTTATGGAAGGAAAGCTGGATGAGGTCGTAGATCGGTCTCATCAGGCCGAACCGCGTGGCCGGCGTGAGTTTAAGCGTAGAAATAACTACCATGATCGAGATAACAGAGATGAGTTCGAAGAAGAAGGGACCACTCACCAGACCCCGATGGTCAAATGGATAATCGCTCTTTAAAGATGATCAATACGATCTCAGGGGGCCGAACAACACAAGCAAAACTGAAGATTCCAGCAGTAGCAGGTCTGCTACTCCCTCTCAGTCCAACACAAGGCAAAGGCTGTGGGGACAGGTAACCTATGGTCCCAAAGACCCTCTCCCTTTGGTGACCAACAATGAAGGATTGGTAATAGAAGCAGTAATCAACATGAATCGGACGAAGCGAATCTGTGTGGACACTGGTAATGCCGTGAATGTCCTTTATTATAATGTTTTTAGAGCTATGGAGCTCAAAGATGCCGATCTCACCCATGTCTCAGCTCCTCTGTTCGGTTTTGCCGGACCCCCAGTTCATCCACTGGCATGATTAAACTTCCAACTACTTTTGGAGAAGGAACCAAGGGCAGGACCCTAATGTTGAACTATGTGGTGGTAAAATCCCCCTCAGCATACAATGTGATCATGGGACGACAAACCTTTTTTAATCTTCGAGCTGTTATATCACCAGCTCATGCTAGCATGAAGTTCCCCACAGGAGAAAGCTCCGTGGAGATAAAGGTGATATGGAACAACCCGGATTTGTTACACTACAACGGTGAATGTAAAGATGATGGTTCAGTAGGTGAGCATCAAAGAATTACTTCCGGAAGAGGAGGAGACCTGGTCATCAGAAGACCAAACAGAGGTTGTTCGTCTGTGGGACGAGTAGGCGGACTCAACACTAAACATGGATACATGGATTCCAGCCACCCACAAAGGACTCTTAATAAGTCTCTTGAAAGAATTCAGGGATGTGTTTGCATGAAAGATAGAAGACATGCCAAGTTTGTCCACAGAGTTAGCCGTGCACAGACTAAATATAGATCCGAAAATATAGACTAATGAAATGGCAGTTTGCCTCTGAAAGAATCTCAGCTATTGAGGAGGAGGTACCCAAGTTACTGCAAGCATGTATCATTAAAGAAGTTGTGTATCCAGAGTGGCTATCTAATCCAGTGCTGGTCAAAAAGCTAGATGGGAGCTGGAGAATATGTGTCGATTTCACTAATCTCAACAAAGCTTGTCCCAAGGATTGTTATGCTCTAGAAAAGATTGACCGTATAGTCGATTCAACTATGGGATATGAAGTGTTTGGGTTCTTAGATGCCTATAAGGGATATCATCAGATCTCAATAGATCCTAAAGATGCAGAGAAAACCTCCTTTATTACGGTGTTTGGGACATACTGCTATGTTACAGTGCCTTTTGGTTTGAAAAACGCTGGAGCAACTTACCAGTGAGATGTGAATAAGATATTCGCCCAGCAAATTGGAAGATGCATGGAAGTATATGTGGATGATCTCCTAATTAATAGCAGGTCTCTTGATCAATATCTATTGGATGTCAGAGAGGTGTTCAATGTGTTGAGACGAACTCAAATGAAGCTCAACCTCAAGAAATGCACATTCGGGGTCAGATCGGGTAAATTCCTAGTATACATGATATCCAGAGATGGAATAAGATCCAATCCTAATAAGGTGGAAGCTCTGAAAGCAATGCAACCACCAAAAAACATCAAAGACGTACAACGATTAACAGGAAGAATAATCGCGTTGAACAGGTTTCTTTCAAGATCGGCACAGCATGCCCTACCTTTTTTCAAGATCCTAAGAAGAGCGAGTCATTTTCATCGGGATGAAGATAGCCAAACTTTCGAAGAGCTGAAGTTGTACTTGGCCAAATTTCCGACATTGACAGCTCCCCAGGAAAGAGAAACTTTATATGTATACTTAGCAGTATGTGAGGAAGCACTTAGTGTTGTGCTGGTCAAAGAACAAGATGGACACCAGGTGATGCGATACGTGCCCAGGAAATGGCTAAGAGACCAATAACGAGCTATAGGAAACCTAAACCTAACGTCTCCGAACTAGGACTGAGGCGAAGAATACACAACATCTCGCTCGCGATGCTAATTCGTTCTTGAAAGGGTGTGCCTTCTACGACAAAGAAGCCACTCACTCGCAAGTGATTTGTTTAAGTCGACTCGACTTAAGAAAAGATTTACTAAATCTCAATAATAATTTGTGTCTTTTATTATGATAGTAGCATGCCTATATATAGGCTACACATAAAAGACTAGTAATCCTCCTAAGTAATGTGGGAGATGGATAAAACCTAAGTAAACTAGGACTTAGAATATGCGCCCCGTCCATGGGCTTTTCTAGTCTCTCTTGTATCATCAAACCCCACAAGGTAATTATTAAATAAATCCAATATAAAAATAATAAAAAAAAGCCCAAATATCCTAATAAATGGCGCCACCAATAAATGGACAGCCTTATTGACAAAATAAATAACTAAAAGACATTCTTGCAATTAACCAAGCCCATCTTTGTTTTCTTCAAGCCCAATTGCATAAACGGTGCATTTTATGGGCTGTTCTTCTTCCGACTTGGGCTGCTCTTGCTCCAAATAATTATCTATGCTCAGATAATTCAAAGCCTCACGCATCCTCTTCTTTTGGAGCCTTGTCATAGGCCCATCTCGAATCACAAGATGATCAATCAGCTGCATCGGGGCCAAATGGTCGGGAACCTCATTCAGGATCGTATCATTCCCTCCCGGTTGCGAAGGATCTGTCTGTAGATCGTAAGGATTGTGAAAGGGCATCTAATCAGCCATATTAATCGAATTGGAGATGCCCCAATCTTCGGGAATTTCAATCTTGCAGACGTTGTTGTTGATCTGCTCCAGCACTTCAAAAGGTCCATCACCACGAGGATGTAACTTGGATTTCCGCAGTTTAGGGAAGCGGTCTTTGCGATAATGCAGCCAAACCCAGTCGCCGGGTTCAAAGATAACTTCCTTGCGGCCCTTAGTTGCTTGCTTCACATACCGAGCCGTTGCGCTTTCCACATTCTTCCAAGCTTGCGCATGCAACTCTTTCACCATTTCAGCCTTTGCGTCTCCATCCAAGCTAACCTGCATACCTGCGGGCAAAGGAGCCAAAGAAAAAGGCGTATCGGGGTTGAACCCATATACAACCCCGAAAGAGGTAAAACGAGTAGCAGAATGTTTACAACGATTATAAGCAAATTCCATAAACGGTAAACAATTTTTCCAATTCCGCAAATTCTTTTGAACAACGGTACGAACCAATTGACCAAATCACGATTAACAACCTCAGTTTGAACATCCGTTTGGGGGTGATACGCAGAAGAATATAACAATGTAGTACCCAAACGCTACCATAAAACTCTCCAGAAATGACTTATAAACATCACATCGTGATCACACACTATAGTACGTGGCACACCACGTAAACGAACAATTTCTCGAAAGAATAAATAAGCTACATGAGATGCATCATTCGTTTTAGTACAAGCAATGAAATGTGTCATCTTAGAAAATCTATCCACAACCACAAAAATAGAATCCTTACCGCTTTTAGAACGAGGTAACCCCATTACAAAATTGTTGGACTTATTTTTAAGTTTTAGTGATGAGTGCTAGACTATCTGTTATAGTGCAAAGGCAAAAAGATGTCTAGATCAAATGTATAGGCTTATTAGAGTTTGATCTTTGTATTGGTTTGATCAAACAAGCAATGTAAAGGTCAGCTGGTTTATATCAGCAGACTTGTCTATATCAGTAGGGTAACTAAGTCAGTAGACTAGTCAGGAACCTGCTGAAGACTGAAGGCTGAGGGCTCAAACTCAGTTAATGAAGGCTAAGGGATCAAACTTAGTAATTAAAGTCAAGGATATGGAATCAGAATTTAGGGAAGTCTGTGATGACCTAAACTAATTACATATACCTTATGTACAAGGTCTAAGTTCCATAAGTTGGATGGTTATTGGAACTTAGTTATATGCAAAAAGGTGTAATCTAACTTCTCAAATAAAAGTTAGATAAAAGAAGTCAGCTGCATTGTGTTTTAAACACAGCAAATTTTGGTTCAGCTGACTGATATGTATTTCAGCAGACTTATGAACCTGCTGATACATATACCTCGACTTATTCAAAATTACATTGGAAGATTACATGGATAAGGACAGCTAACAACCTCTGATTCCATCAAATAAATCAATGGTTGAGATTAAAGGGACGTGGGGATGATTCAGGACTTTATCCAATGGATACAAGTCAATGGATGGACAGACTGCATTCTGTCAAAAAGCAGTCTGACTGTGTCAGTCCTATGAATAGTGACAGAAAGCAAGTCAAAAGGGACAAAATCTGGAACGGCTATATTTGAATTTCAAATACAAGTCACAAGGACTCCTACCTATAAATAGAGGACTCCTAATTCAGATACAAGAGATGAACATTGATAAAAATTAAGGATCTATCTTCAGCAATCAGAATTAAATCAAGAAAAACACCCTGCTGAACCTACTGTGCTTAAGGCTACTGATCCAGAGAAAATCTTCAAGTGTAATCTATATTCAAGCTACATCAAGTTTATACACTTGAAGGCGCAAGTCTTGATCATATCATCTCGATCAAGCTCTTTGCCAGAATCGAATCATTTACTTGATTCAATCTTTCTTTTACAAGAAATCTGTTGAAGACAGTGAAGCACATCTGTGTGAAAGACTGTTGTTTGTGGTGGAGCTGGTGAAGAGGCAATTCTACCCTTCAAGGACTAGTGGAAGTCGTTGGAGCGGCAATCCTACATGTTCCTAGTTTTCAGTTTGTGAAGCCATAGCTATCGGTGAAGGACAAACATCTTAGGGATTTTTGTAACAGCTATCTCAAGAATCTCTCTAGTGAATTACCTCCAACATCACAGGAGAAGATTGGACTGACAGGATTACACCACCTAGAACCACTATAAAATCTGCCTACTTACTTTCTGCACTTACATTCTGCATTTAGTTTAATACACACATCAACCTACTGAATCTAGCAATTGAATTCACACACATACACTACTGAGTATCTAATACTTGGCATCATATTTAACAACAAGTAATAAGGCTTAATTTTTGATATATTTCTGCTGCACAAATTCAGTATATTCAATAGTCAGCAGACTACTAAAGTATCAGTAGGCTGCTGAAGTTGCTGAGTTTGTTAACTCCAAAAGTTTTAAGTGTTAAGTTCATTCACCCCCCCCCCCCCCCGCTCTAAACATAACCAAAGCCTTTTCAAGGGACCAACAATTGGTATCAGAGCAATGCTTCGCTCAAGTAATCCTACTTGTTGTGCTTGTGAAAATACTTTGAAAACTTTTTCAAGTTATCGATTTTCAAAGCTTTGCATCATGGATAACAACCAAGATGCTAGAACTATCTTCGATGTGTTCTTTAGATAGATTTGATGAGTATAAACATCGAATGCAAGCTTATCTAGTTGCAACACATGATGAAATGATGGATGTGCTGACAGATGGACCACTGGAGATTACCAAGGCAGTAACAGTGGGTGAAGATACACAGTACATTCCAAAACCAAAAAGGGAATGGACTGATGAAGATGGAAAGAGAGCAAATCTCAACAATATTGCTATTGATATCATATACAGAACTTTGGATAGCAATATGTACATGAAAGTAAAAGATTGCAAGACTGCAAAAGAACTTTGGGACAAATTGCAATTAATTTGTGAAGGCACTGATGCAATCAAGAAGAATAAAATCAGTGTGGCCAAGAAGAAGTTCTAAGAGTTCAAGATGAAACCAAATGAAACCATTGAACAGATGGAATCAAGGTTGAATGCAATCATGGATGAACTCACCTTGCTGAGTGTGAAGTATTCACAAGAAGAGATAAATACAAAGATCTTGGAAGCATTACCTGCTAAAGAACCTCCAATAGAAGAAATGAGGAGTTTCCATGAAGAAGACACCTTCAAATTATTTTCAAATCTTAAAGCTTATGAATTCAGCAAGAAGATTATACATGTAACTAAAAAAGAAGAGCCAAAGACCACTGCATTGGCTGCTTCACATCAAGAAGAAGCATTGAAGGCCAAGATGATCTGCTGGATGAAATGCAAGAACAGATTGCTCTACTGAGCAAGAAAATCAGGATGATGAAAGCTGGAAAGGGTTCTCCTAGGAATTTCAATAAGAAATTCAATAAAAAGAAGAAGGATGAATCAAATAAAGATAATGATTACTTGTGCTATCAGTGCAAGAACCAGGACACTTCAAACCTGACTGTCCTGAGTTAAAACAGAAAAAGGAACATGATTATCTTTGCTTTAACTGCAAGAAACCTGGACATTTTAGGCCTGATTGTCCAAACCTACTGAAGACCAAGAGCCAACAAAGAAGACATGGCAAGAAGGCTATGGTTGCTGAAGATAAATCTGGGTATGAAGTAGAGTCAGAAAAGGAAATGAATCGATGACACAAAGACTTGTCTTTGAGATGGAAGATTATGCTTTAATGGCTAATATGGATGAAACAGAGGAGGTATACAACCACAGATCAATAAACACTCTGCTGGAAGTGATTGTGAATCAACTTGTGGTTCAAATCCTAAAAATTCGACAATGAAGAAACTTTGGAT
Source organism: Gentiana macrophylla (assembly GCA_026214975.1). Taxonomy (NCBI): domain Eukaryota; kingdom Viridiplantae; phylum Streptophyta; class Magnoliopsida; order Gentianales; family Gentianaceae; genus Gentiana; species Gentiana macrophylla. The sequence goes on from CM047817.1 coordinate 51,811,063, forward strand.
GCCATCCTTAATCAATCGAGGATAATACAACTGTTATGAGATTGTGAAGAAGGTCAAAAAGAAGCTCTTCAATCGAAGTTGAAAGATTAAATTCGAATTAAGAATTCTCAAAAGAAAGGAAAAGAAGTCGACGAGAATCAAAGATAAGCCTGCTGAACCTTCAAGATGAATCTTGAGTCTGCTGAACCATCTTGTTCCTCCACTGCATTCAAATCTGGAAAGCCTTATGGTGATAGAACAGGGCTTGGATTTGGAACTCAACAATCCAATAAGAGAGGATCTAGTAAGGTCACTGAACCTAGTACCAGAATTGGTCCTAAGTTTGTACCTGCACAAGATCCAACTGCCAAAAGGGTTGCTGAGGTAGTAAAGCCTACTGAGAAAGCTTCAAGGAAGCAAAATCAGAAGTCAAAGAAGTCAGTAGCTCCTAATAAAAAGAATAAATCTAAAAATAGGACTGTTGTGCCTTCTAGACCTGCTGATAGCAGACCTGCTACCAAGTCTGCTAGACCACAGAAGGGTAAAAACCAGAAATATTCCAAGGATAAGAATCCTAAATCCAAAAATGTTAATCATTCTAGGGATACTTATCTCAGGAGGAAAGGTAGATTATTCCCTACTGATGAAGATTGGAATATTCCTGCACCTACTGCTAGAAACAGCAAGTATAACCATGCTACTAGGGTAAAACCTAAGCAATGGAATCAGCAGAGGACTCAGCAGAGGACTTATACAAGAACTCAACAGGGACCTCAGCAGACTCCATATTACAGGGCTGTTCCTAACAGACAGCAAACCAATGGTTATATTAATGCTTCTAACAACAGAAATCACTTTAAACAGCATTACAAAACAAAAGGCCAGAAAACATATATGAATCCTACACAACCAACTATTAGAACTTATGGATGTGTGGAATACATGTATGAACCAAAGTATGACACTTTTCAAAGAAGACCTTATGGAAATTTTTCAAGGGTCATGCTTACCACTGACCATTATGGACCCAATCAGATTTGGGTACCTAAAATGCATTAACTTTGTTTTGTAGGGTGTGTGGTACTTTGACAGTGGATGTTCCAGACATATGACAAAGAATAAGCACTTTTTTGTCAAATTTTGTGGCAAAGGATGGTCCAAGAGTGAATTTTGGAAACAAGAATACACTGGATACACAAGAGGATATGGCACACTTGTGAGAAATGGATTAACAATCAGGAATGTGGCATATGTGGAAGGACTGGACTACAACTTGCTGAGCACTGGACAATTTTGTGACATGGGATACAAAGTCGCTTTTGACAAAGGCACTTGTATTGTCATTAGTGAAAGAGGTGATCAAGTTGTGTTAGCAGGAAGAAGACAACAAAACATGTACATTGTGGATTGGTCTCATCGCAGCCGAAACTCGCTGATTGTGCATACCAAGTCAGAACTTAATTGGTTATGGCATAAGAAGTTGAATCATTTAAACTTTGATGATATCAATCAGTTGGTGAAGAAGAAACTGGTGATTGGTTTACCTGAGATCACATTCAAGAAGGATGCTATATGTGATGCATGTCAGCAAGGTAAACAGACAAAGTCAAGCTTCAAGTCAAAGACTAAACAATCAACAAAAAGAGTTTTGGAGCTGATGCACAAGGATCTATTTGGACCAGTAACACCAACAAGTGTAACAGGAAAGAAATACACCTTGGTGGTTGTGGATGATTATTCAAGGTACACTTAGGTGATATTTATGAACAAGAAAAGTGAAACACTTCAAAAGATGCCTGAACTTTTGAAGAGATTACAAAATGAGAAAAGTTTGACAGTAGTAAAGATCATATCAAACAAGGGTACTGAATTTCTCAATAAAGTTATAAGAGAATATTGTGAACAGAATGGTGTACTACATCAACTTGCTGCTGCTGGTACACCTCAGCAAAATGGGGTTGCTGAAAGAAGAAACAGAACTTTAAAAGAAGCAGGAAGAACTATGAATTGTGAAGCATTGTTGCCTGAAAGATATTGGGCTGAAGCAGTCAATACAGCATGCTATACACAAAATAGAACATCAGTGAACAAGAAGCTGCTGAAGACACCTTATGAGATTTGGAATGCAAGAAAACCTAATATATCCTATCTCCATCCATTTGGAAGCAAGTGTTTTATCTTGAATCATAAGGAACAATTGAAGACATTCCAACCAAAGTCAGATGACGGAATTTTCTTGGGATATTCTTCAGTCAGCAAGGCATTCAGGGTACTGAACAAAAGTTCACTGAAACATGAAGAAACAATACATGTTGTATTTGATGAACCTAAGTTCAATGGAATGGAAGATGAAGATTCAGAACCTGCTGAGAATCAACAAGTCACTGATCCAGAATGTGTTGAAGTTTTGGAAAGATTCAATGACTTAAAGGTTTCGATTACGCCCTCATTTGAACACCTGCTTTGGTGATACTACCGATGCAACATCTGCAGGCAGTTCAAGGATCTCTTGAACCCCTGTTGAAGAAACAGTAGACCCTACTGAAGATGATGTTCCAGAGAATCAATCTAACCTGAATCCACAATGGTTAAGGGATCACCCTGCTGAACAAGTCATTGGCAACATACAACAAGGTGTGAGGACTAGAAGACAACTAGAAGCAATGTTTACTTGTTTTCTATCTCAAATGGAACCTAAAGTTGTTGAAGAAGCAATTTCAGATCCAGATTGGATAATTTCTATGCAAGAAGAATTGAATGAATTTGAAAGAAATCAAGTTTGGACACAAGTGGAAAGGCCTAGTCATGCAAATATAATTGGTACAAAATGGGTATACAGAAAAAAAACTTGATGAATCTGGTACCATTGTAAGGAATAAGGCCAGACTAGTGGCAAAAGGATATTCTCAAGCAGAAGGAATAGATTTTGATGAGACATATGCCCCAGTTGCAAGATTGGAAGCTATCAGATTATTCCTGGCACATGCTACTTATAAAAACTTCAAAGTATATCAAATGGATGTTAAGAGTGCATTCTTGAATGGCATTCTAGAGGAGGAAGTGTATGTTCAGCAACCTCCTGGATTTGAAGTTTAAAATCAAGAAGATAAAGTGTATAGACTCAATAAAGTACTTTATGGTTTGAAACAGGCCCCAAGAGCTTGGTATGAGACTCTATCTCAATTCTTGGTGGACAATGGTTTTACAAAAGGCACCATTAATAAGACTCTTTTCAGAATCAATGAAGGTAACAGCACCCTGCTGGTGCAAATTTATGTGGATGACATAATATTTGGTTCTGAAAATGAATTGTTATGTGAGAAGTTTGCAAATCTAATGAAGAGTAAATTCCAAATGAGTATGATAGGAGAAATGAACTACTTTTTGGGATTGCAAGTCAAACAGATGATAGATGGAATCTTCATTCATCAAACCAAGTATACCAAGGAGCTGCTGAAGAAATTTGGTATGGAAAACATCACCAAGGTATCAACTCCAATGAGTACAAACATCATATTGGATGAAGATAAGGAAGGCAAAGATGTTGATCAGACTTTATACAGAAGAATGATAGGCGATCGATGTACCCATCGCCAAAGCAGACACGATAAATCATTTGCTGTAGGTGTTTGTGCAAGATTTCAATCAAAACCTAAAGAAAGTCATTTAGGTGCAGTCAAAAGAGTTCTCAAGTATCTAAAAGAGACTTTGGGAGTAGGGATATGGTATTCAAAAGATGGAAGTTTCTAGGTTATATCCTACTCAGATTCTGACTATGCTGGATGCAAGATTGATAGAAAAAGCACCACAGGAACCTGTCAGTTAATGGGAAATAGACTGGTTTCTTGGTTTAGCAAGAAACAGAACTCTATATCAACTTCCACTGCTGAAGCTGAATACATTGCTGCTAGAAGTTGCTGTGCACAAGTACTTTGGCTAAGACAACAATTAAGGGATTATGGAATTAAAGAAAGAGAAATTCCAATTATGTGTGACAACACAAGTGCAATTGCAATCACAGAAAATTCTGTTTTGCACTCAAGAACCAAGCATATTGATGTGAGACGTCATTTTATAAGAGATCATGTTGAAAAGAAAATTGTGGTGGTTCTTTACATCCCTACTGAAGATCAACTTGCTGATATTTTCACTAAACCTTTGGATAGTGAAAGATTTGCTAAACTAAGGACTGAACTTGGAATTATAAAGGTTGACTGATAATCAGCAATGTACTGGAATTCACCAAGAGGATTAGTCTTTGCTATGTTGGGTGAGCTCACTTAGCAGATTAGTCATTGGTATCAACAATTCCATGTACTTATTTTTGGACAATTGAGCAAATGAAGTTGCCAAGGGGATTGGTCTTTGCCATGATGGGTGAGCTCACTTGACAGATCAGTCATTGGTATTAAACTTCATCTTGTATTATCAATTGAACAAAGCAAGGAGTAATAGAAGATCAGCAGAGTTACACTGCCAAGAAGTTCTTTGAGGCATATTTGTCGAACAGTCTTGAGCCAAGTCTGCTGATGACAAGGCTGCTGAAGGAAACGTTACTCAGTCAAACTTACAAAAGTCAAAAAGCAAATGGCGGGATATTTAATTCCTATTTATAACCGCAGTTAACACGATCTAACGGTTACAAATCGTTATGAAAAGTAATGGGCCACGTGTCAAGACAACATTCACTCAAATTTAATCGTGGTTAAAACCACTATACGTGCTCTGACAGTTACATCTACTTCTGTCTATATATACAGACCATTACACAGAAGATATTCACAACTCTAAATTAGCAAATTTCTCTGAAGTTACTTTGTGTGAACACAAATTTGAGCATTCTCTTCTTCATCTTTTTCATTTATCATGGCACCAAAGGATGATGTTCATATTGGCACCAGTCTAAGTGTGAGAGGTTATGTCAATGATCAGAACTCTCTTGACTTAGCCATTAACATTGGACGGAGAATCGAGACGATTTCTTTGGGTTGGAAGGTATTATCAACAGAAGATTGCAGAGAATTTCATATATTAATGTACTGGAATTCTGGAGAAACATTGTTATACATGAAGGTAGAGAGGCCTTCACTACCACTGTGAATGGAAGAGAGATAGAAATTTCCTCAGACCTGCTGAGAGATTTATTTCATTTTGCACCTGGAAATGATGCTCCCACTAATCCAGAGGCAATGAATCTACCAAGGATGAAGTTTGTGGATCAAATAAAGACCAACGATGCTATACCTTCAACTTTAGGCATTAATGTGAAACATATTGGATATGAGTACAATCTGCTGAGCAAATTAATGGCCAAAACTATTTTAGGATTTGTTGGAAGTCTAGATACACTGTCTGGACCCAAAATAGACTTGATGATCATCATCTACAGGAGTATGAAGTTTGATAGGGCTGGATTTCTTGTACACTAAATAAAGAAGGTGTTCACTGAAGATAGAAATGGTATAAGGAAGTCCAAGGTCAAGCCCCTAGGTCTACTGATTCAGACTCTGTTGAATCACTTTCAGATACCTGATATTTCATCTGAAAAGATCAATCAATCCGATTCAAGCCGAGGTTACCACTCCTATCCCTGGTCCGGATGATGATGAAGAAGGTGTTGATGAAGAGGTCTGGCGGTGATGATGATGGAGATGATGGTGATGCTGGTGGTGAGCAAGTTAAGAAAACTGTCAAGCATGCTGCACCAAAGAAGGTTACTGGGAAAAGAAAGGCTGTTGATACAAGGAAAATCACAGAAATGTTAAAGCCTAAGAAGACAAAGAAGCAGTCAGTTGAAGTTATTGATTTAAATGAAATCACAAGGAAGAGGAAAGCTGCTGAAGTTGAAGAAGAGCAACTTTCTAAAAGAATGAAAGAGATTGCCAAAAAGAGGAAACATGGAAAAGGTAAACAATTAAAAACTTTGGAGGCTCAAAGGCAGCAACAAGAAGAAGAAGTAGTAGAAGAAGAAGTAGTAGAAGAAGAAGTAGAAGAAGAAGGAGAGGCTATTGAGGCTGAGCCCTTAACTATTATCAAGCCTACTGAGGATGTAGAGGTTGTTATTGAGCAACCTAGTGGATAATCACAGCAGACTACTGACCCTGAGCCTGCTGTTGAAGCTGTTGAATCCTCACCTGCAAAGGCTCCTGAGCCTACTGAAACTGCACAAGTTGTTGTCGAGCAACTTGTAGAAGAGCCACAGCAGACTACTGAGTCTGCACCTTCTGTGGTAACTGAGACATTGGTACAAGACCCTGCAATTCCTGCAATAGTTCAGGGGGAAGAGCAGTCTGCTGCTAACCCTGCTGATGAGCATATAAGTCAGGGGGAACCAAGTGTGGTACAGATGGAGGTAGTAGGGACTAACATACAACCTGAGCAACCTACTGACCTAGAGGCATCTATGGAAGAGACTCTAAATTTACTTGTTGAGACCTTTGGAGGTCAGCAAGGTACTGAAACAGCTCCTAGAAGTTCATTCATGCCCTTTGAAAGACCAGAGAAAAAGAAGAAAGAAGGGTATGTTGATCCAAAGCTCCTATTGGTGGCTGGTTATTTCCAATGGAAGTTTGGATTTTATAAAAGACAAAATCCAGCTGCAGAACCAATGAAAGAATTTGAAGAATGGGCTTTTGGAAAATTGGGAGTGGAAAATTTGTTAGATTTGATTGATACCTCTCTATTGCAATCAAGGCTGATAGATCTTTTTTATGAACAATAGAAGGAAGAGGGTATCAAGTTCAGGGATCCAAGAGATGATAGTGATGACTCATCATCTTCTGATTCTGGAGGTGATCATCCCTCTGGTCCAGGAGAAACTAGTGGAACTGCTATGATTATTGAACCAAGTGTAGGGCAGTCTACTGGTGATGGACAGTCCACTGAGAGACAGCAAAATGGACAAATGGATAAGGATTTGGAAAATTTCACCATGGATGTACTGGAGGCACAAATCAATGAAGGAATATCTATTGGTGCAAATAGGATGGTTGTTGAGTTAGATGATTTATTTGTTGTTGAACCTGTTGAACAACCTGAGGATCAGCAGAATATAGATTTGGATGAAGAGAGGGTTACTGACCATAGTGAACCAGATGTCAATTCTGAAGATTCTATTCAATATCAAGACTAGTTTGACACTGAGGAAACCCTAACCAAAACTGCAAATTTTCCGAGAAGGATTACTGACATTGGGGAATTTCAAAAAGAGAACATGGATGTATTCCCTGACCAGTTTGTTGTGGCACAAATTGCACCAGAACCAAGGAAAGAAGTGGAGGTACAAAGTTCTTTGAGGATCAAACAAAGACTGGACCTGAGTTGGAACAGAGGAGGTACAGTGGCCGAGGTAGGTAAACAAACACTGGACAAAGGTTGGAACAATCTTTGGGTTTGGAGGAAACCCCTGCTTTTGTTGTTAAAGAGGCTACTATAGTGGAGCCTACTGAAGGAGACAAGACCACTGTAGGTAAAGAAGGTCAACAGTCTGCTGATGTTGATGAGGATGAGCAACTGTTGGACTATGACTACAGTGATGAAGAATTTCAAATGCCTGAGGAAGAATCTACTGATGATGAACCAGTGATTGAAGAACATGCTATTGATCCTATCTTGGAGGAGTACCAAGGACCTCACCTTGCTGGAAGGGATATGAGCTATGCCTTGGTGATCAGCAGTCAGAGGCAACAATACAATGTAGAAGAGCTTCTTTGATGGAGCTCTTTGGAGGAATGATCGGTGGGGTACCAAAGACATGTCCTGGATGAGTTGAGGGCTGTCAGGAATGACATGACATAGTTAAAGACTCAACTTGATAGACATGAACAAAGATTTGAAGAACTGATGAACATGGTGGATAACAATAGAAAGTCTACTGAGTTGCTTCAAGCTACACATCTACTCAGTATGCCATTTCTGATCTAACACAAGATGTGAGGGGAATTAAACAGGGCAATACATTGAAGGAAAAATTCTTGAAAGATCAACTTAACTCCATTCATCATAAGTTAGATAACCTTGCTGAGGTACATAGACCTGCTGCACCTGCTGTTGCACCTCAACCTACTGTACTGGATCCTAAAATTACTGAGAGGATAACCCTGCTGGAGCAACCACTATAAGGAAGGATCACTACAATAGACACTAGGACTGAAATTATTGAAGGTCAGATGAACAATCTAGTGTTGACTCAGGAGAGTGTGCATGGCCTGCTGTCCCGTTTTGTTGATGATGTCAATAAAGGGGGATAGAGCCAAACAATGATAGCAAAAGAATTGCTAGAATTTTTGCCAAGAAAATATGGGAAGATGATACGAATGCATTTAGGGAACCTGCACCTGGCAGACTTCCACTCACTGATTATCTTCTCAAACAATACAAGAAGGTATACAACAATAGAAGGAGACCTTATCATGACAAGGGATTTCATGAAGGTTTGAACTCCATTTTGAGCTTAAAATTTAGGGAAGCAAGAGTTAAAGCTATGAGGGCTTCAAAGAGATGTGGAAGAGGTGGAAGATGTGGTAGAGGTGAAAGGAGTTTGCCTACCACAAATGCAAAGGAGTCACTTAATGAATTTAAGGAAGTATACATGCGTTTGGGCTTTAGAGTACATCAGATAAATCTTACTGTACCTGAAGCATGGCATTGGTGGAAAGAAGTGAATCCTCACATTAAATTCTCTCTCATTGAAAATGAATGGATGAGAGAAATGATCATGGAAATAAGTGCTTATTAAGAACAAGCTGAAAAGGCAAGAGAAGAAAGGGAAAGAAGACAGTAGATCAGCATACTTTATCTGTTTTATCTTTGCTGTATCTAGATTGTAATAACTTTGAACAAATGACTATAATGAGATATGACTAAGTTTGTTCTGTTTCTGTTTTTAATCTTTTTGCTTTGCTGTTAGGTGAGGGTATTGGCATCATCACCAAAAAGGGGGAAATTGTTGGACTTATTTTTAAGTTTTAATGATGAGTGCCAGACTAGCTGTTATAGTGCAAAGGCAAAAAGATGTCTAGATCAAATGTATTGGCTTATTAGAGTTTGATCTTTGTATTGGTTTGATCAAACAAGCAATGTAAAGGTCAGCTGGTTTATATCAGCAAACTTGTCTATATCAGTAAGGTAACTAGGTCAGTAGACTAGTCAGGAAACTGCTGAAGACTGAAGGCTGAGGGCTCAAACTCAGTTAATGAAGGCTAAGGGATCAAACTTAGTAATTAAATTCAAGGATATGGAATCAGAATTTAGGGAAGTCTGTGATGACCTAAACTGATTACATATACCTTATGTACAAGGTCTAAGTTCCATAAGTTGGATGGTGATTGTAACTTAGTTATATGCAAAAAGGTGTAATCTAACTTCACAAATAAAAGTTAGATAAAAGAAGTCAGCTGCATTGTGTTTTAAACACAGCAAATTTTGGTTCAGCTGACTGATATGTATTTCAGCAAACTTATGAACCTGCTGATACATATACCTCGACTTATTCAAAATTACATTGGAAGATTACATGGATAAGGACATCTAACAACCTCTGATTCCATCAAATAAATCAATGGTTGAGATTAAAGGGACGTTGGGATGATTCAGGACTTTATCCAATGGATACAAGTCAAAAGATGGACAGACTGCATTCTGTCAAAAAGAAGTCTGACTGTGTCAGTCCTATGAATAGTGACAGAAAGCAAGTCAAAAGGGACAAAATCTGGAACGGCTATATTTGAATTTCAAAAACAAGTCATAAGGAGTCCTACCTATAAATAGAGGACTCCTAATTCAGATACAAGAGATGAACATTGATAAAAATTAAGGATCTATCTTCAGCAATCAGAATTAAATCAAGAAAAACACCCTGCTAAACCTACTGAGCTTAAGGCTACTGATCCAGAGAGAATCTTCAAGTGTAATCTATATTCAAGCTACATCAAGTTTACACACTTGAAGACTGCAAGCTGCTGATCATATCATCCTGATCAAACTGCGGCAACTAAATCATTTACTTGATTCAATCTTTCTTTTATAAGAAATCTGTTGAAGACAGTGAAGCACATCTGTGTGAAAGACTTTTGTTTGTGGTGGAGCTGGTGAAGAGGCAATTCTAACCTTCAAGGACCAGTGGAAGACTTTGGAGCAGCAATCCTACATGTTCCTAGTTTTCAGTTTGTGAAGCCATAGCTATCGGTGAAGGACAAACATCTTAGGATTTTTGTAACAGCTATCTCAAGAATCTCTCTAGTGAATTACCTCCAACATCACGGGAGAAGAGTGGGTGATTGGGATTACACCACCTGGAACCACTATAAAATCTGCCTACTTACTTTCTGCACTGACACACATCAACCTACTGAATCTAGCAACTGAATTCACACACATACACTACTGAGTATCTAATACTTGGCATCATATTTAACAACAAGTAATAAGGCTTAATTTTTTATATATTTCCGATGTACAAATTCAGTATATTCAATAGTCAGCAGACTACTGAATATCAGCAGACTCTTGAAGTATCACCAGTGCTTTGAAGTTCTTTGAGTTTGTTAACTCCAAAAGTTTTAAGTGTTAAGTTTATTCACCCCCCCCCCCCCAACCCCTCTAAACTTAACCAAAGCCTTTTCAAGGGACCAACAAAAATCCATGGATAAATCAGTACAAGGTGACGTGGGGATAGGTAGTGGTGTGTACAAACCATGAGGTGTTGACTTCGACTTAGCATATTTGCACACAATACAAGCAGCACAAAAAACGATTAACATCACTGCGTATATTAGGCCAATAGATATGATACTTAAGCATATCTAGCGTTTTAGTGACACCAAAATGACCTATAAGACCACCACCATGTGCCTCAAGAACAAGTAATTCACGGATGGAACATTGGGGAATACACAAAGCATGCTCACGGTATAAAAACCCATCACTCCTATAAAACTTCTCATAGGCCGACTCACTAGTTTCAGCAAATGGTTTAGCAAAGTCAGGATCTAAGACGTACAATTCCTTAATAAATTCAAAGCCGAGAAATTTAGTTTGCATAGTAGTGATTAAAGTGTATCGACGAGACAATGCATCAGCTACCACGTTATCTTGGCCTTTTTTATACTTAATTACGTAAGGAAAAGACTCAATAAACTCCATCCAATGAACATGATTTTTACTCAATTTACATTGGCCCTTAAGGTATTTAAGTGATTCGTGATCAGTGTGGAAAATAAACTCCCTAGGCCTTAAATAGTGCTGCCATGTGTGAGGACACCAAACCAATGCGTACAACTCTTTATCATAAGTAGCATAATTTAAGTGAGGGCCTTTCAATTTCTCACTAAAATAGGCAATAGGCCGACCCTCCTGAATCAGCACACCACCAACACCCACACCCGAAGCATCACATTCAATCTCAAAAGCTTTATTAAAATCAGGTAAAGCAAGTATGGGGGCTGAAGTTAAACGAGTTTTAAGAGTTTCGAAAGACTCCCTTTGCTTCGGTCCCCAATGAAATGGTACGTTCTTCTTGACTAACTCGTTAAGTGGGGCTGCAATGCTACTGAAATCCCGCACAAAGAGCCTATAGAAGTTTGCCAAGCCATGGAAACTACGAACTTCCGCGGCTGTTTTTGGTTCAGGCCATTCTTTGACCGTCTTGATCTTCTCTTGATCAACTTCAACACCCTGTGCACTCACAACAAAATCAAGAAACACGACTCTATCCATGCAAAAAGTACACTTTTTAAGGTTAGCATACAATCGTGCATCACGAAGTGTTTCTAAAACAGCCCTTAGGTGACTCAAGTGTTCTTCCAAGTTATGGCTATAAATCAGGATATCATCGAAATAGACAACCACAAACTTACCAATAAAGTCCCTAAGTACTTCATTCATTAATCTCATAAACGTGCTTGGCGCATTAGTCAATCCAAAAGGCATTACAAGCCACTCATATAAACCAAATCTAGTTTTCAACGCTGTTTTCCACTCATCACCCTCATGTATACGCACTTGAGTAGCCACTTTTTAAATCAATTTTAGAAAATATTTTCACACCTCATAGTTCATCTAGCATATCATCTAAACGGGAATAGGATGATGATACCTGATAGTAATTTGGTTTATAGCACGACAATCCACGCACATGCGCCAAGTCCCATCTTTCTTAGGCACCACAATCACCGGTACCGCACATGGACTCATGGACTCTTGTATTTTGCCCTTTCCCAACATCTCCGTCACTTGCCGTTGAATCTAGATGGTCTCATCTGGGTTTGCCTGATAGGCTGGTCGGTTGGGTAATGTAGAACCCGGGATGAAATCAATTTGGTGCTCCACGCCTCTCAATGGCGGCAATCCACTTGGCTCTTCTTCGGGAAAGATATCCGAAAATTCCTGCAATAAAGACACAACAACACTAGGTAGAGAATCCGTTATGTCAGAAATAAGCATAAAACAGGGGGAGGGGTGGGGAGGGGTGTTCGGCCTCTCTATAAATAAAGAGGAGGGGGTAGTGCCATCTTCAATAGCGTGAATGACCTCACCAGCCCTAATGTAGAATAATCCTAGCACTCACTCTTTTTTTTTCTTCACCGCTTTTTCTTCTCCCTCAGTGCTAATGGCACTCTCCCACACTTTTAACTTTTGGACTTTATTTTTCCCCTCATATGGTACTAAATCGCCCTCCCTTACCTTTTCTTTTTCAACTTTTATTTTTCTCTCCTCTCGAGTTCGCACACCCTCTTTATTTTTCTCTCCCGTCTCAACTTTTTCTTTTTCTTTTTTCGACTGAGCTCCCTCTTTTCTTTCGTTTGCCTTACAACCCGCAGCCAATTTAAGTTGTTCTTTATGAGCTTCTTCCGGTGATAATGCACGAAGTATGATGTTTTTCCCCTTATGTCGCAGCGTATAAGTACTTGCGTACCCATCATATATCACATTCCTATCAAATTGCCACGGTCGTCCTAATAGAATATGTCCAACATGCGTGGGAACTACATCATATAAAACCTCGTCATCCAGCCTTCCAAGATTAAATGTAATCAAAGCCTGCTTGGTCACACTAATTTCTCCGACATCATTCAGCCATTGTAGCTTATACGGTTGAGAATGGGGTATCGTAGGAATAGCCAAACTCGAGACAAATACAACACTTATGACGTTTGTACAGCTCCCCGGATCAATAATCATCATGCAAACCTTGCCACTAACTAAGCACCGCGTATGAAAAATATTTTCCAGATGTAGGTTATCCTCCACCTCACTACACTACTTAACGCCCTTTTTATCACATACGCTGACTGATATACATAACCACCCACCGGATCCTGCTCACAATCTTCCGCACCATCACTTTCCACCTCATCCTCCTCATCTGAAGCCGAGTCATAACTCCTTTCATCAACAGCCTCTCCAATTACCAAAATACGTCGTTTTGAAGGACATTGGGCAGCAAATGGCCCATACCATGACACTTATGGCACCGTATTTCATGAGATGGTTTGGAGGTCGTTGCAACTCCTTTTCCCTTATCATTCTCCCTCGGCCTAGAGGTGTCCCTCGGTAGAAAAACGGGCTGTTTCGGGGCTGTTTGGGAAAATTTAGAAGGTTCTACCATACATTGGAAAGTACGTAAACCAGAAACATTACCTCCGAAGAGTTTAGAGTAGGCGGCTTTCTGACGCTTAATTTTCTTTTCATGCGTCACGGCTGCATGTAACATATCATCCAAAGTGGCACACTGCTGCAATTCAACTCGATTCGCAATATCCAATCGTAACCCCGTCAAGAAACGCTGCATAGTCATTTCTTCTTTCTCTTCAACCTTAGCTTTAGCCAAGACTAATTCCTGATAATAATCATCGACTGAATGCTCCCCTTGCTGAATGGTTTGCAACCTCCGATATTGCTCGCGATAATATGAAGGAGGAACAAAACGCTTCCTCATTTCTGGCCTCAAACCCCTCCATGTACTTATAACCCTCTCACTATTTTTACGCCTCATAAAATTAATTTGCTTCAGCCAAACCATCGTATACCCCGTAAACTCAAGCTGCGCAAGATTACACTTTTTTTTTCCCGAGTAATTATTACATGCAAAACTCTGCTCCAATTTACACTCCCACTCAAGATAAGCATCCGCATCAATAGAACCAGAAAAGGGAGGCAATCTCATCTTAACTTGCCTCATGTTGTTATAAACCCGGTCATTCTCATCATCCACACCATCTTCAACTCCATTCTCGGCTGCATCCTCCTCACCATGAGGTACTACAGCTCTACCACATCCGTTACCCCGACCACCTCATTTTCCTCGACCCCCTCGAACAACTCCAACATCCCGTAAAGGTTGTCGAGCTGGTCGTTCAGGCCTCTCGCCCCACATTGCCTGAAGTCGGCTATAAGTTCGTCATTGTTGGCATTTAGCTCTTTCCTGAACTTCTCGTCTATTGCCTCGTGTATGTCTTGAGACAACTTCTCTATTTCCTTGCGAATCAATGCCACATTTGCCTCGCCTTGTAGCTTTAACCGAGCATCCAGCAACCTGTTAACTTCATCTTGATTCATCGCTTTAGACATATTTTCCTCACCACTCTCGTGTTTGCACTCTCCCTCTCTCTCAGTCGTAGGAGTACCATTTGCAAACAAATCAGAATAACGAGCAACACGAGTAGTAAATCAAAAACCAACAACCCAGACTTAGACAACTAGGGTTCAATTTGAAATTTGTTAAGGAAACAAGGTTTGAAGGAAAGGACAATGGAAAGGTAATGAAATTAGGTGAAACACTCGTCCCAAAGAAAGCCCTTTTTTGTTGTTTTTTTTTTTTTTTGTACCTGGACCGAATAAAATTATACAATCAGGTTCAGGTCAACCTTTTTTTTTTTTAACTAGGGCCAAACGGAACCAATTAAGGTAAAACAGTTAGGGCAACGAACGCAAGACAATAACGGCAATAACACAAGGCAATAAGAACACAGGATCAACAGCAAGAACGCAAGACACTAAAGGCTGAATCTTTATTTTCTTAAACGATGATGGTGATCGAATAAACAGGAACATAATTTTTTTTTTTTTTTGAAGATGAACGAGGCAAGGAACCAGAAGAACAGGTACGATCTCTTTTTTTGTAACGATGTTGGTGATCGAATAAACAGCAAGTTACAAACAGAAAATTTTTTTTTGATTGGTGAACGATGCAAATAACAACAAGAACAGGTACGATCTGTTTATTTATATATATTTTTTTTTTAATCAGCAAGAAGAAACAAGAACGCAGGGTTTGGTATTTTTTTTTGACAATGGGCGATTCAAAGGAAAAAAAAGATACAAGAACGATATTTTTTTTTTTGAATAAGAAACGAAATTGAAACAAGGAAAATTAAAACGGGTGACGATACGATATACCACCCTTCCACGTGGAGTTATCTGAGTAGTCCAGCTGGAATGTGGAGAGAGTCCGGATATGATGAGGGACGTCGAGGCGGGCGAACCATCTCGATATGATCAAGATCGTATGTATTCTGATTAGTTATGTTGAGGGTTTTCACATCGGCATGACCAGGACGATGACCATCGAGTCAATACAAGCAGACGCTTCAGTTCGATACCTGAGGAGTAACTTGGACAGGAAGCCAAGGTTATATTTGTCAATAGACTAAACCGCCCTTAAGTTAGGGCAGAAGAAGGGCATGTGCCTATAAATACGTACATCCAGGAACTACGTTGGGGCTTGATTCCTGGATTCCAGACAGGATACGTAGGCAATTCAAGATACATTCTTGAACCCAGCCGTACAATACAAAAATTATCATCTTTCCATAAAAGGCACCATCTTATTCATTTGGCATTTCCTTTCTATTTCACCCCTAGATTCCAAACAACCTTGACACATCACTGGTGCTTTATTTAGCATCATCATTGGCGCTAGAAGGAGGGCTCTTTGTCTATCGGTGATTTAGAGAGAGTAGTACGATGGCGCCGTCAACAAGAAGAAAAAAAGCGATAGAAGAACGCATGAATGAAGAACACACTGGACCTAGAGAGCGCAGGAACAAAACCGATCGTCCTCGAAAAACCCACTGGTTCTAAGGCTGCAGTTGTGCAAACACAAAAACCTCAGCTTCCTCCCCAGTTGCAGGATGTTGCAGACCACTTGGCGTCGTTAGATGAAGAAGCACTTAAGCGTGTCGTAGCGTCAGTGTTTGTTGAAAAGGGACTCCGCGATTTTCCGGACGGGCAACCTTTAGATCAACCAGGCCAGAAAGAGTTAGAAAACGCAAAGGGGAAGAAGCTGGTGGATATCCGAGAAGAATGTGAAGACGAGATAGAAGTCAGTGCCACCAACTACAAGAGGCGGGTCGCGCAAGAGAAGCCTTTAAGAAGGGTCGAGGAAAGTATACGAGACGAGTTCAATCGTATCGTAGGTAAGGATCGAGACATCGATTGGCTTGAGTCGCCTTTTGTTTCTGAGATCGAGCATTACCCGATGCCCGAGTCCTTCAAACCCCCAAAAATGGATCCGTATGACGGCACAACAGATCCTGAGGATCATCTATACCGATACATATCGATGATGAGGCTAAGAAATGCGAACGACGCCATGAAGTGTCGAGCATTTGACACCTTGTTAACAGGTCGAGCTCGAGAGTGGTTCCACAAACCGAGACCCGGTCGATTTCTAGCTTAACCGTGCGATTGGGGCAAAAGTTTCGCTGACGCGTTTATTGGAAACAAGAAGTTTCATCTCGAGTTCTACCCATTTGACTAACATCAAGCAAGAAAGGAATGAGTCAACTATCGATTATATGAAGCGTTTTAACCTCGAAGCAATGAAAGTCCACAATCTCAATGAGACACTTCAGGTCAACTTTTTCGTTGCAGGGATCAGGAACATGAAGTTATACGACAAGTTATCTAGAAAGATGCCAGAAAGCATGGACGAATGTGTGAACATAGTCCATAAATTTTTCCAAGGTGAGGAGGCAGTGCGCTTGCACACCATCTCGCTTGGTCTCAACTCGAGAAACGACATCCGAGGCCAGACCAAAGGTCAGCCTAAGAATGAAGGGAAAGCTATTGTTTTCGATCGGATGACAGCACCAATTACAGATCGACTCGGGAGGAAAGGAAATTTAAAAGATAGAGACTTCATGCCCCTTAATCGGTCTCGGAAAGAGGTGCTAGCTATCATGATAAAAAAGAACATCGCTCGGACACCCAAACCGATATCAAAGGATGTCGAGAAGAGGAAAAACACCCACAAGTACTGTGATTACCATCAAGACGTGGGGCATGACACAGAAGAATGTTTTGATCTAAAGAGAGATATCGACGCTGGCATTCAAGAAGGACTACTCGACGAGGTAGTAGACAGATCGGAGAAAGATGAGCCCAAGGGGCGTCGAGAGTATAAGAGGAAGAATTACCACGGAAGAAGAGATCGATCTCCCAATCGAGGCAATCAAAGGCGTAGAGACAGGTCGTCTGAGCCCGTGAGAAGGGACAATCAAAGAGATGAGCGTCGAGACGATAGAAGGGAAGATCAGAATCGAGATCCTTACGGAGATAACCGAATCGGATATGGCGTGAATACGATACTGGTGGAACATGATTTAGACCGACCTCGATCAAGTCAACCGGCTACGGAAGGGTCGAGAGAAGCCAAGAAGTTGAAATTTACAACAGAGGTGGGATATGGACCTAGAGACGATGCCCCAAGTCCTCATGGCCGTAGTGAGGGCTTAGTCATAGAAGCAGTTATCAGTCGAGGGCTAATAAAGAGAGTCTGTATCGATAGCGGGAGTGCTGTGAATATCCTATACTATTCAGCGTTTAAGGCAATGAAGTTAAAAGATGAAGATATAACACCATTGTCCACCCCGCTATTCGGTTTTACGGGGCAGGCCATCCATCCTATCGGATCTATCAACTTGTTAACCACGGTAGGAGATGGTGAGAAGGGGCGAACGATGGAGATGACGTACGCCGTGGTCAAGGCCCCTTCGGGGTATAATGTAATATTGGGTCAACCCGCACTTTATGATTTGAGAGCAGTAATCTCCACCTACCACAACAGCATGAAGTTCCCCACGTGGCATGGCACCCACGAGGTAAAGGGAGATGTGGCAGTGGCCAGGAATTGCAACTTAGTGATGATTAAAGGAAAGGCTGTAGGCCAAGTGTTGGTTGAAGAGCTAATCCCTGAGGAAGAAGAGGACAAAAATTGGGTTTCGGTCGATCCGACGGAAGAAGTTCAAGTTTGGAAAGAAGAGGAAAGCCAGGGAGTTCAAGTCGGGAAGTGGATTCCACACCCCGATGTTCAGACGTTAGTCGATCTCCTGGTTGAGTTTCGAGATGTCTTTGCGTGGAAAGCCGACGACATGCCGGGCCTATCCAGTGACATTGCAGTACACAAGCTCAATGTCGACCCCACGAAAAAACCAGTGAAACAAAAGAAGAGAAATCTAGCACCAGAAAGAAAGGAAGCAGTTAAGAAGGAAGTCGACAAGTTGCTGGTAGCCGGGATCGTTAAAGAAGTGGTATATCCAGACTGGTTAGCCAACCCAGTCTTAGTGAAGAAGCCCGATGAGAGCTGGAGGATGTGCATCGACTTTACGGATCTAAACAAAGCTTGCCCAAAAGACTCCTACCCACTCCTCAAGATCGACCAGCTTGTCGATTCGACCTTAGGGTTCGAAGTTTTTGGATTTTTAGATGCGTATCGAGGTTACTATCAGATCCTTATGGACCCCAGAGATTCAGAAAAAACGGCTTTTATAACAAACTTCGGGACATTTAGTTTCGTTACGATGCCGTTTGGTCTAAAGAATGCGGGAGCAACATACCAACGCGCAGTGAACAAGATTTTCGAAAAGTTGATTGGACGAAGCATGGAGGTTTATGTAGACGATTTGTTAATTAAGAGTAAGTCTCTCGAGCAGTTTATAGTCGACACGAGAGAGGTGTTCGAGGTTCTTCGTTCTGCCAACATGAAGCTCAACCCAAAAAGGTGTACGTTCGGGGTCCGATCAGGGAAGTTCTTGGGATACATGATATCTAAGGATGGAATTAAAGCAAACCCAGACAAAATCAAGGTTCTCCAGAACATGCCTGTGCCTCGAAGTGTGAAGGAGGTACAAAGATTAACAGGTCGAATGGCAGCTCTCAACCGCTTTTTGTCGATATCGGCACAGAGGGCCTTGCCATTCTTCAAGATTCTAAAGAAAGCAAGTCCTTTCCAGTGGGATGACAAGTGCCAAAAAGCTTTTGAAGATTTAAAGAGTTACTTGACAAACCTGCCCACCTTGACATCACCTCGAGAAGAGAGAGCGGTTTGCTCGTGTATCTCATTGTTTGTGAAGAGGCCGTGAAGCGCGGTATTAATTCGAGAAGCGGAACAAGGTCAGTACCAATCTATTTAAACAAAAGCGTTGCATGGGGCGAGTTAAGATATTCACCACCGAGAAGTTAGCCGGGTCTAGTCCACGCGTCAAGGAAGTTGAAGCCTTATTTCCAAGCACACCCGATTGTGGTAGTTACAAACCAGCCCCTGAAGCAGATTCTGGCAAAGCCCGAGACGTCAGGTCGACTGGCCAAATGGGTGGTCGAGTTAGCAGGGTACGATATCGATTTCACACCTCGGACAGCTGTCAAAGGCCAAGCACTAGCCGATTTCATTGCAGAAGGATTGTCGATTCGGATAGAACAAGAAAAGCAATCACCTGAAGAACAGTGGACCGTTTATGTTGATGGTGCTTTAGCAAGAGGAGGAGCAGAGCTGGGTTGTTCTTTGGTTAGCCCAAGAGGAGAGGAGTTCCCTTATGCGCTTCGATTTGAATTTAAAGCCACTAACAATGAAGCGGAATATGAGGCCATGATCACAGGTTTGAAGTTGGCAATCAAGTTAGGGGTCGAGAACCTCCTGGTATACAGTGACTCACAGCTCGTGGTAAATCACATTCGAGGGGAGTATGAAGCTAAAGAGGAAGCAATGAAGAGCTATCTAAAAGTGGTTCAGGGACTGATGACAAAATTCAAGAGTGTTCGCATCGAGCAGGTACCGAGGAGTGAGAATAAGCGAGCTGATGCCTTATCCAAACTGGCATCTAATTTCAAATCTAAAAAGAAGGTTCTAGTAGAAATGCTGTCAGAGCGTAGCTACGAGGAAGTCGATGTGCAACCAATCAGTCAGGGGTCGACATGGATGGACCCGATAGCCCTTTATCTGAAAGATGGGATTCTACCATCGGATAAGTCTCAGGCAAGGAAGGTACGATTACAGTCAGCAAGATATGCATTATTTGATTATGTTCTTTACAGGAAGTCATTCGTAGCGCCCTGGATGCGATGCGCATCGGAAGACGAGGGAGCCTATCTTCTCGAGGAAATACATCGGGGAGTATGTGGAAATCATTGTAGGGGCACGAATCTTTGGCAAGGAAGTGTAGGTTAGCAGGTATTTCGCCCTCAATGCGAGAGAGACATAAATGAGTTGGTTATGAAGTGTAGAGCGTGTCGGAGTTCATGATGTAGTAACGATCGCGAGGCTCAAGAGATGAATGTCACCGAATCTGTTTGGCCGTTCGATGAGTGGGGTGTCGATATAGTAGGGCCTTTGCCTCGAGCCCCAGGAAATCTAAAGTTTGTTGTGGTCGCGGTCGATTATTTCACCAAATGGGTTGAGGCTAAAGCCCTTGCTAACATCAGAGCTGCAACTATCAAGAAATTTTTGTGGGAAAATATTTTATGCAGGTTTGGAGTCCCCAAGTACATGATCTCGGACAACGGCACTCAGTTCTTGGATGAAAGGGTACAAAGCTGGCTCAAAGAATTTAAGATCGAACATAGAACGACATCCGTGGCTCGACCTCAGTCGAATGGGCAAGTCGAACAGACCAACAGACAGTTGAAGTTCGGTCTGAAGAAGCGATTGGAAGATGAGGGACGCGATTGGGCAGCACAGTTGCCAAGCATCTTGTGGTCATATCGAACTGCACCCAATGCAGCTACTCGAGAAACTCCATTCGCAATGGCCTACGGGTGTGAAGCGGTAATACCAGCAGAGATCGGGTTGTCTTCACCTCGGGTTCTAGCTTATAGTATCGAGACAAATGGAGGCAAACTCTAGCAAGCGAAAGATGATATCGAAGAAAGGAGAGAGCTCGCATCACATCGAGTGGCTGAGTATAAGAGAAAGATTTCCCAATACTATAACGCTCGAGTAAAGTATAAATATTTCCAAGTTGGTGACCTCGTATTGAGAAAGAATGAAGCGAGCAGACAGGACCCAATAGGCAAGCTCGAGCCGAATTGGGAAGGCCCTTACAAGATCCTGAAAGTCCATCCTAAAAGGGCATATCAACTCGGAAGATCAGACGGAAGCACAGTGCCTCGAACCTGGCACGCCACTAATCTTAGAAAGTATTATGTGTAATTTTCATTTCTGTTTTGGTGATTGTAATGCGTCGAATCGACAATCAAAACTTTATGTTTGCAATTTACGTAATTTTCCTTGAACCATCATAACAAGCACCCGTCGATACGATGTACAGAAGTTTTAATGCTTATCACTCCTAACCTGCTAAAGGCCATGATGCAAAGCAATCAGATGGTACCACGCCACGCATCCATCAAAGACAAAGCTGCCGATTCAACATAATTTTGCTGAGCTCCGATCAAGTGCACGATTAAGCCAAAACGGTGATAAAGCGAAGATCGACTCATACCTAAAGTGCACCATGAGTCATGAACTCATGCTTCACTTGGGGGGAATAAAGAGGAATTAAGTCGATATGACTACACCTCGCACGAACAAGGGAATTAAGTCGATATGACTACACCCTAATCAACCGTAAGGGAATTAAGTCGATATGACTACACCCTAATCAACCGTAAGGGAATTAAGTCGATATGACTACACCCTAATTAATGGTAAGGGAATTAAGTCGATATG
Source organism: Gentiana macrophylla (assembly GCA_026214975.1). Lineage (NCBI taxonomy): Eukaryota > Viridiplantae > Streptophyta > Magnoliopsida > Gentianales > Gentianaceae > Gentiana > Gentiana macrophylla. The sequence goes on from CM047817.1 coordinate 51,832,985, forward strand.
ACTACACCCTAATCAACCGTAGGGGAATTAAGTCGATATGACTACGCCCTAATTAATCGTAAGGGAATTAAGTCGATACGACTACACCCTAAACAAATGACAATAGTATAAAAGACAAATTAAAACTGGTAATCAGAAGTTGAAAATAAAGGAAGAAAATTCAAGTAGGATTCAGCCCAGAAATTCATTGACAAAAAAGTAAAAAAGAGACAAAGAAAGTAAATGTTTGGAAGTACAACCAAATCGAATCCAAAGTTTACAACCATATCGAACAAAAATAGTTAAGCGATGAAGTTTGTCAAGCGTTAGGGGGGTTTAAGCTGGAAGCATCCGGGTCGACATCATCGATGTCCACGTCGACATCGTCATCCTCTACTCCTTCCTGATCGAGGGCAGGTCGTACATACTTCTCATGAAGGGAAACCCCAGATCTGAAGTCCTCGAAGTACCGGCCGTATTGAGGGATCGACTCCTCGTCGTATAAATGAGCCCGTTTGATACTCGACACCTTAAACTCGGGAAGGCCTCTTTGACGTCCTTTAGAGCATTGGTGAATCCTCCTTCATGGCCCGAGTCATCAACAAGATTATTTTGGTTCTAAGCTCGTCCGAGGCCGAAAATCCTTCTTGGCCATTTCCATTCGGGAAGCCAAGTCATCAACCTCGATTTGTAGGTCGATCGAGCCTTGATGCATCCGGCCCGGCTCACCTTCGTTGTCTCGAGCTCGATTTCACCCAGCCAACTCCGCCCCCTCTCCGCAAAGACCTTCTCTCGCTTTGGTCAAGTTGAATCGGGAAACCTCTAAATCGCCTTCCAGAGTCAAACGTCGACCGTCCAATTTTTCGCCACGCTGGCCTCAAGGTTCTCAATCTTTGACTTACCGCTTTATAGTCTCCTCTTTTCACCAAAGCGGAGCTGGGGAGATCCAATTGCTGTTTGTGGCCACCTCGGTGGAAAAGACGAACTGCAATGAGAGAGATGTTAAATCGACTCGTTGGCGAATACAATTTCTAAAGTATGAAGGCTTACAGCTCGGATAAGCTTGAAGATATATTTGTTTAGTTCGTCGGGGGCCATAAGCTCCAGCTCGGAAGTTGTAGTTTCTGGGATCGGATCGATAATTTTTGGGTGAGGGAGGTTTCGAGCCTCTTTTCCTATCCCATGCCTAGTGTCGGAGGTCTTCAAGCGCTTCCACGAGTCAGCACCTTCTCCCAGCTGTTTCTCCACCAGTGCATCATCTGGTTGGTCCCTAAGAATATTCGACGTTGATGCAGGAGTGGGTGCTCGAACCGGAGTCTTTTTGCCTCCAGAGACTATAGAAACGGAAACGGGTTTTTTCGATTTGATCCCCGCCAGCTCTTGTATCTTCTTGGGGTCAACCTTTTTGGGGTCAGGCATCTTAGTAGACGACTCCATCTCAGAGAAATATTCCACTGCAAGAATAAAGGTCACTTTTAGTACAAAATCGAGACGGAAATAAGTAAACAGAAAGAAGTATAACAGTTCGATAAAATTAACGAAAATCCTACACAAAGCCCGGACTTCTTCATCAAGTTCCATATAGGCGCCCGGGCCCGCCGTCTCGAGGTCAGCATAAGTATATAGAGGGTGCAGATTCCGAGTTGCAATATCGGGATGCACTTGCTCGAGCACTCCACACGACACGGGTGGATCGGAGTCAAGCTTGTCATGCCACTTCTTAGGTCTCTTGTGCCAAGTATGTATATCGAGGTCACCAAGACCGTGTCGGATAAAGAAGAAGTTAGGTTTCCAGTCGCCATGAGATGATATGGCCTTCCGAACAAATTCCGGGACCAAGGGGCGTTTCTGAAAGGTATACCACCCAGCATCTTGCAGTCCCAGGATCGAATAATATTGTCGGAACAGGCGCACCGTGAATTCGACTTTAGCCACTCGACATGCCAGGACAAAGCCCATGAGGCTTCTAATACCATTCGGAGCCAATTGAGCAACACATATCTGGTAGTGTCGAAGTACTTCGATAAGACACGGGTCGAAAGGGTATCTTAACCCTTCCTTTAGCTGCGCTTCATAAACGGCGCAAAAACCAGGAGGAGGATCACAAGCGAATTGATTTCGGCCTCGAGGAACTTGCATATTATCAGATGAATACGGAATATCAAACCTTTGGCATAAAGCCTTAACCTTTTCCTCTGTTAGGGCAGATACGCACCCGTATGCTCCCTGACCCTTCATTCTGGTTTGACGTTTCGTGATACGCCAAGAAGTCGATTCTTCTTCCCCCCTTTCCTCCTCTCCTTCTTCTCCGGTGAACTTCTGGCCGGATGTATCAAGTTGTTCGGAAACCGTTACCTCCTGCGACTCGTCTTCAGAAACGGTGATTTCCTCTAAATTTTGAGAATCGCTCTCACTCACAGACATGGGAATGGGAAAAGCAAAGAAAACAATGAAATAAGAAAGAAACGGAGGAAGTTCAAAGCTTACTTGTGGTTTTCGTTATGGACAGGGAAAGTGGATGGAATGACTCTTCACCGGCTTGAACTCCCTTTTATCTTGAAAAATCTCCAAATGATTTGAAAGGACGGTTTTTGGGCAGTTATAAGGGAAATATCGCGAGTATCAAGGGCTCAATCCAATGAAAACGCTTCGTTTCCTGCGCCCATTTAATTCTGATGCAGTCTGACGTCGCCCTATGAAGACCTATGGCGGCTGAGGTACTAGCCCAAATCCCGCCAAAGGAAGGTCTCGTATCGAATATCATTTTCAAATTCTCAGATCCGACTTTAGCATTCTAAAGAGGCCTTGTCGGATCTGGGGGGCTTATGACGATACGATATACCACCCTTCCACGTGGAGTTATCTGAGTAGTCCAGCTGGAATGTGGAGAGAGTCCAGATATGATGAGGACGTCGAGGCGGGCGAACCATCTCGATATGATCAAGATCGTATGTATTACAGATTAGTTATGTTGAGGGTTTTAACATCGGCATGACCAGACGCGATGACCATCGAGTCAATACAAGCGAGGCGCTTGATTCGATACGAGGAGTAACTTGGACAGGAAGCCAAGGTTATATTTGTCAATAGACTAAACCGCCCTTAAGTTAGGGCAGAAGAAGGGCATGTGCCTATAAATACGTACATCCAGGAACTACGTGATACATATCATGGAGGCTCAAGTAATGACCTTGAAGACGTTGAGAGTATGGATCCACTTCAACTTCAAGATGGTCCGGTTACGAGAGCTCGAAAGAGAAGATTTGAGGATGCTTTGAAGAACATCGTTTTGGCAAGCTCTCAACAATACGTTGAGGAGTTTAAGCATGAAGACTTGTCCATTTTATTAATAATAACTTGTAATTGGGGTTAAGGTGTTTTTTGGGAAGTTTTGTCTATTTTTAGTAACCTTGCCATAAATAGTCTATTTTGGCCAAACCCGACATCCACTTACCATTTTTGGATTTTGACCCTACCATCCACATGTCCTACATCCTTTTAAGGTATACCTTACCTTAATTCTTGATGTCCTACCCATTTACCCTTCCTAAAGGCCAATAACCTTTTCACCTTAACTTTGGGAAACTTTTCTTTCCATTTTTGTTAAGCCCCAAGACATGTCCAAGACTTGGCCTAGACACACCTTGGGCGCCTATTCCTTTATCCCACATCGAAATTATGCTTAGCCAAAATTCCAAATCCCAACTATAAGTTGTTTTTCTACCACATTGCTAGTTTGTGGGAAGTTGCATTTTCTTGTTGCCTATATAAGGCTTTGTCTTGCTAATGTAATTTTTAGACAATATTTTGAGTGAAAACTTTATATATAATTTGAGTTTCAGTGATTGAAACTTGTGAGTTAAATATTTTACCTTGCTGATTGGGTGAATGTTTTAACTTGAGAACTTATCAAAAGTCTGAGCAACTTTTGTGCGGCGTTCTCGACTTGGAGAAACCCGAAGTGCTGATTCCGAGGGTTGATCTAAGCTTGGCTCGTTTTATCATTATTTTCCAGAAATCATGTAAGTCTTGTTCTTCTTCCAAACTCTCGTGTTCATCATTTGTAGTTTTTCTTAGAATACTTCAATCTAGATCATCTCGTTTCATATCAATTGGTATCAGAGATTAGGGATTGAGGTGTTCATTTTTTGTTTTTTCTTGTTTGTTCATCCCAAATTTTTTTCCTACTCGTCTTTATTTATACAAACAAAAAAAAAACCGAACTTCTATCATATAGGTGGCATAAACGCAGCCTATTACTAGTTGTTACCCACAAATTTCATCCTGTTGCCTATTTTCTATGTGAATTTGCTTGCTTAAGTGCTAGTTTCTATACATATTGTGGTGTTACTGCTCATTTTTCCATACATTTGTTTAGTAACACTCATTGTTTGGTCTTCCTAGTTGCTTAATCATCAAACCTTCATCGTATATTCCTCTTTATCATAAAATTAAAAAAAATTACAGCCCATTTTTCCTTCCTTCACCACGGTCTGTAATGGGAAATTGTAACCTTAGTCTTTTCATCTTTCAATCATAAATTCGTTATAAATTTTATCTTGTACCTATTTCCTTTTCTTTAGTGCACCTTTAATAGTTTTGTAAGTTAAAAGTTCTTTGATATTCAATCTTTAAAATTTAAAATAAAAAAAAAAAAAAAAAAAAACAAACAAACAAACAAAAAAAAAAAGAAAAAAAAAAAAAAAAAGAAAAAAAAAAAGGCCGAGCCTTCTTTGATAAAAAAAAAATAAAGGAGCAAGAAAGATTGAATACTTGTTTATTTGTTGGTACAATATTGGTTACTACTTGGTTTTTTTTTCTTTGGTACGCCTTGGTACACACGTCATATCTTTTCATCCATTCACTCACCTACACCTTTCTTCCAATCATTCTCCATACTTAGATTGATTTGGGAGTTAGTACTAGTGGTGTTTTATTTGAGTTGTGAATTGTGTGCACTATTTGCTCTTACTTTGATTTGTTTGACGGTTGGACCTCACCTAAAGCAAGGATTGAGGGTGAGTGTAAACACGAGTGATTTGTGAGACAAAAAAAAACACTTGAACATGGCTCATGATGAACAAAGTGACACGCCGTTGGAAAATCGATTGCGTCTACACCAACAAGCTATTTATGGAGATGTTACTAATCGTATAGAACAAGTGCATACTAATTTGGATGAGCGATTTGAGCAGTTTCAACAAACTATGACTGATCAAATTACTCAATTATTTCACCAACATGGGATTGGTAATATTGGTGGTGCACGTGGCCGTGGTAGAGGGGCTCGGGGACGTGGGGTTGGAGGACGTGGAGGAGATGGTGGACGAGGATTTGGGGGTGGACGAGGTGAATTTGAGGTTAATGATGACGAATACAGTGACGTCGCCGATAATTACGAGCAAGAAGCATTTGAAGTGGTAGCCGATGATAATATGCGCGGGTTAAAATATAAAATTCCCTCTTTTGATGGCAAATCTGATCCGGGGAAATACTTAGAATGGGAAATGAAGATGAATCAGATTTTTGCGGTTCATAATTATAGTGAAGCGAAGAAAGTTAGGATTGCTACCTTGGAGTTTACGGGTTATGCGATGAGTTGGTGGCATAGCTTTCAAGAGAATCGTCGACGTCGGGGTGAACAACCAATTAATTCGTGGACTCTTTTGACCGAACATATGCGTATCAAATGGGTCCCTAATCATTATTTTCGGGACCAAGGTTTTAAGTTGCTTGATTATCACGATCGGGAAATCGGTTGAGGATTTTTACGAGGAAATGCAAGTTACAATGCTTCGGGCTAATATTATTGAACCGTAAGAAGCGTAACCATGCGGCGTTTTTATGTGGTCTTGAGATGATATAGCGGGCCAAGTTGAACTCCAAAACTATCAAACTTTAAGTGATATGGTTAATGGCGCATCGATGGTGGAACGTAGGCTTAAGAACCGACGTGAAGAGAGAGCCAAAGTTCATCGTCCTTTTGGTTATCGCAGCTCATTTACGCCTTCTTTTCATCAAGGAGGTTCAGCTAGTTCATCTATTTCAGCCCCTACCAAACAGGTTGAAAGTTCTACTCGTTCTACGAACCATAAATCTAAGTTATCAGAGATTTTGACACCGAATAAAGGCAAGGCTGAAGTTGGACGTTCTCGGGATATTGAGTGCTTTAAATGTAAAGGAAAGGATCATTATGCTGCCAATTGCCCGAATAAACGCACCATGACCGTGGTTGGACATTCGGCATCAAGTATTACTTACGAGTCTCATTCCGAAGAGGAAGCCGAGGATGATGTTCTTGCTGATCATGCAGACGAGTTGGATGCACATGCCTCTTCTACTTATGGGGCGTGTTATGTCATTAGAAAGACATTGGTACATTCATGCAAAATTGGACGATACTATTCAAACATGAAAACATATTTCAATCAACTTGTGGTATTGCGGAGACGGACGTGCAACTACATCATTGATTCGGGAGTTGTGCAAATTTGGTAAGTCATACTTTGGTTAAGGATTTTCATTTTCCTTTATTACCACATGCACATCCGTATAATTTGCAATGGATGAATGACGAGGCTGATATTCGTGTGTCCCATCAAGCATATGTTAAATTTCGAGTTGGTAAATTGGTTAATGAAGTTTTATGTGATGTAGTTCCGCTTTTTGTCACTCATTTATTGTTAGGTAGACCATGGCAATTTGATAGATCAGCATTGTATAATGGTCGTCTTAATACTTGGTCGTTTTCATTGCATGGTCATACGATTACTTTGCATCCCATGACACCTACGCAAGTTCATTCCGAACGATTGCGTATGGCTAGTTCTAGGAAAGCTGCTTCTATAAGTGAGAAAAAAAATGTGAATGAGGGAGTAAAAGTTGAAAATCATGGCATGAATTTGGAGAGAAAAAGACATGAGGGCGTTTTATCACATCTTGAGGAAATCTTGTCGAAAATTGCAAAATGGCAAGGGAGGGCGTTACTTTTGAGGGAGATAAAAGGTTGGTGCAGCTTGGTAAGGGTGTGGGATCCTTCAAACACGAGGGTAAAATAAAAGTTGAACAGAAAGAAAGTAAGGGTGTGAAGCACAGTTTCCTTGCGAAACCTAACTTGATCACTACCACGTTGAATAGTGGTAACTTTGTTTTACTTATCTATTTTAAGGAAGTCGTTCCCAGTTTTAAATGCTTGGTTTCTTTGGACGACTTAACACCTTCCCTCCCGAGTGTTGTTTGTTCCTTGCTGCAGGATTATGCTGATGTGTTCCCGGATGAAGAACCGAATGGATTACCACCTTTGCGAGGTGTAGAACATCAGATTGACTTGGTTCCGGGAGCTACACTTCCCAACCGACCTGCTTATCGAGCCAATCCCGAAGAAACGAAGGAAATACAACGGCAAGTTGCGGAGCTGTTGGAAAAAGGCAAGATCCGAGAGTCCTTAAGCCCCTGTGCCGTGCCGGTGATCGTTGTTCCAAAGAAAAGTGGGGAGTGGCGCATGTGCATGGATTGCCGTGCCATCAACAATATCACGGTTAAATATCGTTATCCGATTCCGCGTTTGGACGATATGCTTGACGAGTTGCACGGTAGTAAGTATTTTTCGAAAATTGATTTACGTAGTGGCTATCATCAAGTTCGTATCCGTGAGGGTGATGAGTGGAAAACCGCTTTTAAAACTAAGTTTGGACTTTATGAGTGGTTGGTCATGCCTTTTGGACTTACGAATGCACCATCTACATTTATGCGCTTAATGAATGAGGTCCTACGAGAGTTTATTGGTCATTTTGTGGTCGTATATTTTGATGATATATTGGTTTATAGCACCACACTCGATAATCATGTTGCACACTTACAAGCCGTTTTAGACACACTTAGGCGTGCTAAGTTGTATGCTAACTTGAAAAAGTGTGATTTTTGTTTGGATCGAGTTGTCTTTCTTGGTTTTGTAGTAAGTGTGGATGGAGTGGAGGTTGATCACGAAAAGGTTCGAGCTATCAAGGAGTGGCCACAACTTAAAAACGTGGCTGATGTGCGAAGTTTCCTTGGTTTGGCGGGTTTCTACCGACGTTTCGTGAAGGATTTCAGCACCATTGCTGCTCCATTAACGGAACTCATCCGCAAAAACGCACCTTTTACTTGGGGAGATCGCCAAAGGAGTCTTTTGAACTTTTGAAACTTAAACTTATTTTCGCACCTATACTTGCATTACTCGATTTCGATAAAGTGTTTGAGTTAGAATGTGATGCTTCGGTGTGGGAGTGTGGGTGGCGTTTTATTGCAAGAAAAGCGCTTATTGCATATTTTTCTGAAAAATTAAAAGGTGCTCACTTGAATTATTCCACGTATGATAAGGAGTTATATGCTTTAATTCGTTGTTTGCAAAGCGGCAAAGACTTACCTTAGGCCTCGTGAATTTATTATTCACACGGACCACGAGTCTTTAAAGTATCTTAAAGGTCAAGGTAAGTTGAGTAAGCGACACATTCGGTATATTGAGTTTATCGAATCCTTTCCGTATGTCATTAAGTTTAAGAAAGGGCAAGACAATGTCGTTGCGGATGCTTTGTCTAGACGATTTGAGGATGCTTTGAAGAACATCGTTTTGGCAAGCTCTCAACAATACGTTGAGGAGTTTAAGCATGAAGACTTGTCCATTTTATTAATAATAACTTGTAATTGGGGTTAAGGTGTTTTTTTGGGAAGTTTTGTCTATTTTTAGTAACCTTGCCATAAATAGTCTATTTTGGCCAAACCCGACATCCACTTACCATTTTTGGATTTTGACCCTACCATCCACATGTCCTACATCCTTTTAAGGTATACCTTACCTTAATTCTTGATGTCCTACCCATTTACCCTTCCTAAAGGCCAATAACCTTTTCACCTTAACTTTGGGAAACTTTTCTTTCCATTTTTGTTAAGCCCCAAGACATGTCCAAGACTTGGCCTAGACACACCTTGGCGCCTATTCCTTTATCCCACATCGAAATTATGCTTAGCCAAAATTCCAAATCCCAACTATAAGTTGTTTTTCTACCACATTGCTAGTTTGTGGGAAGTTGCATTTTCTTGTTGCCTATATAAGGCTTTGTCTTGCTAATGTAATTTTTAGAAAATATTTTGAGTGAAAACTTTATATATAATTTGAGTTTGTGATGATTGAAACTTGTGAGATAAATATTTTACCTTCTTTGATTGGGTGAATGTTTTAACTTGAGAACTTATCAAAAGTCGAGCAACTTTTGTGCGGCGTTCTCGACTTGGAGAAACCGAAGTCTTGATTCCGAGGTTGATCTAAGCTTGGCTCGTTTTTATCATTATTTTCCAGAAATCGTGTAAGTCTTGTTCTTCTTCCAAACTCTCGTGTTCATCATTTGTAGTTTTTCTTAGAATACTTCAATCTAGATCATCTCGTTTCATATCACTACGTTGGGGCATGATTCCTGGATTCCAGACAGGATACGTAGGCAATTCAAGATATATTCTTGAACCCAGCCGTACAATACAAAAATTATCATCTTTCCATAAAAGGCACCATCTTATTCATTTGGCATTTCCTTTCTATTTCACCCCTAGATTCCAAACAACCTTGACACATCACTGGTGCTTTATTTAGCATCATCAACAGGGATATTTGATACCTTAGTCGCTGAGCTCTGCTACCAACTGACGTGATGCGTGCCCAGGAAATGGCTAAGGGACCAATAACGAGCTATGGGAAACCTAGACCTAGCGTCTCCGACCTAGGACTAAGGCCAAGAATACACAACGTCTCGCTCGCGACGAACTACAACAAATTAGGTTTTTAGAGACCGTACCTTTAGGGACGACATTTGTCGTCCCAAAATAAAGATTATTAGGGACGACATGTCGTCCCTAAAGATCGGTCAACGTTCGATTAATTAAATATGAGAAAGTTAAATCTTTCGGGACGATTCTTTATTTTTTGGGACGGCAATGTCGTCCCTAATAATCCTTAAATTTCCCGCCCATCCACGTGGATTCAGTGGCAAATTTTACCAGGAAACTCTTTAGGGACGACAAAGTCATCCCCTGCTTTTAATTTTTTTCCCACCCAAAATTTCATGAAATAATTTGAATTTTTATTTATTTAATAGGGACGACAAATGTCGTCCCTAAAAATGAATTTTTTGTTAAAAATGATTTTTTTATTAAAAATTATATTTAATATTTAAAATTCAAAATTTTAACCTAAAAATTTTATTTAATATTTAATAATTATATTTTTGTATCTAAAAATTATATTTAATATTTTAAATTCACTACTCGTTAATCAATATCGAGTTTGAAATCAACATTTGACTTATAAGTACTTGAGATTGAGTTTTAATTTACTACTTATTAATCAATCTCGATGTTGAATTCAACATTAGACTTAAAAGTAACGAGCATCGGGTTTGAAAATCACTACTCGTTAATGAATCTCGAGTTTGAAATCAACATTTGACTTATAAGCTTGAGTCTCGAGTTTGACTTATAAGTAACGAGCCTAAAGGTTTTGAAAATCAGTAATCATTAATCAATCTCGAGTTTGAAATCAACATTTGACATATAAGTAACGATCCTCGGGATTGAAGACCAGTACTCGTTAATCAATCTCGAGGTTGAAATGAACAATGGACTTATAAGTAACGAGCATTGAGTTTGAATTTACAACTTATTAATCAATATCGAGTTTGAAATCAACATTTGACTTATAAGTAACGAGCATTGAGTTTGAATTTACTACTTATTAATCAATATCGAGTTTGAAATCAACATTTGACTTATTATTATCGAGCATAAGGGTTTGAAAATCAATATTGATTAATCAATCTCGAGTTTGAAATCAACATTTGACTTATAAGTATCGAGCCTAAGGGTTTTGAAAATCAGTAATCAATCTCGAGTTTGAAATCAACATTTGACATATAAGCTAGTAACGATATATCCTCGGGATTGAAGACCAGTACTCGTTAATCAATCTCGAGGTTGAAATGAACAATGGACTTATAAGTAACAAGCCACAGATTTGAAAATCACTAATCGTTAATCAATCTCGATGTTGAAATCAACATTTGTCTTAAAAGTAACGAGCTTTGGTTTTGAAAATCATTACTCATTAATCAATCTCGAGTTTGAAATCAACATTTGACTTAAAATTAACGAGCCTAAGGTTTGAAAAGCACTACTCATTAATTCAATCTCGATCAATCAATCTTGAGTTTGAAATCAACAATTGCCTAAAATGTGAGCCTCGGGCTTGAATTCAATAATGATCAATCAATCTCGTGTTTGAAATCAACATTTGACTAAGTAACGAGCATCGGACTTGAATTAAATCTTGATCAATCAATCTCGAGTTTGAAATCAACAATTGCCTAAGTGCTTGAGCATTGGGTTTGAATTCAATAATGATCAATCAATCTTGAGTTTGAAATCAATAATTTCCTAAATGTGAGTCTCGGGCTTGAATTCAATAATGTTCAATCAATCTCGAGTTTGAAATCAACATTTCACTAAGTAACGAGCATCGGGCTTGAATTCAATACTGATCAATCAATATCAAGTTTGAAATCAACAATTGCCTAAGTAATGAGCATCGGACTTGAATTCAATACTAGTCAATCAATATCGAGTTTGAAATCAACATTTCACTAAGTAACGAGTCTCGGGCTTGAATTCACGAATGGACCAATATAAATTGATCAATATAAAATTATTATAAATTTATCAATATAGAATTATTATAAATTTTATTATTATTATTTAATTATTTAATGGGACGACATTGTCGTCCCTAAAAAGACATGTCGCCCCTTTAAAGCTTTCGACCTAAATTAAATCAGGTCTCTTCTTCTCTTCTTCTTCATTCGACTTTAAACAATTGCAGGCCGCTCCTCCCCTCGATCTCCTCCTCTCCTCCGATCCTCTCTCCTCCACCTCCTCTCCTCTTCTCTTCTTCCCGGCTCTTAAATTAAACACCCTCAACTCCACCAACACTTGCTTCAACCACAGGCGTGCCTCTACTCCGCCACCGGCCTCAACCACACCGCACCTCCACTCACCGGCCGCACCTCCACCTGCTTCAACCGCCGCTCCACTCAGCTCAACAGCACCTCCACTCGATTCCAGGTATCTCCAAAGCCTTTTCAATTTGTAAACTTTTTTATTTTGCAATGTATAGACGCACCTCCATAGCCGCACCTCCACTCGATTTTTTTTTTCAATGTATAGCCATTGGCTTCGTTCTTTAAGTGTCTTAAAAGTGTATGAATAGAGAAGGGAATTTTCTCTGGCAAAGCTTTTAGGTTAGATGGTAATTTATCAACTTTCATATGAACACTTGATGATGGGGATCGGCTTTCACTTGAAATGTTTGCTTACTGATTGTCTCTTTTCATTACGCTTGCAACATTGTATAGATTGGGAGAATTTATTTACACCTTACCTATCACGGCACCACACACAACCAACTTTTCATGACGTTGATTATATGGTTTAGAATTGACTTTGAAAATGTCCATCTTACGAATGACTTTTGGAAAGTTGATTCTTGACCCACATAATCCACATTGTTCATTCATTATGGTTCATTTGTCTTCGTTTCTTGTTTTTCATAAAAGGGCTTGGAAACCATATATTTTGGTTTATGATGTGAATTTGATGCTTATGATTGTAGAAATGTTTATAATATGTGTTTAGTAGATACTTGATGGGTTGACAGGTTGTCTAATGTTGGAATTAGTTAATGTCTTTTACTTGATAGTCTTAAGTTTATGATATGGAGTTTGAGGCAAACATGGACGATCTAGCTTGTAGCTATAGTTTGTATATGTCCACCTTTAGAGGAGGTGATGTCCGTCTGGATACTGTTTACGAATGATTGATGTATTTTACTTGTTGTTTTAAGTTAATAATGTCTAGAGGCTTACATGCTTTGAGGTGGAACAACAATGTAGTCAATCATAAGACTACGGGATTTATGATCATCATTTTGGTATCACTTTATCTTAGCTTAGTTTCACCTTTGGAATCTCAAGTGCATCTACTTTATGTAACGCCCCCAGACCTGGTGTCTGGTAACGCTACATGAGCCATAAATTGTCCGGTCAACTGCTTAGACCGTCGTCCTCGCTTGGTCTAAAAGGGCTAACCCGAGTTGACAAGATATTTTATGTCCCACACTTATATGGAGGTGAGCAATCATACACCTGAGGAAGCAACTTGGGAAGTTGAGGGTGATATGATCAACGAATTTCCGGAGTTTTTGGATTTACCAGGTACGTTCAAGTTTCGAGGACGAAACTCCTCTTAAGGGGGGAGGAATGTGATATCCCGGTTTTCGATAAAGGGCATTCTTGTCTTTTAATAAAAAAAAAAAATCGGAATATTATATTTTTAATTTTTGGAATTTAAGAAAAAGAAAATAAAAGGAAATTAATAGTTTTATGGAATTAAGAGGGTTTAATGGGAAATAATTAGGAGTAAAACTCCCAATTATTTAGAACAGCAGTTTTAAAAAAAAAAGAGAAGGGAAACGGGTTCATCAGGGAAGCAGCGCATTGGGGAAGAAAGAGGGCTGGGAGAAGGTTTCAAAATTGAAGCTAATCCGTCGTTTTCCATCATGAGAATCCTCAAGGAAAAACATTCTCACGGAACGCAAGGGTCGTTTGGATACCAATTTAGTCCCTGTGAAGGTTAGTCGTTTTGGAGTTATGGTTTACGTGTTTAGGACGAGTTTGAAGGTTAATTTCGTTTTGGTTTGAAACCGTCGAACTTCGACCCTTGATATCTCCCTCGTTTCTATTCCGTTTTTAGATCGTAGCATACCGTTGGAATCCTCGTGACGAGAGCTTCGCATCGGTACCAGGATCAGCAGCTAGTTCTGAGTTTTTAGGCAGAAAAAGGTAAGGAGAACCCTTACGTTTGCAGTTTTGAATATACTTTGGTTGTGTTGAATTCTTGTTGCTTTGGTGTTCTAAATTGTGTTAATTTGATGCCTAATGGATGGATGATGATTTGGTATGAGTGGTAGATGATTTCGGTAGGATTTGGTTAAGAAAGATTGGGTTTGGTTCGCATTACGGGTATTATTTTATTGCTCTTCTTGGTGTTCTCTTCCACATTTTTGTTGTCTTTCTTTGTGAAATGTATTGGAGACCTAATAGTACTTATGACTAGTTATTTAGTCTTTTGCATCAATTTGAACAGCATCTGTGTATATTTATTTTTCCAGATTGAATAATATATACTATATATATTATAATAACCACATATACTGTATATATTATTAATAATATATAGTGAATATATCACTATATATTAAATATTAAATATAATATATTATATTATTATAATAATATATTATATTTACTTCATAATAATATAATATATATTATATTATTATTAGTATGTTCACCCTATACATATTAGTATATTCGTTTCTTTGAAGTAACCATAATATGAATATAATATAATATATTATATATTATATACCTTTAGGACTTGCTTAGGTTTAGAGTTGGTGCATTGATCATGATGAGTGGTGTCGGTGAGGAAGTGTTTTCTAAATGAACTAGGATGGTTAGTTAATCACCTTTTACTACACAACTTGCTAGATAAAAGATTAAACACCATGTGGTCTTGGGTAGATCCTGAAGATCTATAGCGTGATGTGTGAGCAGGCACAGTCAAAGTGAGGGTCCTATCGGCCTGCAGCCTATAGGCATCGCCGTATGTTCATACTATCGGAACCGGTTATTGTATCTGAAGATTTCAATACGTTACGGGGTTATTGTATCTGAAGATTTCAATATGTCACGTTCCACCTTGATAGCATGTTGTAACAAAGATAAGCTAAGTAGTTCTGATTTAGGCATATTGGGAGATGTAACGTTTATGCGTAGAATCGAGTCTGTCTTGCCTTTTTAGTTGAAACCTAATAATGTTCAACCTTATATATATTCTAAGCTTAAACGCATTTCTCTTCCTTTCTTGAGTATTATATACTTACCCTTGTGCATTTTGTTGTATGTGCTTGGGGGTGAGAAAGCTAACAGATTTTGAGTATTACGAGGAGTATGTTTCGAGGAGGATCTCTGAACATGATATTTCATTCTTTGCATTTTTGTTTACATTTGAGATGATGCCTTTGTTTTATATACTTTGTTCATAGTACTTTGGGATGACGTGTGTTCATCTCTATTTCTTATTTCATAGTATTTCGTTTGGACTTTCGAGGGACTTCAGTTGTATTGATTTGATACACTTTCGACTTTTAGTACCTCTTTTTCTATTCTAGTATCTTTATGGATATTTATTACCCGAGCATTAATTTTCCGCGCACTTTGATTGTATTGATTGTAGGCTTACATGTATAAATGAATTAAATTTTATTTATATATGTGCCGAACGTCGTATTTCCGGATAAGGGCTCGGTATCCGGGAACGGGGCGTTACACTTTATCTTAGCTTAGTTTCACCTTTAGATTCCTGCCACCTTTGTTTGATTGACATATGATACTCGGTGTGCGGCTATACTTACCTAACTTATTTTTTTGTCAGGTCCACTTACTTTGCTGCACTTTTTTACAGTTTCCGAAGAAGGTGTGGTAGTTACTCGGCTTAGCAAACAAAGAAATTGCTTGAGGTCAGTGTAGTTAGAGGTGCTACTGCAAATCTCAATAGTTAGACCTTATTTTCCAACTTGGCGGGATGTTGATGAACAATCGAAGAATTTACTCTTGAGGAGATTTAAGTGCGTATTTTTATAATTAACACTTTCAAGTTGTAAATATAAATATAAATATATATATATATATATATATATATATATATATATATATATATATATATATATATATATATATATATATATATATATATATATATATATATATATATTTATATATATATATTTATTTATTTATTTTTTTGGTTTTGATACCAATATATATATATTGTTTTCAGGCACATTTTGATAATATTGAACCTGAACATCGGCACGCCGTGCTTGAGAACGCCGGCGTTTTGTACAAAAGATGGAAAGGAAGGTTAAGCACGCATGTAAAAGAATGGGAACGAGATCATGGGGACAAGGAAGTGCCTTGCCCACGACATCGAGATGTCCTATTGGATGAGGATTGGGACAAGTATTTAGATTATTTCTATTCACCTGAGTTTCAGGTAAATCAATAATCGATAGGTCTATATAAATTATCTATCTTGTGTATATGACTTTTGTTCTTCCTTTTAAACAGGAGAAATCAGAAGTGAATACCCAAAATGCTCGTGGAAACAAGAAAGGCACACACGGGCGAAAGACTATCGACCAACGCCGTTATCAAGGCATACAAGATGTAAGTAACGTAAACACACGAAAACAAAAAATACTTTGATAACTAATAACATTTATATCTTTATATTTTTTATATTTTAATTTTAATAACTAATAATATGTATTCTTATTTGAAAGAATGATACGGTTATCGGCGAGAATGTCATTGAGCGTGATCCCATAGATCTATGGGCGGAAGTGCGTCGACATGCGGATGGGACATGGGTTGATGCTCAATCCGAAGATGACCATGTAAGTGATCGATATTTTTTTCTATATATATATATACATACATACACAAGCTTTACATATAAGTGATATTTTTTTCTATATATATATATACACATATAGCTTTTGACATACTTTTATTATTTGTGGTATAAATGTAGAGAATGTTGGAGTATTATCGCTCCATCATCGCTCCAGGACCCCGAAGAAAGCTGACTCAAGAAGAAGAAGATTTGATTTTGAGTAGTGCGTTGGGAGACAGGCGCGACTACTATATTGACGCGGGCCTTGGATGGCCATTTCACGAGCATCAGGATCGTCCATACCATCCTCTTCCGGTGTGCCACTTCATCATACCGTGATCTTTGAAGTAGATGGATGAAGAAGGAGTTGGCAAAGTTGAAAAAGCCAAAATGAAACAAAAGACTATGCTAGACTTCTTCTTCGCTCACTACAACAAAACAAATAATACAACTTTTGGCATAGATGATGATGATGATGATGATGATGATGGTGATGAGGATGGTGATGAGGATCAGGGCGATGGTACACACGATGGATCACAAACATAACTTATAACTTTGTTTTAAATATTTTGTTGGTTAACCGTACGTTACGATGGAATTTACGATTTTCATATTATTATTATGTTTATTCATCCCCTAGCTAGTAGTTTTGGTTCATTTGGATGATTTTTGGTTCATGTTAATGTTGCGTTTCGATTTTTCGGCATGCGACGACATGCAAAAACAAATGCTGCCTAAAAAAAAAAAACAGGGACGACATTTGTCGTCCCTAATTTCCCAGAAAATTATAGCCGATCATTAGGGACGACATTTGTCGTCCCTAATTTAATTTTTTTTTTAATAGTTCATTTTCGGAAATTAAATTAAATTTATTGTAATGTTTTTAGGGATGACAATGTCGTCCCTAATAAAAATTAAATTATTTAATTTGTTTTTGTGAAATAATATAAATTAATTTCAGAATTTTACATTAGGGGCACGCCACGTCAGCGTTGAATAAAAAATTTGCCACGTCAGCGATGGATCTTTAGGGGCGACATGTCGTCCCAAAAAAAATCCTCCTATTTTTTGAGACGAACCTTTAGAGACGACACATTAGGGACGACATGTCGTCCCTAAACGTAAAAACGGGACGACTTTTGATTATTAGGGACGACATTTTGTCGTCCCAAAAGAGTGTAATTGTAGTAGTGACGCTGATTCGTTCTTGAAATGGTGTGTCTTCTACGACAAAGAAGCCACTCACTCGCAAGTGATTTGTTTAAGTCGACTCAACTTAAGAAAAGTTTTACTAAATCTCAATAATAATCTGTGTCTTTTATTATGATAGCAGCATGTCTATATATAGGCATTAAATAAAAGACTAGCAATCCTCCTAAGCAATGTGGGAGAAGGAAACTAGTAAAATAAAACCTAAGTAAACTAGGACATAGAATATGCACCCCATCCATCGGCTTTTCTAGTCTCTCTTGTGTCATCTAAGCCCACAAGGTAATTATTAAATAAATCCAACATAAAAATAATAAAACAAGTCCAAATATCCTAATAAATGGCGCCACCAATAAATGGACAACCTTATTGACAAAATAAATAACTAAAAGACATTCTTGCAATTTAACCAAGCCCATCTTTGTTGTCTTCAAGCCCAATTGCATAAATGGTGCATTTTATGGGTTGTTCTTCTTCCGCCTTGGGCTGCTCTTGCTCCAAATAAGTATCTATGATCAGATTATTCAAAGCCTCATGCATCCTCTTCTTTTGGAGCCTTGTCATAGGCCCATCTCGAATCATAAGATGATCAATCGGCTGCATCGGGGCCAAAGGGTCGGGAACCTCATTCGGGATTGTATCACCAGGTACCAGTTTTCTTTGTGAGTAAAGCACTCCATGGACTAGAGTCAGATATTCGAATGTAGAAAATTTGGCTCTAGCGTTGGTTCATGCCTCTTGGAAGTTAAGACCCTACATCCAGGCACACCCAATTACTGTAATCACCGATCAGCCGCTTCAGCAATTTTAGGACGACCTGAAAACTCAGGAAGGTTGGCAAAGTGGGTCGTAGAACTGGCAGAGTATGATCTCAACTTCTGTCCCCGAACTGCGATCAAAGCACAAGCCTTAGCAGACTTCTTGGCTAAAGGGATAGTTGTTCGCCTAGAAGACGATAAGCCAAGTCAGGAAGAGGAAAAATGGAATTTATATGTGGATGGGTCAGCCAGCAAAGAGGGAGCAGGGGCAGGCCTCTTGCTCGTCAGTCCAAAAGGGGAAGAGTTCTCATTGCCCTATGATTTGGGTTTCAAACCACCAATAATGAAGCTGAGTATGAAGCCTTAATTACAGGGCTCAAGCTGGCAGTAAAGCTTGGAGAAAACAACTGCAAGTTCACAGTGATTCTCAGCTCATCGTGAACCATATAAATGGAGAGTATGAAGCCAAAGAAGAACCCATGAGGAAGTATCTAGCTATTGCTCAGTTATTACTGGGGAAATTTCAACAGGTCCAGGTCGGCCGAATACCTCGAGCTGAGAACAAAAAAAGCAGATGCACTATCAAAGCTGGCTGACAACTTTATATCATAGAGAAAACTGTTGGTAGAACTCCTCAAAGAAATGAGCTACGACCAGCAGATGGTTCAGCCGATCACACAAGACAACAATGGGATGGATCCTATTGTCTCCTATCTCAGAGATGGAATCCTACCAAACGATAAGGTTCAGGCCATGAAGCTCTTAGCAGCCAAATATTCCTTGTTCAATAATATCCTCTATCGCAGGTCATATATTGCTCCATGGCTTAGATGTACAACAACTGAGGAAGGGAACTATCTTCTCCGAGAAATACACTTTAGCAAGAAAATGCAGGCTGTTCGGCTACTACTGGCCTTCGATGTCTCAAGACGCCAAAGAGCTTGTCGATAAATGCAAGTCGTGCCAGGTGCACGATAATCTTTCAAATCAGCCATCCCAGGACATGATTTCTCTTGTCTCCCCATGGCCCTTTGATCAATGGGGAGTAGACTTAGTAGGACCTTTCCCCTGAGCTCCTCGAAACGTTAGATTCTTGATAGTAGCAGTGGAATACTTCATCAAGTAGGTTGAAGCCGAACCACTAACCACGATCACTGGGAAATAGATCCAGAAGTTTATATGGAAAAACATAGTGTGCAGATATAGAATTCCTAAAGCGTTGATCTCCAACAACGGAACTCAATTTGAAGATAAAACCGTTAAAGTATGGTGCGCCGAACTGCACATAACTCAGCACTTCACATCTGTAGGATATCCCCAGGCTAACGGACAGGTCGAGTAGACCAATAGGCAAATCAAGACAGGGTTAAAGAAATGCCTTGAAGAAGAAGGAGAAAACTGGGCCGAGAACCTACCCAACATTTTATGGGCATATCAAACAACACCAAACTCGGCCACATGTGAAACTCCGTTTATTTTGGCATATGGGTACGAGGCAATAATTCCGGCCGAGATCGGCCGACCATCACCCTGAGCAGCGCTCTATTCTTATGAACGATAGTTAACTGAGCTCAGGCACTCCATAGACGATCTGGAGAAAGCTTAGAATATGGTCTTTGTTAGAATGGCCAAATATACGCAGCGGATTTCCCAGTACTATTACTGCCGAGTTAAACACACATACTTCAAAGAGGGGGATTTGGTACTCAGAAAGAATGAAGTTAGTAGACAAGGTCCACAGGGCAAACTTGATCCAAACTAGGAAGGCCCTTACAAAGTGGTCAAAGTGCATGGAAAAGGAGCCTATTAGCTAGCTGATGCAAATGGCAGGACCATACCACGCAGTTTGAATGCCACCAACTTGAGAAAATTCTATGTCTAGGACAGGTTCCAGACTTTATCTTTTGCGGTTATTTTATATTTTAGTTTTTACTTCCCAATAAGATGTATTTGAGCATCAGTTGATATAATAAAATTTAAATTTTGCATATGTGCTTAATTATTTTTGAATCTTTGAGATTGATAAAAGTTTTTCGGCAGGACAGACAATCATAATTGAGCAATAGACCGGACTCAGAACTGAGTCATAGAACATACTCAAAAAGTTTGCAAAAGAAAAACTCTCTAAGTTTACAGGACACACGATCAGCGATCAAAAAAATAAAACACAAAGTACAGCATTCAAAGTAGCACAAATTATGAATAGTGTACTCCGGAGGGCAATGGACCCTTAGTTGTACTGCGAGGCAAGAACAATGGCCAAAAGGAAATTGCATAAAATGGTATACATTGTCAAAAGAGCAACGGAAAAGTTGTCAAAATAAAATTACAGCTTTTTTGAAAAACAAAATTATAAAAGCCTAAGACTCAGCAGCATAATCTTGTTGAGAAGGCTGAGAAGAAGATGCACCGGCTTGGCGAGCAACGGCAGGTCTGTGGGCATACATTACAGCCAAGTCTTCACCTGCCTGAAACTCCTTAAGTCTATCCTCATAGACCTTGTTAGAACCAGGCTTACGCAACCCACCATGGGGCAGGTCTTCAATCACCAGCTCTGGGCATTGCTCCTTAGCTTCATCTACTCCCATGATGTAACCATGCCATAAGATGGGAGCCAACAAAGCCATCAAAGCCCCAGTACACTAGGTAGAATTCTTGTAATCATGAAGAGCTTGGGCGATCTGTGCAGGTATCGCAGCCTTCAACTCTTCATTATCAGTTCGGAGCCGGGCATTTGCATCCTGCAACTCCGAGGTTTGCTTGACATGATCAGCGGTGGCCGTCTGCAGGTCGGCAGTGAACTGATCCCTAATCTTCTACAGCTCGACCTGCTGGTCTAGAAGCTGCTTGTTCAGTTGCGATGATGTTATATGTTATGAAGCATCCTTTCATGAAGGCAGATGGGTTGGAAGTGATGAGAGAGTCCATAACAACTTTCAAACGATTTTCTAAAGTTTTCCAGAGCAATTTATATACCGAGTTACACAAGCTTATTGGCCTAAAGTCTTTCATACGCATTGCATCTTTAATTTTTTGTGTTAGCACTATAAAAGTGCGATTCACGGAGTCATATCCATCTTGTTATTTAGGCAACCCAAAACAACGGCAGTGACTTGTGGTCCAACTAAGTGCCACATTTTTTTGTTAAAAAAAATTATATGCATGCCATCCGGCCCTGGGGATTTCTTACCCGGCATTTGTGAAAGAGCATTTTGTATTTCAGTTTGCGTAAAATGAGCTGGCAGCTTGGCCGTATCAAGTTCAGAATTTCGTTGAAGTGGAGGTCAACTAGGAGGTTCTGGTTTTGGCCATTTGAAGTGTATACTCCATCAAAATATTCCTTGGCACTGCTGCAGCTCCATAAGGGTTGATATAGTGTTAGCTTAATTGCCTTGCAACTTCTGAATGGTGTTCCGCTTTTTCCATTACGAAGCTTTATAATGAAGGTATGATGTGTTCTTGTCCAAGGAAGATAACCATTGCTCTTTCCCTCGAACTCACCATTTCCTCTTCCAAAATAAGATATTTTTCAATTTCTTTCAAGATGTGTGATTCAAGCACAACATCATACTCCTCTCCATTTTGCGGTTGTTTCAATTGCTGATTCAACTTCTTAATCTTTGTACTGATATCCCCAAATTTTCCATGAGCCCATCCTCTCAATTCATCTCTTGCGCCAGTGATCATTTAATCTAGGTTTGCTGCTGTCATGTCAGTATTATATGACAGCACGTTCGTATCGTGGGAGCTTCTCCCATTTGGTAACATCACGTTCAGTTCTCTTATGCCAAGAGAATTGGTGTATGATCATTTTACAATACATGTTTTAATTATTAAAAATAAAAATATTTACAACCATAAAAAGATGTTGTAATGCCCCGTTCCAGATACCGAGCCCTTATCCGTAAGAGAACATTCGGCACGTAT
Organism: Gentiana macrophylla; assembly: GCA_026214975.1. Taxonomy (NCBI): domain Eukaryota; kingdom Viridiplantae; phylum Streptophyta; class Magnoliopsida; order Gentianales; family Gentianaceae; genus Gentiana; species Gentiana macrophylla. Next base: position 51,855,457 of record CM047817.1, read on the forward strand.
AATATTAAATAAATTCAATATTATCTGTAAGCCTCAACTATATCATATCGAGTTTAACAAAACGAAAGTTAAAAAGACTCGGCGAAAACCATAAAATGCTACTTAGTAGAAACTCAATCATACTAAAGATGGAAGGTTTAACTTACAACAAGGAATAGCTTACAAAATACGATCTCTTAAAGAATAAGTACAACACTTTTCTTATATCTAGTCTCAAAGAAAAGTACAACATGTCTCGAAAGTAATAACGACATAATCTAGTACAACATTCATCTTGAGAGAAAAGTAACGGAGTTTTGTACAACTTGAAATAAAAAAAAACAAGACATCAACATAGCATCAAATATCCTTCTCAAAGTCGTCATCAAACTCTTGTTCCACATGTGCAACTGAGGTAAGTACAAAGATACTTACTAAAGAAGTAGAAGCTAATGAATATTTACGTTTTACAACGAAAGGTTCTTGTTATTATTAGATTATCTTTATGAGACCAACTCAAACTCTAGAGTTCACTTCATGCTCATCAACATGTCGTGACTATTTCTTTCTAGCTTAGCTTATCTTGCAAAATCCGAATTCAAGGGCACTACGCATGATGCTATCCACCACGAGATATTGTTTGCAACCTATCAGTGAATCACACCGACAGCCACAGGTTGGCCCCGATAGTGTACACGTTCGGCGAAGTTCCTCTACTCCCGGTGCCTCTTCAAGGCCAGCAGAGTTATTCACTTTTGCTGACCGCCCACACATCACGATATGAACTTGTGACTTACCAAGAATAGCTTGATGTTTAGTTTTTTAACTACATATGTACGTTTGTTATTAATTGTTAGCTAGTAACCTAAGTGTTTTCAAGTAAAGCTCCATCAATCCTGCCATTCCTGCCACTCCCTCTCCTAAGGTAATCTAGACACAACATCCTAACACATACACAGACGTTGATGAATACTAATTCATCAAAGTACAAGCCAATCAAACTCTTCCGACGGTCCCGGACTTCAACTCTTATGAAGAATCCATTCGGTGCCGGAACTAAACTCATCAGAAGCTTAATCAAGGCTTGTTCATGTTCATTTAATGTTATTAGATCAAGAAACAACATTCAAAACCGGTCTTGGGACTTAAAACTCATCGTTTCAAAAAAACAGGGTTTATGTGCGGGCTATGCCTCTGATGCGCGAGCTAAAATCATTATGAACTGTCAGTCTGGCTTCTGGTCTTCTCAAGGCGCGTGCTACGCCCCCCAATGCGCGCACTAAAAGCTCTTTGAATTTGTTTCCCACTTGCTGAACTCGTTTAAGAGCGCGCTACGCCTACTAATTAGAGATCTATCACCCAAATTCAACCCTAAACAGCAGTTTTCTGCACTTAAACGATTTCTAACCCATTCCAAACATGAACAACATCAAAATACTCAGAAAGATAGAAACAAACAACATTTTAACATTCTATAGCATATCATAGCACAACAAAAACATTTAAGCATGATTTCTAACCATAAATCAACTTTAAAACTCAACCTTTATATTATAAAACTATAATTATTCATTAGGAATAGCCTATAACCTTCTTAGTAACCAAAACAAAACCAAAACCTTCATGAAATCTGCAGCACTTCTAAGGATTCACTCACAACCTAATTGATCAACAATCAATTCAAGAATCAGTTATGATCAATGATTCTAAACAACAAGAACTACGAATTGAGTAACTTAGAACGTCCAAACATGATCAAATCTTGGTAAATCTGTAATTAGGGTTAAATTCATACCTTAACAAAGTCCGAACTTTTCTGTATCAACATGATCATCTTCTCCCGATGATTCTGTTGGGATATTGTTGTGCCCACAATAATCCGTATGTGGTTTGATTAATTTTACAGTACCTAAATTTATGTGCCCATATATATTTTTTTGTCACTAACCTTACCACGAAGTCGTATGACTTACAGAGGCATTTTTCTTTTGTTTTGCAGGTACCATGAATTACACCATAAATGATTAAAACAAATTATGTGTATAATATAAATTTTTATCATCACTCTTTATATGATATGGTGTTAGACTATGATAAACTGATTATGAACTCAACATAAATAAAATGCTGCCCAGCATCTTATTCTAACTATTGGACATACACTCTTCAACCCATTAAAATTTTGTTGGGTTAAATATTTATTAGTAAACTACTAAATCCGGCCCTTATTCCCGTCCTGTCCAATTATCATTCTTTTTAACCCATTACCTGAACTACCCCTCGCCTTATAAGCTCCAACCCTAATAACCAAACCCTTTCAGACAAACACAAGCCGCCCCCCTTCTTCTTCTCTCTCAAATACTGTCTGAAACGCCTCTGTCCAAATCTCCTCTCCATTTTTCTACCATGTTCATACTTCAATAGCTCGATTGCTGTTTCTAAAAACCAGAAATGATGCACATTAAAATCAAGCTGCTTTGTGAATCATCTGAGAATATGAATCGTGTATAAGAGGTCTGATATACAAAAAAGACCCGACCTTTGATGATTTATCACTTCGATTATGATTAAACAATGGATGTTGTTTAACAAATCAAACCTCAGATCGGCTATTTGATAAATAAAATGCAATCTTGTTTCGATATACGGTAAGGGCAGAATTGTTTCTTTGGCTCAGATGCTTTGACTGAAACTTTCCTCTTAATCTGCATGCTTTTCAAGTCAAGTCCATGGTGAAATCATGTTTTGATTGATGATCCTAGTCCTATTAAGGTCAGACGCATTGTCGATTTCTGAGTCACTGCTTACTTCTTGTTTTGAATCGAATTTGAAAAGTTGATATGAGTACTATGCCAATTTGAGTTTGTAATCAACGATGAGACATTTAGTTAAGGCATTTTATGACGAAATCAGACTCTTTGGTTAACCAGCTCTGATTAATGAGTCATTTGTAACTGCATTTAAACTTGACTATCACTAGTTTCATGTCAAAGTTCTTAAACTGATATATGTGGGTCAGATTTACTTTTGCTTCACGAGTCTGATTATTTTCTTGTTAAAATAAGTGTCAGTTCGTTCTCTGTTGACTGCTCAATCTGAATATCATATGTTTATAACTGTTAAAAATGAATAAATAAGTTTACTTGATCACTCTAGGTCATTAGTTCGATGAAATCAGGTTATGTGCTATGTTTGTTTTGTTGACGAAATCCTGATTGATGATTCATTATCACTTGCATCACTTGCATGTCCCATTCGGTTAAGGATTTGATGAAATCCTGAGATTTATGAATCAAATCTAGAGTATTGATCTCTTGAAATGATATACTCCATGCTCATCTGCTATGAATCTGAATATAGCTGAGATGAAGCATATGTCGGGTTGCATGTGCCTTCGGATTTGATGTGGTATGAACTTACTTCTATATTCAAAACACATTCATACACTTTCTATTGCCACACTGAGAATTCTCTACAATCTGTATACTTGGATAAAATCATCTTCTTGTAATACTTGTATATATATATATATATATATATATATATATATATATATATATATATATATATATATATATTGATGTATATAAATATCGAGAAATAAATAAATATGTTGCTGTAGTTTTAGATTTTCGAAATAAGTAAAATGAGTCAATAAAATTGTTGGTCTTTTCTATGCTGTGTATTTATGATAGTTTATTGTATCAATGTTGACTGCCTGCATCTGAAAAGCTTTTCTATCTTAAACAACTCAACAGTCTTTTTGAATACAGCAACTATACTTAATTTTCAACTCAATGGCAATTTTTTCCATAATCATTCATTGCATCTCAATTTTCGAAAGTAATCAAGTAAATGTATCTACCATTTACTTGCCTATATATTCTCAGTGACACTAAACTAATCAAGCAACTAAGCTGATCAAACATTTTCTTATTTACTAAAAAGTGCCTTGTATTTACGAAATTGTTTAAGTGTTCTTACTTCTCAGTTTATACTAAATCTGAGTTGTAAGTTTGTGTTTTGATTCAGATTTATCTATGTAATCTGAATTGAAACTGGGGTGTGGTGAAATCATCTGAGAATCCAGCTTAAGCTTTGGGATTGCACCAAGGCTTGTCTGTAGCACCAGTTCTTCACACAGCCAGAACTTTTTGATCATATCAGTGAGTTCTTGCTTTTACTTTTTGCTTTCAAGTTGCTAATTTTCTCTGTGTGTTTGATTTTTAGAACTTGGTTAGAAAAAGGAAAGTGAATGTTGTATTGTGCTCTATTGTATTGAATTTTTAGAAAGCAGCGTGTTTGAATCCTAGTGATTATATCCTTTGTGGAAATCGGGATTCATACACTACTGAGTGTGATCTGAAAAGCTCAATAAGTTAGAACAAGTTTATCCATCTTGTATCTTACTTTTAGCTCTGAAAATCTGGTGTAATCTGTAACAGAAAAGCATATAGTTAAATATGTGGATGTGTGTTTGATTTTGACACATAGGATTGTATGATAATTTAAACAACTATTAAAATCAGTGTATGTGTTTTGGAATCAAATTAGAAACACACTTAAATTACTACATGCGAAATTGATAGGTTTTTAACTCATTAAAATCCTTAATCAATTTGATCACAAGAACATTAACCTATACATGTTGATTTTAGCTAGATCTTCCGCCTAGTTTATTATCAATATTAGGTTAATTAATTTAAACTCCAAAAGGCTTAATTAAAATTTAAGAAAGCTGTAATATCCTATTAACCCCCCCCCCCCCCTCCTCTAGGATATATATTGAGCATATACGATCCAACAAGTGGTATCGGAGCGAGGTTTCTTGTGAATCAAATCCTGATATTCAGCTTGCTACTTTGTTGATAACTGCTTTTTGATAAACTGTTGTAACTTGTTTCTGTGCTAAAGTGCTGCATATCAATTGTTGTGATTTTTGGTGCTTATAGCTGCTGCCTATACTACTGAATTACTACCACTGATCTTTTCACATCTGCAGGTGTTGTTTTTAAGTCTCTATTATATTATAAAACTTTCTAAGTTTCGATCTGGACTGAATCATAGATTCAGTCTCTCATTTCTGACCACGTTTTATTTCTGCAAACGATTAAGGTTTAAGTTTATTCACACACCACTTGCAACACAATATCGAATCTGAGATCCTTGTTATATCTTATTTGAATCCGTCCAGCTGCATTGTAATCTGCATTGTATCACTACATTAGTTTTAAGTGCATTGACCTGCATTGTACTGCATTTCATTAACATTCAACGCCTAGAATTAATTAAATGGCTTCCATGAACTATAACTAGGCACCACCACATGAGGGCTTATCATTGGTAAGGCCTCCCTACTTCGATGGTACTGGGTATATTCAGTGGAAGAGGGCTATGCAACTCCATGTAAAGGCAATGGACATCCGAATATGGTTCATTATAGTGGATGGACCCTTTGTCCCTACTAAGCAAGGTACACATAGTACTAGTTAAGAAGGAAAGAGAAGAATTAGATGATGAGGACTATCGAAAGATGACCCTCAATTCTAAGGCTACAGCTATCCTTGTTAATGCTCTAAGTCCAGCTGAGGGAAAATACGTCTTAGACTGTAAGACTGCTAAGGAAATATAGGATCATCTAGAAATGCATCATGAGGGTAATAATCAAGTTAAGGATAATAAAATTAACCAACTCATGTTTGCATATGAATCATTAAAGATGGGTTCAAACGAGACAAGAATGGGACGACATGGATACCAGATTCACTGATATTATCACTACACTTTCTGCACTAGGTAAAACTTTTAAATCCAAAAAGATTGTGCAAAAGATCCTTAGAATCCTACCCCAAGAATAGGACGCCATGGTTACGTCTGTACAACAGGCTAAGGATCTGAACACTCTGAAAAAGGATAAACTTATTGGCTCATTGCTTGTGCACGAGAGCATGTTGTCCTCTCGCAAGCATACTAAGCCCGAGACTAAGGGAGTGGCACTTAAGGCCAAATCCCAGCCCACTGAACCTGAGACTACCGAAAGTGAGAGTGATAATGAAGATCACGCACTTATGGTTCATAACTTCAAGAAATTTTTGAAGTATAATAAGGGTTCAAAATTTGAACCTAAATCCCAAAAAGGCAAAGCCAAAAGGGGTTCCGATGTCCGTTGCTACGAATGTCAGCAAAAAGGGCATATTGCCAATGAATGTCCGAATCGTAAGTCTAAATCTGAAAAGAAATCCAAACCTATTTTTGATAATAAACAGAAAGTAAAACCTGCTTTAGCCGCTTGGTCCGATAGTTCAGACAACAACGCTGCTGAATCTGACTCTGAAAAGAGTGAGAAGGCAAATGTTGCTCTTATGGCATACTCTCAGACCACTAATGACACGGATGAGATTTTATCTAATCCATCCTACACAAATGATGAACTGTATGAATTAAATGAAAATTTGGCTATTGAAACATAAATGTTAAAAGAAAAAATGAACACCTACAAGATATTATTTTGCGAAATGAGGATCAAATCCTCCAACTGATTAATTCTTTAAGTGCACTTGACTTGAAGTACGAAGATCTTGAGTTGGAAAATGATTCTCTTAAAACTGAGTCTATTACACTCAAGAAAACCATTCAAGGGTTAGAGAAGGGGCCAATAGTCAGTGGGTATGAGACTTCTTACAAGGAGACTCTTCTCAAGGACTTGAAGCTCAAAGAAAAGATCTTGGAACCAAGGCCAATTGCCTTAAAGAACACCAAACCTCTTTCCCCCAAACGTTTTTTTAAACAGCACACAAAAGCACCCAAACACGCATACAAGTATGACCAAAGGTACTCAAGGAGTCCAACTCAACAGACTACCTCTCGCCAAATGAACTATGCTCCACGTATGCACCATGATTATGGGATACATCAAGCACCTAACTACACCTTTGTTAAACCACAAGTGTCTTATAATTCACATAATAATTTTCAACCACAATATCACTATGACCAACCCCACTATCCATATGGGTCTTATTTTGGCTTTTATGATCAGCCCTTTAACTCTTATGGATCTAGACCTGCACATAAACCCAAGATTAAGAAGATATGGGTACCCAAAGACAAACAAGTATGGGTGAGAAAGGATTCCACCAATACTAACCCTTAAGGACCCAAAAGACTAAAGGGGACCTCAACTACTCTTTGGTTGCAGGGGATTTCCCTAAACTAAGACCATGAAAAATCCAAATAAATGGGTGCTAGACAGCGGTGGTTCTAGGCACATGACCGGAAACTTCACACTCTTTCGAACATACGAACCCAAATCCAAGCTCTGTTTGGTTTCGGGTTGGATTGGGGTTGGATTGATTCATGAGAGAGAAAATAAAATAAAATAATTTAAAGTAATGATTATAAAGTTGAAATGTTATATTGAAATTTGTGTAGATGAAAAAATGATTGGTGAGAGAAATTTTAATGAAATATTATATTGATAAAGTAATGGTTGAATAGTGTAGGTGGTGAATAAAATGAATTGATTAATATTATTTTATTTATTGATGGTGAAATGATTAGTGAGAGAAATTATAATAAAATAATAAATTCAATAAAATAATAGTAAATCAGATAGTGGGTGAATAAAATATTGAGTTGGATCCAAATGGATCCAACCCAGCCTGAAACCAAACAGGGTTCCTGGAGGCTCATCACTTTTGGTGATAGCTCCAAAGGAAAGATCCTTGGTGAAGGATCAATTGGTAACCCTGAATCACTCATCATAAACAACGTGTATTTTGTCAACAATTTAACTCATAATCTTTTAAGCATCTCCCAACTTAGTGATTCCGATCTAGAGATTACATTCGACAAAAAGACATGCAAGATAAAGGATATGTCTGGTAAACTTCTTTTGTCCGGTCATCGTGAGGACAATATATATCTGATCGAACTTGATAAGCTTCGGATTGTCCAATATCTTGTCTTGTCTCTCGAGAATGACAATGTTAATCTCGGCACCGACGCCTAGGACACGTTGGTATCTCCACCATGCAGAAATTGGTTAGTCAAAATCTAATTCATGGACTACCAAAGTTTGACTTGAAAGACTTCAAGTTTTGTGAGCCTTGCATCAAATGCAAACAAACAAAGACTTCTTTCAAATCCAAACAAGACATCACCACTACACGCACACTTGAACTCTTGCATATCAATCTGTTTGTCCCAAGTCATGTTCAAAGCCTTGGAAGGAAGTCGTATGCCCTTATAGTTGTAGATGATTACTCCCGATACACATGGGTTTTGTTCTTGACTCACAAGAGTGACAGTGCTACATCATTTGAAACTCTGGTGAAGCAATTACAGAATACTTTTGATATATCGGTTGTGACTATCCGGAGCGATAGAGGCGGAGAATTCATTGATGCAGAACTCATTGAGTTTTGTGAATACTCCGGTATTCGACATGAGTTTTCTACTCCTAGGACTCCACAACAAAATGGGGTTGTTGAGCGTAAAAATCGCTCTCTCCAGGAGTCGGCACGAACGATGCTAAACGAGTTCAATGTGCCTCGTTTCCTATGGGCCGAAGCGGTCTCTTGTGCCTGTTATAATATTAACAAATTATCTATTCGAAAGACTTTGTACAAGAATCCCTACGAGATTCTTAGGAACCGACCACCCAAAATAAACTATTTCCATGTTTTCGGGTCAAAATGTTTTGTCTTAAACTATAAGGGAAACTTGATAAATTTGCATCTAAGTCCACCGAATGCATATTCGTGGGTTATTCGGAAACCTCACGGGCATATAGATGTTATGATCCGGTATCACGACGCGTTTGTGAGTCCATACATGTCTCATTTAATGAATCATATTCCATGACTAATGCGTGTATTAATGTGGAAGGAATTAAAGAATTATTAGAAAAGGCTAAGCTTGCAGATTATTCTGAGTTTGAGTTTCTTCCTCCGGCCACAAATGAGTAAGCCCGGAGATTCCTGAAACTCCTACTCCTGAGGGTCCTATTGCTGAAAACAGACCCATGGGTGATGAAACCTTAGCAAATGGTGAACCCCATGGTGAACAACATACTGAACAAAATGAGCAAACTGCTTCCTCACGACAACGCATATGGGATCGTGATCACACTCCAGATCTTATCATTGGAGATCCCACTGCTGGTGTATCCACTCGTCAGTCCACACTTCCCCCTCCTTTTACTGCTTTAGTATCTTTAATTGAACCTAAAAATATAAAAGAAGCACTAGTAGACACGGATTGGGTGATAGCCATGCAAGAGGAGTTACATCAATTCGAAAGAAATGATGTATGGGAACTAGTCCCTTTACCTCCCAAGACACACACTATAGGAACCAGATGGGTCTTTAAGAATAAAATGGATGAAAACGGGGTAGTCGTTTGGAATAAGGCCCGACTGGTGGCACAAGGGTATTGCCAAGAGGAAGGCATCGATTACGATGAAACCTTTGCTCCAGTTGCTCGGCTTGAAGCCATTCGCCTACTTATTGCATTTGCATCTGCTTTTGACCTAAAGTTATTCCAAATGGACGTAAAAAGTGTGTTTTTGAACGGTCTTATCGAGGAGGAAGTGTATGTTCGCCAACCTCCGGGTTTTGAGGATACACTTCACCGAGATCATGTCTACCGTCTCAAGAAGGCACTTTATGGCTTGAAGCAAGCCCTCCGTGCCTGGTACGACCGGCTATCATCTATGTTGCTGGAACATGGTTTCTCTAGGGGTAGAGTAGATTATACTCTATTCATTAAGAAATCTGGTTCAGATATCCTGATTGCTCAGGTTTATGTAGATGATATCATCTTTGGCTCCACCAATCCTGTCCTATGCACCGAGTTTGAGACTTTGATGAAGTCTAACTTTGAGATGTCGGCTATGGGAGAGCTCACTTTCTTCCTTGGTTTACAAATCAAACAAACTCCCTCAGGGACACATGTTAGTCAAACCAAATACATTAAAGACATGCTCACTAAATTCAAGTTTGACACACTTAAACCTGCAAGCACGCCTATGACCTCATCTGTCAGGCTGACTACGGATGAAGATGGCCAACCATTTTACCACCACCTTTATAGATCCATGATAGGCTCCTTGCTTTATCTGACTGCTTTCCGACCCGATATTATGTTTGTCGTCTGGCTATGTGCATGATTCCAAGAAAACCCTAAGATGTCACACTTTGAGGCAGTCAAACAAATTTTTTGCTATCTTAGGCATACCCCCACCTTGAGTCTATTTTATGCCACATCTACACCATGCACACTACTCGCATATAGTGATGCTGACTATGGAGGTTGCCGTGTGGAACGCAAAAGCACTAGTGGCACGTGCCAGTTCTTCGGCAATAGACTCGTCTCATGGTTCTCCAAGAAGCAGCCTAGCGTTGCTTTGAGCACCACTGAGGCTGAGTATGTTGCCTTAAGTAATTGTTTGTGCCCGACTTTTGTGGATCAAGCAAGCGACTTGTCGATTTTGAGATTACTATACCTTGCGTGGATGATCTCATCGTGATAGCACTAGTGCCATAGACTTGTCCCGCAATCCGGTAATGCACTCTCGTGCCAAACATATAGAAATCTGTTATCACTGTATACGAGACCATGTGACCAATGGTACAATTTCTATAGAGTTTGTGCCTACTGCGCAGCAAGTCGGTGGCATTTTCATGAAGCCTCTACCCAGGCTTTGCTCGAAAGTCTACGTAGTGACCTATGTATGGTTCCTCTTTAGACCCATCTTTAGATTACTTTTTCAAAATAAGGGGGAGAGATGTATATATGTAGGGGGAGCTGCAATTTATGGGGAGTGTAGGTATTTTGTAAAATTAATCAAAAGGGGGAGAATTGTTGGGATATTGTTGTGCCCACAATAATTCATATGTGGTTTGATTAATTTTACAGTACCTAAATTTATGTGACCATATATATTTTTCTGTCACTAACCTTGCCACGTAGTCGTATGACTTGCAAAGTCATTTTTCTTTTGTTTTGCAGGTACCATGAATTACACCATAAATGATTAAAACAAATTATGTGTATGATATAAATTTTTAGCATCACTCTTTATATGATATGGTGTTAGACTATAATAAACTGATTATGGACTCAACATAAATAAAATGCGGCCCAGCATCTTATTCTAACTATTGGACATACACTCTTCAACCCATTAGAATTTTGTTGGGTTAAATATTTATTAGTAAACTACTAAATCCGACCCTTATTCCCGTCCTGTACATTTATCATTATTTTTAACCCATTACCTGAACTACCCCTCACCTTATAAGCTCCAACCCTAATAACCAAACCCTTTCAGACAAACACAAGCCGCCCCCCTTGTTCTTCTCTCTCAAATCCTGTCTGAAACCCCTCTGTCCAAATCTCCTCTCCATTTTTCTACCATGTTCATACTTCAATAGCTCGATTGCTGTTTCTAAAAACCCGAAATGATGCACATCAAAATCAAGCTGCTTTGTGAATCATCTGAGAAGATGAATCGTGTATAAGAGGTCTGATATACATAAAAGACCCGACCTTTGATGATTTATCACTTCGATTATGATTAAACAATGGATGTTGTTTAGCAAATCAAACCTCATATCGGCTATTTGATAAATAAAATGCAATCTTGTTTCGATCTACGGTAAGGCTCAGAATTGTTTCTTTGGCTCAGATGCTTTGACTGAAACTTTTCTCTTCATCTGCATGCTTTTCGAGTCAAGTCCATGGTGAAATCATGTTTTGATTGATGATCCTAGTCATATTAAGGTCAGACGCATTTTCGATTTCTGAGTCACTGCTTACTTCTTGTTCTGAATCGAATTTGATAAGTTTATATGAGTACTATGCCAATTTGAGATTGTAATCAAAGATGAGGCATTTAGTTAAGGCATTTTATGACGAAATCAGACTCTCTGGTTAACCAGCTCTGATTAAAGAGTCATTTCTAACTGCATTTAAACTTGACTATCACTAGTTTCATGTCAAAGTTCTTAAACTGATATATGTGGGTCAGATTTACTTTTGCTTCAAGAGTCTGTTTATTTTCTTGTTAAAATAAGTGTCAGTTCATTCTCTGTTGACTGCTCAATCTGAATATCATATGTTTATAACTGTTAAAAATGAATAAATAAGTTTACTTGATCACTCTTGGTCATTAGTTTGATGAAATCAGGTTATGTGCTATGTTTGTTTTATTGACAAAATCGTGATTGATGATTCATTAGCACTTGCATCACTTGCATGTCCCATTCGGTTAAGGATTTGATGAAATCCTGAGATTTATGAATCAAATCTAGAGTATTTGTTGGTCCCAGAGAAGGGTGAAACTATAGTCAGAGGGGGGGTGAATGACTATAGTGGAGTTTCAAAAACTTTTCTTTTATTTAAAAGATTTTGGGCAGCGGATAAATCCCTTCTTACTATGTTGTTTTCAAATCAGTTTAGACAATCACAGAATTAAGTTGTGGTGTAGGCAAATTAAATAAATGCTGTAAAGTAAATTGCAGAAACTAAATTGACACAAGGCTTATAGTGGTTCAGGATGGTGTAATCCCTTAATCCACTCTTCTCTTGTGATGATCGGAGGAATTCACTATTGTTTTTACAGATACAATAGTATGATTGTCCTTGGCTTCCCAAGCTTCACAATCTACAAGACTATCACTCCTTGACTCGCAGCGGCCATGATTGGATCTTCCTTGTCGCTCCTTGAGATCAAAATCCTTCAACGCCTATCACAGATTCAACTCATTCTCGATTACCTCGATTTGCTTGCTTGATTTGATGTGAATGTGATTCACACACTTGGTTGATCAAACTCAGCCCCAAGTATGACTTTGTAGCTCGATATCCGAGTTGATCACTAGATGTTTCCTTGTAAGTTCAGAGAGAATGCTTTTCAAATTGACAGAGTTTTCACTTGATTTTTTTTTGTTTTTGCTCGACTCACTTCTCTGTCTGTCAATGCCTTCTATTTATAGCCTTGAATAACCTTGATTTTGAAATTCCGTCCGTTGGCTATATTAATGAGGGAATAATCCTTGATTTTATTCTTGATTCCCCCTTAATTGCATTCTCCTTGATTTCAGTGATCGGATTCTTTCTTCAAACGTATAGCAGAAAATCCGTCCTTGATTGATCCTCCATTGATTGTGCATCTAATGCATGATCTTCTGAATCTTCAACGTATACTAAATTTGATCTGGTAAGTGTTACTTCGCCGTTTTTAGAACGGTTGAGTGATCCTTCTGACTTAGCCGTTTTAGCTTTTCCTTCACCGTTTCGTCTTTACTCAGCCGAAAGTGAGTCTTCTTTGCCGATTCACTGTTTTCTTCTTTGTTTCTGTTTGAGGAGAATCTTTGTACTTCACTGATCTTTGATTAGGGTGAGATCAGTGTACACCATATTTGAATATTAATGTACATCGCTTGTAGTATAACTTAGACTTGTCCAAGGTCATCACAGACTTCCTTGGTTACAAGTCGGACCTTTAATGTCTGCATTGCTTCTCTCTTTGGTGCTTGGTGGCTTCACTCTGCCGAATATCTGTTTTTTTGCTTTGCCGCCCTACCACTAGTACAATACTTGTCTGACTCAACTTATACAACATGTCAGACTCTAAGTAAAGACTTATACAGAGAATTCTAACTTATTCCAGGCTTGCTATAACAGCTGGTATGGCCATCATCAAAACATAATAACATGTTCCTAACAGTATTGATCTCTTGAAATGATATACTCCATGCTCATCTGCTATGAATCTGAATATAGCTGAGATGAAGCGTATGTCGGGTTGCATGTGCCTTCGGATTTGATGTGGTATGAACTTACTTCTATATTCATAACACATCCATACACTTTCTATTGCCACACATTTGAGAATTCTCTACAATCTAAATACTTTGATAAAATCATCTTCATGTAATACTTGTATATATATATATATATATATATATATATATATATATATATATATATATATATATATATATATATATCTATGTATATAAATATCGAGAAATAAATAAATATGTTCTTTGTATTTTTATATTTTGAAATAAGTAAATTGAGTCAATAAAACTATTGGTCTTTTCTATGCTGTGTATTTATGATAGTTTATTGTATCAATGTTGACTGCCTGCATCTGAAAAGGTTTTCTATCTTAAACAACTCAACAGTCTTTTTGAATACAGCAACTATACTTAATTTTCAACTCAATGACAATTTTTTCCATAAGCATTCATTGCATCTCAATTTTCAAAATTAAACAAGTAAATGTATCTACCATTTACTTGCCTATATATTCTCAGTGACACTAAACTGATCAAGCAACTAAGCTGATCAAACATTTTCTTATTTACTAAAAAGTGCCTTGATTTACGAAATTGTTTAAGTGTTCTTACTTCTCAGTTTATACTAAATCTGAGTTGTAAGTTTGTATTTTGATTCAGATCTGAATTGAAACTGGGTGTGGTGAAATCATCTGGGAATCCAGCTTAAGCGTTGAGATTGCACCAAGGCTTGTCTCTGGCACCAGTTCTTCTCACAGCCTGAACTTTGTGTTCATATCAGTGAGTTCTCGCTTTTACTTTTTGCTTTCAAGTTGCTAATTTTCTCTGTGTGTTTGATTTTTAGAACTTTGTTAGAAAAAGGAAAGTGAAAGGTTGTATTGTGTTCTATTGTATTGAATTTTTCAGAAACAGAACTGTGTTTGAATCCTAGTGATTATATCACTGTGGAAATCGGGATTCATACACTACAGTGTGATCTGAAAAAGCTCAATAAGTTAGAACAAGTTTATCCATCTTGTATCTTACTTTCAGCTCTGAAAATCTGGTGTAATCTGTAATAGAAAAGCATATAGTGAAATCTGTGGATGTGTGTTTGATTTTGACACATAGGATTGTATGATAGTTTAAACAACTATTAAAATCAGTGTATGTGTTTTAGAATCAAATTAGAAACACACTTAAATTATTGCATGATTAAATTGATAGGTTTTTAACTCATTAAAATCCTTAATCAATTTGATCACAAGAACATTAACCTATACATGTTGATTTTAGCTAGATCTTCCGCCTAGTTTATTATCAATATTAGGTTAATTAATATAAACTCCAAAAGGCTTAATTAAAATTTAAGAAAGCCGTAATATCCTATTCACCCCCTCCCCCCTCCTTTTAGGATATATATTGCGCATATACGATCCAACAGATTCTATTTCCTTATTTGTTTCTGAAATCTGACTAGAGTCTTGTGAGAAATTTGAATAACTCACTTTTGCCTTTATTTTTCAAATGGGAGCACACCGTTCGAACTTAGAGATGGAATTCAACTTCTGACAACCCCTTGTCTAGTGGGTGAGGGGGGTGGGGTTATTCCCATGTCAAAATAACTTTCAATGGAATTAATTACCATTAATTCTTCCTTAATTATATCAATACCAATATTTCTCATTTTATATATATATATATATATATATATATATATATATATATATATATATATATATATATATATATATTTTTTTTTTTTTTTTTTTTTGTTTTTTTGTTTTTTTGTTTTTTTTTTTTGAAAATACATACATATATGATTCTTTAATCCACATTGATAAATCTAATATTCCGTTTTCATAAAAATGACACGTATGTCCTTTTTTCCGAAAGTCAGAATATTATAGATGTCGAATATAACATTATACAAACTTTTGGAATAACACTGTCGTTTTCTATTTGGATTACAAATGCAATGACATTACGTAGGACTTGTCTGATACTCTTAAGGTTTCTTAAATGGACAAAAATAAATTATACCAAAACGGAATTGTAGTTGTTCTTGGCCCTGTGAGTTTGTTATTGGAGAAATTAGAAAATAATCCATTTTTAGTATTTATTGGGTTTTAATTCGCACTCTGTTTTTTTTGTTCTAATAACTAATAAGGATAAACCAAATTTATCTGGTCTAAAATACCTTTTTTTTTCCACAGCTGCTCGGCTTTTTTCTTTCCGTCAATTTCGTAACTGTGTTTCAAACTTTCAATCTCATTTGCTTGCTCTTCCTTCCGTCACTGTAAAACATCCCGTCGCACCTCCTCATCTTTCCCCTCCTCCATGGCACCGCCGGAATCACTTCGTCTTCACCTTCCTCTCTGACATCAATAGTCACTCTTATAACTGAAGATTTCCTCAGTGTTGAAGAATTAACTTCCAACTTCTGATTCTCATTTGTAGTGTGGAAGTAGAAATTACAACTAGTAATTCAACATTTTCAACTCACAAAAAATCCCAAATTTTAGGGTTCTTTAATTATTATTTCAATCGATTTTTATTACAAATTTTGGTTTTTGTATGTTAAATCTAGCACCATGTACTGCAATTTCAAAGAGCAAGCGATCCAGTATATAAACAAACTCAAGAAAACAATGCCGGAAATTATGCCGGGAAAATTTTAAACGTGGCTATTTTGACATAGTAGATACGAAATTGTCAATTGGACTGGGATATGACGTAGAAGAAACAATAATAATAGCTCAAATTCGAAGAAACGGCGTTTTACGGGCAAATATATATCATCACCAAAATATAAGTCATCCTACACTTTTAGATTGTCTCATGATATAAGTAATTCTACATTACATCTAACATAATTGACGGTGCAGATCACCGTTGTATCATTCGTTATTATCGCGATCGTTGTCTCTATCATTACTCAAAATAAAAATAAATTAACAAATAAACAACGATAGTTACATCAAACAAAAGGAGGACTTCTCCCCTGCGGGGGAGTGCGGACGTACATCGGAGAATAACGAAATTGAAAATGATTACTGTACCGGTGCGGTACAATTTTTTAGTACCGAAAATTCACTATAAGAAAACTGGTTTAAAGGGACGACATTTTGTTGCTCTCTTTTAAAGCCCATTCTCGCGATAATGTTTAAAGGGCGACACGCCGTCCTATAAATCCGTCTCCTTCTACTACTTGTCCCTTTAAACAACCGATATATTTGAAGGGACGACAAAATCGCCCCTTTAAAAGAATCGCGGACGCGCACTAACTTTTCAAGAAAATTCAACGTCTTTGATACGCCATTATATGAAGGGACGATATTAAACATGATTCATTTAATTTCACAAAAAATTTATTATTAGGAAAAAAAATTTGAAAACTTTTTTGGGACGACAATGTCGTCCCTTTAAATGTTTTCTATAAAAAAAATTTTGTATTTTCGTATTAAATTTTATTATGAAAATTAAATGTATAATCTTTAAAGGGACGACATTGTCATCCCAAAAAAAAATTATAAAAAAAAAAAAAATTATAAACTTTCCATAAATACATTTAAATTTTTTAATTTTTTTTAAATATTCTTTTTGTTTTCGAATGGCCTCCCATGCTATTTACATCAAATCAATCCTGATTTTTCCAAAATGAATAATAGATGTGTTTATAAGAGGGGATTCATAACAAAAAAATGCATAAACAAAAAATGTTACGTAAAATACAAAGTTGTGCAATATTTCCAAAAGTAAGAATAGTTCCTCTAGAATGTCTACGCATCATCGTCAAGATCAACTTGAGAATCATCTTCAGAATCGTCTTCATCTTCATCGGAAGATTATGAGCTAACCTTCATTTGCATATCCGGATGCTTATCCTTAAGATTATTCAACAACAAATTGAGAAGAGCCCCTTATTTTTTGTTTCTCTTGGTCTGCTTTTTGGTTAACTTCACCAACCGATCATGAGACTTTCTAAGTTGTTCAATTTGCATATTGCATTCTTGGTGGTAATGAAGATGACGATATGTCAAGCGGGACGATTGTGATGAATTGGATACGGAAGATTGCGTAGGCCCAAGGCCAATCAAATAATCTCGCCTAGTTCCTAAGGCGCCCTGAAAGATTGCCTTCTCATCTTCAAAAGTCATCGGTCGACCTGGTGCAATCATAGCACGCCATTCCTCCAGCCTCCTCTAAACATTCAATATATCGTTGGCAGTTAATTAAGATTAGGAAAAGGAAATTGTGAACGTATTGAATTGAAATATATACAACGTATATCACTTACGTAAGCAGCCTCCGCATCACTGTTGAGACACAAACCGTCAGCATTCTTATGTTTGCTCGCCCATACATGGATAGGATCCTGCCCCAAAGGATCTTCACTCAGACTCACATTACCCTTGAAAAAAACAAAAGTATTAGTTATGAAAATTCAAAAAAAAAAATGAAGTGATAGGGATTTATTTCCTAATACTTACTTTTCTTAACATATCCCATCGAACTACGGCCATAGGCGTTCGTCCTTGGCGGCCTACATATTATTCCCGGCGCGATTCTTCTTATTCTGATCAGATCTTTTCTGCAAAAAAATGGTACTTTTGTATTATATATAAGCAATAACAAGTAATAATAATCGAATCTACGTAACACATGTAATGGGAATAAAAACTTTACCATAAAAGCAGCACTACTAAGGTGGCGGAGAAACACTTCCCAATCTGGCTGTGAAAACACATCCCTGGGTCGGGGACAAGGCCCTGGCAACCCCTTGTTGTTGTGTTCATCTACATCCTCCCTTAGTTTAGCCTTCCATTTTCTGAATGAAGTACCGGCGCTTTTCAGCATGGCATTACGGTGGCTCAAGGGGTTGGAACCATGCCTGAAAACACAAGAAATGAAACGATTGGTATCTTAATTAATATAATGAAACTTACAATTTGAAATTGTTAAAAATTTGATTAGCTAAGTACCCGAAGTTCTTCTTGTTGGAAGTAGCGCCCGAAAGACAATTTATGTAATTGTTTTTAGAATTAATAAATGACAGATTTATTCTCATCTTATTACTTGCTTCATGCTTGTAAGTAATACACTACTGAAAACCCCAAGTCGTATCATATGTAGCCATATAACTTAGTGTGTGTCACACATGAGGATTAAGTTTATGGTGATACACTTGAACTATTAGTCTGTGGTGAACTTAATCAAAGTATGGGTCTATTGATTAAACCACCATTAATGCGCCCAGAACACTTTATGGTGTGACCGTCCAATCCGGGCCGTCGACATTGGTTGTCTAAGTGGGGCATTTATATATGATAAGAGTCATATAGGAATGGACCGATTTATTCCGAGTTTCTCATATAATTTCGTGATTGAGAAATCTTATTAAATCACAAGATGATCATATATGGATTAACCTTAATCTCAAGTGATTACTGCACTCTACTTGTTTGAGGATAGGGTTTGATGTGTTCGTTAAGGATCGCAAGAGAGTGCGGTCCGAATCACTTTCACGCTGGCACTATTCTGGAATGAGTGAGAAGTGTCTGTCTCACAGATATGGAATCCATTCCTTCCTGCGGGAAGTAGAAAGACAATCCCCTTATTTGTTGATCTTAGAAACTGATCAATCCCGGGAGTTCGTATTGGTTATGAACTAATTGATCACTAGTGGGTTAATGGTAAATAAGGATAAGATGTATTGAAGAAGGTTTACGGAAATAATCCCGCTTCATTACGGATAGTCTATGGAGGGTTAGTTTATATGAAATGATTATATCAATGGACACTTATCGACTCGACTCGACGTTTTGAGAATAAGTTATATCTATAATCAATTGAGTTCAGTTTCAGATTTATGGTGGCGTAATTCCGGAATTAACGAATTAAGTAGAAATATTATGTTCGATAAATATTTTATTTAATTTATTGTAGCTACTGATTATAGGTCCATGGTCCCCGGGTTGGCTCCTAACACGCGAGTGTTTTCTCGTTTTATGCAACCTCGAGAATAAACTAAACAGTTGGTCAATTTAATGAATATGCAATATTATTTATTTGGTAAATAATATGTAAAATAGAAAAGACATTTTCTATTAAAAATGACTTTGTAATTGGCGCCATTATTGAGGATTAATTAGGAGAAGAAATTTTCCTAGATTATCTCATATGTGTGATTAATTAATTATCAATTTTGTTGGATAATTAATGAAAAAATTAAGAGAATGATTTTTTAGGAATTATCTCTTATTTTGTAGCAAAAATATATTTTCCTTATGGGAATAGGTTTTTGTGGTGTGAAAATGATAACTCTCTTGACTAGTTATTTTCCTATATAAAGAGAGTTCCTCCTAGCACAATATCACAATCACAATTTGCGCCACTCACTAAATACAAAGAAGAGAAAAATTAGATTCTCGTTCTAGTCATTAAGAGGAGAAAAATCTAGGATTTTTCTTATGCATATTCGAGGAGGTTCTACGGCGAAGATCGACGTCCACCAGTCGTCGCTTGGAGATACAATCCGGAAGATCACGGCTTCTCCCTTTGGTCGATTTTATTGTCTCTCTCCGGTTTGGGTAAATCTACTAACCTTCTTGTAGAGATTAATTAGTTATGTTTCATATCCTAAATCGCATAAGCTTCTGCTGTTCTAAGATCGAGTGTCTCGATCAGTGCTATTACTTCTAGCAGGTTGTATCAGCGCGAGGTTAAATTTTTCGATATCGAGAGCATAATTAATTAATAAGGAGTGGAATTGCACCTTTGGGGTCAGGTCGGGTAAGTTCTTGGGATATATGATTTCGAAGGACGGGATTCGGGCAAACCCGGACAAGATATACACTTTGAAGAATATGCCCGCACCTCGAAATACAAAGGAGGTACAGAGACTCACCGGTCGGATGGCCGCTCTCAACAGATTCTTATCGAGATCCGCACAGCGTGCGCTACCATTTTTCAAGATACTCCGCAAGGCCAGTCCTTTTCATTGGGATGATGAATGTCAGACAGCCTTCGAGGAGTTGAAAGTTTATTTATCAGAGTTACCCACCCTCACTTCACCTCGAGAAGGGAGAGGTTATTGGTTTATTTGGCGGTGCAAAGAGGAAGCAGTGAGTGCGGTTCTGGTTCGAGAAGAGGTATATGGCCAGGTGCCTATATATTTTGTCAGTAAAGCTGTTGGTCCCTTGGAAAGGCTAACACAAGTTTAGAGGGGGGTGAATAAACTTGTCCCTAAAAACTGGATTTTAAACAACTTAATGTTCGATTATAACTTGTGTGGAGTTAAGTTTGACAAAAGTGAGATTAAGTCAAACTGACTTAAGCTGAAACTGAGTCAACCGGCAGCGGATATTATTTTAGCTTTTTTCTTGATCTTGTTATTCTTTTAAGAAAGCTGAGTGCTGTGAACTGAATTCTGATGAATGTCAGTTGTGGACTGTGATGTGTATAACAATCAAGTATCAAAATGCTGTATGTAAATGCTGAATAAATAAATAAATGCGTAAAGTAAATAAGGCGAATATTATAGAGGTTCCATGTGGTGTAATCCTGTCAATCCTCTCTTCCCCTGTGGTGCGGAGGAAAATTCCACTAGAACTTCTTGAGGTGAACTGTTACAAAAAGTCCTAAACAATAGTCCTTGGCTAATCCCTAGCGTCACTATCTAAACAGTTGTAGAACATGTAGAATTGATGCTCTTCAAATGCTTGAACCACTGGTCCTTAGAGGGTAGGATTTCTTCTTCACCAGCTACCACCACAAACACAGTCTACCCGACTGCTTGTCACAACTGTCCTTAGCGAAACCTTCCTGGTTTGCTTCACAGTCTAAAACCTTTAATCAGTTTGAGATTGTTGATGTCAATGACTAGTCTGTTAAGTGAGCGCACCCAACATAACAAAGATTAATCCCCTTGACGAATCTCTGGCTTAACTGATTTAACTGACTTTGATTATTCCTAACTCAGTTCTTAATTTGGCAAATCTTTCTTTGTCCAATGGATTTGTAAAGATATCTGCCAACCGATCTTCGATGAGGTACATAAAGAATCGTTATATCCTTCTTCTCTGCATGATCTTTTATAAAGTGGTGACGTACATCAATGTGCTTTGTCCTTGAGTGTAAAACTGGATTATCAGTAATTGCAATTGCACTGGTGTTATCACACATTATGGGAATTGTTCCATCTTCTATCCCATAGTCTCTTAATTGTTGTCTAATCCATAAAACTTGAGCACAACAACTTCCATCTACGATATATTTAGCTTCAGCTGTAGAAGTTGAGAATGAGTTTTGCTTTGTTAAACCATGACACAAGTCTATTTCTAGTAAACCGACATGTGCCTGATGTGCTTTTTTTCATTCACTTTGCATCCAAAGATAATCTGAATCTGAATAGGAAATCAGCTTGAATTCTCCTTCTTTTGAATACCAAATTCCAACTCCATCTATGTCTTTCAGATATTTCAAAGTTCTTTTCACAACTGTGAGATGTCTCTCTTTAGGTTTTGACTGAAATCTTGCACATACACCGACAGTGAAAGATATAGCTGGCCTACTTGCTGTAAGATAGAGTAAGCTTCCAATCATCCTTCTGTAAAGTGTTTGATCAACATCTTTGCCTTCTTTGTCTTCATCAAGCTTGATGTTGGTCCCCATTGGTGTAGAAATTCCAGTAGATTTCTCCATACCAAACTTTTTGATAAGTTCTCTTGTATATTTGGTTTGGTGAATAAAAATTCCATCATCTAACTGTTTAACTTGCAATCCTAGGATATAATTTAATTCTCCCATCATACTCATCTGAAATTTGCTCTTCATCAAACTTGCAAATTTCTCACATAACTGTTCATTTTCTGATCCAAAAATGATATCATCAACATAAATTTGAAAAAGTAGAGTATCTTCTCCATTCTTCATCCTGAATAATGTTTTGTCGATTGTTCCTTTGATAAATCCATTATCCACTAGAAACTGAGATAGAGTTTCATACCAAGCTCTTGGTGCTTGTTTAAGTCCATAAAGAGCTTTCCTTAGTCTGAAAACTTTGTCTACTTGATCTTTGATTTCAAATCCGGGTGGTTGTTGAACATAAACTTCTTCTTCAAGAATTCCATTCAGGAATGCGCTTTTAACATCCATCTGATAAACTTTGAATTTCTTGTGAGCTGCAAAGGCAAGAAATAATCTGATTGCTTCTAATCTTGCAACTGGTGCATAAGATTCATCAAAGTCTATGCCTTCTGCTTGAGAGTATCCTTTGGCTACAAGTCTAGCTTTGTTTCTGATGATATTCCCATCTTCATGAAGTTTGTTTCTAAAAACCCATTTGGTTCCAATGATATTGACATGAACTGGTCTATCTACCAATTCCCATACTTGATTTCTCTCGAATTCATTTAGCTCTTCTTGCATAGCTAATATCCAATCTGGATCTTTCAAAGCTTCTTCAATTTCTTTAGGTTCTGATTGAGATAGAAAGCATGCAATCATAGCATCTAGTTGATGTCTTGTTCGAACTCCAGCTTGAGTATCACCAATAACTTGTTCGTCAGGGTGATCTTTCATCCATTGATGTGTGTGAGTTTGTATCAACTGATTTGCATTTTGTTCAACTGATTCTTCAAAATCGGTTCTTGAACTTGTTCAATCGAATCTGAATGAAGTTGTTCGGAAGTTGTTGAGCAATTGGAAACTAAGATCGATCTTGATCTCGAACATTCTCAAATTTGTAGTCTTCCAATGTCAATCAAACCAGTTCGCGTGATCGTAATCGAGATCGAGAAATCGGTTCTTGTCGGTCTCCATTGTTTCACCAGGGAAGTTTGGTTCATCAAATACTACATGTATTGATTCTTCATGCTTGAGTGTCCTTTTATTTAATACTCTAAAAGCTTTATTTGACACTTGAATATCCTAGAAAATTCCTTCATCACTTTAAATAAAAACGTGAAGTTGATCTTTTCCATTATTGTGTATGAAACATTTGCTTCCAAAAGCATGAAAGTATGAAACATTTGGTTTTCTTCCATTCCAAATTTCATAAGGAGTCTTCTCATGTCTCTTGTTCATGAGAGCTCTGTTCTGAGTGTAACAAGCTGTGTTAACTACTTCTGCCCAATATCTTTCCGGTAGTTTAGCTTCACAAATCATAGTCCTTCCTGCTTCTTTGAGTATTCTGTTTTTCTTTTCCTACACCATTCTCATTGAGGTGTTCCAGTGGCAGCAAGTTGATGTAAAACACCATTTTCTTCACAATATTCAATAATCACATTGTTGAGGAATTCAGTTCCTTTATCTGATCTTATCTTCACAACTGAAACTCCTTTCTGATTATGAAGTCTCTTGAATAATTCTATAAGCCTTTGCTTGGTTTCACTTTTCTTGGTTAGAAAGATTACCCAAGTGTATCTTGAAAAATCATCTACTACCATCAATGTATACTTCTTTCCACTGATACTAATTGGTGTAATAGGTCCAAATAAATCTATGTGTAGCAATTCTAGATGTCTGGTTGTTGAATGCTGAGATTTGGTCTTGAAACTTGCCTTTGTTTGTTTTCCTTGTTGACATGCGTCACACAAATTGTCCTTTTTGTATGAGATCTCTGGTAGTCCAATGACTAGCTACTTTTTAACAAGCGTGTTGATGTCATCAAAGTTAAGATGACTCAGTTTCTTGTGCCATAGCCTTTGGTGTAACCAGGTTTATCTTTACTTCCAAAATTGACTTTTGGTCCATCCTTTGCAATAAAATTACTGAGACGGTCCTTGCTCTTAGTCATGTGTCTAGAGCAACCACTGTCAAAGTACCAAATATCCTGCAATAAAAATTAAAAGTTTTTAGGTACCCAATTCAGTTTGGTTCCATGGGTCGCTTGTCAAGATAACTCGGGAATATATCCTTTCGGATTCTTCGGATATTGTTGCACTTGTTTTCATAATTGTAAGCCACACTTCCATAGTATCTATGTTTTGCGGTGTCTTATTTATATGATCTCTCAGATCTTTTGACTGAAATTTGTTTCCATCATGCTTTTTGTTATTAAAGCTTGAATGATAACCATCATTCCTACAGATCGAGGTCTAGATCGACCTTTGTATTTGTGACTTATCGCCGAGAACTAAAAGTAGTCCTCATTGAGTTTTGACTGAAACTTGTGATAAGTTTTCGGTCTGGAATGATTGTCATTATCAGTTTTATTAACAAATTCAGTAAAATTCCAATCATCATCAGTGGGATATAGTCTTCCTTTCCCCCTGAATGTGTGAATCTTTGAATAATTGATATTCTTATATTTACTTTGATTGTAATTTTTCTGGTTCCTGAATTGATTGGTTTTTGGGGATTTTTTCAGATCTGCCACCACTTTCTGGTGCATTTTGGGGATTTTGGGACGTGATTTTCTCCCATTTTTTTCACAAATGTGCATGATCTTAAGGTCCTCAAATCCCCTATCGGGGTTCCCCTTCCCAATTAGGGTTTAGTTTGGTTCCAAAAACACCTAAAACGCGAAAATGGAAGTGGTATATCGACAATGGAGTGGTATTTTCTGAAATTGGGCTTCTCTAGAGTGGTAGATCAACAAAGCTCCCCTGGTTTTTGTGGATCTGGTAGTTGATTTGCCGTTTTGGTTTCCATTGGATACAGTTGATCTACCATTTGATTTACCTTTGTTGGTAGATACAGTTGTCTTCTTAGAAAACCGATTTATCGTGGTGATAATCGGCTTTACTGGTTCAAACAATTTTCTCAATTTGTGGAAGTTGCTCATTTCTGAACATAATACCGATTTTGGTACAAGGTTCAAGACTTTGCTAGTTCTATCCTTGGAAGATTGTTTGCGTATCAAATCCAAAACCGCTTTTGTCTCCATATGGTTTTCCGATTTGAATCCGATGAATTGAACTTGATTGAGCAAACGATTCACTTGTCGCCGATCTGATGAGGTCGATGTCGAATCTTTTCTTTATCGATTTTAGTCGATTTCAAAATTTTGATTCAGACTTCAATCTTTCAACTTCAAGAATTATACTTTCTTTTTCAGCTTTAATTGATTCATAAACCACTTGAATAGTTACTAGTCGATTCATCAATTCGCTGTCAGCCTCTTCTAATTCTAGATTTTTGGATTGGAGTCGCGAATGAAGAACATGCATTTATCATGGAAACTGAAGTGAAGAGTACTTAGAGTTTGATTCACATACCTCATTTGATCTTCCATGTGTGCCATTAAAGTCGTGTCATCCGATAGTCTTTCAAGCATCACTTCATAATCTGATTCATCTCCAAAGAAGGAGTGCTCTTCTACCAACTCTTCTTGGTGGAGTCTTTTTGGTCAGTTCTGGACATTCAGCTTTATAATGTCCTGGCTTCTTGCAGTTGAAACAGAGATATTCATCGTCTTTTCTTTTCTCAGGAGTCCTTTTGATGAACTTTTGAGTGACTAGGTGTCCACTCTTCATCCTTCGAATTCTGTTCATCATTAGAGCCATTTGTTCTTCCAACTCATCCAATTCATGAAGATTGCTGGATGAGTTTTCTTGAATGTCATTTGATGCTGCTGCAAGTGATGTGGTCTGGTTCTTCTAGAGCTTTGATTATTGCAGCTGTGCTTGTGAAATCTTCACTGAATTCATAAGCTTTCAAATCTGAAAAGATCTTGAATGAATCCTCTACATCAAGTCTTCTTGATTCCTCCATGGCAGTGACCTTCATTTTCCAGCACATTGGTAATGCCTTCAAGATTCTTGTGTTGATAACTTTCTTTGAGTATTCAATCTTGAGCAGATCTAGTTCATCCATGATAGCACTGAATCTTGCCTCCATTTGGTCAATGGTTTCTCCAGATTTCATCTTGAAATTCTCAAACTTTTGTTTTGCAACAGAAATTTTATTTTCCTTGATTGAATCTGTTCCTTCACAAACTAACTGAAGTTTGTCCCACATTTCCTTGGCACTTGTGCATTCTTTTACCTTCAAGTACATGTTGCTGTCAAGAGTTCTGAGGATAAAGTCCATCGCAACATTGTTGAGATTATTTCGCTTGCGATCATCAATAGTCCATTCGGCTTTGGGCTTTGGAACACGAATTTGTCTTTCACCTTCAGTTTGCATGTAGGTGATCTGGATTGGTCCTTCGGTGAGTACATCCATCATTTCATCATGAGTAGGCGCTAGAAAAGCCACAGATACGACGCTTATATTCACAAATCTGTCCATGTTGCATATAAGCATTTGTCTTGCATATTGATTGTTATCCATTGTGAGTGAGGGAAGACTGATAGTAGATTAATTTAAAAACTGAGCTTTCAAATAAGAACAACTAGAGGAGATATAGAGCAAATGATATATTGTAAAAGAAACACTGCTCCGATACCAATTGTTGGTCCATTGGAAAGGCTAACACAAGTTTAGAGGGGGGAGGGGGTGAATAAACTTGTCCCTAAAACTAGATTTTAAACAACTTAAAGTTTAGTTATAACTTGTGTGGAGTTGTTTGACAAAGTCGAGATTAAGTCAAACCGACTTAAGTCAAATCGAGTCAACCGGCAATGGATATTATTTTAGCCTTTTTCTTGATCTTGTTATTCTTTTACTTAAAGTCGAGTAATCGTGGAATGAATTCGATGAATGTCGGGTTGTGAATCGTGAGGTGTATAACAATCAAGTATCAAAATGTCAGTAGGTAAATGCTGAATAAATAAATAAATGCGTAAAGTAAATAAGGCGGATATTATAGAGGTTCCAGGTGGTGTAATCCTGTCAATCCTCTCATCCCCTGTGGTGCGGAGGAAAATTCCACTAGAACTTCTTGAGGTGAACTGTCAAAAAGTCCTAAACAATAGTCCTTGGCTAATCCTTAGCGTCACTATCTAAACAGTTGTAGAACAGGTAGAATCGCTGCTCTTCAAATGCTTGAACTACTGGTCCTTAGAGGGTAGGATTGCCTCTTCACTAGCTACCACCACAAACACAGTCTACCCGATCGCTTGTCACAACCTGCCCTTAGCTTAAACTTTCTGGTTTGCTTCACGATTCCTAAAACCTTTGATGTAGAATCAAAGTTGGACTGAGAATCAATAAATTGATTCTTGTTTGTGGTTCTTCAAAGTGTTGGATTCTTGATAAATTCTTTGTAGCTTGAACACTTGAAGAGATACTAGATATGATCTTTTTATAGTTCAGGGATGATAGCAATTTGAATAGACTAATGCACAAAATTGCTCGTTGATTCTTGTATATTCTATATTTATCCTTGGTGCAAAGTCTTCTATTTATAGTGTGAGGTCCAACGTTCATCTGGCTTAAATTCGAATTGTATCAACGTCTCTTTTGTAACGGCTATATTTTCTGACCATTCTGCTGTGTCAGTAACTCATCCAATGAAATTGCTTCCCTTACAACGTTCGACTGTACTTTCAGTTTGTTGGATGGCTGACATATAAAACTGATTTTCCTTATCAGTTTTATACCGAGTTTTTCACTTGTCGGTTTCTAATCGACTTTGAGCATTAATCGAGATTTTACTCTTCTTCAAATATCGAGATACTCGCTTTTCATCTTATTATCATTGACTTAATCAGTAGTACACCATAACTTATTATCATCTAAGAATTCATTGTCCTTATGATTCTTAGGTCTTCATACAAGATCTATAAAGTCGATTCAGTCACACAATCTTGCTCGAAGTCTAACTTTACGATCTCGACTTGTAATCTTCATAACTGAGTTTGAACCCTCGGTTCTTCAATCTTCAATAACTGAGTCTGTGTCCCTCAGTTCTTTGATCTTCTAGATAAGTCAACCGAGTCTGTAACTCTCAGTGAACTTACCTTCTTCATTTCCATGTAGGTGTATTATGAGTCAGTTTGCTTGTCTTGATGATTTCCAGTTTTCTAAATGATTTTCAGTTTTCAGTTTTACGACACACTATCTATTACAGTGCTTGTCTGATGTAACCTATACAAATATCAGACTCTAGTAAAACTTATACATTTAGTTCTAGACATCTTTTAGCTTTTCACTATAACAGCTGGCTTCAGCAATTCATCAGTAAGGTTAAGATAATACTTTAAACAAATAAGATGAATTATCATCAAAACATAAATTTTATTTCCAACAAAAGCATTACATGGTCCCGAGATCCGGTACTCACCAGCTGAGAAGTTAGCATTATGTCTTGTTCATGCCTCGAGAAAACTGAGGCCCTATTTTCAAGCCCATCCGATTGTGGTAGTCACCGACCAACCACTAAAACAGATCTTAGCAAAGCCCGATACATCAGGCCGGCTGGCGAAGTGGGTCATCAAAATGGCACAGTATCATATCGAGTTCGTTCCTCGAACAGCGATAAATGCTCAAGCCTTAGCAGATTTCTTAGCCGAAGGGATTTCTATCCAACTCGACCAAGAGAAGCAAAGTCCAGAAGAAAAGTGGACTCTCCAAGTCGATGGAGCGTCGAGTAAGGAGGGGGCTGGAGCAGGGCTCCTTCTAGTTAGCCCAAAAGGCGAGGAATTTCTACGCCTTCGGTTTGATTTCAAGCGACGAACAACGAGGCCAAGTATGAAGCTATGATCACTGGTCTGAAACTTGCTCTGAAGTTAGGTGTCGAGTATTTGTTGGTTTTCAGTGACTCACAATTGGTGGTAAATCATGTGAAAGGGGAGTATGAGGCCAAGGAAGAAACCATGAAGAATTACTTAGCAGTGGTGCAAAGTCTCATACCTAAATTTAAGGCGGTTCAATTCGAGCAGGTCCCCCGAAGTCAGAACAAAAGAGCCGATGCACTCTCAAAGCTTGCATCGAATTTCGTCTCGAGTGAAAAGGTTCTAGTCGAGTTATTGACCGATAGGAGTTACAACGAAGCGGAGGCCCAGCCGATCACTCAGCAGGTCACGTGGATGGACTCGATCGCTCTTTATCTCAAGGACGGAATTCTACCATCTGATAAGGTGCAATCTAGGAAAGTCCGACTCCAATCAGCGCGATATGCATTCTTCGACGACGTGTAAGCCTATGGTTGAGGTGTGTTTCCGAGACGGAAGGCGAATATCTCTTAGAAGAAATTCATAGAAGAGCCTGCGGGAATCACTGTGGGGCTAGGATGTTGGCTCGAAAATGCAAGTTAGCGGGTTATTTTTGGCCGTCGATGCAACGAGATGCGAACGACCTTGTTCAGAAATGAAACTCTTGTCAGATCCATGATAACATATCTCATCAACAAGCGCAAGACATGAATGTCATCTCGTCAGCATGGGCTTTCGATCAGTGGGGAGTCGATATTGTGGGACCTCTACCCCGAGCCCTGGGAAACCTCAAATATGTGGTCGTTGCTGTGGACTACTTTACGAAATGGGTAGAAGCTAAGGCTTTGCCCGACATCCGAGCTGCAACCATCAAAAAATTCTTGTGGGTCGACATCTTATGCAGGTACGGCATTCCAAAGGCTCTGATCTCGGATAATGGTACACAGTTCGAAGATCGAAAGGTTAGAGAATGGTGCAGTGAATACCATATCGATCAGCGATCCACCTCGGTGGCTCACCCACAGGAAAACGGTCAAGTTGAACAAACTAATCGACAGATCAAGCTAGGCTTAAAGAAGAGACTTGAGGCAGAAGGTCGAGATTGGACGATACAACTTCCGAGCATCCTATGGTCATATAGGACAGCTCCTAATTCATCAACAGGAGAAACTCCTTTCTCTCTAGTATATGGGTGTGAAGCGGTGAACCCGCTGAGATTGGTGTTCCTTCTACTCGAGTTCTGGCCTACAATGTTCAGACAAATGTCCCCGGCTCCGACAGGAAAGGGATAATGTCGAGGAGCGAAGAGATATGGCCTCAGCCAGAATGGCAAGGTACAAGCAGATGATCTCTCAGTATTACAACTCGAGAGTCAGACACAGATACTTCAAAGTCGGAGATTTGGTTCTGAGGAAGAATGAAGCAAGTCGGCAGGAAGCGAATGGAAAGTTGACCCCGAATTGGGAAGGCCCATATCAGATTCTAAAGGTTCACCCCAAAGGGTCCTATCAACTTGGGCGAGCAGATGGAACCACGGTTCCTCAACATTGGCACGCCAACAACCTGAGGAAGTACTATGTTTAAGATAAGCTTTGTTCCGATCAACCTTTGTTTGTTTTTCGATTATAAATCTTGTAATAAGTCCATGAGACAACTTTGTAAGTAATCTAATAAACTTGTGTTTTTTCGAGATGTTTTTGTGTTTGTTAGGATTTATAGCCGTAACGTTACAAGTCCGATGTGATACAAAATGTTAAAGGAAAAACAATCGACAACGAGTAGAGAAATCCGTAGGTCGGACATCTCAGTAAAGCCAAAAGCAAAGTGAGCCTATAAGGCAACAAATGCGAAGGCAGAGAGACGGTTTGCATGGTCGGGCCACCAGTCCCAGCCAAAGCCAAACGAGCCTAGAAGGCGAAAAAGGCTATGGCAAAGGATGGTTCGCATAGTCGGGCCACCTGTCCCAGTCGAATGCCGAACGAGCCTAAGAGGCGAAAAATGCCAAGAAAAAGGACGGTTCGCATAGTCGGGCCACCTGTCCCAACCGAGAGCCAAATGAGCCAAAAGGGCAAAAAAGGCTAAGGTCAAGGGACAGTTCACACAGTCGAATTAAAACGCTCAGCCGGGGGTCGAATAAGCCTAGGGGGCAAAAAGGCTAAGGCAAGCGAGTCGATCACAAGTGCAATAAGAACCAGAGGTTCATAATACACTTAGGGGGCAAAATACAACATTGATAAAACAAACACCAAACAAAGCGAGTAGCGGACAGAGCCAAAGGCTCGACAAGCGAAAGACTCAAATATCAAGACAAGCAAGATAACAAGAAAGGAAAGAAAAACATTGCAAAATCGAACCAAAATCAAAGCAAAGTCATTACAAGACAAGGCCATGTCGAAAAGACCAGCCAAAGTTAATTCAAAGCGAGAAACGTTATTACAGATCAAATTCTAGGGTTCAAATAGCAAGTCAACAAAAGAGGAAATTGAAAAGACAACAATCAGAGGTCGGCTTCAGGAGTCGGCTCAGGATTGGCAGAAGTCGGATCGGCAGCAGGAGCAGAGGTGGAAGGACCATACTTGATGGCCAAAGACTCTCCCTGTTGGAATTCTTCGCTGTACTGGTCGTACAATGACTCCGCCTCAGGATTATAGAACATCGCCGTCTCGAGCGTCGACACGTCAAACTCTGGGTAGAAAGCCTTCACCTGGTTCACTGCCATAGTAAAGCCACCCATCATAGCTGCGCGCATCAACACCTCCAGGTCTGCGTCGAGGTTGGACGACTTCCGATACTCCAGGATCGCATCTGTCTTAGCTGTCTCGACCCGCATGCACGCTCGATACAATTCAGCTTGCAGCGCATCTCTGTCATGTCGAGCCTTTGCCGCATCCTCCAGAGAAGCCTTGTGTGCCTGCTGCACCTTTTCAAAGTCCTGCGCCAGCTTGAGCAACTCCCTACCCTGGTCGTGCCTTTCAGTCTGTAGTCGGGTCATCTCTTTCTCAGCGGTTGTTAACTTATCCTGCAGCTTCTGGCACTCGGCAGCCGACTCACGTTTCAACGCCTCAAATTGAGACTCCATGCCAGCAATAGCAGCACCTTTGGCGACGTTGTCTTGCAGTAGTCTTATGTTCTCCTTTCTGAGATCATCGGCCGACTCACCCATTTTGGCTAGCCGCCGGGCAGCCTCTCGGCTAAGAATGTTACTCTACAATAGAAAAAGAGATATCAGATAACAATAGGCAAGACATAGACCTCGAAAGTAATCGACATTTAAAGAGAAGAAAAACAATTGACTTACGAGGCGATTCGACTTCTGCAGTGCATGAGCCAAGGCCTTATCCTCCAGGACCGCGCAATCATCAGCGACCCAGTTTATATCGTCTTCTGGCTCGGTAGAAGTTTCAGCAACTTTTTCCCTCTTCGATTGTCGATGCTGCTCCCTCACCAATTCGGGAACAGTGGGCCTCTTCTTGGTTAATGGCGCCTGTGCCTCGACATTTAGCTCGACAGGCAGGTTCAACTCAATCAGCTCCTCCTCATCCTCATCTCGAAGAGAACCAAAACGGACTGTCAAGCCACTGGTGGTCGGAGGTAGCTCAGTTGATCCAGCCGGCGCTGTTGACTAGGCGGCAGCAGGGGTAGGCTCAGATCGAGTGGCACCCCCCTCTCTGGAAGAAGAAGGTGCCCCGGTTTCAGCCAAAGGCTAGTCGGGAGCAGCCCGACCCCCGAGAGATGGAGCAGCCACAACCACCGACAGAGGAAGGCGTGTAGGGTCGGTGACCTTGGAAAACCTTCCCACTGCAAAATGAAAAAAAAAAGTCAGTTTTGATCAACACATAACAAGTTATCAGACTCGACAACAAACACGAAAGAAAAACAAGGAAAATCCCTACGGTTCTCTTGGTCTTGGGCATGAAGGTTGGCGTATGGAATCGGCCCAGCCTCTTCCAGGTGGGCTAGATTGTAAAGAAGACTCAGGTCCCGAGTGCAGACTTCGAAGTCGAAACCACCTAGTAGTCGAGCCTCGTTGGGAACGGGATCATTCCCTAGTTTGTCTTTCTTCCCGTCCCTCGACCTGCATTGTCCTATGTAAGGGTTCTCTAGGCCGTGTCGAAGAAAGAAGAAACGGGGCTTCCACTCCCCGTGAGAAGAAGGCCCTTTGGTTATTTGAGGCCAACTGCGAGACACTAATCTCGTAATGGTTTAGGATTGCGAGGACAGCCGGACAGAGTGGAAATCTTAAACCACTCGAGAGCTGACCCTCGTAGACGGCGTAGAATCCTTCTGGGGGCTCGTAAGCAAATTTATGAAGGCCAGAAGGAAGACGAGCTTCAAACGGAGGATTGGGGATATTACATTTCCGGCAAAGTCTAGTGACGCCCCTCAAGGAAAGAGCACGAGGCACCTTTGGCACCCTTCCCATCCATCCCGGTTACTAATTTCTTAGGTTGATTGGGGGGAGGAGGAGGGGAGGAAGCGTGGGCTCGCGGAACCTTGCCGGAGAAGGTGGTCGAGAAACAGTGCGATTTGGCTACGAATCTGGCGTTTCACTACCCCCGCCGATTCAAAGGCCACTACTATCGCTGGACATGGATGAATTCAAAGAAAAGAAGAGGAACACTAATGAAAAAAGAAGAAGCTTACTTTGCGTTTTGGAATTGCGAAAAGAGAAAATAGCTCTGCTTCAACTTTTGTGTCTCTCTCCTTTATATTCCGGCAAAGATTGCAAATGATTTGAAAAGACAGGGGATAGTGGGGAGTTATAACCCCTGGGAATCGCGAGAATCAAGGCGGTGACGTGTTTTGCGGGATACGAAGCGTTTGTGTGCCAGGATATCACGCCACGTGGCTACGAGCAGATAGGGTTGCAGAAGGCGGGAAAAAGCCCACCCAAATGACAGTCCAACTCGTAGACGATGCATGTGATAGACTCGACCTCGGACAACGAGAGCCGCCTCTCTAAAGTCTGGGGGGCTTATGACGATACAGGGTTTCACTCCCTCCACGTGTCGTCTATCGGTTGGTCATCACATCCTGGATTAGCCCCAAAATATTCATATCGACGTTCGAGCAGGGTGGGACGATGAGTCCGTAAGGACAGAGTCCACACCAGCTAGCAGTGTAGGACAATGAGTCCCAGAGTCGAGTACCGCAGGTCGGTAATATCGACATCGAGGACAGAGTCCGCACCAGCTATCCAGGCCCAGTAACGGCGATAACTTGGGCAAGGGTTAAGGCCCATTAAAGGGTAAAGATGACAATAACATAAGCCGACTTATTATTAGGGTTAGGGCAAGTGTTGTCATTATAAATACCTCATTCCAGGAACTACGTAAGGCTTGATTCCTGGAACCTAATAGGATACGTAGGCAATCTAAGATACAGTCTTGGACTCAGCCGCAAATATTAAAATCCACCACCGCACTCTTTTAGGCATTAGGGTTTTGTTTGTGTTCATCACTAGATTCAGTTAGGGCCCGGATCATCAAGGTGACACAATTTGTCATCGTCATGTATCTTTCCTTCAGAGTTTGTTACTTCTTCTCCACACCCAGCTTTTAATAGGGATTTTTTTCAATATACCACCCATTCTGTGTGCTATTTGTCAATATACCACTTTAAGCCAATTTTGGTTCACAATTTTCGTTCATATCTGGGGATTTTTTTCATGAATGTGCACGATCTTAAGGTACACAAATCCC
The DNA here is from genome assembly GCA_026214975.1 of Gentiana macrophylla. Classification (NCBI taxonomy): domain Eukaryota; kingdom Viridiplantae; phylum Streptophyta; class Magnoliopsida; order Gentianales; family Gentianaceae; genus Gentiana; species Gentiana macrophylla. The sequence continues at coordinate 51,890,473 of CM047817.1, forward strand.
CTATTGGGGTTCCCCTTCCCATTTAGGGTATAGAAGGATGCCGGAAACAATGGAAACGTGAAAAACGGAGTGGTATTTTGACAAATATAGTGGTAGTCCAACAATTACCATTCAACAAAAGAGGTATTTCACTAGATTGTTTATCTCCTCTTGCTCTCATATTTTTAGTCAGTGATAGCTTCTTCATTATTGGCCATAAGTATGACCTCACCAAGCTTGTCTCTATTGTCTGTAGTATTGTGCCTTTTGGTACAACTGGAAGTACTTGCCTAAAATCACCTCCGAATACAATCACCTTACCACCAAATACGACAGAATTTTTCATGATGTCCTTTAAGCTTCTGTCTAGTGTTTCAATTACCCATTTTTTGGCCATTGGTGCTTCATCCCATATGATTAGGCATGCTCTCCTTATTCTTTCGGTGAACACAATCTGTAATGTTTTTTGTTTCCTTATTCTTTGTTAGTTGTTATTTACTGCAGCACCTTGCTATTTTCTTGTTGTATGCAATTGTTTGTGATAAAATTAATGTAGCCTCTTTTTGCAGAGTATTGTTGCACAGATATATCATGCCATTGGAGCTTCAGGTGTTGTTAGTCAGGAATTCAGATCCGTGATTTCTTATCTAAGACAATCCATACACATTTCCGAAGAACTTGATATAACATGGTATTGTATTTCTATATAAAAAAAACCATTATATTAGATATTAGGGTGTTACATTGACTTCACTGAGATATTTGACGTGCGTCGAAATAGAATTAGTACAACCGAGTTTGTAAATCTGTGCAACTTGATTATGTTGATGTTCACTTATGAAAATGGTTGCATACTTTCTGACTTTGGAAACAGGTTTGTAAAACCAACCTGAATTTGAAAAATCCAGTTTCCGACTCTTTCGCATTTATCTAGTTTGAGATTAACTGTTCCTTTCAGGTTTTGTCGGGAGCTTTGCCGATCTACCACTAATTTGGGAGCCTATTTGTGCGACTACCATTGTGTTGTCGATCTACCACTCCCATTTTCGCGTTTTAGGTGTTTTGGAACCAAACTAAACCCTAATTGGGAAGGGGAACCCAATAGGGAATGGTGTACCTTAAGATCGTGCACAAAGGTGGAAAAACGGGAGAAAATCGCGAATCAAAATCAGTTTTTTTTGCCTTGGGTGGTATTCTCACAAATACCACCTGTATAAAGCGGTAAACCGCTAAAAATCCCGGTTTTTACGATAAGGGATATGATGGTGCAACCTCGGATGTTTGGTCATGTGCGGTGTATTATGTTTGTGCTAATGGCATACTTTCTTTTGTTGTTGTTAGTCCTAAATCGCATACAATATAATGTTGATTACTTCATTTTCCAGATCGACAAGGTTGGATTCTCATTTCCATCATGGTTTTTATCCAAAGAAAGTCGGTAAAGCGCATTCTAGATCCTAACTTGATCCACTGTGAGTTTAACTTTTTCCTCAATCTAAATACTTAAATCGGATATAGATTTAAAAAAAGGCTCGTTAGTTTGCATATTGATGTACTCCGTGTGAGTTCCTCTTTACTGATTTAAGAAGAAAGCCCTATTAGTCCTTCTCACAAATTTTTTTGTGGTCCGATTAACAAAACCAGTTTACTTAATCCTTTTACTTATTGAATTTAGATTTTCTTAAATTTAATTTTTCATTCTATCTGTTATTTAACCGTTGATGCTATCCCAATGCAGAGAATGGAAATACTGAGATGTTAGAAAATGATATGTTTTTCGTTTTTTTTCTTTGACAATTTTGTTAAGTAAATTGGGTTTTGAAATCGAATTAGTAAGTTTGATTTGTTTTTTTAGTTACATTAAGGCTAGCTAGCTAGACCCTTCTCATATATATATATATATATATATATATATATATATATATATATATATATATATATATATATATGTTGTTACTAAATGTGTTCTTTATTATTTATTCCTATTTTGTATGCAGGTTTTGTATGGTATTGGTGCCATTTGAACAAATGAAAGGATTGCTATTGTCTCATATCCTAGGATGGTGTAGTATGGAAGCATATTTTGGAAGGTTTGTAGCAACGACCATAGCAATTGTGTTTTTTAGGATGTGATCGATATCATTAAATCTTTTAAATATATGCTTACATAGTACGTAAGCATATTTTAGAAGGTATTATGTAGTAATGACCAAAGCAACGTGTTTCTTTTGGGGATGTTATATATATATATTAGAAAATTCTTTAAATTGACGTTTATATGCAACTTATCTTTTGGGGAATGATCTATCATTGTATATATTGATGTATTTCATTAGTATAAAGCTTATATTATGTAGTTTTGGGCTGCAAAATTATTATTAATATTTCATGATATAATGGGGAGAAATGGTCTTTTAATGAGGAGATGTATTATTAATGTTTCATGATTTAGTGAGGAGATTAGTCACCATTAAAAACATTTTCATGAGGAGATTGGTCATCATTAAAAATATTTTATGAGGAGATTAGTCATCATAAAAAATATTTTAATGAGGAGAAATTCCGTCATTAAAATAATTTTAATGAGGAGGATATATTCTCATTAAATGTATGATATAATTAATGAGGAGATTCAATTCTCCTCATTATATACCTTTAACTAGAGAAGTTGCAATGAGGAGTGGTTTCTCCTCATTAAAAGTCTTTAATGAGGAGAAATGGCCAATGAATGAGGAGAATTCTCCTCATTAAAAACCGAATTTCTAGTAGTGTTAGTAATTCTGCATTTCTTCTTTGTTGTGATATATTGCACATGCTTGTTTCATTTGCTTTAATTGGAATTTTAAAACACGAGTGAGCTGTTCGTCCACCAGGAAATATTCCAGCTGCAACTCCTGTTGTAGCTGTCGATATAGCTATCTTATGTCTTCTTCTAAGATTTGCTAGCAGTGCTCTATATAAGTATGTCTTTCCTGTTCCACCAAGTCCATCAATAAAAAACACAGCACCTTTTTCATTATCTACTTTATAAAGTATTTTATGGAAAGTACTTTGTTGGTCAGAATTTAGTGATAGCTCTGCATTATAATCCTCTTGAGGAACCACTATATATAATTCATCAGAAATTCTCTAGGTAGAGTTTCTATAACATTGTCGCCATCTCCATTCACACTTGGCACATCATCACAGTGCAAATTTTTACCCATACTTGGCAAATCATAACATGTCAAGTCTTTACCCATGCTTTCTTGAAAAGAACTTATGCACCGTAAAGTTTTGTCCATAATTAAAGTTGAGGTTGTAGAGTCACGCATGAAATCTTCTGACATTGGTTCCCAATATGTATCCCATAATTCGCGGACATTTGTTGGCTCACAGTAAACTAAAAGGGTAGAAAATAGTCTTCTTAATGCATACGGCATCTGAAAGGCGATGGCTTCATTCAAGCATTCTGAGATACTCTTATCCAATTCTAATAACCCTCTTTTTTCTGCAGCTTCTTTAAAATTGTTATATTTATGGCTATTCACCGTTAGTAAATCATTTGGTCCTCTAACATGATTAAGTGGCAATCTGAGATAATATATTTTGCCTTCCGCCGGATTTGCACCATATATACGGCCAATCACATCTTTTTGTTTCCTCTCTTTCCATATTTTCTGTGCGCTATTCCATACGAAAAATTCCGGAATTTCATTATACAAAAAAGTTTTGGCCTTTTCATTCGAGCGATTAAGAGTGAAAAATTCTGTCAGCATCATTTTAGAGGCAGATTCATTTCGAATGACATCCTCAAGATTTTGATTCTTCCAATATGAAACAAAATTTTTCCCAGGAAGATGAAGGTGGAGACAAATAACTGCTGGTTGCATGTCATTCAATGGAAACTCAAATATTATCCACAGGGCCTCTTGAGCGGATACCCATCTTGCATTTTGAAATTGATTTATTTCATCAATTATTTGATCGTCACCCTCAGGTGAAATGTACAGTGCAACGCGGTCATGACCTTTATAAATGTACTTGTATAAGTACTTTACTGCTTGGATCCCCGAGCAAATTTCAACGTTTATGTGGCAATTGTATCTGTGTAAAAATTAGCCAAAAACCACATAATTGAATTAACAATTCAATATAAAAATATAATAATCAAATATGGATAAATAGTTTGAACTAAAAATTTAATAATTAACAATTATGCGTGAATAGGATCTTTAAACATGCCGGTATGAATCGATAAGGATCAAACATAATGCCAAAAGAAACCTACTCCATGACTGCCTATTCACAAACAAAATGCCTATTTTCTTCACCAATGATCTGCTCCCATATAATGTAATAAAATAAATCACACAGATTTATATGTTTTATTGTAAGAAAATGGGAGTAACGCCGTGAATAGAGACATTCACAACTCAATAAATAATACAAAACACATTATTCGGTAGTGGCATTTTACTTATATAACACAACTCTATAAATAATACAACAAAGTTTTTTAATGACTCTTCACAGTTTCTTTAAGTTCTTATTTCCTTCAGAGTAGAAGTTTAATAAATTAACTTACTTAAATCCTAATAGCTTAGACTTTATATAGGTCGAGTATACTTCTTTTTAATTAAGTTTAATCCTTAAAAAAAACAATATGATGTATGACTGAATGTTTGTTAAATTTGTGCTGTTATGAAAAGGAAAAAGCTGGTGAATTTTACCTGGATAAAAGGTATGGGTTGTAAGGAACTACCCACCGGTTGTCTAATAACGCGTTGCGTACAAGGACTTGTAATCCTATTTTTCTTCTCATGTAAATTGGGTATCCATCTTTCCCTTGTATTGTACAATTGCAAAACTCACGGGGATAATGGAACTTGCATTGTTTATTCACCATGCATGAGTTATTCATATTTCGTACTCCACATGGGCCATGCATCATATGTTTTAAGACCAACTCGTACAATTCAGGATATTTTTCCTTGTTTGAAATTTCAGCAGATACAAACTTATCAAACTGATCTGCTGTTGTGATTTTGGAGTTGGACTTCAATATAATTAGCATATGCACATGAGGTAATCCTCTTTTTTGAAACTCAATAACTTCTACATGAGCAGCTACATCTCCAAAGATTTTCTTCTTATATAGTTGATCTTTTAAATCTTGTAGCTTGAATGACATACTCTATAAGTCAAATCTGGCCTATCTTGAGGGGTTTGGCCTTCAAACAGATTTTCCTCAATTTCTTTCCATTCAGGATTGCACATCATGGTAATAAAAAGATCTGGCTTCCCGAACTTTTGAACTAAAGCCATGTCTCTTGGACCTCCAATAAATGATGCAGGCAATACTACTCTTTTCCCTACTGCACATCCTCTCTTTTCTACAGTTTTAACATGTTGGTCCCTTGAAAAGGCTTTGGTTAAGTTTAGAGGGGGGGTGAATAAACTTAACACTTAAAACTTTGGAGTTAACAAATTTGCAACTTCAAAGAACTGCGATACTTCAGAGTCTGCTTTGAGACTTTCAAAGAGCCTGGCCGATAAAATGAGAGTCATCGATAGTTGAGTTTGTTGAATTTGTGCAATGGAATTATATCAAAATTAAGCCTTAATACTTGTTGTTAAATATGATACTAAGTATTAGATACTCAGAGTGCAAGTGTGTGATTTGATTCTTTGGATTCAAGAGGTTGATGTGTAAAATAAACTAAGTGCGTAATGTAAATGCGGAAAGTAAATAGGCAGATTTTATAGTGGTTCAGGTGGTGTAATCCTCGCTACCCACTCTTCTCCCGTGATGTTGGAGGAAATTCACTAGAGATCTTTGATGTAGCTTTTACAAAGATTCCTAAGGTTGCTTGTCCTTCACCAATAACTATGGCTTCACAAACTGGCCGGGAGCAGGTAGGATTGTCGCTCCCGAGTCTTCCACTGGTCCTTGAAGGGTAGGATTGCCTCTTCACCAAACACTCCACCACAAACAACGATCTTTCACACCCACAGATGCTTCACTGTCTTCAAGAGGTTCTTTTATAAAATAAAGATTGAATCAAATAAATGATTCGATTGGCGACTTGATTAGGATGATATAATCAGCGACTTGCGGACTTCAAGTGTGTATGCTTGATGTGGCTTGAATGCCAAAACACTTGAAGAATTTCTCTGGATCGGTAGCTTTAAGTTCAAGAGTTCAAAGCAGGTGTTTTTCATTTCAAGAATATCTCTTCAAAGTTTGTTAATTTTCATCATCTTGTTTTTTCGAGTTGAAAGTCCACTATTTATAGGCAAGAATGCATGTGACTTGTATTTGAAATTCAAATGTAACTGTTCCTTGTTTTTGTCCCATCCGATTTGCATTCGTCACTATTCATAGGATCGACATCGTCGTAAATTCTTTTTGACAAAGGCAAATCATCCCACTCTTTGACTTATATCCAATGGATAAAAATATGAATCATCCCAACGCTCATTTAATCTCACCTTTGATTTCTTTGATAAGTCGAGGTAGTTGGTCGTCCTTATCCATGTAATCTTCCAATATAATCTTGATTTAATCGAGGTATTATATCAAAGAGTTCATCATCATTGTGATACATGTCATCATTGAACTCCAATTTGTTGTGTATAAAATACAATGCGGTGACTTCTTTTATCTAACTTTTATTTGTGAAGTTAGATTACACTTTTAATTATAACCAAGTTCCAAACATCATCCAACTTATGGAACTTAGACCTTGTATTACAAGGTATATGTGATCGATTTAGGTCATCACTGCACTTGCCTAAATTCTCGATCCCATATCCTTGACTTAAATTACTAAGTTTGATCCCTTAGCCTTCAGAATCGAGTTTGAGCCTCATGCCTTCGGTCTTCAAAGAGGTTCCCGACTAGTCTCATCGACCTATCTACCCCCATCTTGACTAGACCGGTCTCAATAAACAAATCAGCTTACCATTACAGTGCTTGTTTGATCAAACCTATTCATGAATCGAACTCTAATAAGCCTATACATTTAATCTAGACATCTTTTTGCCTTTGCACTATAACAGCTAGTCTGGCACTCATCATCAAAACATAGAAATAAGTCCAACATAACACTATCAACTATCCCTTGGTAAAGCTCAGCTCTCCCTTTATCTTGGTGTGTACGGAAAAAATCCAACCGTGATGTTTCCAACTTTATATACATATTGATGTGATTCCGGTTGGAATCAGATCCGATGTTTTGCCCAGGAAGTAACTAAGGGGAACAATGACGAGCTAATGATCCTAGACCTAGTAATCTAACCAAATCGTAGGAAGAGAACGCCCAACAATCGCTCACAATGCTAGTAAATCCTCAAAGGGTTGAATCCTATACTACGAAGAGAACTCTCACACGCATGTGATTTTTGTGATTCCCTACAATGTAGAGAACACTCACTCGCAAGTGATAAATCAAAGTCGAGAAGACTTTAATAAAAGCTAAGAAGCCAAATTTATATCATCATAATTGTCTACTGAATGAAAAGCTAGTGTTTGCCTTATATAGGCTTACAACCAAAAGAACTAGAAACTAAAAAGCAATGTGGGATAAATGCCCACTATGAAAAATATGCATGCTTCCTATTGGCCATAAACGAAATGTTCCTATTGGCTAATAAAAGTGTAAATAAATAAAGTGCTAAAAATCCAATATAAAATAAAACCAACTCCTAATTATTTAAATAATATCCATAAATGGCACGAATGATGGTATCCTCCTAGCATGAACCGGATCACATCATTCCCTCCCGGTTCGAAAGGATTCATCCTCGAATCCACCTGGATCGAATAGCAAGCGCAGCCGAACATATGTGAGTAGGCCCTCATAGTGAAGTACATCCAGGAAAAGTAAAGATGTGAACACTTTAGTAACCAGCCTCGTGTACAAGCGAACAGGGCCAACATAATAATCAGCAACCACAAAATCGAAAGGACGACAATGCACCAAAAATGGATCATGATAAATATGTGATGCTTGTATATCTTTGAAGTGCGCAAGTGACCCAGCCGACTTGGCAACATTGTCAACGCCTTCAACAAAAGAAGCATGTACCTGCAAAGAAAATGTTGGGGCAACACAATTCAAAAGTGGCTCAATGGTGAGCATGGTTGCCTCCTCATTCTCAACAACGATCTCAACCTCTCAGACTATTATGAACAAAGAACTACAACCTCGAAGTGACAACACACTCACTATGCTCTCATCAGAACATCAACCAACGCGATCTACTGCGGAATTACCTCTCACTTTAATGAGAGAAGGCAACTCCTCAAAACTAATGTGCTCATGCGTAATAACGGCACAAGGTTCCACCTGGAGTGTGTCCTCAACCAAAATCAACTCCTCGTGTTCTTCCTCAACAATAGACTCCTCAGATATCTCTACTTTCTCACCCACTAAGTCAGGTTCATTCACCTCCACCACACTCTCACTTTCCTCTTTTTTCATCTCCTCATCTCGATTGTTAACAACCTCGTCGTTTTTTTGTTCCACCAATTCTTTTGCTTTTTCAGTTTCAAGTTTCAAACAAGTATTTTCCTCCATTACATGCCGCTCAAAGTTTTTAGCGAACCGAACCTTATCTTTGTGAGCCTCTTCAGGGATAACGCAAGGAGCTTAAAGTTTTTACCCTTATGGCGCAAAGTGTAGGTATTTGCATACCCATCATAAGTAACTCTTCTATCAAACTGCCAAGGTCGTCCAAGTAATATATGGCTTACGTGCATGAGGACTACATCACATAAAACTACACCATCGAGTTTACCAAGATTGAAGGAGATTAAGGTCTGTTGGGTAACCCGCATTTCACCAACATCATTCAGCCACTGCAACTTATACGGTTGAGGATGGGGTATAGTAGGAATGGATAAATTACTGATCACATACGTACTAACTAAGTTAGCACAACAATCAGGTTCAATAATCATAGAGCATAGCCTTTCACCAATCCAACAACGCGTACAAAAAAAAAAATCACATTCAGCATAACCTTGCACACTATTATCTCTTTCTGTCATCGTCTCAAAAGAAATGACCTCACAAACTCATGTGTTTACACTCACCCTCTCTCAAAGTCGTATAAAGTACCCTTGTCAAATTAACTAGAAGAGCGAGCAAAAGTAAATAGCAATCAAAACCGACTCTCTAGAGGGACACTAGGTTTTCAGACCGAGAATAGGTTGAAAGGTATGTGGAAAAGGTAATTAAGGATGGATGATTTCATTTTTGGGAAAGTCGGGATCCTAGGAGTTTTGCAGTTAAGTAAAGGATGCATGATTTCACTTTGTGCCGAAGTCGGGATCCTAGGAAGAAAAAGTTGGTTTTTTTTTTTTTTTTTTGGGCCGACTAAAAGAAAATAGATTAAATTAAAAGAAAACAAACTAGGTCAAGGCTATTGTTTTTGCTTTGGTCAGACGGCAACCAGAAGCAGGTAATGAGAAAGAAATTTTTTTTTTGCCCTAGTTTAATTTTTTTTTTTTGTTATTGTTTTTTATGATGATGAATAAACAGCGACAGCAATTTGGCACAAAATTCTTTTTTGTTTTTTTGTTTTTTGTTTTTTGTTTTTGAGTGATGAGGAACAAGCCGCAAAAGCAATTATGCACAGAAGACAGGCACGATATAAGCAAGAACAATTAGAAACAATTTTTTTTTTTTTTAAACAAGATGATGATCGATCACAAAACAAATTATTGAACAAGAAGGAAATTATGAATGCAGGTTTTTTTTTTTTTTTTATTGAATGATACGAATTGAAGGACAAAATAAAAGGGATATTTGCTCACCGAAGTTTCTTGAAATTTCGCTACTAACTGATGTGATTTCGATCAGAATCGAATCGATGTTTTGCCTGTGAAGTAAGCCAAAGAACAACGACGAAATTTAATGATCCTGCACTCAGTGAATCCAACCAAATCGTAAGAAGAGAACGCCCAACAATCGCCATAACGCTTGGTAAAATCAAAGGTTGAATCTCTCTACTACGAAGAGAACTCTCACACGCATGTGATTTTTGTGATTCCTACAACGAAGATAACACTCACTGCAAGTGATAAATCAAAGTCGAGAAGACTTTAATAAAAGCTAAGAAGCCAAATTTATATCATCATAATTTGTCTCGAATTGAATGAAAAGTTTAGTGTTTTACTTTATATGAACTTTACAAAAAAAAGAACTAAACTAAAAAGAATGTAGGATAAATGCCCACTATGAAAAATGTGTCTGCTTCCTATTACTAGGAAACAAAATGTTCTATTGGCTAATAAAAGAGTAAATAAATAAAGTCTTTGAAAATAAAATATAAAATAAAACCAACTCCTAATTATTTAAATAATATCCATAAATAGCACGAATGATGGTATCCTCCGAGCATGAACCGGATCACATCACATATCCACTGCAAATTGATGAAATAGTCGTGCAGCAAATAGTATTGATGATTGTCTAGGATGTCTAATTTGCATCTTGTAACAGTAATATTCTCTGCATGAAACATTTTTTGTTCTTGCTGATTTCACACCTGTAAAAGTACAACAATTAACATGAACATAATATATGCAAATGTGTCCCAAATATAAACATAATATGGAATAAGTACCTTCTTAATTTATTACATCTTCAGCGCATGAACAATTTTGAATATTGATTGCACTAGGTGCTTCCATGAAAATACAGTCTTCTTCAATCAATTTCGGAACATTTCGATGCCATCCAATTTCTCCATTTGGGAATAGGAGTGGGTACTGTAATGGATCATAGCAACCAAAAAAATGTTTCACCTGATATCTATCCAAATCGCAGCAACTTGTTCTGATGTAGGTGAATTGTATACTCTTTGATCTAAGTTCACATCTTTTGAAATGTGAAATTGTAAATCCTCAAGAGAGCTATAGTCTTTCAACTTCCTAAAAAATTGAGCATAAGGATTACTATCTAAGACTCTCATCAATTATTTCAAAATTTCTCCTCTTATTTTTGAATGTGGAACTTTACTCATGCGATTTTCCACTTCGTTTTGCGTGTCGTAGAAATATAGTTGAAAGTACATTGGAGTGTTATCTTCTGGGAAAATACTTTGTAGATTATGATAAACTTGTCCTTGAACTCGAAATGTGTATACGCCACGTCTGCTTGATGCCAAATCTTTGTCTAAGTTAACTCCGAAAGATGTAAACGAAAAAATATTGTTGTATGCACGAATATGTTTCCGAAACTCTTTACATGATTCTAGCTGAGAGGTTAATAGATGATATAAACCGTCGGGGATATCTTCGGAGGATAATTTTATCTTTCCTTTATCATAACAAAATGTTGGAGTTTCATGCTCAAATCTTTTTGCATTGCAGTGAGCACAATTGTTTATTTTCCTCGACTGATGTTGTTGTGATAATTTAGGTTCATATGCAATCTCTAATGTTCAAAAAGAACCTTAAGTCATCCAAAATTTAGTTGGTATCAACATAATTTTTAAAACAAAATCATCATAGAAATTACCTTCACAATTAATCATAGTCATTTCGGCGTTGAGGAAATACTTTTCATCACTTCTTTTTGTTTTGCCTACAATTTTGGAAAAATGTAATAATGTTCAGATTCTATGACATACCTTCCTAGTTGCTAAAAATTTAATTTGAAAACATTCACATATAATGATAAATAACTAAGCTCTTGGAAACCTTTGTACTGATTACCTCCATTTGATCGTTGTATCTTCCTCGACTCTTTGACTTTCTGAATCTTAACTTGTTGTTGTTCATCTGTCATCTTTGCATACTTTGATTTTTTTTCTTCTCCTGCACATTTCAGAAGGAAAAATGTGATGCAACGTATTAGCACATTTGGCTTTGTACATAAAAGTATTATGAAATCGAGAATGACAACAACAATATGTTGAATAACGAATATATGTTCTACTTTCTGATATATGTTTCTGTTTCTATATAAGAACAATAAGGTTTAGCCATATGTAGAAGAAATCACCACATACCATTGCGATCTATTACATTTGTCAATTCAGCTTTTCTTTTTCTTCTAGTTTCCACGACACTCTTGATCTTCTTGCATTGTTCCTCGTTGGTCAATTGAGCATATTTTCTTCTTTTAACTTCTAGTTTGTGCAGATTATCTTCTGTACCTTCACCCAAAAGGAAAAAAACTGTCATAGTATACCGATAAAATAGACAATAAAGAAATTGATAATAAAAAAATATTATTATTCACGGATATCGGTGGACATCACATATAATGCGTATCCACCTTGGCTCATTTTGCATCTTTCTTCTGAACATTCTGAATAACACCAATAACCACAGTTTGATGCATCACATCAAAATGCCCAAAAGGTGGATACGCAGAGAAAGCTTTGTGTAACACACCCCAACAAACATAGATAAATCATACATATTGTTTCCGGTATCTAGAAAGGAGGATGAGACCACCATCAGCCAAACATTTTACTAAAATGTTACTAAAGAACACGTCAAAGACCCCAGTTTTCCCATTTATCAGAGATGTACAACCCAAAAAAATAGATAGAATTACATGAATCAAAACATGCAACATGGAAAATGATATTGGTGTCACATACCATATTAGTGTTTGCCTCACAATGCCTATCAATGTATCAAGCTGGTAATCAAACATAAAACCTTTACAAAGCATCTATTTAACTAATGCATTTGATGCAACAATTGATAACCATTCTGTTTATAAGACCCTACCTGCCACCACCTCAAAATATACCCCGTTTATTTCAAAAATAGGTAGCAGCCAATCGACAAAAAATCTGGAACCAAAATGAAAGGAGCGGAATAAAACATGAACCAAATGAGAATAAGATCTAAATTTTAGAGTCAGGATAGAATAATTACCATAGTTGCTTTAAGTAGGGCAGTGCAACTTCAAAAAGTTTGGGGCAATCAAAAACCATCATCCAAGATTTAGCTAGCAACAACAGCTTTCTGTGTAACCCATTGAAAACATAAAAACGATTATCTTGATTTTTAATTAAGCGCGCATAAGCAGCAATGACAAAGCCCTCAAAAGACTCTGTTGTATATCAGTACGGGCTAAATTTTTTTACCAAGTTGTCACCATTTTCATCAATACATGCAGTCAACCTCAAATGCCCTCATATAGAACTGACAACAATTTCAGGAATGCAAAAATGAATACGATCGAACATTTCGACAAAAAAATTCAACATGAAAAAAGTTGCAAATAAATAATAAATAAAAAACAATGAAAATAGAGGGCGTGAAGCATGGGTTACCAAGGACTAAAAGTTTGTATTCAGCAACCCATCCTGGATACACATGCTGATCCTGCAGAAGGTGTAGCTTTATCCATCTTTCATCGCCATTATGATCTAACAACAAAAGTCTGATTAAGTTGAACATAAATTATCGATGCATTAGCCTTATTTTCAGCTTTTGCTTCCTGAATGCTGTTGAAAGTGGTAGGAATTTGTCCATCCCTTTTTTGGCAGAACTCATCCAACCAATTTAAGAATGTAATAAGTTGGAAAACAATAACAAAATAAAGCAAACTAATCACCAAACTACTTGATCTGTACTACACTGATCCAAATCATCAAACTTTGATCTAAGTCTAACAGCGGATGCAAAATCACAAACCAAAAGTAAGTTTATTTTATGAATTGGAGAAGGAATACAAAGAAAAGGGTTCTAATAACCAACTAATCAAATATTCCAAATCCCGAAACATTGAGCCAAATCAGTCAGCCCCTAAAAAAATCACAAACGGAAATTTCATTCGTTTTATCATTGAAGAAGAAATATAGATTCTGCCTTTATGAATGCAAAGAGAAATGAAATTGGTCCAACACAAAAAAATCAAACAAAATAGCTAAGGAATAATCAAAATTGAAACAAAATCAGTAGAAGAGCAAACGCAATGGAGATGGAAGCAGTGGGTAAAGAAATTTGAGCACCTTCATTCTTTTCAGGGTAGAAGTTGACTGGAATATGGAGAGCATATGAGGTTGATTTACGGTCACCATCTTCCTCCTAGCATGCTCGGGGTACATCACAGCATCACGAATCACGTTCTCGAGAAAGATCTTCAACATCTTCACTCTGCTAATGCATGAAGAATGTCCTTAGCATTGCTACAATGCCTAGATATCCATTCAGAAACTCACCACAGGGTGCATGATCATATTAAGTGTATATAAATTTATGTAAGTGGGTACGTTTACACATATTCCACCAGCCCGCCCGGCATACATGCATATCAAATCTCACAAAAATAGTTATAGGTGGCTTAATGTAAATGATGTTGTTTCCTCCCTTCATTGCCCTCGTTTTTGTAATCCCATTATTGAAACTCACCGCAAAAAACAAAAGAAATAAATTATGAGATGAAATTATCAAAACCTTAATATTTGATAGTCTAATTTGAGGAAAGTATTGGACCTTCCACAGATTTTAGTGCATTACCACTAACCACTTTCATGTACCATAAATACAATCATGCACAAATAGAATCTAACAAAGAAAGTTGATTTAACAACTAAGTCTTCAAGATTAAAAGAAGAAAAAACTGAAAAATAGTACCGGATAGTTAATAGAATTACTTTGTTGAGGTAGATTGAAATGTGTGTGAGTCATGAATGCAACTGGTGCAACTCTCTTCAGCTTCTTTTGTCTTCCCGCCGGTGACACCGACCAAAACTTGAACATAAAAAAGATGTTTTTTTCCAGCACTAACCTGTGTAAATCATGAAGAAGGATCACTAAAAGAAACAACAACAACAACAACAACGACAACAACAACAAACTAATGCAATTGCTACTTAATTGATCTGTACAGCACTGATGCAAATCACCAAACTTTGATCCAAGTCTAACAACGCATGCAAAATCACAAACCAAAAGTAAGTTTGTTTTATGATTTGGAGAAGAAATAAAAAGAAAAGGGTTCTATTAACCGACCCCTGAAAAAAATCACAAACGGAAATTTTGTTCGTTTTATCATTGAAGAAGAAATATAGATTCTGCCTATGAATGCATTCTAGAGAAATGAAATTGGTCAAACACAAAAAATTCAAACAAAATAGCTAAGGAAAAATCAAAATAACAAAATCAGAAGAAGAACAAAAGCAAATAAGATGTAAGCAGTGGGTAAATAAATTTGAGTACCTTCATCGCCGGCTTAGTGATGCCCTGAATGTTGTCATGGAGGACCTTACGGTGGCGCTTTGCTCCTACATTGCCCAAACATTTGCCTCCTTTTCCACGGCCATACATTTTCAATCTAATTGAATTGAGAAATGAAATTCAAATGATAGATAGATAGGGAAATCAGTGATGCTTGATCAAAGATTTTGAAGCAATATGTATGGTGGGCAACGGAATTCGGGGAGGAAAGAACGTGGAACTGGATTGAAAAAAAGGTCGACCAAGCTTTTGGTAGGAGACGGTGAAGAGAGAAAGGTTAATGAAAAAGAGGGTTTCTAAAAAGGAAAAAATCCCTTCAAAAAAAAAAGGAAAAAATAAAAAAATAAAAAAACCAAGCAACATCCGCGTCTTTATTTAGCGGGTTTGGGTCGAAATTCTGGATAATTAGGTTAAATCCCTTCCCTTATATATTATATACTAAGAGGAAGCCGTCATTCATCGTGAGAAGGTGTATAAATGGAAATGAAAATGAGTATTAAAATTTCATGAATGTATATGTTCAATCAAAATGTTGTTTCATCATGATTTTTGATGAGAAATTATAGATATGCTAATGTAAAAACACGTTTTCTATCTAACAACATTGAGCTCATTTAATCAACTCCACAGGAGGCATAAATCACATGTATGAACACTATAAAAGAGACAAACATATTGTCACTTTCCTTCCAAGCCTTTTGAAAAAGACAAACCTCTGAGATCTTCTTACATCATATGCATGGTGGTAATAAAATCATACACAATTGCATGGGGATAATATACATGAATCTTTTGTTATTATAATAAAAAAATTACACACATGAAACATAGTAATAACTGCCAAAATCATCAATAGAAATATTGAGACATCATGTGTGGCAAAAATATCCCTATATGTGTAGCTGTTGAAGTTGTATTAATCAACCCACTATTTGTATTTGAAAATGAAATTTCAGACTACACATTTACGCATGCAACATATACCACTAATTGTGATCTCACCATTAATAAAGTGTCGGCCACATGAATTGGTTTAGATCCACCATAATCAATGAATGCGATCACGGCGATGGATACATGTTATACACAATGTGTTGTGTATACACTACATATTTGTATTTCGACATCACATGCCCCCATGTTGCTGCATCGCTACTTTTTCAATCAACAGTCGCCTCTCTTTCCAAATTTGGATCATATGCTAGGAAACAAAATGATTTGTTCAAACCCACCATTAGATTGAGCACGGCTTAAAAAAAGTTGTTGGAAGTTGAAAAAATCAGAACGGTATATGACATAAGGTTTTAGATTCGTCGGAAATGTGAAAACATAGGCAAACTCACTCCGCATGGGACCATACGTGATCATTACAATACCCGCAAATCTAAGCTACAAAAGGTAAAGAACAAAGCAACGCAAATGAACACTTTTGAGCAAAATAAATCAGAGAAACAAACCTCGTCGGTCGATCTTTTCTCTACCGGCTTCATATCTCTGGTGGTTTAATCTCTCTTGATGTCATTTTGATTGGCTTGGGTAGCATTATAAATCCTTTGAAAAGAAAATAAAAAAGCTGTAAAAACCAAATGTTAGTTGAAATTTCGAAACCGTGAAAAATGGTCACCTAAAGTTGTAACGGAGAAAATAGTCACGTTAAGAACGGCGGAGAAAATACTTGGAATGGTCAATGTCTGACGACTTATCTTCTTATCTCTCTGTTACAGTTGCTTCTCCATGGATCTTTTCTGGGACCGCTTTGATGGCATTAAAGTTCAAACAATCAAATCCCCCAACCTATACAACAATTTATTAGCACTACATCCATTTCTTTCTTTTAATTAAATAGAATGAAGACTGTAATGAGAATCCAAGTAACAAATAATAATGATTGGAACTAAATTCTGAAATGGGATAATGAAAAGGTAAAATTACCGTGAAACAGAACTCGTGTAAGAGTCGGAAACGCCGGTACCTTGTAAATGCAGACGGAGAAATTGCAAACTTTATTCATCATGAAAAAAGATAAATTCTGATTGATGAACCTACAAAAGTGAGACAAAACTAAAACCAACAAACAACTAATTAAACAACACCAGTAAGACAATAAACCTCTTCACTTGTTCACTCCAAACAGAAAAAGTGAACAATTGTTTTTTAATCTAAAGATTTCTGGTCAAAAACTGATCTTTAATGAAAGCGCACTGCTCATCTCGCACCCCTGCTCATGAGATCAAACAAAACAAATGTAGATAATCAAGAATGACGAAAATGCCACAAAATAACCTGAAGTAGATGAACACAACCAAAAAAGTAGATGAACACACCCAAAAAAAAAAAAATTATAAAAATAAATTCTAACTGAAGTGAAAATGTTAAAATAAAAGCAAACATATAGGCATAAAGCACCATACACGTATTATCATCCTTGGTGCCATGTAGCTAGGTATATCCATTCTCATTGACATTTTTGTATTTGAATTTCTGGATTGCTTGTACCACCATAGTAAAAAATTGGGGAAAAATTATATGTATTGAATGTAGAGAACCCATTTAGTGTGTAAAAAATAAAATTGAAATTCCGAAAATACAGTTACGTTTCAGTTCTACATGAACAAAATTAAACCATAACAAAAAAAAGGTTTAAATTGAAGGGCAACTTACCTTCTGAATGCATTTAATCATGGAGAAAATAAAAATTGAAGAGTAAGAATCATGAAGTTGATAACAGATTTTCAAGAGTGAAAATAATATACCTTTAGACCTCTGGTCAGTGTCACTTGAACGGCATCAGTGAGCCTAAACACCTCTAAGCATTAGAGCTCGAGCATCCACTCCAAATTTCATTTCCTTTAGCGCATAGTTGCTGCTCCAGACCAACCTTCCGTTAAGTTGCACCAATGAAATGAACAAATAATTCCAGCCGGTGAAAAATACAACTTGCAACAAACCACAGCACATACGTACATTATAAGCATCACCAACTTGAAGCACTTAAGTACATTGAAATAACCTATTAGAAAAACATATTGAGAGAATCCGAAAACGAAAACAAAAAGATAGAGAAAGACCACAAAAATGCACCAAATCTTTGAGGCAGCACATAACCCATCACAAAGAACATTGTATGGAAACCAAGAAAGATGAAGGATTACAAAAATTGAAAGAATCAGTTTTTTTTTTTTCAAAGAGAAAATAAAATTATAGAAATCAAACCAAAATAGGCCTGCAGAAATCACAATATGAAGTTTAAAGTCGATAGTTTCTAAGAGAGTTTGAGAGTGCAGAAAGCAGAGAGCCATCAAGGCAGGCTTCATCTCTAACCATTAGTGAGAAGATGTCGACCTACATGATTAGTTTTCTTCAAAAAATAGATATGTCACACTATTGTTAAATGAAATTTGGAACAGGAAAAGTAGTAGGAAAGAAGATAGAACCTTGAGCATTCTTTTGTGACGCTTAAAAACTCAAGAAAGTGCAAGACCTTCTCGAAGAAATTTGGACAAATTCAATTCAAATAAATTTTAAAACAACCATGACGATAAATTTGGACAAATTCGGTTCAAATAAATTTTAAAACAACAAACACAATAATACCTTATTCTTTGAATTAGACTTATTTTGAGAGCATGAGTGGTCAATCGAATATGCAGAGCAGACATTTGATTATTATCTCGAAAGGCGGATGAGATTAAAACAATCAAGATTGGACAAAATATACATAAAAATTTAAAATACAAAAAAATTGAGTGTGACTGTGCGCAAAGTGCGTAGAAGGAATGATCCCGAGAGATGCTAAAGGCTTAATGAAAAAGCAATTTCTAGCTTTTTAGGACCGGTCGTTTTCGGTTGAATTTGCCGAGTTGAAAGTGATAGAATTCGGACTCATTGAGGCACAAAAGTTCTTCTCCAGGTGATGTTATGGTGGAATCCGATGCTCGGAATTGTGTGGCAAGAATAAATTATCCAGATGAAGACCTATCCGACCTTGACAAATTGGCATACAACATCAAATCCCTTGGGAAGATTTTTGACTCTTGTGTTTTCAATCATGTAGTTAGGTCAGAAATCACCGGCTCACATTCTCATTGAATTAGGGATTTGTAGAGTGGGGTGAGATTGCCATGACAATGCTTCCATCAACGGCGATCTTTGATGCTCTTTCCGATTTTGCAACCCTTAACGCCGATGCCATTTGCAGAAACCCAAAAAAATCAACTGGAAAATATGATTTTAGACCAATGAATAGATGGTAGAGATTTTATTGAAAGAATTAGAATATGGGTAAACTGTTAGTTAATGGCTAAACTCCATAGTCTCACGATGTGGGGGTTGCAAAAGGAAAATTTTATCGAGAGAGGTGGGAGTGGAGACCGGAGACGTGGGAGAGGAAGTTCCCGTGGGAGAGGCGAGGGGTTGAGATCACTGTCTACAATTTGGGTGTCTAATTTGATTGTTACAAGTAAAACTACGTAGTTTCATGTGTATCTTTTTTGGATCTTTTTTTTGTTTTTCATAAATATTCTTCCAAAAATAAGATACACATAAAACTACGTAGTTTTTACTTAGACAATCAAATTAGACACCCAAATTAGACAGGTGATCTCAACCCGAGAACTGAGTGGGGGTGGGGTGCAGTTGTAGAGAGAAAATATTTTTTAAATATTTTTTATTTTCTTGTCGGGTATGGGTCGGGTCAATTGGCCTATTGCGGGTCAATTGACGGTTATTTCCTTGAAAATATAATATAAGATATAGATATATAGATATATAGATATAGATAATTTTATGTAATCTCTATTTAATGTGTAATGCATTATAATTTCTCATTTTAGTTGGCCTTACTTAGTAATTTGTTTTAATTTTGATTTGGGGGTGTGGTTGGAAAATAATTTAGGCAGATTTTGGTTGAAGAAAGTCATCTACAAGAGTCTGGATTTGAACAAGCGAAAGCAGCTGGATTCACTTATGAAATGGTATATGCGTTTACCTATTTTTTTTAAAAAGGGTGGCTTTTACCTATTAAGAACACAACAAAAAGAAATGTGTGGGGTTTTGTTTTCTTCATGTCAATTGTCACATTTAACTTCTGGAATGTCAAACCTTACATGTGAAATTCAACTTTCAAGAAAGACACCTTTTAGACGTCATTCTTTTTCTTGTTTCACGTGTTGGTTTCTGCTTCGTAAATGCTACTGAATGATCTTTTATACATAATTGCAAACAAATTAGATTGGATCGATAATAATGGCACGTCACTCATAAAGAAAGCCACAACAATGTGTTGAATAACAAATTTTTCGTTCAAGGTAAAAGATTTGAATATATTTATATGGGGTGTCAAAAACATCATATGTTCTACTTTCGGGTATATGTTTGTGTTTCTATATATAAGAACAAAAAGGTTTAGCCATATGCAGAAGAAATCACCACATACCATTGAGATCTATTGCATTTGTCAATTTAGATTTTCTTTTTCTTCTAGTTTCCACAACACTCTTGATCTTCTTGCATCGTTCCTCGTTGGTCAATTGAGCATATTTTCTTCTTTTAACTTCTAGTTTGTGTATATTATCTACTGTACATTCACCCAAAGGGGAAAAAATACTGTCATAGTATACCGATAAAATCGGCAATAATGAAATTGATAATAAAAAATAGTATTATTCAGAGATATCGGTTGAAAGCACATATAATGCGTTACTTTTACCCTTGTTGATTGATGTTTCTTTCATCATATTATTGTTATGTTTCCGGAGTTTTAATTTCACGATGGTAAAGCTTCGATCAATAAGAGTCTTGGCTCCCTTCAGGGAAAAAATAAGAGTCTTGGCGGCTGCGAGAATAAAAAATAGTCAAGAGTAGATCTATGTCCCGCTGGGTATAATCGATCAATGCAACTGCCTTGTCTTGGCTCCCTCCTTTGTGATGTTATTTCTTTTGAGTATAATAACATGCAGGATTTTATGTTTATGTTATAGTTTATTTATTTATGGCAATATCTTAACTAATTATTGTAATTTAATATTCTTTTGAGTATAGTATCGCATTGGGGCTATTGAAACCCTGTTTTTGTGGATGGATTGTATCATGCAGGATTTTATTTTATTTTTATGTTATAGTTGATTTATTATTTATGGCAATATATTTATTAATTATTGTAATTTTAACTAATATTATTAAAATTAGGAAGAAACACTTTTATTGTAATTTAATATTCTTTTGAGTACAGTATCGCATTGAGGCTATTGAAACCCTTTTTTGTCGTTGGATTGGATCGTATCATTTTTGTGGTTGGATTGGATCGTATCATGCAGGATTTTATTTTATGTTTATGTTAGTAGTTGATTTATTATTTTTGGCACTATCTTTATTAATTATTGTAATTTAATTAATATTATTAAAATTAGGGAGAAACACTTTTTAGATGAGATACACTCACACTTTTAGAATATAGTATAGGTATATATATATATATATATATATATATATATATATATATATATATATATATATATATATATATATATATATATATATATCTCAATGCCTATAAAAGCATGGAAACAAATACTGGACATATCGCATTTATTATTTATTACCTAATACTACTAAACACCTAAGAGTTGAAAAAAGTTACGAGTAAAAAAATGTAGGAATTGAATTAGCCGGAATAAACATGTGCAATCTACGTGCTTCGGAGTACATTACGTATTAATTTTCCAACATATTGAAAGTCCATAAATGTAAGGACTTACACCCTTAGTAAGAGGACTTTGTACTCCCTTTCTTGGATACAATTTAAGGAGGAGGAAAAAAAAAAAAAAAAAAAAAGAGAAGAAGAAGAAGACAAGAATCGCCTTTCTACATGTGTCATAATTGTCATTCCCTTAATTAGTACAGTACTCACACATGAGTGTAAGAAAAATACATTGTATATGCAAATATAATCGTTCATTACTATGCCTGCTGCAAAAGCTGAGGATTCGTTTCCGGAACAATGACTTGAGTAGTTGTTGTCTTCTTATGTTTTTCAATAAAGTGTTTATACCAAGCCGCAGATGATTTGGGAGTAATCTTTTTAGTCACGGAATCGAAATGGTGAATTCCATAACGTTTGTTGTACCCGAAATTCCACTCAAAGGCATCCACCAAGGTCCAGAGGAAGTAACCCTTCACGTCGGCTCCACCCCTTTTTCATCAAACAACATATCAAGAATCAGTTTATCAACGAAAAGAATCCGTTAAATGATGATGATGATCTAAGCAGTTCATTTAAATGCAAACAAGGAATCACCTGATGGCTTCTGCAACAGAACCTAAATAATCTGTCAAGAAGTTCACTCGTTTTATGTCGTTTAATGAGTCCTCAAGTGTGGTGTTTGAATCCCATATCTCACAATAACCTGCAGTCACAACATTCCTTACTAAAGGCTAAAATGCAAACTATGTAATGTAAATGATCAAAAGTAACATACAACATGGAAAAATAAGGACACAGTTAATGGCACCACGGTCAATTTACTCGGGCACCACACCTCGTGCTAATTTCGACGTCTAAATCTGTTTTCAACCCCTCCAGAGTCGAATTTCGTGCATAATTTCGACTCTGGAAGGGTTAAAAACAGATTTCGACCTCTACGAAGTAGAAAATTTGCATGAGGTGTGTTGTCTGGTGCCATTAACAATGCCCAAAAATAATATAGTTACGTTAGAAAACTTCTCACCATTTTCTGTAACGTACATTGGAATATTGTTCAGTCTTCCTTTGACGTAATTCAATATTTCCTCCATCCCTTTAGGATATACATACAAATCCATCCCTGTCTGCACAAATTAATATTTATTCAATGTTATCTGTAAAAAAATGAAAGAATGAAGAAATTTTAAGAAAGGTATATAACATGGACTTACTTTTTCCCCAATGGGAATGTCGTCTTTAGACATTGATATCCCAACATAACCAAACATCTTAGAGGAAGATGATTCACATGATTTGTTCATACAATCCCAGACATACGTACTAGTATAATGGTTAATACCAAGAAAATCTATCCCGATTTTCAGATCTTCTGAATCATTCGTAGAAAATTTAGGCAAGGAATCTCCCAATATATCTGTCATCTCTTTTGGATATCTACCGAATACAATTGGGTCAAGAAACCTGGTTGGTTTAGACGATCAATGGATATAAGAAGTTAGTGTGTATGTGCAGAAAAAAAAAATTATCGGCACAATGTCAAAGAAACGTACCAATTCGAATAAAAGGACTGAGCTCTTTCTGCAGCTAACTTGTCATCTGTGGAGTTGCTCAAAGGTACAAACCACACGGTCTCCACGGCCATGCCTATTTGACCTCCTTGCTCCTTCAGAAAACAGAAGGCAACATTTTACTCTTAAATATAAAAAGGGAGTATCTTTTCACACAGCAAATTATTCTGACCCAGTTTGAGTCAGAAAACGATGATTATTCTGACTCAATTCAAGTCAGAATTTTAAACGCTTTTCCATACCCAATACCGAAAGACTTTCTGACTAAAATCTAGTCAGGAAAACATCCAACATTCTGTAACGAGTCTAGAAAAACATAAATTTGAAGGATAAAAGTGGAAATAAAAATATTTGTATTAAGATATTTGATAGTGTGAAAAGACATTCACTATAAAATCTGACGCTATTTCCTTATTCTCACGAGTAGGTTCAATTGTGTTAATCCAACTCTCAAGCTCCTTCCTTCATCTACACATATCATCGTGTGGGTTAATTTATTACCTGATATTTAGTTTTATATATTTTAACAGCAGCGGCATGAGCTAGAATGATATTGTGAGCTGCAATAAAAGGCTCTTCTGGATCTCCTTCACAGTCTTCTGTAAGTGGTAAACAATGGCCTGGAGGGTACTGACCCATCTCGTATCCTCCAACGACCATCATATTTGGCTCACTAAAGGTCACCCAGTATTTTATCTTATCCCCAAAGTTCTTGAAGCATATATCTGCAAAATACTTAAAATCCTCCCTGCAAAAAGCAAAAGCTCAATTAAATTTTCAGGGCAACAGCACGAGGGGGCTGGTGGCTCTCGAGATTATATACTTACACAGAATCTATACTTAGCCAGGAATTATATTTCTTCTCAAGTTCAACAGGAAGGTCAAAGTGATGCAATACCACAAATGGTTCAATCCCTGTAATCAAAATATTGACAAAACGTGCAAGTTTAAAAAAAAAAACGAACCTAAAAGCATCTGCACAATAAGCAAAAAAATTAAGACAAACCTTTAGAAAGAAGAGTGCGAATAAGTTTGTTGTAATACTCTATACCAGCAGTGTTTATTCCTCCATATCTCCCTTCTGTAGCCATAAAAACGAAACGAATTATGCACTTTAGCCATGATATATAGCTTTTACTTCACACACGCAGAAAATAGAAGGAAATTTACCGACTTGGGAGGATCCGTGCCCAAGATATTGAGAGCTGGAAACTATTCAGCCCGACAGAAACCATAAGATCGATGATCTCCTGTGTACAAGAAACATAGAAAAGCCAATGCCAGGGGCAATCACTATTAAAGTCGGGTTTTTTTATATATTTTATATTTTTAATTTGCAAAATTCAACATCCGCAGGTAAAGAGAAATGAATTAAGCATAAAAAAGAACTCAACTCAAAACTTCCTCTAATCAATTAAGCATGACAGTCAATTGAACCTCAATGAATCATTTCCCTGATCTAACTTAAAATTTGATTGATCAAAATAAAGGTTGAGATTAGAAAGGGTAGAAGACAAGGCCTAAATTGGCTTACTGGATATCGGTGATAGAAATCGATACTAACATCACCATTACTTCCATCTTCTACAATACCTGCAATATCATTATATATATAAAATCCTCAATTTCAAAAAGTAGTCTGACGAGGGTCGGACTAGCCCTCGCCACGTGTCATCTTTGTATCGGCTAACCATTAATGGAAGACAGAGAGTTAATAGCTAATAAAGGCCGGGAGCCCTAGAGTTTAACCGAGAAAGCGGACCTGAACCCCACGTGGGAGGTCAGCTCGGCCTTTCTCTACTTACCACCGCAGGTCGGCTCGGTAAGAGTGGAGGCCGGGTAATGCAGTACAGGTCGAGATGGCCCGGGGGGCTCGACACAGGTCGGCCAGAGCCTTCCTTATTCGTATTTGGCACACATGCTTAATAATACCAGATAAACACGGAAAGAATCCATTGGTGTAATGACATTGATCTTGTCATTTAAATATGTCTATAATTATCCCTAAATCATAGGGATTTACATGTATTAATCCTTAGGGGAAATAATAAATAATAATAATAATATAATTCCTTGCAGGACAAGGAAAGGGATAAAATCATCCTCTATATAAACAACCCTAAGGAACTACGAAGACTTGATTCCAATTGAACTATTGGATACGTAGGCAACTTGAGAGAGACTCTCAAGCTCAGTCTAAAATCACCCCAAAAACCATCCTCGTTCATATTACCCTAGATTAAACGGCCCGGATTATTACTAGACGAGATCCAGCATCGTCAAATGGCGCTAGAAGGAGGGTTGAGGAGCTCGGGAGGCCGGCTCGGACCTTGGAGAGTTGAGGAGCTCGGCAGGTCGGCTCAGACCTTGGAGAGTTGAGGAGCTCGGACCCTGGAGAGTTGAGAAGCTCGGGAGGTCGGGAGCTCAGACCTTGGAGAGTTGAGGAGCTCGGGAGCTCGGGAGCTCGGACCATGGAGAGTTGAGGAGCTCGGGAGCTCGGGAGCTCGGACCCTGGAGAGTTGAGGAGCTCGGGAGGTCGGGAGCTCGGACCTTGGAGAGTTGAGGAGCTCGGGAGCTCGGGTCGGACTATGGAGCATGACCTGCAGCTTATTTTGGTTTTACAGCCGCAACTCTCGGTGGACTATCGGACACCCAAACGGACTCCGATCTATACGAAATTTTGAGGGCTTGTTCGTCCCTCCTTATTCTTTGATTTGACCGGTGGAGATCGTTTTTCAACGGCTCAATCTCTGTCACGAAGCCGTAGATCTAACTGCTGTGCCCACTGCGTTTATGGCGGCGCAGCAGCATCTTTCCGGCGGCTTTGTGCCTCCAAAACGGCTCTGATCGTCATGAAACTTTGAGAGTTTGTTCTTTCTCTTTATTCCTAAATCTGACCGGAGGGATTGTTGTTCCAACGGTTAAATCGGGCAGAAAAAGGCTGCCGAATTGTCTGCACCCAATTAGGGTTCTCTGCGTTTTGATACAAAGCAGCAATTTCTTGGCGACGATCGGGCATCAAGACAAACTCCGATCGGGCTGAAATTTTGAGGATTGTTCTTTCCTATTTATTCTTGAATCTGACCGGAGGGATTGTTGTTCCAACGGTTAAATCAGCAGAGAAAAATCTGCCGACCTGGATGCTCCAAATTAGGGTTTCGCTGCGTTTTCGATCTGAGAAACTTCTTGGTGACGATCGGGCATCAAGAAAAACTCCGATCGGGCTGAAATTTTGAGGGATTGTTCATCTCTCCTTATTCTTAAATCTGAACGGTGGAATTTGAATTCCGACGGTTCAAACTCCGTAAATAAGCTTCGGATCTGACTGCGTTTTTGGCATTATTTTTCCATTAACATGATCACCATCAACCTCGATCCACTACCGATAGAAAACCCCTCCAAGGGCCGAGCTCCCGACCTCCCGAGCTCCTCAACTCTCCAGGGTCCGAGCTCCCGAGCTCCCGAGCTCCTCAACTCTCCATGGTCCGAGCTCCCGAGCTCCTCAACTCTCCAAGGTCCGAGCTCCCGACCTCCCGAGCTCCTCAACTCTCCAAGGTCCGAGCCGACCTCCCGAGCTCACCCAATCTGAGCTCCGAAAATACAAGCTCTTACCAGGTTTTTCTACGGCTTAAATGATCGAATTATTTTATTTTTGGAACTCTCCCAACCTAAAGAGTCGAGACGAGCTTTCTCGTATTTGGAACTCGCCTTCGGGTGAACCTTCTGTAAGTCCGACTTCAGGTCGGCGTCATGTTTGGAACTCGCCGGCGAGCGAGCCTTCTATAAGACCGACTTCAGTTCGGCACTGACAGATTACACCAATAAGCAAACGGTACGTTAACTTACTATTATTTTGTTTTCCATTATGCATGGTCTTTATCGAGTTTGCAGGACAAACACACGATCAACCATATGCGAGAAATCAATACAAAGTGGCCCAGCTCGGTCAAATAAAGTTCGGGAAGTCAGACAAATCTGAACCTGCTCGGCAAAAAAAAAAAAAAAAAAAAATTATAAGTCAGCAGGATTGACGAACTAAGCTCCGCAAGCCGGGCTCAGCGAAAATTTCATAAGTCAGTAAGACTGACGAGCTGAGGCATGCAGGTCATACTCAGGAAGTTTGCAAAAGACAAACTTCCTCAGTCTGCAGGTCAGGCTAGAATTTTAATCGATTCTCGCAGTCGGACTCGAGATAGCTTGAATACCACAAGCTCCCTAGTCCTCAGGCAGGTCGGGTATTAATCGAGTCAGTCATACTCGAGAAAGTTTGCAAAGACAAACTTCCTCGATCTGCAGTCGCTAGAATTTTAATCGAGTCTCTGCAGTCGACTCGGATAGCTTGAATACCACAAGCTCCCCTAGTCCTCAGGCCAGGTCGGGGTATTAACTGAGTCAGGTCATACTCAGAAAGTTTGCAAAAGACAAACTTCCTCAGTCTGCAGGTCAGGCTAGAATTTTAACTTAGTCCTGCAGGTCAGACTCAGATAGCTTGAATACCACAAGCTCCCCTAGTCCTCAGGTCAGGACGGGATTTTAACTGAGCCATGCAGGTCAGACTCAAAAAGTTTGTAAAGAACAAACTTCCTAAGTCTGTAGGTCATGCTAAATTTTTAACTAAGTACTGCAGGTCAGACTCAGAAAGTTCGTAAAGGACAAACTTTAAATTTAGTATGCCATCCAAAAACTATTAAGTTATTGCGTGGCATACTGAAGGGCTGGAAGAGCAGATCAGATGAACAGAGAGCCGGAAAATTTGCAAGGAAAACAACTGGAAAGGGCAAGGTAAGTTGCAAAAAAATTCATGTGCTATAATTTTTGAACTTATACGGTTTTGATATGACCAAAAGACTAAGTCTACAAGTCAGACATCAAAAAGTCAAGTCTGCCTGAGCAGAGTCCAAAAAATTAAGTCTGCCTGAGCAGACTCCAAAAAATTAAGTCTGCAAGACAGACAAGCCGAGCTCCGAGGAACGGACTCCGCTCAAATAATTAAAACTGACATCCGAGCTCCGCCGGCCGGACTCAGCAAACATATGTCAGCAATATTTATTAAGCCCGCAGGACGGACAGAAAACTGTGTACTGCGTGCCAGACTCAGAAAGCATACAATGGAAAAAATTCCCGAGTCTGCAAATCAGGCTAAAACCAAATCGTAAAAGAGTATCTGAGCTCAAAATCAAAAACAAAGTATGCCATTCACTACAATAAGTAATGCATGCCACACTAGGGTGTACAGGTAGTGCAAGTAAGTACTCAAACCTCAAAATAAATTTCAAAATAAAAAAGTACGAGCAAGGTGAGCACGCAAACATCTAGAAAGCATACAAGTTTTTTAAGAAATTTCATAAAACAAATATGTCTTGACAATAGGAGAAAGGGCAATCAATTAGGCACCGGGATTTTGCTCATTGAGGAAGGAGCCGGCTCGGTGCTGCTCGAGAAAGCAGGCGGCGTTTAATATGCTTAGCCCCAATGTCCTCTCCTTCCTTAAACTCTCCCAATCGGTGGTCAAGCAAAAGGAAGAGTAGATACCACTCATCGCCAAGGTCGTGGGTCGACAGCGACCCTAACCCGAGGAAGGTCTATCCTCTTTCACGCCCTCGATATCGTCATCGGATGAGCCTCAGGCCTCCTCTATTTGGATCTACCTCTTTGTGGGTGGTAGCAGCAGATTTATAACCCGCCTCTTCCTTTGAAGGCCAACTTCCTCCACTCCTCATCCGCATCCACTTTATAAGATCAACCCTTCTCGCATGACGGAGGGTGACCCTGCACGCGTCGTCAGGAAGATCGGATAAATGCCGAGCTGAAGAGGAATTCAGGACGGTACCCACAGATCGGGTCACCTGCAGATCAACGCGTTCGGTCCTCTCCGAGCCCTGATTAGTCTTAGTCTGCACCAAGGAACTGCAGAACATTCTTAAAAACTCAGAGACAAATCTCATAAGTCAACAAGACTGATGAGCCGAGCTCCGAAAGGTCGGACTCGCAAAATTTCACAAATCGCCAGGATCGATTTAACCGAAAATGCTGCAGTCGACTCGGAAAATTTTGCTAAGGACAAACTCAATAAGTCTGCAGGACAGACAATCATAACTAAGATGCATTATAGAAAGTTTGTAATAATCAAACTTTCTAAGTCTGCAGGATAGAAAACGAATTGCAAAGCTCTACAGGTAAAGTCCAGAGGCAAAAATCTACACACGCTACTAAGTATGCCATCCAAAAAACTATAAGTCAATGCATGGCATACTGGGGGGCAAGACACCCCACGGCGGATCAAAGTACTTCAGGTAAGTGCTGATAATAAAATTAGGCAAGAGAACTTGCAAAAGTTTGCACATATTAAAACATTGTACATGAAAAAATTGGAAGGTTTTCTCCAAAGTATTACAAAACAGACTCCAAAGTTTGAGCTCCGCAGGTCAGACTCGAATGCTTCAGCTCCGAAGGCCGGACCCGAAAAGTTTTCTTAAGTTTGCTTGACAGACATCAACTTTCAAAACTCCACAGGTTGGACTCAACAAAGTTTGCAGGCCAAACTCATCGGATTGAGCTCCTCAGATCGGACTCACCAAGTCATCACGACAATCAAAAGTATGAGCTCTCTAGCTCAGCCTCGGTAAAATGTTGTAGACCATAATTCCTTAGTTCGTAGACGAACTCAAACCGAGCTCCACGGATCGGACTCGTCATAAAATCAGTCCACGGGATGGACTCGAGTAATAATCCGCAGGTCGGGTACAAATTCCAGAGCTTTGCAGGCCAGGCTCAATAAAGTTGCGGGACAAAGTTAGTTCACAGATGAACTCAAACCGAGCTCCGCAGGTCGGACTCGTCAGAAAGCAAGTCCGCAGGATGGGACAGTAAATTTAGAGGCTTTGGATGTCGGGCTCAATGCGCTTGCAGTGTTGAGCCACGCAGTCGACTCGTAAAAATACAACGAAGCATAAGTAAAATGCAAGTTCAAAAACATAAGAAGCATCAAGGGCTGAGTTCCGCCCAGACTCTACAGCAGGAGTAAGATTCTCCACAGAAGCATTGACCTGGGGTAGCTCGGCAGGAGCCGTTGAAGCATAAGCAGCAGCCGCAGAAAGCACTAAACAAGGAATTGCAGCAACGTTCTAAAAACCGTTCCACTTCAGAAGATGTGGGCACGAATGACAACGTCATAACAAGAACTATGCCACCTGGCGAGAAGGCCATTATAAAGTTCTACAAGTTCAGATGGCGGTGGCGAACAACACCTCTATCAGATCCGACCTCACAACAAGTGGTTCGATCAGATCTGGGGGGCTTATGACGCGAGGTCGGACTAGCCTCGCCACGTGTCATCTTTGTATCGGCTAACCATTAATGGAAGACAGAGAGTTAATAGCTAATAAAGGCCGGGAGCCCTAGAGTTTAACCGAGAAGCGGACTGAACCCCACGTGGGAGGTCACTCGGCTTTCTCTCTACTTACCACCGCAGTCGGCTCGGTAAAGTGGAGGCGGGTAATGCGAAGACAGTCGAGATGGCCCGGGGGGCTCGACACACAGTCGGCGAGCCTTCCTTATTCGTATTTGGCACACATGCTTAATAATACCAGATAAACACGGAAAGAATCCATTGGTGTAATGACATTGATCTTGTCATTTAAATATGTCTATAATTATCCCTAAATCATAGGGATTTACATGTATTAATCCTTAGGGGAAATAATAAATAATAATAATAATATAATTCCTTGCAGGACAAGGAAAGGGATAAAATCATCCTCTATATAAACAACCCTAGAGGCTACGAAGACTGATTCCAATTGAACTATTGGATACGTGAAAGAACTCTGAGAGAGACTCTGCTCGATCTAAAATCACCCCAAAAACCATCCTCGCTCATATTATTACACCAGATTAAACTACCGGATTATTACTAGGCGAGATCCAAAGATCGTCATAGTCAATATTCGAAAGTCAAAAAGAGGAGGCACTTCTTCTCAAAAATAATAAAAAAAAAAAAAAAGCTGCACCTGGCCGGCGGGTAAAAACATCCCAGTTGCTAAGCCCTTTTCCATCAGTCAAGTAAGCACCTTCGGACTAATGACAATTTTTTTTTTTACAACAAAGTAAGAATCATTTTCAAAATTAAGATATGGGTTAAATCCTGCTCTGAAATTTTAATGAGAAACCCTCAAAAAGAGCAGTAAATAGTGGAAATTAATGATTATTTACCTGATACGCAGATGAAGCTGCCCCAAAAAGGAAGTTTGGAGGAAAGGGAGATGATGCAGCATCAGATTTGTCCTGCAGCCGAGCATGACTACTGTATATGATGATGAAGAAAGCTAATATTAGCACCAAAAAAGGCTTACCAACTAAAAATGGAACCTCCATTTCATCCCCAAAGTGAGAACCTGGCAATTGTTCTTCGTCTCCCCCTCCCAAAAGTCTCTTATTATATTTTTATTTTTATTTTTAGAAAGTCTCTTATATTTTTTTATTTTATTTTTGGAATCGGGACGAACAACAAAAAATATTTCAGAGAATATTACAACATTTCAAAACTTTGACAAAATTATTTTCTTTTTTCAAATATTGAAAGCATTTTTTGTCAAATAAAAAACAACAATTGACTTTTTTTCTCATACATCTTTTTTAAATACTTGTATCTTTCAATGTAGAATTACAAACTTAAAAATTCTTACCAGTTTTTATTTTTATTTTTTAATGATCTTTATTTTAAGATCAGTAACGCTAAATTTCGTATAATCCTCGCGAAAATAAAGAAACACAAAATTGTAATAAATGAAATTTTTATTAATTTATGAAATAAAAAGCGGGTTCTAATCTCTTGAATCTTTTGATTCTCCTATTGGTAATTAATTGTCTTCCGGATATATCGGAAGGACTTTGAATTGAGAGTTGGTTTTTTTTTATCTCCGGATATTGCGGAAGAGCTTTGGATTTGCGATCTCCGGATATGGCGGAAGAGCTTTGAAATTTGTGATCTTCCGGATATGGCGGAAGAGTTTGGGGATTTGTGGCCTTCCGGATGTAGCGGAAGGGCTTTGATTTTATGATCTCCCGGATATGGCGGAAGAAATTTGGAATTGAAGACTCCGGATATCGCGGAAGGCTCCAAAGTTGATGAAGACTTGAAGGGATTTCGTGTTACCTTCGATCTCCTTGTGGAAGAAACTTCGACTTTGTGAGGATCTTGAGCGTTGGAGATGCTTTTCGGTCTTCTTTGCTTCTTGAAGAACTTCGAGGATTTCTTGAAGATCTTCGAGTGTTTCTTGACTTTCTTGAAGAACTTGAAGGATTTCTTGAAGATCTTCGAGTGTTGTTGATGAATGCTTGAACCTTCTGGCTCTGGTATTTTTATCAACTCTTCAATGTCTTCATTCCATCTCTAAATGACTAAGGCCTCTCCTATTTATAAGCTACAGTGATGCTTTGCATTAATTCGCATTAAATGCGATCACACTCTTGTTTGATTTCAGGAAGATTTCACATTTATTATAAATCATAAAATTCTCTTAATAAATTGATTTTTTAAAAGATTTTATGATTTATTGAATTTTATATTATTTCCCAATATTTAATGGAGGAATAATATAAAATATTTAGACTTAATGGTATGTGTAGTATGTGACAAATATAATGTGTCACACATATATATTTCTACATAGCCATTTAATTATAAATAATCAAATCTCTACATTTCCAAGATATTTTATTTATTTATTTATATTATTTCCTATCATTTTGTATTGGAAATAATATAAAATGAATTTAATTTCGAGACAACTACATTACGTGACATTTATATTATGCCACATAAATTTTTATTTCTAATGCCCTCGAGACTTGTTGTTGTTAGGTAAAATTATACCGTAGTAATTTAGTCTCGACTTTATAACTTTTTTTTTTTTTTTTTTTTTTTTTTTTTTTTTTTGAGCAACAAACCTTTTTGCATTATGTTTTCTCCTTTTTTCTTTTTTATTTTTATTTTTTTTATTTAGTTTATTTTTATTGTTTATTTTACGTGGACAAAGTAAAAAAAAAAAGAAAAGGAAACCAACCCCTTTTCTTTTAAGTCGGCAACGGTTTTTTTTTTTTTTTTTTTTTTTTTTTTTTTTTTTGGTAACGAAGTTACACAAAGAAAAGGAAACCAAATCCCTTTCTTTAAGTCGGCTGGGCCTCTTCTTTTTTTTTTTTTTTTTTTTTTTTTTTTTTTTTGGAAGCCAATCACATGAAGTAAATTTTGTCCCACATTCTTGAAGAGCTTTGATTCTTTCTATCTTCTCCTATATAAATAAATCTTCACATCTTTTCAAGTACACCAATTCTTTTTCAACCCCAAAAGAGTCAAGGAACCGAGAGTCTCGTGCATTCCTCCTCTTTAGTTATTAATCGCCATGTCGATTCTTGATTGAAAGTCGATTGTCATTTTTTTTTTTTTGACTTTCTTTCTTTCTTGTCGGCGTGATTGACTAAAAGTCAAATTTTTTATTTATTTTTTGGTCTTGTTTTTTTGTTTAATTATTTTTCCTTGCTTTGCGGGGGTAACCGGAGGCCATATTGGTGGTTCTTTGTTTTGAGGTTGCCTACCTCACCACTTCGTAGATTAGAAGCCGTTTGAGGTTGCCTTGCCTCACCACTTTGAAGATCGGGAACCGGTTTGAGGTTGCCATTACCTCACCATTTTGAAGATCAGAAGAAGCTTCGAGGTTGCCTTTACCTCACCATTTTGAAGATCAGAAGCAGTTTCGAGGTTGCCTTTACCTCACCATTTTGAAGATCAGAAGCATTTTCGAGGTTGCCTTTACCTCACATCTTCGAAGATCAGACCATTTTGAAGATCATAAGCATTTTCGAGGTTGCCTTTACCTCACCACTTTGAAGATCAGAAGCATTTTCGAGGTTGCCTTTACCTCACCACTTTGAAGATCAGAAGCGTTTCGAGGTTGCCTTTACCTCACCATTTTGAAGATCAGAGATGGCCATCTTCAAGGACATTACCGAGAGGGGCAAGACATATCTGGTTGTTCTACGCGATGCGCATGCTAAGGCAGAGTCCGGGATCAAGCTCCAAGTATGTCCGTCTATCCGCGATTCGTCTACTGAGGACCTTCCACCTCGCGACAACAAGGAAGCATCACAACTCTATGGCGAGCTCCCACGAACACGAAGGCGACCCGCCCTACACCTTGCGCTCCGCTAATGCACAGGATGCTCGAAAGCATGAATTTTCGACTTTGGGCCATCGAATTATTTCTAACGAAGTGCAGTGGGGAAGCCAACTCAAAACGCAAGGGGCCTTCGTTCCCGCGGAGCTTTACTGCGGGTGGCTTGAAGATGTGCTTTCCCGCAATCATGAGTTACTCAGACAAATTGGCCTGCACGATGCTTTGTATGCTTCAATGTTCACTTATGCGAGAGATCATCATGTGATTCGGGCCTTTTGTGAAGCATGGTGTCCTGAAACCAACACACTTCATACCGACGTGGGGAGTTGTCCATCTCATTGACGGATTTTGCGGGAAATTGGTGGCCTTCCCATCGGTGGGGATCTCAGACGAAGAAGTTATTCCCACTCGGTGGAATTGATGGGTCCCAGAGCTTCTCACCAAGTCCCTTCCAGGCGCTTGTCGATATTTGTTTGCGGCGTTCTGGAGTGTCGGGAAGAAGTTTGTGATAGGGATCGTCCCAAGGCTTCGATCGCAAAATGGATCGACTTTTGGTGCCGAAAAAGCCTAACCCGATGAAGGAGCAACCGTCAAAGACGCACCGTGTCGAGTTCCGAGCAAGATGAGATTCCTTCAACATTCTCCAAATCAAAAAGGACTTAAGGGATGAGACCTACCTAGCGGCTTTGGTGGGCGGTCTTTGGCTATGTACATTTGTCCTTCCAAATTGAAGCGGTCTTTCATTAGGCCTTCAACTTTCAAGATGGCCGTTTGATCGCTCGTAGGCGCATAAGATCGCTTGCTATTCCGGTCTTTGGTTAGCATATACGAGGGTTTGAACCGAATTTCTCGTTCTTCTACACCGGAGCGGGCCGGCGTCTTTATCCCGTGGCACTACATCTTTGGGTGGTTGGCTCGGTATCTTGGCACACACAGGAGAGATTCTACAAAGTTGAGTGAACCTTTGATGGTTCGATTCTCGGATCGAGCGGTTCAAAGGCTTTTATCGATCGACGGCCGGCGAGACCTCATTCATGGCGGTCGCGATGTTGACTCGGCTTATGGCAAAGAACAAAGTTTGAGCGCATTGTGACTAAAGTTGATGACGGCAAATTGTCCATCCATGAGAAAGAATTCTTTTAGCTCGTCCGCTCCGGTATTTTGGTGTTCCATTGCCTCGGTTCTTGTTGGGTTGAGCCTTACAACCCATGCAGTTTGCACGCCGATTTGGTTTTCATCAGGGCATCGCGGAGCTCGTTGTTGATGCACGGTACTTCACTTGGCGCGAGGTTGGGGACTTTCGACCAAATTTATTGCTCCTGGCGGTTCTAAGCTTGTATTTCCGCGGCTTCGGTGACATCACCCGCCACGCTTCCCAAGGTTACCGGGCATGGTGGGGCAAAGTTCACGGTTCATACTTGTTCGATGGGCATAATCTCTTATCAATACCGTGAACAGGATCGCTTCTCGGCCGAAACAAAATGCCCCGACAAACTAAAGTGAAAGAGATAAAAGTCTTCACATCCTCCAACATCCTCACCTAATTTGGTCATTCGCCTTCCTTCCGCCAAGGTTACGGCGGTAAGGAGATGCACGCGGACTTGAGAGAGAAAAGGCGTTCTGAGGTCGTTTTGGATGCTAGTGGGAGTTCTTCACATGGTGATAGGAACTGGAAGCGCCCCAAGCCCGGAGTTGGGAAACAGGTATTCCCTTACTCTTTACAACATGTTAATGTTAACTTGTTTGATTTAACTCGCCCATTATTCGCTTGTTTTTTTCTTATCTCTTTGTCTTGCAAATTGGTTTTGGAGATACGGTTGAGGTCGGTGGTTCGCTCTTAGCGAGGATTCCGCCTAACGGTCCCGACGCTTTTGCAATGGAAGCAAGCAAAATAGGAAGAGGACGCGTTTCATCCGTGATAGCCGAGAGGCGCGACGCTATCCCAACAACGAATGATGCTGATGTGGATTGTGATCCCGATTTGGAAGGCACTGCCGAGACAGAGACCGTAATCTTTGATAGTGATCACGTGTCTGAACACCGAGTTATGGCTGACGGTCCTCTAAAAGGGCTTTTGGGCAGGCCCCACATCTGCTCCTTTGGCTTTACTTGCGCCACCGCCAGAAGTCTCAGAATTCCAATCCAGTGTTGTGATTTCAAAAGGTCTCCAAAGCTTGCACAGAGTGCTATGGACATCCGCCTGCCAGAAGATATCGTGCAAACCCATCGATCAGTTGGCCTCGATTAAAAAAGGTGTTTACGAAATATTCTCTGAGATGGAGCGTGTTGGGGGTTTAGATTTGTCCAACGCGAAAGCTCTTTTGGACACTGTCTTTGAAAATGCCGCCCACTACAAAGCAGCACTAGATGATGTTTCGAGAGGCTTTCTCAAGAGGCGCATGGTGAAAAACTTTCTATTCTTTGTCAGCGACTTAAGGAAAGTGAGGCGTTCGAGAGGGAGTGTCTCCAACACACTCAGTCCTCACAGGACAAACTTACCGACGTGCAAGAAAGGAGAAAAGCACTCGAGAAAGAACTTTTGCTTTTGAAGAAAGAGGAGGACCAACTTGTTTCGACCCTTAATGAGCACGAGACGGAGTTACAGAGGTACACTGCTCAATCAACCCAGTTGAGAGACGAGATTACTGACTTGGAAAATACGCCTTCCTTGCAGCCAGCTGAAAGTGATGCTTTGGAGAGAATGAGAGAGCTGCTAGAAGGCAACCGCCACGATCTGAAAAATTACAAGCTTTTTTCTTAGTTTTGCTTTTGGGATTCTAGGGATCATTTCCCTTTTTTAGTTGAGCTTGATAAAGTCTTTTATTATTGTCTTCCTTTCTAGTTTGGTTTCAACTTTTGTTGTCTTCCTTTTGTATGTAATAAATTCTATTGACCTACATCAATAAAACTTTATTATCATTTTCCTTTTCTCCACCGTCCTTGAATGTTGTTTTTTTTTTTTGTTGGTATGATCGAACTTGGAGTAACTTCCCAAGTCGCGCCACGTATCCCGAGAGAATGCTCTAGAATCAAGTCAAACGTAGTTCATATTATTTTATTTTTTTTTTTTTTTTTTTGACAGATTATCGCAGCTTTAGGCTCGTCTTTGAGGAGCATTTTCGGAGTTATGCATAGAACTTCTTGAGAAATTTGCCGTTGATTGGCCCAAGCTTGACACCATCTTCATCCACCAACTTGTAGGCACCATTAGTGTAGACCTCGCGAACAACATAGGGACCGCCCCACTTTGATGTAAACTTGTTTTTGGACTTGTGTGTCATGATGATAGGTCTTCTCACCGCAAGCAATCGTATCACCGACTTGGAAGGATCTTGGCGGACTTTTTTGTTGAATGCCTTTGACAACCGGGCTTGGTAGCATTCAAGATTTTGCCGAGCCTCAAGCCGTTTCTCATCCAATGCTTCCAACTCTTCAAGGCTAACGCGGGCATTTTCTTCGTCCGTTAAGCCTTCTTGGATAGCGATCCTCGAGAGGTATTTGCCGCCAAGAGGTAGCACGGCTTCTACACCGCATACAAGCGAATATGGAGTGGCTTGAGTCGGAGTCCGAAAGGTTGTGCGATAGGCCCACAAAGCTTCACCCATTCGCTCGTGCGGTCTTTCTTGTGTCTTGCCACGACCTTCTTCAACAAGTTGCATAACGCCTTATTGAAAGCTTCGCAAGTCCGCTGGTCGGGCGATTGTACATGGACGATTTGTGCCGCTTGAAGTTGAATCGCCACACAACTTATCCACCAAGCTATTCACGAACGGTTTCCCATTATCCGTGATGATGTAGCGTGGAACTCCATAGCGATAGATGATGTTTACTCGAATGAAGCGGACTACATCCTCTTTCTTTACCTGGACGAGTGCAACAAACCTCAGCCCATTTTTTGAGAAGTAATCGGTGGTCGCCAAGATGTAGAGATGTTGGCCTGATGATTTCGGCAATGACCAACCACGCCCATTCCCTGCCGTCAAAGGCCATGCCGCTACAGCTTGGATGCAACGGCTCAGAGGTCGATGTATGAAGTTGGCATGGAATTGACATGCTTCACATTTCCGAGCGTAATCCATGCAATCTTTCACCATGGTTGGCCAATAATATCCCATCCTTTTGATGCGGAAGTGGAGCTTAGGACCGATTGATGGGCGCCACAAATCCCGCAGAGTGAGCCTCCTCTATAGCGTGATGAGCTTCATCTTCTCCGAGGCAACGGAGAAATACTCCTTCAAATGAGCGCGATACAAAGTGTCATTGTGAAGCAAGAAGCGTGGAGCCCGACGCCTTATGTCAACTTTCTTCTTTTGATCGCCGTGAGTCTCCGTGTTTCAAGTACTCCACTAATGAATGGCGCTAATCCTCTTGGTCTATTTCATAGACACACACGGCATGACATTCATTATCATCCCCTCACCTTCTCCAAAGTATGGAGGAACCACCCATTGCTCGCAGACGGGACTTGCATCTTTCCATCACCGATTGCCATCGTCGCCGCCAAATTTGCCGAGCGCCTGGCTTGCTTATTTTCTTTCTCGAACATGCTCAATTGTAACGCCGCCAAGGTAAGCAATGATTTTCCTTGCATAATTGCAGATGGGACTAATTCTCGCTTTTTACATCGTATGCGCCTTCAAGTCGGGTTGTTGATCAACCGAGAGTCGCCAGAGACGTTCTCACCGCATTGCTTCATATCCATCACCATCTCAAGCCCTAAGATCAAAGCTTGATACTCAAAGAACATTGTTGGAGCAACATTCCGTCAATTTGAAGGAGTATGGCAACACTTCACTTTCCGGGAAACAAAGATGACTCCGCACCACCCCATCTCGCCGCGGTCGCCCCATCAAAGTACATTCTCCACGGTGGAAGGACTTCAATCACCATGACATCCTCATCGTGCAGATCGTCTGATAGTTCCCACTCGCCGGTATATAGGTGATTAGCCAAGAAGTCTCGCGAGCACTTGCCCTTTGACAACTTTTTGAGGCACGTAAATAATTTCAAATTGTGAAGTTGGAGATACCACCTTGCCACCGTCGACAACACGGGCTTGGTCATGATTTAACTTCAGAGGATTTTCTTTTGACACCGATGTATATAGTGTGAGCTTGAAAATAGTGTTTTAGCTTCGGATGGCAAATATGAGTGACAAAACAGAGCTTCTCAATTGGGGAGTATTTCAGCTCGTATGGAGTCATCGTCCCGCTTCAAATAGTACAATGCATTTTCTTTGCCTTTGTCATTTTCCCGAGCAAGCAATGCGCTAACCGACGTTTTGCGCGAAGAATGTAAAGGATTAGAGGTCTACCTTTGACAGATGAGCCAAGACCGGAGTATTCATCAGTACTCTTTAATGTTTTCAAATGCCTTTCGCACGACGAGTTATCCCATTGAAATGGAACTCCCTTCTTCATCGTGTGGCTGAAAGGTTGGCATCTTCCGCGAGGTTTGATATAAACCTTCGAATATAGGCCGCTTTACCCGCAGCTTCGAGTTCACGCAGTTACGAGGCTCAGCATCTTCATGATGGCTTCTACTTTGGATCGGTCAATTTCTATTCCCGATGTCGAACGATAAAGCCAAGGAACTTCCCTGAACTAACTCCAAATGCACATTTGAGTGGGTTCATCTTTAGTTGGAATCTTCTAAGTCTATCAAAGACTAATCTCAAGTCGTTCAAGTGGTCACTCTTCTTCTTCGACTTTACAACCAGTGTCGCCAACATAGCATTCAACGTGTTGGTGTAGCATGTCATCAAAGATCTTCAGATGGCACGTTGATAAGTTGCCCTCGCATTTTTAAACCAAAAGGCATCACTTTGTAACAAGAGATTCCCTTAGCGCTCAAATGTCGTGGAATTCTTCGCCTTCGTGAGCCATTCTAATTTGATTGTACCTGCACGATCCGTCCATGAAGGACAAAGCCTCATGACTGTGGTTGCATCTACCATCACCGCTGATTGGCAAGGGAAAATCATCCTTTGGGCATGCATTGTTTATGTCCCAAAATCAACACAGACGACGAATTTGACCATTTTTCTTTCTCACGGGACGATGCTCGAGATCCATGTTGATACTTAACCTCACGGACGAAGCCTCGCTTCAATGAGCTTGTTGATTTCCGCCTATGAGTGGGATGAGGTCTGGCCTAAATCTCCTTTGAGCCTCGCTTGATAGGGCGCGATCCTTTCTTTATGGACAATTGATGGACGGCTACCTTCGGATCAAGCCCGGCATCTCTTTGTACGCCCAAGCGAATATATCCTTGTATTCTTGGAGGATTTCACGGTATCTCTCTTCTTCTTTTCCGAGACAAAAGAGCACTTATGAAAGTTGGTCGTGGCTCATCTTCGCCCGAGGTTGATTTCCTTCAACTCATCTATTGTGGATCCGACCCTTCTTCTAATTCCGGGGTGCTTCTTCGCATCTTCTTCAACCTCATCATTTCCCAATGTGATATGGTAGACGCAAAGCCTGTTTCTACCACTTTTTCAGTTCCATGACTTCTTTCGATCCCGCTTTTAGTCTTGGCGGGATAAGGTTCTTCACCGACGGTGATAACATACGAGGATCCAACGCTTTCTTCAGGCTCATTTTCTTGTAATTCCGGATGCACATGCTCCACATTGTACGTGGCGCCGCTTTAGTGTACACCATCAGGCGCACCTTAGCTTTCATTACATTTCCACAGTTGTATGACAAGACTCGTGGTGACGCTTCATTCGACGGGACCGCACTTTGATTTCTTTGAGTCGATGTTTGTTATATCTTTCCCAAAGCGCTCATATGTGCCGATCGTCTTCGCTTGTTGACTTTTGGTCTTGACAGATTCTTGGTTGTGATGAAAAGCCTTCAAGACCGAGACGCGTTCTTTCTAGGTTGTAACCTCTCAAACACCGATGGCCTTGGAGGTAGAGGTTCCGGAATGTTCGGTGGAGATGATTCGCCTTCAACCCCGATGTAGTTATTGCTTGCCTTCCTTATTGCAATGCGGACGGGTGGTGAAGGATTATATCCTGTGCCTGGTCCGGGATCCGATAACGGGAACTTTCACTTTAGTGGCCTTATGTGTTTCTTCGCATTCTTTGCTTTTGCCCCATTTTTAGAGCAGGCTTCGGGACCCATTTGTCGCTTCGCGAGGAGTTTGTGTTTATAGGATCAAAACTTTCTTTCCTTGCGGCTGGAAATGTTCCATGTTCTATAGCAAAGACCTTCTTTAGGACGGGTGAACCCATGTAGAGGAGCATCCGTCTTCATGGCATTGATCCCGGGAAGCGGTAACGCCACCCACTCAACGCTTTGGATCTTTGAGGTGGATAAATGTCTTCACATTCCTTTGAGGCATGTTGAGGCACCGATGACTTTGTCTCTTCATGCTTGCCAACCTCTCTTATTTTCAAATGGCATGGTCTTCTCCTCATCATCCTTTTCGTGACTTGGAATCGCTTACTATCTTCAAAGGAGCAAGCTTCAGATAGAATTTTGCATCCGCAAAGTGAGTCTCGGCCTCAATGAAAGGTTTTTCATCAAGAACGACCTTCCTTAACATGCCATTGCGCCAATACTTAAAGCATTGATGAAGGGTTGAAGGGACGACTTATTCTCATGCAGCCACGGCCTCCCTAGCAACATGTTGTAGGACGCTCTAGCATCAATCACATGGAATAATGCACTCAAGATAACTCATCGATCAAGATGTCAAGTCTAATCACCCCAATGGCTCTCTCGCCCCTTGGTTGAATCCATGGATCATAAGGCGCATCGGTCGGAGAGTTCATCCATAGAGACACCCAATTCTTTCATCACCCGGAGCGGCAATATGTTGACAACCGATCCTCCATCTAGTAACACACGATTAACTTTTGCTCGCGTGTATATGCCGTGTGACAAATAATGGACGGTTATGAGGCGCCGATCCGAGAAGCATGTCGCCGCCTCAGTGAAGGTGATCTCAACCGCAAGCAAGCTTTGCATTGTTTGAAGCCTCTTCCTCGCCGGCAAATCTTCATTTTCCTTTGCACCATCTCTTTCTTTCCGTGTGGATAGCATAACACGGGACAACTTCATTCTCTCGAGTCTTCTTCGGTCGCCTCGCCGAGGACTCTTTTGGGCATGTACTCTAATAAGGTGATTGGAGTACGAGGGCTTCAGACTCGACCCTTCAGTGGAAGAT
This sequence comes from Gentiana macrophylla, assembly GCA_026214975.1. Taxonomy (NCBI): domain Eukaryota; kingdom Viridiplantae; phylum Streptophyta; class Magnoliopsida; order Gentianales; family Gentianaceae; genus Gentiana; species Gentiana macrophylla. The sequence goes on from CM047817.1 coordinate 51,933,268, forward strand.
GCTCTTCACTTTCTTGTTTACCTTCCTTTGATCTCTTCTCGCCTTTCTTGCCCTTCGGCCTCTTCTTGGCTTGGAAGACTCGAACAAATCGCCTTTGGTTCTTCCAATTTGAAACTAGGTGACTTCCTTTGCTTTTTCTTGTGAGTCACCGTAATCCATCCATCATCGCCTTGTTCGATGTGCTTTGGATTTTTCTTTTCTTCCGCACGACTTTTGCTTGTTTGAGAGACGCCTGCATTCTTTCTTAGCTATGGGTAGAGAGTCGTTGAATTTAATCTCAACAGGTCGAGTGATCAATTGGATGGTCATGTAATGACCATTTGTCGGCTCGCTACGGTGATTTGATTTGTGCTTGCCTTCTCTTCCTCAAGCACGATCTTTCCTTCCTCGCCAAACGCATAACCTTGTCCTTGAAGACAAAGCATTTTTCGATGGGATGACCAAATAAGCGGCGATATTTGCAATAGTTACCTTCGTGGGTTTTGCCGCATCCTCCGGACGCTTTGTTTCGGAAGTTCAATGAGTTTCAATTTCAACAACTCATCAAAATTGCGGGTACGCCGTAATCGAAGAATGGATACTTCCTCCGCTGCCTTCGCTCGCAGTTGGCCTCCGCTCTTCAACTTGTCGTGGCTCAACCTTCCTCCATTCGGGTTGGCTTGACGCCGGGTTGTTAACTTTACCTGAGCTACGGTGGTAGCGTTGACTCCTCTTCTCCATTTTGGGAGAAGCTTTCACGCATTTCTTAATTTCTTGTTTTTCTTTCCTTTCTTGGATCTTGAACAGGCCTCGACCTCCATTGGCGCCAATGCTTAACTCCATATCATGCGCACGAGTGGCTAACTCTCAAATGATTTCGGAGAATCCCTTTAAGGATGTATTGCAAACCCCAGCAGCATGCCCTGGATGCACATCTCGATGGCAGAGGCTTCGCACAATTGGTCTTTGCGCTAAGACTTAGACTTCTCCATCTGTTAATGTAATCCACGACCTTCTCTTCTTTCCACTCGGGCGGGAGTTGGTCACCCACCATACTCACAGCTTCTACGAGTCGTAGGTTTATTCAAGAAGATCTCGCCCAGCTTGCTCCCAAACCGCCTCAGAGAGGCAGGGGCTAGATCGGTGTACCAATCAAGGCGTTGTTTTGAGTGAACGCACAAATTGCTTCACCAAGTGATTCCATAGGTTCCAAAGATTGTTGCAAGTCTCCACTTAAATGGGCAATGTGTTGCTTCGGGTTGCCCTTTCCATCAAATTGCTCGGAAAATTTGGTGGTTGATAACCGCCGGCATTTTCAAATCATCAATTCTTTTGGTGTATGGCTTGATATAAGTCCGAGACGACTTCATGGATCCTTCGACTTTGTCATTGATCGCCCCCATGATGAACTCCTCGCAGCTTGGTCGATAGAATGGTTCCGCTGGGGAGATCTTCGATTGCTTGCCAAGGCAAAGGACTTGGAGGCTTCATGATCCTTGAAAGAGTTTTTCGGGCGACCTTCGAGTTGTTCGCCATATGCAAAGACTTGAAGGCTTCTTGGTGTTTGGAAGTGACATCATATTCGCTCTTCTTCATCATGCACCACTTCTTTTGACTTGCTTGCTTTCCCAACGGAATCGATCTTGCTAGCGAAGCTTTGAAATTTGCATGTCTTGAGTCCGAACATGCGACGTGAGGGCCTCAATGGCCTTCGTGAGGCTAGCAATATGCTCCTCGAGAGTTGTGGAATTGGCCATCATTACGCCGCCAGCCCATTGGTGATGTGGGTCTATCGTAAGCTTCATGCGGGAAAAGGAGGTTGATGCCAAACTCTTTTGACATGCTCCGAGTGATAGGTCCGTAAAGTTGTCCTTGAGATGAAGAAACAGCCTTTAGCAAAGAGCCTCCTTCGTAGTAGTAGCGCCTTCAAAGCCACAGCCTTAGCAAAGCAAAGAACCTTCTGAGCGAGCGTAAGCAACATTTGGTGCCATTTGTTCTTGATTTCTTTAAAAAAAGGAGAGATGAAAGGAGAAATTGGTCCCACTGATGCATGTAAATTTGTAACGCAAATTTCGTGTTAATCCCTGAAAATAACAAAGAAAACACAAAATTGTAACAAATGAAATTTTTATTAATTTATGAAATAAAAAGCGGGTTACAATCTCTTGAATCCTTTGATTCTCCCTATTGGCAATTAATTGTCTTCCGGATATATCGGAAGGACTTTGAATTGAGAGTTGGTTTTTTTTATCTCCCGGATATTGCGGAAGAGCTTTGATTTGCGATCTCCGGATATGGCGGAAGAGCTTTGAAATTTGTGATCTTCCGGATATGGCGGAAGAGTTTGGGATTTGTGGCCTTCCGGATGTAAAGCGGAAGGGCTTTGATTTTATGATCTCCCGGATATGGCGGAAGAAATTTGGAATTGAAGACTCCGGATATCGCGGAATGCTCCAAAGTTGATGAAGACTTGAAGGGATTTCGTGTTACCTTCGATCTCCTTGTGGAAGAAACTTCGACTTTGTGAGGATCTTCGAGCGTTGGAGATGCTTTTCGGTCTTCTTTGCTTCTTGAAGAACTTCGAGGATTTCTTGAAGATCTTCGAGTGTTTCTTGACTTTCTTGAAGAACTTGAAGGATTTCTTGAAGATCTTCGAGTGTTGTTGATGAATGCTTGAACCTTCCGGCTCGTATTTCTATCAACTCTTCAATGTCTTCATTCATCTCTAAATGACTAAGGCCTCTCCTATTTATAGTGCTAGTGATGCCTTTGCATTAATTCGCATTAAATGCGATCACACTCTTGTTTGATTTTAAGATTTCACATTTATTATAAATCATTAAATTCTCTTAATAAATTGATTTTTTTAAAAGATTTTATGATTTATTGAATTTTATATTATTTCCCAATATTTAATGGAGGGAATAATATAAAATATTTAGACTTAATGGTATGTGTAGTATGTGACAAATATAATGTGTCACACATATATATTTCTACATAGCCATTTAATTATAAATAATCAAATCTCTACATTTCCAAGATATTTTATTTATTTATTTATATCATTTCCTATCATTTTGTATTGGAAATAATATAAAATGAATTTAATTTCGAGACAACTACATTACGTGACATTTATATTATGCCACATAAATTTTTTATTTCTACAAAGACCACATTCACTATATTTTAATGTAATTTTTAAAAATTCACTGTCGAAATTCATTATTATTCGAATTTATTATCAAAAATCACTGTTTTTTGGGATTCAGTGTTGAGTTTCACAGAGTGAATTTCAACAATGAATCTGTGAAACCACGAAATTTTATTAAGGGTATTTGTGTCATTTTAATAATAAGTGGTTTTATTGGATTATTCAATCACCGACAAAAACGTGGTTGACCTAGATTGTTATTCCTTTAATTTAAAGAAATTATTATGAGAAGATATTATTGAGATCCGATAATTAAGTTAATTAGATAAAAGTTAGGATTGGATTGGATTAAGACAAGTAATTAATGAATTACTGGGAAAAAGGGTTAAAGCTATAAATATATTTGTGGTGTGTTGGGTGTGTTCTATATCTAATAAAAGAAGAAAGGGAGTGGGGGGAGGGTTGCCGCAGGATTGAGGGCGCAGCAGGAAAGGGGAGCAAGCCAATAAAGGTGGGTAAAAGGTAATCCAGGTTATTATGGCACGTTTGCGAGGACGTAATAGAATGGAATGATTTTTCATTTCATTTCAATGTTCGGGTATGATTATGAGGGAATATAATGGAATGAAATTTTATTCCAATACAATGAAAATGTTTATTATCATTCCTTTCAAAAATGGATGGAATGCGATGGAATAAAGTGAAAATCGACAAAACACGTGGGTGATGGGGTAATAGTGGGTGTGTGGTAGGTAGATTAAGCTAGTGATGAAGTAGGGTAGGTAGGGTAGGATGGGGGTGTAAGGGGTAGGGTAAGGTAGGTGGTGGGGTAAGGTAGGTAAGATGCGAAGGTAGAACTCCGATGGGTTGGGTGAAACAGATAGGTAGGATAGGATGGGGTGGTGGTAAGGTATATGGTGCGTGTGGTGGGTAGGGTAGAGATGGGTAAGGTAGGTAGTGATGGGCAGGGGTAGGGCTGTGGGTAGTGTAGCGCTGATAGTGGCAGGTAGGTAAGATGGATAGGTAGGCAGGTAAGCTGGTATGTAGCATATATTGTAAGTAAGGGTAGGTTGAAGTGGTGTGGCAGGTAAGGTAGTATATATATTGTAAGTAAGGTAGGTTGAAGTGTGTGGCAGGTAAGGTAGTATATGGTAAGGTGATAGGCAAGGTCGGGTAAGGTGGTAAGGTAGGTAAGGTAAGGTGGTGGGTAAGGTAGGGTAGGCTATTTAAAGGTAGGGGTGGGCAGGTAGGTGTGGTAGGTTAGTGGTATGGGTGGGTAATGGTGGAGCAGAGTAGGTGGTGGAATAAGGTAGGTAGGATGCGATGGTAGGATAAGGTGATGGTGGAGTAGGTAAGGTGGGGTGGCTAAGGTAGGATAGGTGGGTAAGGTTGGGCAGTGCAGTGACGGGTAGGGTAGCTAGTGGTGAGGTGGTAGGTAAGGTAGGTTGGCAGAGAAAGTGGTGCAAGTGGGGTATGAGGTAGGCTACCCCACTCCACCCCACCATTTCCACCATATCCTATCTTTTATTCCATTATTTCACATTTCAAAAGCAAAGAATGAAATAAATTAATTCCATTCCATTTCTATTACTTTATTCCATTCAATTACATTCTCGCAGAATAAATATGCTAATAATTTAATATATATGTTAAATACACACGTAATACGTGGATGTCCATTTCACTGCATTTACATTTAAATATATATATTTGTTGATGACTCATGATCATACACATGTGTCATGTATTAGTCTTTAGAGAGAGTCAAGACACTTGGCAATTTTTGACACAAGCTTAGTGTATTAAAGAAATGACATGTGTCTCTTTTGTACTAATATATATATATATATATATATATATATATATATATATATATATATATATATATATATATATATATATATATACTAGTAAAACGGAACGCCGTGCAACGCACAGCATGCCATGCTTTACGGTTTTACTATTTGGTGTTAGTAAAATATGAAGTAACATAATTTGCAAGCCCAAAAGAAGGTCATGTTTTTTAAACGCAAAACATTGCAAACTAAAAGTTGAAAGTCATATTGATAGCATATAAACGTAATCACCTCAATCACTTTAGAAGTTGAGGCCTAAGGAACTGTTGCACACCAATTTTCATAGGAGACCACAAAATGAAAATTTCTTATAGAGTAAAAACATATCTAGCATGCTATTAGTAACCACTAGTATCCTTCTTCTATGAACGAAACTAATGGCTTCTAATACGTCATACGTGCATCACAAAATTAAAGTTTTACAAAGAGAAGAAGTTATTGATGTCTTATTTGAGCATTGGGTACAACATAAGGTGAGACTAATTATGCTTGAGCATTCCCTTGGTCTTCTTAACAGGGCTTTGAGTGGACGCCAAAGCACCTACCACTGATTGGAGTGGAGTGTCATCGACAAAAGGCTGTATCTTGACATTTGATGTCATTTTCTTAACATCATTGAAGGGGATAACTCTCTTACAACCAGACGGAGCCCCGTCGCTAGCAGCAGTGTTCAGTGAAGAGGCAGAAATCTCTTCAATCAACACTTTAGTTGATGGTGTGAAGAATTGAACATCATATTCTTCATCCTTAGTTAGATCGACTGGTTCTTTATCTCTTATTACGGTCATTGTTTCAACTTCACTTGTAACCGGTGCGGCGTGGAAGACATCTTTGCAAAGATAAATCTTTACAATACGGTATTTTCTTGTCGCTGCACCTCGAATAACTTTGTCAAATAATTTCAAGAGGTAAATACATAGTCAGCAAATCTAATTCTTTATATGAATAAAGAAGTGTACATAAATTTAATGGAAGTGAAGTTTATTCTAAACATCTGTGAACATAAACAAGGCAAATATACATAGAACTCACATTGTGTTTTGAAAGGTTGAAAATATGGAATACATTGAACTGAAAATTAGTTATTCTGAATTTATCAAAGCAACAGGTTTATTCAAGTGGTTCAGTATTAGTATTTTATTATCCTCCCTATATTTTCGACAACACAAATGTATATATTTGCATGTTAGATTAATGTAGTATGTAATCACCTCTTCTTCAAATTCTTTTAATCAGATGCGTTGAATGATGATCGCTGTTAATCACTAACATCGATATTACTAGCAAGAATATAAGGTACATCGTAGTATAGTAAATGCGAGTCAAGGTCGATCCCACAGTGACAATGCAACTATAAGTATAAACGACTCTAACCTAATTAAGAAGCAACATAGAGGAGGTCATTGACCAACAATAACATAAAAGAAAACAAACATGGTATTCCTCTCCCTCTCCTCGCCGATCTACTAACTTGGATTAGTTAATCGTTATGTTTACTTCCCCACATAATTTCCTTAGATTAATCGTGAGCTCTCGTTTTAATTATCAAGATTTACTATAGTGCAATTCCTACTCCTATCTACTCCGACAATGGCAGTAGACAATCTATACGCAAGCTACCCTCCTTAATTGGTCCGCATTTAGCCCATACGTATAAAGAACTAGAATTGCCGATATCGAGCGCTAACTCATACCGCTTAACCCGCCTAGATAAATGGCCGACATTGACCAAAGACGCTCCTATGGTCCATTCTAGACTATGTCCAAACTTAGCACTTCACTATTCGTGATTTCATGCCGCCATTTACGATTACAATAAGTAGATTGGCCGATCTAACCTCATCGTTAATTAAACATGTCGATCAACGAAATGTAGTGAATCCCGCTTTAGGTTTTCTAAATATTGCCTCGTAAACCGGTATAGACCGCCGGGTTACCGAGGTCAGCTTTTCCTAATTTCTGGATCTACATTGCTCTGATACGATTAAAATAAGTAAATTATGGGGTCTTCAATCATGCAGATTAACTAAAACACATAAATACGAACAGATCTACCATATTGAAGACAATAAAGGAACGTTCAAAGCTTCATACCTTCAACTATGGAGATCTAGCTCGATCTACTCAAGCTAAGGATGATATGTAAGGAGGAGGAAACCCGAATAACTCTCCAAAGCTCAAGAAAACTTTATTGCATAATAATATGTAATTTATGTAATGTAATATATAAAAATTATCAAAACCTTAGTAATCATATGAAAGCTTTCAGTATGTGCGGCTTTATATAGATACAATTGCCGACTTAAGACTCTCTAAAACCCTAACCGACCTAGATAATGCGGCAGAATCAATTTCGTGTCGAACAAGTCGCCGGTTTACCGGGCCTAGCCCTCGGGTTACCGGGCCTACTTTTCCTCTCTTTCTTCAGCAGACTCTCTCTTGGACTTTAATCACTTGGCCCAATGTACTTCTTTTGGTCCAGATCCATTCTCCAATGCTCCAGATTCGGTACATCCTATAAAACATGGAAAACGAGACAAAACAAAGCACTCAAAACCTCGGAAAATAGCATAGATGCGTAATTACGATCCCGAAACACTCATATAGAATTTAACATATATTCCATATAATAACGAGCCTATTTATCCTCTCTTGAGCAGTAATTTGAGGTGAATATGTATAATTATTGGTACCATTTGGGGCGTTATCAACTACTCCCCACTTAGCTTTTGATCGTCCCACCAAAAAGCGAATAATAGAAAACAACACTGATCAATATACAAGTTAATTAAAACAACTACGCCCACACAAATAAGATGAAGATCATGCCACTCATATCCATCAAGAACGATTAAACACTATTCACATTATGAGCCAACGTGTGTGTGCAATAACTTTCACAACCAGATAGTAATGCATAATCTCACATTACGCCAACCCGTAGTCGAACTAACTAGTCTTGAACATGTTTTTTATTAATTAATTGAGTGGCAAGGCGGATCGAGAATAGAGCATATATTACTCTTATGCTCACGCTTATCGGTTCATGCAAAAGTCGTAAGGCCAAGCGCGCTCCATCGACTAAAATATTTCCAAAGGGAATATAGATGTATATATATTTCAATGCACTTTCTTTCTTGGCGGGTAAACTCTCATTGATTTAGCTATCCTCATGGCCCCACTCATAATAAACTACCGAATCCAAATTCCTTTGCCTTTATAAGCGTTGCAGGAACATGATTCATGATGAAGCCAGGGTCAACTTTAGTCAAAGCAATATGCTATCGACTACACACCAAGTGGAAGTGAGTTATACGCGGCTTAAAATGGTGGCTCATAATGTAATATGCGCTTAATACGCCATTACTTCGTAAGGGAATTTACTCTTACTCAGATAAAGTAAAACAGTAACTGAAGTCAATTAACTCAAAAGATCAAAGATATCATATTTTTTTCAAATTTCATTAAACGAATCAAATTCTAAGTGGTGAATCGTGCATAAAAGAGAATCAAGATAATCACGCAATTCAAGTAATATACTACTAAGAAGCTAAGTGATGTCCCTTACCCCCCACTTAATCAAAACATTGTCCTCAATATGTAAGATGGAAAATAAAAATGAAAAGGAACTTAGCTTCGGTTAAGCATGTAACCAAAGAAGAATCGGATCGTCGTACAAATCATCGGGCTCATGTAAGTAATCCATGAAGAATCTGTGCTAAATAACTCAAACAAACCAAGAAGAATCGTGGTGACAAGAAACTGTATAATAAAAGAGCGGTAGTAAAAGAGAAAATAAATAACTCCAAAACAAATTAAGCCGACAATCATTATATTATAAAATTCTGCTACATCAACTAGATAGGAAAGAAAAATAAAAATAAAAACAAGAAAATGGAAAACAACAATAAAAAGAAATAAAAGCTAATCGCCATCGTAATATCCCCACACCCATCTCTAGGCTCAAACCGAGGTGGAACAGAATCGAGGCGCTTACGGTGGAAGAGGATGCTCTATAACGGAGGGGCACCTAGGTGGCGGGGTAGCAAAGCGGAACTCCTAGAAAGTCAATAATCCGATCCATCTTGGCGATGTAGACTCGCAATCTATCGCGAGTGCTCCTCATGCAAGGCTCTTTGAGTCCGGGTGCCCGAGGGCTCTCTCTCTCGCTTCTTCCAACCCGCCTTTGTACTCTAAATCGATCGTGGAATTGAGCATTGGCTCAGTGGTCTTCCTAATCATCACCGACGAGCATCTTCACCTCGCCCTCCAAAGCAAACATATCAATCATCGCCCGCACGGTAATAGCTCACGCCGTAAGCCGCAACAAGCTCGTGGATATGGCTATGCATCAAGAGTCGATGTTGATTGGAGATCTCTCGCCCAGATAAAACATGAATTCCGCCTCTTTGTGGTGACATGGACCGTGTGCTTAGTCGGTAGAAGGCGGGCACAAACAACTGCATGGTCCTTGGAAAGGCTAACACAAAGTTTAGAGGGGGTGAATAAACTTATCACTAAAACCGGATTTTGATCTATTAAGGTTCGCTTAAAACTTGTGTGGAGTTGTCGACGATTGCCGAGTCTAATTCAAACCGACTTATGCAAAATCGAAGTCAACCGGCAAAGGGATATAATTCTATCATTTTTCTTGATCTTGTTATTCTCTATGAAAGTCGAGTGTGCTAAATCGAATTATGGTGAATGTCGCCAGTGAGTCGTGAGTTGTGTAACAATCTGTTCTCAGCATGCTGAAATTACAATAATAAATGCTGTAATGATAAATAATAGAATGTAAATGCGTAAAGTAAATGAAACAAGAGTTATAGATGTTCCAGGTGGTGTAATCCTGTCAGTCCTCTCTTCCCCTGTGGTGTAGGAGGAAAATTTCACTAGAACTTCTTGAGGTGAGCTGTTACAAAAAGTCCTAAACAATAGTCCTTGGCTAATTCTAGCTTCACTATCTAAACACTTGTAGAACAGGTGGAATGGCTTCTCTACAATTGCTTGAGTCACTGGTCCTTGAATGGTTACATATGCCTCTTAACCAGCTACCTCCACAAACACAAGCCACTGATCACGATATAATCATCGCCCTGGCAAATCCTTCACCGGATTGCTTCACAATAAACCTTTGATTAAGAATCGTTAATGAGAATCAATAAATTGATTCTTGATTGTGGTTCATCAAAGTGTCCAACCGATAAATTCTATGTAGCTTGAACACTTGATGAAATTCTTGATTGATCTTGTTAGCGCAAAGATGATAGAAATTCGAATGAACGAGACTAGTGCTCAAAAATGCTTGTAATCTTGTTAATTCTTCGTATTTCAGGTGTTTTATCCTTGGTGCAAAGTCCTCTATTTATAGTGTAAGGTCCAACGTTCATCTTGCTTGAATTCGAATTGTATCAACGTCTATCTTGTAATGGTTATATTTTGTGACCGTTCTGACTTGTCAGTACTTCATCCAATAAAATTGCTTCCTTTATAACGTTCGAATGTACTATAAGTTTGTTGGATGACTGACTTATAAAACTGAGTATCCTGATCAGTTTATACTGAGTTCGCTGGCCAGCATTTGTCTCGATTTGGAGCATTAATCGAGATTTAACTCTTCTTTAAATATCAAGATCAGCTTTTCATCCGATTATTATTGAATTAATCAGAGTACACCATAAGCATATATCATCTAAGAGTTCATTGTCCTTATGATTTTTAGGTCTTCATACAAGATCCATAAAGTCGCTCAAGTCACCACAAACTTGCCGTAAGTCTAACTTTATAGCCTCGACTTTCATAATCGAGTTTGTACCTCGCTTCTTCAATCTTCTATAACCGAAGTCTGCTCCTCACCTTCGCTTTTAGATAATCCAATCGAGTCTCAGGTCCTCGCTGAACTTACCTTCTTCTGGGCCCGAGTGAGCTCCATTTCTTGGTGTAGTCCGAGTCACCCAGCTTAGATGATTTGATTTGGCCGCTTTACGATACTTTATCTTTTACTTCTTGTCTGATGTAACTTATACAATTTATCGACTCTAGTAAAACTTATACATTCGGGCTTCTAGACATCTTTTAGCCATTCACTATAATGTCCTATTTTCAAAGACTTCATCAATAGGTGTAAACTAACATGTTCTTGAATAAGATGAATTATCATCAAAACTAAATTATTATTTCCAACAATTTCCCCTTTTGATGATGCTAAAACCTCCTTAAAAGAAAAGCTTAAAGATAAACACAATACAAAACAAAGTAAAACAGAAACTGGATTTCATTAAGATTTTGCAAAATTGGATTAACTTACACATTTTGTATGTTTCTAAATGAAACTTTAAATAGCTTTCTGCTTAACTAAGACATGCTTCCTTCTTTGTCATGAAGGTGATATTCTCCTTCAATCCTTGTATATTCATTGCCGAAAGTCTTGAGGTAATCCATTTGGCTTGTTAGCTTCTATTTTCCACATAGCTAACTTTGGAAAATGACATTCACCTTTGTAATAACTTTCAACTCATTAACATCCGCTTTCATCCTGCTCAACCTTATCTTTGATCTCAAGTTTTTCTTCAATCATTTTGATCTTTTGTAATTGGCCATTTTTTCTGCTTATGATGGAGATCACACAAAAAGTAGTTGAGTGATTCTTCATAATTCTTGTATCTCATTGGCTTGGCTTTGACATGACTGTAGTCTGCAACAAACTTCATCCAAAGATCTTCAATGAGGGTTGCTTTTCTTTCATCAGGTTGACTGTATTTGAGTATCAGCTCCTCATCAGTTAGTTCTTCAACTTGTCTGATGTTTGATTTTGTAGCTGATTTTGCTTTCTTCAGTTCTGCCAACTCAGTTTCAAGCTTCAGTTTTTCTTCACATAGCTACAACTTTTCTTCCTCCACTTCCCCCTTTTTGGCATCATACAACTCATTGATTAGTTGATTTGTTGCCTTCTGATTTGTGGAAATCTCTTTCTGAGAGGTGAGGACATCTCTGAGTTGAGTTTCTAGCACATAGATCCGTTGATTGAGGTGCCATGAGTTTCTCGATCTTCTATGGTTGTTTGTTCAAGTTTTTCCTTCAGATTAAGAATCTCCGAAATTGAATTTGATGTGGATTCCTTGATAATGTCCAACTTAGTGTGAGTTGAGCATCAGTTTTCTTCCTGTAATCCAAGTAACTGGAAACATGTGATAGAAGACCACTAAAACCATTCTTTTGGTTGAGCATAATCTTCAAGCCTTCTTGGACTTGGCTTAATTCTTCAGTTGTAAGTTTCTCAGATGGGTCTTCTTCCTCTGTTACTTGGATTTTAGATTGAATGGCATCTTCAATTATCATTAGTTGCAGATTATCATCAGCTCTAGCTTCTTCTGCTTTATTGTCAGTTGTCTGATTTCCAACTGGCAATTCTTCTTGCTGAGTATCAGTTTGCGTTGCTTGTGGTTGAGGTTGAGTCTCTGACTCCAAAACTGTACTCCTTTGAGCTTCTTTCCTTGAATCATCACCATTATCATCATCTTTTTTCTTTAAAACACCTGGGTATATATGATGTGGTTGATTCGGGCTTCTCTTAGCTATCTCTCTCAACTGTTGTTGCAATTGTTGAGAAATTCTTCCATAGGAAATAGTGCATGAGATTTGGTATTTCCAGCTTCTCCAACAATAGTTTCTCTTCAATAAGTAGAGTAGCTTCTCGAGAATCTGCAGCTTGAGCTTCATCTTCATCGCTTGATGATCATTTCAAAGATCAAAGATATACTCCTTTGGTTGCCGAGATACTGCTCTTTGTGCATACGTAAACTTGTATCTCTCGAACTGCTTCAGAATCAAGCCTTTAATCGATCGAAAATAGTTGTTAGTTGTTGTTCCCCATCACTTGTTGCTAATCGACTTAAAGTACCGGGTACAAACAACGCATTCACCGATTTTTCTCCTTGTGTCTCAAATTTTCCTTTTAATGCCTTTTTTGCCGAGCGATCTCATCGACACGCTTTGCCTATTGGCTTCAGTGTTGGGAAGTTGCTTTTGTTGAACTTGCAACTGCTACATGTTTTGTAGTAGCAGCTTGTGCACTCTTATACCCACCACTGATTCTTTCCAAATAATATCAATCACTAAGCTAAGTGATTTCTTCAAATAAATATGCCTTCGCTTGTCTTCCTTCACTTGGCTCACGACACTTGCTAATTCAGCCAAGTGTTGCCGCTTGATCCGATTGAAGATATATCCAAACTTGGGCTTGAACTCAAATCCATCCAGATGACATTCATTAGGTAGATACCATCTTCAGTTAACTAACTTAGCCCTTTGTGCTCTCCGATGGCATGTCTACTAATCCATCGGCTGAGAAGACCAAACTCAGTTTTGAGGTCCTTAATATGATCAACCTCACCGGTTCTATTGAAGTCAAATTTGTTCAAGGAAAGCACCGCGCTGCTGAAGTGGTAAGGTGCTAGATCAATAGATTTCACCAGAGGATCTTTGAAGCCAAAAAGCTGTCTGATGATGTCTTCATTGACAAAAATCTTTTGTCCAAGAACTCTTGTAAGTAGAGAGTTCTTCAGCATCTTCATATTTTCCCAGAATTACAATAAACCTTCCAAGTCCATGTCTTGTTGCAATTTTGCTTCCAAAAGATTTCGTAAACCCGGTAATCTTTCAATCATTTCATATATATGACTGGATAGAAGAGTATTACCACACATTTCTTCGAATTCTTGAAGTGTGAACGACAAAAGTGTGTGATTAACCGCTCTTCTTGAGTTTACTTTGAAGCTGCCATTTAAGAAAAATTTCGGGCCGATTTAGAGATAAGAAAGTTTGATTTTTCTTTTGCAAAAGAGAGTGTAAAAAAATGGTTGTATATAAAAAGGGTAGGTAGTTGAAAGGATCCACGATCTTCTCGATAGACTTCTACAATCTTTTCAAATTCCATCACGGTTTGTGTAATGATGTGTACTATCTCGACATAATGGGGTATACACGCTACTTAACTCGGCTAAAAATGGTTGTAATTAAATGCGATGTAATCGTTGTCGGTTTTATCCATCCTTTATTGACTTTGTTTGAGTGAGTAAAATCAAGTCAAATCGCTTTTACAAAATTTGGGTTCCACAAATCATCAACTCGCTTAGTCGCTTTGAGATTGTTGATGTCAATGATTGACCTCACGTAAGCGCACTCCAAAGATGACAAAGATCAACTCTTGATGAATCTCTAAGCTTGAATCGACTTAATCGACTTTAATAATCCCCAATTCGCTTTCGCCTAGCAAACCTTTCTTGGTCCAGAGGTTTGGTAAAAATGTCAGCTAACTGATCTTCAGTTGGAACATGGAGAACCGTTATATCCTTCTTTTCCACATGATCCCTTATAAAGTGATGCCTCACATCAATGTGTTTCGTCCTTGAGTGCAAAATCGATTGTCGGTTATTGCAATTGCACTTGTATTATCACACATTATAGAATAATTCCCTATTCTATTCTATAATCTCTCGCTTGTTGTCTAATCCATAAAACTTATGCACAACAACTTCCAACCGCGATATACTCAATTTTCAACCGCTGAAGTGGAGATTGAGTTTTGTTTCTTGTTTAACCATGACACAAGTCTATTTCCCAATAACCGATATGTGCCTCAAGTTTTTTTTCTCGCCCACTTTGCATCCTGCATAGTCTGAGTCTGAGTAGATTATCGGTTTGAATTCTCCTTCTCTTGAATACCATATCCCAACTCCTTATGTATCTTTCAAATACTTCAAGGTTCTTTTTACAACTGTGAGATGGCTTTCTTTAGGTCTTGTTTGAAATCTAGCACAAACACCAACAACAAAAGATATATCTTGTCTACTTGCTGTAAGATAAAGTAGACTTCCAATCATTCTTCTGTAAAGAGTTTGATCCACATCTTTGCCTTCTTTGTCTTCATTTAATCTGATGTTAGTTCCAATTAAATGCCAACTGATTTCTCCATTCCAAACTTCTTGATCAATTCTTTTGTATACTGTTAGGAACATTTTATTATGTTTTGATGATGGCCATACCAAATTATATAGCAAGCCTAAAATAAGTTAGAATTTCTCAGATAAGTCTTTACTTAGAGTCCGACATGTTGTATAAGTTGAGTCGACAAGTATTGTACTAGTGGTAGGACGGCAAAGCAAAAACAGATATTCGGCAGAGTGAAGCCACCAAGCACCAAGCAGAGAAGCAATGCAGATATTAAAGGTCCGACTTGTAACCAAGGAAGTCTGTGATGACCTTGACAAGTCTAAGTTATACTACAAGCGATGTACATTAATATTCAAATATGGTGTACACCGATCTCACCCCAATCAAAGATCGCTGAAGTACAAAGATTCTCCTCAAAGTCAAACAAAGAAGAAAACAAAGTGAATCGGCAAAGCGCACTCACTTTCGCCGAGTAAAGACTAAACGGTGAAGGAAAAGCTAAACGGCTAAGTCATAAGGATCACTCGACCGCTCTAAAACGGGCGAAGTAACACTTACCGATCGATTTAGTATACGCTGAAGATTCGTAAGATCATGAATTAAATGCACAATCAATAGAGGATCAATCAAGGACGGATTTTCTCGCTATATTTTTAAGAAAGAATCTGATCATCAAATCAGGAGAATGCAATTAAGGGGAATCAAGAACAAAATCAAGGATTATTCCTCATTAATATAGCCAACGGACGGAATTTCAAAATCAAGGTTATTCAAGGCTATAAATAGAAGGCATTGATGCATGAGAAAAGTGGTGGAACAAAACATAAAAATCAAGTGAAAACTCACAATTTGAAAAGCCTTATCTCTCAACTTAAAAGACACATCTAGTTATCAACTCGTATATCGAGCTACAAAGTCATACTCAAGACCGAGATTGATCAAGCAAGTTTGTGTATCACATTCTCATCAAAGCAAAACAATCAATCAGAGGCAACTGAGAAGGAGTTGAACTCGTGATACCGTTGAAAGATTGTGATCTCAAGCGAGCAAAGAAAGGAAGATTGAATCATCAAGTCGCTGTAGCTAAGGAGTGATAGTCTTGTAGATTGTGAATCTTGGGAAGCCAAGGACAATCATACTATTGTATTTGTGAAAACAATAGTGAATTCCTCCGATCATCACAGAGAAGAGTGGATTAAGTGGATTACACCACCCTAAACCACTATAAGCCTCAGGTCAATTTAATTTCTCGCAATTTACTTTACAACATTTATTTAATTTGCCTACACCGTAATTTAATTTCGTGATTATCTAAATCGATTTGAAAACAACATAGTAAGAAGTGATTTATCCGCGCCCAAAAGCTTTTAAATAAAAGAAAAGTTTTGAAACTCCACTATAGTCATTCACCCCTCCGACTATAGTTTCACCCTTCTCTCAGACCAACAATTGGTATCGTGAGAGTTGTTCCTAGTATCGTAACCTGCTCGATCTAATTTTGTAACAAGAGAGATCACATATTTTCAAAGTAGTTTTCAACTGAAGTTTTCTATACATTTACATTTATATCTTAATTTGCACCGATGGATTCTCAAACTTTTGTCAAAAGTAACTGCTTTTAATGTTAATAATTTTGATGAATATAAAATAAGAATGGTATTCATCTTGCAAAAAGAACTCATGAAGAGATGTCGATGTAATTAATGATGGACTAATCACAATCACTACCGTGGTAGGCACAGAGCGCATCAAGGAAAGGAAATTGACAAACCTAAAAAGGATTGGACCAAGGATGACAGTGGGAAGAGCAAACCTCGACTTTGTTGCAAAAGACATGATCTTGAAGACCCTAGATAGCAACATGTTCATGAGAATCAAAGATCGCAAAAACAAAGAAAGGAAATGTGGGACAAGCTATCATTGATAAATGAAGGATCTCAAGCGCTTAAAGAAAACAAATTATCTGTTGTAAAATGTAAGTTTGAAAACTTCAAAATGAAGACCGTGAATCCATAGATCAATTGGACAAATGATTCTCAAGCATCATCGCTGAATCGCAATGCCTTGGACACACATATCCCCAAAAAGAAGTATGCTTGAAGATCTTGAGAGGACTACCTAAAATGGAAGATCATAACATCCGTAATCGAGGAACAACAAATCTTGCAAGCACCGACACTGACAATCGATGTCCCAATTAAAAGCTCATGAATTCGAATTGAACGGTGAAGATGGTGCCCGGCAGAGACACAAAACTCACTCAGATCGGGTTGCACCTCAAAGAAAGTAATTTTCCGATTACATCAAAGAAAGAAACACATGAACTTAAAGAATGTAGCTTTATTGGTTAAACGCTTTGACAGTGTTAGCAAAAAGAAGTTCTTTCAAAGGAAATTCATCATCAAACAAGAAGTCAAGCTCAAACAGAGACATGAAGAAGAAAGATGATGAATACAGATGCTTCAATCGCAACAAGAAAGGTCACTTCAAGGCATTGTCCTCAAGAAAATGACAAAGATGATGAAAAGAAGAAATACAAAGCATTTGAAAAGAGAAAAACAAGAAGGCACTCAAGGCGTAATCCAAAGAAAGGAGAAGAATGAAGAATCATCCGATAATGATTCGATAATAGTGATGAAGAAGACATCTTTAAAAGAGAAAGCATGCATATGCCTCATGATGTAAGAATTGATGAAGATGAAAGTGATAGTCGTAGACATCAAGAAACAAGCCTATGTCTAATGGCTAAATAATCGATGAACTGAGGTATCATCTAGCTCTTACTCTTCATCTAATACATCCACATCCGACATCGCACAATCTTCTACTCTCCCATTAGACATAAGCAGACTCTAGTACAAAATCTCATGACTAAATTTGATGAAATTCTGGAAAAGGAATGCAAGGATCTAAGAAAAGAAAATAAGAGATTAAAGAAAGAATCGATAAAGCAAAAGCCGAATTAATTAACCAAGAAGGAGACCTACATAAATGATCAACAAAAAGCAGATGATCATACATCCGCTATTGACAGATCGCTTAAGAAAATCTCTCACCAAGAAAGGTAACCATCGCACCACTAAAAGCACCACCTTACAAACCTCAAAAAGGTTTGATCCAGATCCGGTCTTGTTACAACAAACAGATGAAAGTAGGAATAATGGTCAACACAATTCTAAATTCAGATCATTAATGGATCAAAATTTAGAAAGTGGACAAACCATAGTTCCAACAGATCATCCTGTTCCGTGAAGTCAAAACCTAGTGTAGTGAAACATCGACTAAATCCTCACACCACCAATCAAGAATAATAGCCCAACCTAAAAGGTAAAGGGCACTTTACCCTTCAGAGGATGATTGAATGTTGCACCTCCAAAATACAAGAGGAAACCATTCAACAAAATGCATCATGTGATTAAGAAAACCAACTGCTCTTAGACACTTGAAGCAAGAAAGGTTTCACCGCATATTGGAAAGTGAAGAAGGATGTAAATGCACCAAAAGGTGGAGAAAAGTATCGTAATACCTTCAAGAAGAATATTAGAAGCTATTTCGCCATGCCTTATACATATGAAGTTGATGATTTCAATTATCCAAAAAGAAGACCTTTTGATACACACTTGGTATCGGGAGGCATGATTGTTAATGTGTATGGACCCAAACAAAGGTTGGGTACCTAAACTTAATTAACTGCTTTGTAGGATGTCCGGTACATAGACAATGGATGTTCCGCATACATGACAGAAACAAGAAATGGCTCACCGACTTCAAGGCTTTTGATGGACCCAAAGTCACATTTGGAGGCAAAGTAAACCCTGGCAAGATTAAGGGGAAGGCATAATACTCAAGAACAATTTGAAGATTCAAAATGTGGCATATGTCAAGGGACTAAATTTCAACTGATGAGCATCACCAATTTTGTGACAAAGGCTACAATGTGCACTTCAACAAAGAAGGATGCAAAGTGATTCACAACCAAACCAACACAAAGGGTTCTTGCAGTGTAAGACAAGACAACATGTATGTTGTGGATCAAGAATGCCCAAGGCGTAAACATGTCTCACGGGTCAAAACAAACAATCCACAAGTCGGATTTGGCATGTAAGATTAAATCATCTCAATTTCAAGACCATCAACAAACTATCAAAGAACAAGTTAGTTGAAGGTTTGCCAGAGATCACATTCAAGAAATAAAGTCTATGTGATGCATGTCGTAAAGGAAAACAGATCAAAAGTTCATTCAAGTCAAAGCCTTATCAATCCACAACAAGAGTTCTACATCCATACACATGGACTGTTTGGACCACCACACCAATAAGTGTGAGTGGTAAGAAATACACCCTTTGTAGTGGTGGATGACTTCTCAAAGTACACCTGGACCATTTTCATGAACAAGAAGAAAGAGACACTCAAAAAGTTGCCGACGGTCGAGAAGACTCCAAAATGAGAAAGAACTAAAGATCATAAAGATCGACGTATGCAGGCATCGAATTTCTAAATGAAATCATCGTAACCCATCGTGGAAGAAAATGGAGTACTACATCAACTATCTCAGCAGCAGAACTCCACAACAAAATGGTGTAGCAGAAAGAAGAAACAAAACTCTCAAAGAAGCAAATAATAATGATTGTCAAGCATGCTTGCCAAAGAGATTTTGGGTCAAGCAAAGAAACACAAAGATGTCATACACAAAACAGATCAATCATCAACAAATATCATGGAAAGACTCCATATGAAATATGGAATGGTAGAAAACCCAATATCTCATATTTTCATATGTTTGGATCAAAATGTTTTGTCTTAAACAGAACCACCACATACCTTTGATGAGAAGGTCGATGAAGCAATCTTCATGGGGATACTCAAACACCAAAGAAAGCATTCAGAGTACTCAATAAAAGAACATTGGTGATTGAAGAATCAATACATGTGGTTTTTGATGAACCAAATACAAATGGTGAAGATCTTCAAGACCAAGAAGAGAAAGCAAAAGATGTATGAAATCTATACAAATGCAACCATACCAGCACTACTATCCCGAATCATCACTTTGAAAATCAAGTGGAGCCACATATCAATACAATGTAAGAAGTAACTGAAGTTGAAGTTCATGCTCAAGATGAAGGTATGGAAGCACCAAGTGAAGAACAACTTCAACCAGATCTAAATCAAGCTAAGAGACCATCCTCAAGAACAAGTTATTGGAGATATTCACACAAGAGTTAGAACTGTAAGACAACCTGAGCACATGCTAACTTGCTTTCTATCACAAGTGGAACCTAAGACCATAGATGATGCAATCCAAAATGCAGATTGGATCACAAAGAATGCAAGAAGAACTAAATGAATTTGAAAGAAATGAAGTCGGGAACTTGTTGATGCACTGTAAATGGCCCAACATCATTGGTGCAAAATGGGTATTCAGAACAAGATGGATGAGCAAGGAATCGTTGTTAAACAAAGCAAGGCTAGTTGCAAAAGGCTATTCTCAAGGTATGAATAGATTATGATGAAACATTTGCACCAAAGAGCAAGATTGGAAGCAATCAGACTCTTTCTAGCTTTTGCTGCATACAAAGACTTAAAAGTCTATCAAATGGATGTCAAGAGTGCATTCCTAAATGGACTTTTGGAAGAAGAATTTTATGTAAAACAACCTCCTGGATTTCAAATCAAAGGAAAAGAAGACAAAGTATACAAACTCAAGAAGGCCCTCTACGGCCTCAAACAGGCACCCAGAGCCTGGTATGAAACACTATCACAATTTTTGATCAAAAATGGATTCAACAAGGGAACTATTGACAAGACTCTATTCAAACTAGAGGAAGGAGCAAGCACTTTGTCGGGTACAATTCTATGTTGATGATATAATCTTGGATCGAGGATGAAAAGTTTTGTGAGAAATTTGCAAACCCGATGAAGAGCAAATTTCGGGATGAGCATGACGGGAGAATTAAACTATTTCCTTGGCCTTCAAGTAAACCAAATAAAGGATGGCATTTTCATTAGTCAAGCCAAGTACACAAGAGATTTGATACACAAGTGGGATGGATACAAGTGGCACAAATAGACACACCAATGTGTGCCAGAGTCACACTTGGAAAAGATGAAGCAGAAAGGATGTTGATCGTAAAATGTATAGAGGAATCATTGATCCTTATTATACTTAATCGCAAAGGCACTGATATAGCATTTGCAAAGAGGAGGTGTGCAAGATTTCAAGCTCAACCAAAAGAATCACATCTTCTAGCAACCAAAAGGATAATCAAATACTTGAAAACACTATAAATGTTGGAATTTGGTATCCAAAAGATTGAGGGTTTAAATTGACATCATATTCGCACTCGACTATGCCG
The DNA here is from genome assembly GCA_026214975.1 of Gentiana macrophylla. NCBI lineage: Eukaryota > Viridiplantae > Streptophyta > Magnoliopsida > Gentianales > Gentianaceae > Gentiana > Gentiana macrophylla. The sequence continues at coordinate 51,954,567 of CM047817.1, forward strand.
ATGCAAAATAGATAGAAAAAGCACCTCCGAACATGTCAAATGCCAGAACTGCACTAGTCTCTTGGTTCAAAGAAAAGCAAAACTCCATATCTACATCAACAAATCAAGGCAATATATAGCAAGCAGCAGTAGTCAGTGCTGTGCTCAAGTACTTTGGATAAGACAACAAATAAGTGGACTATGGAATGGAAGAGAAAACAATTCCAATCATGTATGATAACACAAGTGCAATATCTATTATCTAAAATCCAAAGATTGCATTCGAGAACAAAACACATTGATGTGAGACACCATTTTATCGTGAGACCATGTTGAAAAGTGGAGATGTCATCCTAAAATACATACCCATCAAGATCAACTGGCCGACATCTTCACTAAACCACTCGGGCTTATGAAAGATTTAGTATGTTAAGAATCGAAAGTTAGAATGATTGAAATTGACTAAGTATCAAGGAGAGCGCCAACCTGAGTAATCGCCAAGTGACTTCATCAATCGGTACAAACTTTGCCATTACAGAAGTGTAGAGTAAGGCATCGGGTATCCAAAGGAAGGTAACTTAATCGATTGTTAGAATGCTTAAATGGAGCAACTCAATGAAGAACCCATTTGATCGGCTAAGTGACCACCAAGGCACTTCACCAAATAAAGACTTGATAAATTAAAAGTGTGAACAAAATCAATTTCGATTACACGTGGAGAATAAGGAAATTATGGAGGATTATTCTCGTGAAAGATTACACACGTGGAGATCAATTTATGATCATGGAGGTAATTGTATTATTTTTCAATTGAAAACTCCTCGATTCCCGGCTCTATCATTACTTACCTCAAACCACTCCCCCATTACGCCGAATATCGCAATTCACATACACAAAATCACGCCATGATGTCACAAAATCCTTCCATATTCAAACCACGCTCACACTACCCAAATCACACTATATAAACCTGATTTAAAGATTTTCGTAAATCTTTACGCTCTTGCAAATTACAAACCCTACTCTTGTTTCTCTCTATTGCAAACTCAAGTTCATTTTCAAACCCTCTCCTCTTCAACAATGGCATCATCTTCCTCAATCACCCAAGCCGGGTATGAAAATCGATTGCCACCGGTTCATTCTTCCAAGTAGAACACTACCAAATCAGGTATGAAATGACGAGCATGCTAAACGATTGGCAAAGAGTCGTGAAAATCTAAATTTATCAACCTTCTCAATCCTCCAATAACCGAGGTGTGCTATGAAAATCTCATATCCTTCCTGGAAATCGCACAATACGATCCGCTCCTTGTCAAGAAGGTGACGAGTGGGAAGCGGACAAGATCGCTGCATCCGCCAACGGCAAAGAAGTGGTGATCACGTAAAAGGTAATTCAAAACATCTCAAACTTTCAAATAAAGGTCAAGCAAAAGTAACATTGGTATCACAAAACTTGATGATTTCGGGCAACTATCGCCAAAACGGCAAACCCAGATCTACAAAAGTCAATCGCCTCGAGATCTCAGATTGAAGAAACCATTCAATGAATTTAGTGCCCTAATTGGCAAAACCATTGAAGGAAAATTGGGCTAAATAATGCCATGACAGTAAATTAGAATGCGCTAACGGGAATCATTTACAACAATCTACAATTCAATTGGGCAAAATACTTTTCCTACGCATCAAAGAGCAAATCCAACGGGAAGTAAAAGCGAAAAGAAGGGATAAAAGAGGGAAAGACAAAGAAATGCCAACCTGGGTGAAAAAGTCATACGGGATTCAGCTACACTATCTAATGCAATGTCTTAAAGTCCCTACTGCTCAACTCCACAAACCGCATGAATCCAAAGTCATGTTTACCTATATTAAACAACAAAAGAAGACAGAGAGGAAAAAGGAATAAATCCACACAAATCGCTACCTACCAAAGAAAGAAGAAAAGGTTCAAATAAAACTGACAAGACAGACTTTGGAAAATAATTGATGAAGATACAGAGGAAGAGGATTCTCAAAACGAGGTGAGCAACAGAAGAAGAGAATGATGTTGAGGATGAGCAACATCCTAATATGGAAGATATCTGAGATGATGAGGCATCTCCGTAAGAAGTCAAGACAATTGTCTCGCAAACGATATGATGATCGAATTGCAGATTATCTTGAGTGGAAGGAGGGGGATTCCGTAAAACAACTTCAAGACTCGCACCGCATGCTTGTCAAGAAGTATGGCTATTTAATTTTTTTTGGGAATCACAACTCTGGTAGTGTACTTGATGAATCGCCTATGGGACTTGGTTGATGCAGCCAAGACAAAATCGCCCTGTGCCTCTGGAGACAGAGTGATGACTCGGGATGATGATCATGATGATGATGATGATCATGATGATGATCATGATGATAATGATGGTGATTTTGGTAAAGACAGAGAAGAGGATGCTGCCTCGCACTGCGATGCACTTGATGATACAACTCTTCTCCGCACATTCTGAAACCACAAGCATCCAACAAGTCCTCAACTCGCAAAGACAAACCACTCAACCACCGATCGTGGAATGTTCCAAATTGACAACACACACATTGTGGACACTGGTTCAACCGCCGCAACACTACCAAAGCAACCCCGCATGTAGATAGGGGAATCGCACTCAAGCAACTCCAAAGATACACATCTACCCAAATTCTTGACGATTTGAACCGGAGCAGATGTCACTCAACATCTAGACAAGTGGACAGTAAAACAGATCCGTAACCAAACCGACACAAGGCACAAACTCTCTCACCGCCACCGGCATTACCAATGAAACTTTTGAGAAAGCAAAGCAGACTGGGCCGGGTCAAGAATTGAGAGCAAAGAAGCCATGTATCTCGATCCATGACTTCGCAGATTTAATGACAAAAGCTCCTCCATTGAACACAAGTTTCGTGCCATTGCAGAGTACATTGATGCACAAAACATTGTGGTTCAACAACAGGGAAATCTGATGAAGCAAGCCTTAATATCAATATCACCAACAATCTTGGTGGCTCGCATAAACATATTTCCCAAGAAAATGAATCAATGGCAAGTGGCTTTTGGCACTAAACTTCAGAAGGTGAATGAGAAACCGAATGATCATCACCACAGATTCACAACTATTGAATCAAAGCTTGACTCTCTCGATCGGCACGGCAGAGGCCACAAATAGCATCTTACTCCAAAGAAAGTGGATGATGTCGCCAAAAAGGGGAAAATCGATAAGCCTCGAACTCAAGGATCAACAATCGACTTCAAATTTCATCAAGAACAAATCGAGAGCAAGAGACAGAGAAATAAGGATCTTAAATGAAGGTAAGAACATCAAAGAAAGAGTCGAGAAGAAAGAGAAAAGGCCCTAAAGGAACCTTGCATTGATTTCCTCATCCTATGCAAAGAAAGAGATGATGATAGAGACAGATCCGGCAGACAAAGAAAGGCCTGGATCTAGTCAAAGAAAGAGGATCGCTAGTCAACACAAACTCAAGACCAGAGGAAACACCAAACAGAGGCAGCAGCTGCCCAGATATACTGGGAACACAGTAACTTACACCGGTCACCAAAGCAAAGGCATTATGATGCGATGTACTCGACCATGTAAGAGAATTTTTCAGAGTACAGAAGGACTTTATCCTCACTCCTCACAAGATGAAGCTTGGGTTGATTGGCTAAGCTATCAGATGAAAGGATGAGAACCGATATGGCCAAACTCTACAATGAAGTCAAAAGAGAATTTGCACTTCTCAAACAAACTAACAACAAACCAAGCTCACCATACCACTATCTCAAAAAGGACCGTAAGACTTGCCACAAATTAACAACAAGAAGAATTCAAATATATGGCAAAATTCTTCAATCCTATGGAAAGAGTGGAGAAACAGAGCAAAGGAGTCTCTACAAAAGCCTCAAGTTTGCAGATTCACATATTGCCGAGGCTAGTGGAAAGACTTGAAAATATTTTGAGAACCTAAGGCAAATGAGACCATGCCTGATTTCAAATGCACTTTTTGCCAAAAGAGTTTTTCAGTGGTGTATCTCGAATACACACTTTGGCTTATCGGAAGTGGAAGTTTCGTAAATTGATTGGAAAGACATTGAAGAGGTTCAGACTACAAAGTTCAAGAGGTACAAGGCTGAATTAAGCAAAATGTAGTTTGTAACATTTGAATAAAGTTTTTGAACTTATTGCCCTATGATGGATGAATAAAATTGCTGAATTTGTGTTCGTTGTTTATTATGAAAATTTTGATTACTTATATTCAAGCTTATGAAGGTTTTTGGCATCATCAAAAAGGGGAAATTGTTAGGAACATTTTATTATGTTTTGATGATGGCCATACCAAATTTATATAGCAAGCCCAAATAAGTTAGAATTCTCTCAGATAAGTCTTTACTTAGAGTCCGATATGTTGTATAAGTTGAGTCGCACAAGTATTGTACTAGTGGTAGGACGGCAAAGCAAAAACAGATATTCGGCAGAGTGAAGCTAGCCAAGCACTAGCAGAGAAGCAATGCTGACATTAAAGGTCTGACTTGTAACCAAGGAAGTCAGTGATGACCTTGGACAAGTCTAAGTTATACTACAAGTTTATGTACATTAATATTCAAATATTATGTACACTAATCTCACCCCAATAAAAGATCGTTGAAGTACAAAGATTCTCCTCAAATCAAACAAAGAAGAAAACAAGTGAATCGGCAAAGCATACTCACTACTCGGCCGAGTAAAGATTTAAACGGTGAAAGAAAAGCTAAACGGCTAAGTCGTAAGGATCACTCGACCGCTCTAAAACGGCGAAGTAACACTTACCGATCGATTTAGTATACGCTGAAGATTCGTAAGATCATGCATTAAATGCACAATCAATAGAGGATCAATCAAGGACGGATTTTCTCGCTATATGTTTGAAGAAAGAATCCGATCACCAAATCGCGAGAATGCAATTAAGGGGGAATCAAGAATAAAATCAAGGATTATTCCTCATTAATATAGCCAACAGACGGAATTTCAAAATGAAGGTTATTCAAGGCTATAAATAGAAGGCATTGACAGACAGAGAAAAGTGGTGGAACAAAACATAAAAATCAAGTGAAAACTCACAATTTGAAAAGCCTTCTCTCTCGAACTTAAAAGACACATCTAGTTATCAACTCGTATATCGAGCTACAAAGTCATACTCAAAGACCGAGATTGATCAAGCAAGTTTGTGTATCACATTCTCATCAAAGCAAACAAATCGAATCGAGGCAACTGAGAAGGAGTTGAACTCGTGATAGCCGTTGAAAGATTTTGATCTCAAGGAGCAAAGAAAAGGAAGATCAATCATCAAGTCGCTGTAGCCAATGAGTGATAGTCTTATAGATTGTGAAGCTTGGGAAGCCAAGGACAATCATACAATTGTATATGTTAAAATAATAGTGAATTCCTCCGATCATCACAAGAGAAGAGTGGATTAAGGGATTACACCACCCTGAACCACTATAAGCCTTGTGTCAATTTAATTTCTGCAATTTAAGGATATATTTCACCTCAATTTCCCCCATATACGTATGATTTTCATAGAATTCGAGGTTTATAGTGAAATATTGAGTGAATGGTGATTTAAAGAGTTAAATATGAAAACGTATCAATTTATACGATTATTTGATTGTTTTATATGGTTTTGGATATTGTTACGTTTTTGTGGTGTTTGGATGCAATGTAGATACATGTTTTTGACTTGGAAGAGGATAAAGATGGAGATAAAGCTTGGAATGAAGCCTTCAAGCAGCCGAACTTCCGATGCAGTTCTTGATATGATATACACTGATTTGACTCTCGACCTCAAGAGAAGATTTGTAGGGCTTGAAGAGAGGATTCTACAGGATCTTGAATCACTTCATTCCGACTTACGAGGCCCGAGATATGAGCGTTACAAGTTTGGATGATGTTGGTGAAACTAGTGGAAAATCCCTAAAACGACTCGATACGACGGGCTAGTCAAAAAGGCATTTTCTGAAGAAGAGTCCTTAATGAAAGTTGTAGAGTTTTCCGAGAGCTTAATTATGACATTTGGATCATAATTTTTGGAGGTCTACAACTCAAGATATGAATTTTAGAAGTTTAGATCAAGCGCCCAGGAGCTAATTCACATACAGTAGTCTTCATTTTTCCATCAAACGAACGTCCAGCGTCCTGCTCACCACCGCCAAAGCTTCAGCCGACTTGATTTTTTATTTAAGCAGCTGCTCGCCCCAACCCTAAGGCATATCTTTATATCGTAATTTCTCATACACAAAACACGAAGAAGCACCGCAACTTGAGGTTTTCAAGGCCGGGTCACCCGAGCCTTGTGCTCGGGTGATCCGAGGTTAGATTAGGTTTTAGATTAGATGTTTATTTTTTTCTTTCTTGTCGCTATGCTTTTCAAGCTCCATGCTTGGAGGCTGAACATGTTCAACAGCTTTGACTCTTTTTCATTCAGTTTTATCTATCTTTATTTAAGTTTATGTTGTGATCTTAATTCAAAGTTGTATCTTTCTATTCGCTTATTCGCTTATGCAACTCATATCGGAAGATCGTTGCTTTTGATGTTTGATTTTGATGGAAGTCATGATTAGACTTAGATCACCATAGAAAGATTAGATTTTTAACCTTGACATAACGGAAGTTGATAGTTAATTATCTAGGTTGTTAGATTTAAAATCTTGCACCTTGGTTTGTTTTGCGCCAATTCTATACATTGGAAGATGTTAGATTGATAGACTAATTATCTACGGAAGTAGTATTCATACCTTCGAGAGGTGAACCACATCTTTAGTTAATCATCATGAGATAACCTTAGATAATAGATAGAGATAGAGGATTTGTTGGATTGATGATTTTGTTTGTTCGTTGTTTGCTCTCTATGAACATCTTAATAGTTATTTTTCGCTTTGTTTTGCTTGAATCTAGTTTTGTTAGTTCGAATATTTTGCTACGTTTTTTATTTTTGTTTTTAATAAAAGTAGCGCTTAATAGGTTGAGAGTTTTTATTTTGCCGTGTTTCATGACCGTTAGGTTGAGAATGTGCAAAAGTTTTTACTCAACTTGTTTTACGTGAAGTTTATATGTTTAGTTGTTACCTAGTCTAACCATGTGCTTAAATTGTATGTGGTCATTGCCTGGTGATGATATGTTCATAAGTTTTAGGGTTTTGCTGTGTTTTTTCTCGCTTTTCAGGTATACTGCTGTATGGACTAGCTGCTCAAGGTAGTGAACGCCCGCCCAAAGCATCTAACTTGCGGTGTAAACGACGTCTGGTATTATGGACGTCGTCCGCTCAAATACTTTCAACTCGCTCGATTTAGAGGACCGCATTTAGCGCCTATACTTTTCAACGCCGCCCGTTGTTGAACGCTTAGTTGACGTCCGTCTGCTCAAGAATTGCATTCCGTGTCTCGATATTTCTCGATTTAATTTTTAATGCTTTTGTTTAACTTGGATTTCTTTCATTCGAGCTTCGTGGCTAATTTCTTTTACGTAGATGTCCCGAACGCATATGTTTACACCTTTACATCTATGAATCCATGTTAGATAATTGATCTTATCTCTTATACTTGATTCATGCATGTTATAGTTATCGCCGGTTCTCGTGACGCTATAATCGTTTTATTGTTAATTAGTAGCTAATGTCGGTTTCGTGATGCTACATAATCGCTGTGATGAATCTTTTAAGCTTTGAGACTTATGTGCTTTCTTGTTGTTTTTGTAACTCATTTGGGTAGCTATCGCCGGTTTCGTGATGCTACGCCTTAGGCCATATGAGTTATATCTGCTTAGTATAGCTAATCGCTGGTTTTCCATAATGCTATCACCTTTGATGAAAGTCTTAAAGTCCTATTACATCGCATGTAATGGACAAAGACTGCTCGCTTATCGTGAACTCGTCATTATTTGGCAGACGCTTATATGCATGCTATGTTGCAATTAATGGGCTAGTTTTCTTTCTTTTATTTTATTTTCTTTTGCATGTCATATAAATGCATTTCATTTAGTTGCATTTCATATAGTTGCATTGTTTTTCTATTTTTCCTTTTATTTTTCTTAAGTGTGGTCACCGCCGGTTTTCGTAATACCACCTAGTTTATTTTTCTTTTGAGTGTAGTTAATCGCCGGCTGGCTCGTAATACTACCTCGCTTTTATTTTATTTTTAGGATTTTTCACGAGATTGCATTGTAATGCATTTTCACATAGTTGCACCTAGCCTACTATTTTGTAATATTTCATGTATATGTTCCATCTTAATCGTAAAATTCTTTGACTTTCTTCCTTGTGCTTTATATATTATATTCCCTTGTCCCCGAGATACTTCCGTGTTTTTCAAGTGTGCGTGATATTAGCGCTTAGAGTCGTAGATGAATTCAAGCCGTGGATGGTCCACGCCTCCTCGACTTCTTCAAAGATTTCTCGATCTCGACTAGCTACCACTTCCGCACTGTCACATTCGAACGACAATCGCCTAAGTTTTCTTTTTCTTTTATTTCTGCACAACTTGAGGGCAAGTTGCGCTTAAGTGGGGAGGGATGGTTTATGTGTATCTACGCCATTTGCTTAACTCTATATTTCTATGAAAAAGTGCTAAATTTTTCAAAATTTTTGTTTTTGTCTTGAGTAACATTTCACCGACATGCTAGTTTTATAATCTGCACCTTTAGTTGTTATCAAGAGTCATATCATGTTCTCGAGAATAGGTTTAGTAAGTCGATACTCACTTGAACCTTATTTCACTTAACCTATTAGATGAAGAGCCAAATATAGAATAGTTTCCGGTTAGTTAAAGGAAAGTTAATTTTGATGTATAACACTTATTTAGCATTAATGAAAGTTAAGAACTTGTGCTATACTCACGCTAGAATCTCAAGATCTTAGTGTTCTTGAGAACTTTAAGAGTCTTGAATGTGTTAGAAATAATATTTGACCGAGAGTTTTCAAAGAGATTTAAATATATATATATATATATCTATAAATAATAAATGAATAAAATTTCTTTACGGGAATTTTGTTTGTAACTATCACCTCGAGTCCATTTGGATACTCGCCTCAAATGGGGAGTGTGGTTTACCTTGGACAAGATGGGTTTGAGTGATCTCAGGTGATCGCTCTAATGTAGGGGAGTGTGTTATACTTTGAGACGCGACGATAGAAATATAAAATATAAAATATACGCTTTTGGAACACTAAGTCAAGTTGATCTAAACCCAAGAGAGACCCGAGAGGTATTTTCTGGCAAAGAAGTAAAGGAGTTTAATTGTGAGTTGGTTACTATGTTCTTGGTAATTAGTTTTTGTTAGGTAAGTGTCGTAGAGATAGAATGAAGTTTTCGCTTAGTTGACCGGATAATCAAGTAGTGCTTGATGTATTATATCAAGAGAGGATCGTGGAAGTTTAGTAAGTTCTCGCACACACATCACCGAGTGAGGTCGATTTGTCGAATACTAGCTTGTGATGATTTTGACTATATCTCGTGTCGTTATGTGGATTCTTGATAGTATGTTCTGTTTTGTCTTGCTCGACGAGCAAGGTTTAAGTGTGGGGAGTTGTTAATGGTCAAATTGTAGTGTTTTTAAGGATATATTTCACCTCAATTTCCCATATATGATGATTTTCATAGAATTCGAGGTTTATAGTGAAATATTGAGTGAATGGTGATTTAAAGAGTTAAATATGAAAACGTATCAATTTATAATGATTATTTGATTGTTTTATATGGTTTTGGATATTGTTACGCTTTTTTGTGGTGTTTGGATGCAATGTAGATACATGTTTTTGACTTGGAAGAGGATAAAGATGGAGATAAAGCTTGGAATGAAGCTTCTTCAAGCAGCCGAACTTCCGATGCAGTTCTTGATATGATATACACTGATTTGACTCTCGACCTCAAGAGAAGATTTGTAGGTCTTGAAGAGAGGATTCTACAGGATCTTGAATCACTTCATTCCGACTTACGAGGCCCGAGATATGAGCGTTACAAGTTTGGATGATGTTGGTGAAACTAGTGGAAAATCCCAAAACGACTCGGATACGATTTAGCTAGTCAAAAAGGCATTTTCTGAAGAAGAGTCCTTAATGAAAGTTGTAGAGTTTTTCCGAGAGCTTAATTATGACATTCGATCATAATTTTTGGAGGTCTACAACTCAAGATATGAATTTTAGAAGTTTAGATCAAGGCCCAGTGAGCTAATTCACATACAGAGTCTTCAGCTTTTCCATCAAACGAACGCCCAGTCGTCTGCTCACCACCGCCAAAGCTTCAGCCGACTTGATTTTTTATTTAAGCAGCTGCTCGCCCCAACCCTAAGGCATATCTTTATATCGTAATTTCTCATACACAAAACACGGAAGAAGCAACTGCAACTTGAGGTTTTTTATAAGGCCGGTCACCCGAGCCTTGTGCTCGGGTGATCCGAGGTTAGATTAGGTTTTAGATTAGATGTTTATTTCTTTTTTCTTTCTTGTCGCTGCTTTTCCTCAAGCTCCATGCTTGGAGGTCGAACATGTTCAACAGCTTGACTCTTTTTCATTCGTGTTTTATCTATCTTTATTTAAGTTTATGTTGTGATCTTAATTCAAAGTTGTATCTTTTCTATTCGCTTATTCGCTTATGCAACTCATATCGGAAGATCGCTGTTTTTGATGTTTGATTTTGATGGAAGTCATGATTAGACTTAGATCACCATAGAAAGATTAGATTTTTAACCTTGACATAACGGAAGTTGATAAAGTTAATTATCTAGGTTGTTAGATTTAAAATCTTGCACCTTGGTTTGTTTGCGCTAATTCTATACATTGGAAGATGTTAGATTGATAGACTAATTATCTACGGAAGTAGTATTCATACCTTCGAGAGGTGAACCACATCTTTTTAGTTAATCATCATGAGATAACCTTAGATAGAGATAGAGGATTTGTTGGATTGGATGATTTTGTTTGTTCGTTGTTTGCTCTCTATGATCATCTTAATAGTTATTTTTCGCTTTGCTTTGCTTGAATCTAGTTTTGTTAGTTTCGATTTTGCTACGCTTTTTATTTTTGTTTTTAATAAAAGTAGCGCTTAATAGGTTGAGAGTTTTTATTTTGCCGTGTTTCATGACCGTTAGGTTGAGAATGTGCAAAAGTTTTTTACTCAACTTGTTTTACGTGAAGTTTATATGTTTAGTTGTTACCTAGTCTAACCATGTGCTTAAATTGTATGTGGTCATTGCCTCGTGATGATATGTTCATAAGTTTTAGGTTTTGCTGTGTTTTTTCGCTTCAGGCATACTGCTGTATGGACTAGCGCTCAAGGTAGTGAACGCTCGCCAAAGCATCTAACTTGCGGTGTAAACGCACGCCTGGTATTATGGACGTCGTCCGCTCAAATACTTTCAACTCGCTCGATTTAGAGGACCGCATTTAGCGCCTATACTTTTCAACGCCGCCCGTTGTTGAACGCTAGTTGACGTCCGTCCGCTCAAGAATTGCATTCCAGTGTTCCGATATTTCTGATTTAATTTTTAATGCTTTTGTTTAACTTGGATTTCTTTCATTCGAGCTTCGTGGGCTAATTTCTTTTACGTAGATGTCCCGAACGCATATGTTTACACCTTTACATCTATGAATCCATGTTAGATAATTGATCTTATCTCTTATACTTGATTCATGCATGTTATAGTTACCGCCGGTTCTCGACGCTATAATCGTTTTATTGTTAATTAGTAGCTAATGTCGGTTTCGTGATGCTACATATCGCTGTGATGAATCTTTTAAGCTTTGAGACTTATGTGCTTTCTTGTTGTTTTTGTAACTCATTTGGGTAGCTACCGCCGGTTTCGTGATGCTACGCCTTAGGCCATATGAGTTATATCCGCTTAGTATAGCTAATCGTTGGTTTTCCATAATGCTATCACCTTTGATGAAGTCTTAAAGCGCGCCTACATCGCATGTAATGGACAAGACTGCCGCTTATCGTGAACTCGTCATTATTTGGTAGACGCTTATATGCATGCTATGTTGCAATTAATGGGCTAGTTTTTTTCTTTTATTTTATTTTTTTTTTGCATGTCATATAAATGCATTTCATTTAGTTGCATTTCATATAGTTGCATTGTTTTTCTATTTTTCCTTTTATTTTTCTTAAGTGTGGTCACCGCCGGTTTTCGTAATACCACCTAGTTTATTTTTCTTTTGAGTGTAGTTAATCGTCGGTTTCGTAATACTACCTCGCTTTTATTTTATTTTTAGGATTTTTCACGTAGATTGCATTGTAATGCATTTTCATATAGTTGCACCTAGCCTACTATTTTGTAATATTTCATGTATATGTTCCATCTTAATCAAAATTTTTGACTTTCTTCCTTGTGCTTTATATATTATATTCCCCTTGTCCCCCTAGATACTTCGTGTTTTTCAAGTGTGCAGATATTAGCGCTTGTGAGTCGTAGATGAATTCTGGCTTTTCCGTGGATGGTCCACGCCTCGACTTCTTCAAAGATTTCTCGATCTCGACTAGCTACCACTTCCGCACTGTCACATTCGAACGACAATCGCCTAAGTTTTCTTTTCTTTTATTTCTGCACAACCTGAGGGCAAGTTGCGCTTAAGTGTGGGGAGGGATGGTTTATGTGTATCTACAAATCATTTGCTTAATCATATATTTCTATGAAAAAGTGCTAAATTTTTCAAAATTTTTGTTTTTGTCTTGAGTAACATTTCACCGACATGCTAGTTTTATAATCTGCACCTTTAGTTGTTATCAAGAGTCATATCATGTTCTCGAGAATAGGTTTAGTAAGTCGATACTCACTTGAACCTTATTTCACTAACCTATTAGATGAAGAGCCAAATATAGAATAGTTTCCGGTTAGTTAAAGGAAAGTTAATTCTTGATGCAGTATAACACTTATTTAGCATTAATGAAAGTTAAGAACTTGTGCTATACTCACGCTTAGAATCTCAAGACTTAGTGTTCTTGAGAACTTTAAGAGTCTTGAATGTGTTAGAAATAATATTTGACCGAGAGTTTTCAAAGAGATTTAAATATATATATATATATCTATAAATAATAAATGAATAAAATTTCTTTACGGGAATTTTGTTTGTAACTATCACCTCGAGTCCATTTGGATACTGCCCCAAATGGGGAGTGTGGTTTACCTTGGACAAGATGGGTTTGAGTGATCTCGTGTGGTGATCGCTCTAATGTAGGGGGAGTGTGTTATACTTTAGAGACGCGACGATAGGAAATATAAAATATAAAATATACGCTTTTTGGAACACTAAGTCAAGTTGATCTAAACCCAAGAGAGACCCGAGAGGTATTTTCTTGGCACTAAGTAAAGGAGTTTAATTGTGAGTTGGTTACTATGTTCTTGGTAATTAGTTTTTGTTAGGTAAGTGTCGTAGATAGAATGAAGTTTTCGCTTAGTTGACCGGATAATCAAGTAGTGCTTGATGTATTATATCAAGAGAGGATCGTGGAAGTTTAGTAAGTTCTGCACACACATCACCGAGTGAGGTCGATTTGTCGAATACTAGCTTGTCATGATTTTGACTATATCTCGTGGTCGTTATGTGGATTCTTGATAGTATGTTCTGTTTTGTCTTGCTCGGACGAGCAAGGTTTAAGTGTGGGGAGTTGTTAATGGTCAAATTGTAGTGTTTTTAATGATATATTTCACCTCAATTTCCCCATATACGTATGATTTTCATAGAATTCGAGGTTTATAGTGAAATATTGAGTGAATGGTGATTTAAAGAGTTAAATATGAAAACGTATCAATTTATACGATTATTTGATTGTTTTATATGGTTTTGATATTGTTACGCTTTTTGTGGTGTTTGGATGCAATGTAGATACATGTTTTTGACTTGGAAGAGGATAAAGATGGAGATAAAGCTTGGAATGAAGTTCTTCAAGCAGCCGAACTTCCGATGCAGTTCTTGATATGATATGCACTGATTTGACTCTCGACCTCAAGAGAAGATTTGTAGGGCTTGAAGAGAGGATTCTACAGGATCTTGAATCACTTCATTCCGAATTACGAGGCCCGAGATATGAGCGTTACAAGTTTGGATGATGTTGGTGAAACTAGTGGAAAATCCCAAAACGACTCGATACGACGGGCTAGTCAAAAAGGCATTTTCTGAAGAAGAGTCCTTAATGAAAGTTGTAGAGTTTTCCGAGAGCTTAATTATGACATTCGGATCATAATTTTGGAGGTCTACAACTCAAGATATGAATTTTAGAAGTTTAGATCAAGGCCCAGGAGCTAATTCACATACAGAGTCTTCAGCTTTCCATCAAACGAACGCCCACGTCCGCTCACCACCGCCAAAGCTTCAGCCGACTTGATTTTTTATTTAAGCAGCTGCTCGCCCCAACCCTAAGGCATATCTTTATATCGTAATTTCTCATACACAAAACACACTAAGAAGTGCCGCAACTTGAGGTTTCTTAGGCCGGTCACCCGAGCCTTGTGCTCGGGTGATCCGAGGTTAGATTAGGTTTTAGATTAGATGTTTATTTCTTTTTCTTTCTTGTCGCTGCTTTTTCAAGCTCCATGCTTGAGGCTGAACATGTTCAATGCTTTGACTTTTTCATTCAGTTTTATCTATCTTTTATTTAAGTTTATGTTGTGATCTTAATTCAAAGTTGTATCTTTCTATTCGCTTATTCGCTTATGCAACTCATATCGGAAGATCGTTGCTTTTGATGTTTGATTTTGATGGAAGTCATGATTAGACTTAGATCACCATAGAAAGATTAGATTTTTAACCTTGACATAACGGAAGTTGATAGGTTAATTATCTAGGTTGTTAGATTTAAAATCTTGCACCTTGGTTTGTTTGCGTCAATTCTATACATTGGAAGATGTTAGATTGATAGACGAATTATCTACGGAAGTAGTATTCATACCTTCGAGAGGTGAACCACATCTTTAGTTAATCATCATGAGATAACCTTAGATAGAGATAGAGGATTTGTTGGATTGGATGATTTTGTTTGTTCGTTGTTTGCTCTCTATGAACATCTTAATAGTTATTTTTCGTTTTCGTTTTCGTTTGAATCTAGTTTTGTTAGTTCTCGATTTTGCTACGTTTTATTTTTGTTTTTAATAAAAGTAGCGTTTAATAGGTTGAGAGTTTTTATTTTGCCGTGTTTCGATGACCGTTAGGTTGAGAATGTGCAAAAGTTTTTTACTCAACTTGTTTTACGTGAAGTTTATATGTTTAGTTGTTACCTAGTCTAACCATGTGCTTAAATTGTATGTGGCTGCTGTCTGTGATGATATGTTCATAAGTTTTAGGGTTTTGCTGTGTTTTTTTTCGCTTCAGGCATACTGCTGCTGTATGGACTAGCGCTCAAGGTAGTGAACGCCCGCCCAGCACTCTAACTTGCGTAAACGACGTCTGGTATTATGGACGTCAGTCGCTCAAATACTTTCAACTCGCTCGATTTAGAGGACCGCACGAGCGCCTATACTTTTTCAACGCCGCCCAGTTGTTGAACGCTAGTTGGACGTCCGTCCGCTCAAGAATTGCATTCCGTGTTCGATATTTCTCGATTTAATTTTTAATGCTTTTGTTTAACTTGGATTTCTTTCATTCGAGCTTCGTGGCTAATTTCTTTTACGTAGATGTCCCGAACGCATGTTTACACCTTTACATCTATGAATCCATGTTAGATAATTGATCTTATCTCTTATACTTGATTCATGCATGTTATAGTTACTGTCGGTTCTCGTACGCTATAACTGTTCTTATTGTTAATTAGTAGCTAATGTCGGTTTCCGTATGCTACATACTGTTGTGATGAATCTTTTAAGCTTTGAGACTTATGTGCTTTCTTGTTGTTTTTGTAACTCATTTGGGTAGCTATCGCCGGTTTCGTGATGCTACGCCTTAGGCCATATGAGTTATATCCGCTTAGTATAGCTAATCGTTGGTTTTCCATAATGCTATCACCTTTGATGAGTCTTAAAGCGCTTCTACATCGCATGTAATGGACAAAGACTGTCGCTTATCGTAACTCGTCATTATTTGGTAGACGCTTATATGCATGCTATGTTGCAATTAATGGGCTAGTTTTCTTTCTTTTATTTTATTTTCTTTTGCATGTCATATAAATGCATTTCATTTAGTTGCATTTCATATAGTTGCATTGTTTTTCTATTTTTCCTTTTATTTTTCTTAAGTGTGGTCACCGCCGGTTTTCGTAATACCACCTAGTTTATTTTTCTTTTGAGTGTAGTTAATCGTCGGTTTCGTAATACTACCTCGCTTTTATTTTATTTTTAGGATTTTTCACGTAGATTGCATTGTAATGCATTTTCACATAGTTGCACCTAGCCTACTATTTTGTAATATTTCATGTATATGTTCCATCTTAATCTGAAAATTCTTTGACTTCTCTTCCTTGTGCTTTATATATTATATCCCCTTGTCCCCGAGATACTTCGTGTTTTTCAAGTGTGCGTGATATTAGCGTTTGTGAGTCGTAGATGAATTCGCTTTTTCGGTGGATGGTCCACGCCTCCGACTTCTTCAAGATTTCGATCTCGGACTAGCTACCACTTCCGCACTGTCACATTCGAACGACAATCGCCTAAGTTTTCTTTTCTTTTATTTCTGCACAACTTGAGGCAAGTTGCGCTTTTAAGTGTGGGAGGGATGGTTTATGTGTATCTACAGTCATTTGCTTAATCATATATTTCTATGAAAAAGTGCTAAATTTTTCAAAATTTTTGTTTTTGTCTTGAGTAACATTTCACTGACATGCTAGTTTTATAATCTGGCACCTTTAGTTGTTATCAGTAGTCATATCATGTTCTGAGAATAGGTTTAGTAAGTCGATACTCACTTGAACCTTATTTCACGAACCTATTAGATGAAGAGCCAAATATAGAATAGTTTCCGCGGTTTAGCTTCCTTTTTGGTCATGAGATAACGCAAGGCAGCGTGATCAGTCCACACGATCACTTGAGCACCTAGCAAGTAACTACGGAACTTGTCCATAGCAAACACTACGCCAATAATTCCTTTTCGTAGTCGTATAGTTAACTTGGCGAAGGATTCAACGTGGTGGTCGGGCGTAGTAGATAGGTCGAACTTTCCTTCGATGCGCTTGTTCTAAGATCGCACTAACAAAGATAGTTGGATGCATCGCACATAAGTTCAAAGGGCAAGTTCCAATCGGCGATATAAGAATTGGAGCAGAGATCAGCCTACTCTTAAGCTCTTCAAATGCGCGCTTGCAATTCTCATCAAAATCAAAGGTAACGTCTTCTTTGAGTAAAGTAGACAGGGGCTTGGCAATCTTTGAAAAGTCCTGGATGAACCTCCTATAGAAGCCGACATGTCCGAGAAAACCTCGGACTTCCCGAACATTCTTAGGATAACTCATCTTCTCAATAGCTTCTACCTTGGCCCTATCTACTTCTATACCTTTGGCGGACACTTTGTGGCCAAGGACTATACCTTCATCTACCATGAAATGGCATTTTTCCCAATTAAGCACTAAGTCCTTTTCCACACATCTAGACAACACATGATCAAGATTATCGAGGCAATCATCGAAGGATTGACCAAAGACCGAGAAATCATCCATAAAAATCTCCATACACTTTTCAACTAGCCCACAAGGATTGCCATCATACACTTTTGAAAGGTGGGTGGGGCATTACAGAGACTAAATGGCATCCGCTCAGAGGCGAATGTACCATAGGGGCAGGTGAAAGTGGTCTCTCTTGGTCAACAGGATCGATGGGTATCTGGAAGTATCCTCGAATATCCATCCAGAAGCAAGAGAACGCGTGCCCCGCCAGACGCCAAGCATCCGGGTCAATGAATGGAAGGGAAAATGATCTTTCAAAGTGTGACCTCATTGAGCTTTCGATAGTCAATACTGCACCGATAGCCCGTGACGAGCCTCAATGCTATCTCTCTCCTTCTCATTTTTCTCAATCGTAATTCCACCTTTTGGGAACCACTTGAGTTGGGGACACCCACTCACTGCCTGCAGAATGGCGATATGATACCCATATCTAGAAGCTTGATAATTTCCTTCTTGACTACCTCTTGCATGTGAGGGTTGAGTCTTCTCTCGAGGTCGCCTAACTCGCTTTGCACCCTCCTCGCCTTGATCTTGTGCATACAGATGTCGGGGATATCCTCGGATGTCTCCCACCCGCCATCCAAAAGCTTTTTCAAGCTTCGCGCGCAAGACGCTTAACAGCTTTAGCTCTTCTATACGAGATAGCTTGGCAGAGATGATCAAGGGAAGCTTGTCACCTCTCTTAAAAACACATACTTAAGATGTTTTGTAACGGCTTCAGCATCAAATCTATGGGAGGATCCTCTAGACTTGATTTAAGATCGCCACTCTTCAACTCAACATCGCCGAGCTTACTCAAGTGGTCCCATCGCCAAAGCTTCTTCTCTTAGCTCATCCTCGAAATCACCGCTAATTGGTCTAGGTTGACCACACCATGACTATTCAAACTTATCAATTAGTCGCTCATATTTTGATTCTACATGCCCATGACTTGCTTATCCATGAAGTCGCCGAAATCATCGTAAGTCTCCTCAACGGAAAGGCCGGTTGGAGCTCCGTATGTACATTGATAGATTTTGATACACTATAGCTCACCTCCTGGTCACCAACCCGAATGGTCACATGCCCACCATCACAATCGATGAGGGCTCTAGCCGTAGATAGAAAAGGCCTTCCAAGAATTAACGGGACATTTTCACTTTTCTCAATATCTAAGACGTACTCACCAACTCGGAAAGGTAAACCTATCTATTTGAACTAATACGCCCTTTAAGATCCCCGAGGCTTTCTTAGAAGATCGATCAATGAACCGCAAGTTCATGGTCGTGGGTTCTAGAAGACTTTGTAAACCCAACCGCTGCACACGCACAATGGCATCAAGTCGATAGATGCGCCTGTGTCACATAAGGAATTTGGGAAGACTAGGCCTCCCATCCGCAATGTGAGCACAAATTTCCCCGGTCGCTTCTCTTGATTGGTAAGCTTTCATTATTGACCAGAGAACATTCCTTACCAACCGCTTGGTCCATTCCTCGCTAACTTCTTCTTGGAAGATACAACATCCTTGATGAACTTTGTATACTTAGGCATCTCACCAAGACCTCGGATAATGGCAGATTTACTCGAGTATTTTTCGTAAGGTTTAGCACCTTCTCGCATTTTTTTGTCTTCAACCAATGGAATGTTGCTCTTCCTCGTGGAAACGGAAGCTTCTTCGATCACTCTCGAAAAGACTCTTTGAGGATGCGCCGATAGCTTTGTCTTCCAAATCCTTCCACCGAACCGCCTTTTCAGAGGCTTTCGTAGTCGTGGATCACCACCGACTTTCTTTCCTTTTTCACCCTCAAGGGGTCACCACTTGAGGATTTCCAACTTGTTCAATCCTCGGGAACAGCCACCGAGGATTTGCAACCTTTTCACCTATCAGGATCACCACTGAGTACTTGCTTTGCGCCAAGCGGATGATGGGTGTTTCAACTTTCTCCTCCCGCCTTATCAATGGCGGGAGAGGGCTAGTGGTTTCCGAAGCCGTGGGGACCACTCACTGTGTACCACTTAAACTCATTGTACCGGCCTCCTCTTGTCCATAATGCGTTGTTGGTACGAGGTCAAGACATTGGTCGCCGCTCAAATCGGCCCGAGCAACATGACCACCCTTAGGATTTTTTCGTAAATCGGGCAGATGCCCAGGGGGTCTTGATGCTAATTGCTCACCAATTGCCTGATCTGCCTCTCAAGATTCTTATTGGTACTCATTAGAGCTGAATATTCTTGTTTTGCTCTTCTTTGAATGAGTTCCATTCAATTCTTAAGATCATTTGAATTCGAGGACTTTGAGAGGCCGAAGTTTGAAGAGTATGGTGGTCGGGCCGATTTTGAAAATTGAATTGGAATTAGAAGGCCAATTTCGATTGAACCTTTGTGTTTGACTGGAAAATTAGAGTTTTGGTTTTGAGCGGAACCAGTGGTTCTTATTGAAACTCGAATTCAATTAAAACTCGAATTCGGATTGAAATTAGAAGCTTGATTGAACCCCTTGGTCTCGGAATTGATTCTCGCCGATGGTTGATTAAATCTTTGGTTGTTTCGCCATAGAACGCATTTATTTCAAAGATTCGCCCATTCATAGGACGTAACCGGAAGTATGCCCCATATTATCGCAGCTTTGGCATTGGACTGAGTGTACCGCCCATCAAAGATGGACAGATTGACTTGGTATGAAGAATTGGGGTTTAATTGACATTGGCCATTTACGTGACTACCGACAAAGAAGATTCGCAATACGTAACCCGAGGGTTCCGCGGAAACGGCGAAGGAGTCGATTCATAGGATTCGAGTTTGAGGATTGGCCATCCGCCTCGCAGCATGGCAATCGACTTTGAACATTTACTTCCTCCACTTTAGGAGGAGGAGGAGCTTGAATTGCCTGATAGGATGGAGCATAGTTATATTTGGCAATGTCTTCGAACAATGCCCATCCTTCGCCCTGAGTCTTCAAAAACGCCCCGCCAGATGAACTATTGACCATGCCCTTAGTGAGCTCGGTCAATCCGCTAAAAGAAAGTAATGACTAACCTCTCCAAAGGCAAGCCATGATGGGGCACTTTCTAAGAAGAGATTTATACCTCCTCCAGCCTCGAAAAACGATTCATTTTCCTTCCGAGAAAATGTGAAAATTTCATTTAAGCAATGGGCCGCCTTAGAGGGTGGAAAATATTGACTCAAAAACTCCTTCTCGAGTCCAAAGCCCATGTAGTGATGGATTCAGTGGGGAAGAGAGTGATACCATTCCTTCGCCCCCTTTTAAGGAAAAAGGAAAAAGTTTGAGCTTGATAGCATCCTCACTTACACCTTGATGCGGGTAGTACCGCATATCTCTAAGAACGTGTGTAAGTGGGTATGGATTTTCCGATTGGTAGTCAGAAAATTGATGCATGTCGCATCATCCTGGATAAGCCCCGGCTTGAGCTCGAAGGTTTGAGCAAAGAATGGCGGGCAAGACTATAGCCGGGTTGACAAAGGATCGCACTGTGCATGGCGAGTCCGCCAACGACGCCGATCCTCTCGCCGCCATTATTACTATTTCTTCGATTTCTTCTATCAACTTTTGTTCAATTTCTTGGTTGGCCGAGCTTCTTCGTCCGAAGGATCGTGAAACGGGTTTCGCCTGTTGGGTCGACTATGGTCCGCCGAGGTCGTGTAAAGAGTAATGGCCCTTCGACTTTCGAGTTTGCATAAACCGAAACTCAACTCTATTGAACAAAATCAAAACTACGTAAATTAAAACTTAAACTACTTAAAAAGGAAACCTAAGAATCTATCTAAAAGGTTTGAAATCTAGAACTATTATCAAGACCTAGGAAAAAGAAAGAAAGAGGAAAAGAGCAGACGGACGGGCGCCCAAAAATATGGACGAAGCGCCTCGCTCGTTTTTCGTGAACGGACGGGCGTTCAACGTATGAACGCCGCTCGATTTTTCAGATTTTTGGACGGGCGCCCAAATGTATGAACGCCGTCTGTAGGTTTAGAATCGATATAGATTGAAATTTTACGGTGGACGGGCGCTCATAGGTATGGACGCTGCTCATATGCAAAATTTTCAGAATGTAAACGATTTTAATGCAGAGATGTAAGTAAAGAAAACAGAGCAGAAAAACAGGGAAAAAGAACTAATCACAAAATGTAAACTCTAACCCTAATCCAAAACACTAATTTCCTAACTCATCAAAGGTTAATCCTCCTAGAAATCGACCTAAAACAAGGATTAAAACGCAGAAAATAGAAAGAAAATCGAACAAAAACAGAAAAACAAAACACACACAAAAACAAAACTAGGCAAACCGTCCCGGTTCCCGGCAACGGCGCCAAAAACTTGTCACGGATTTTATTAATACAAAATAAACAAGTTATAAATCCCGTATTCCCAAGTGCGTGGATCGTAGTATAGCGATTGATACCGAGTCGATCACAGGAATCGAGGTTGTTTAATCTAGTTTTATTGATTCTTCCTAAGAACGCCACAACACAAAACAAAACTAAAACGAAAACAAACAAATAAATCGACAGAGGATCAACAATCCAAAGCCGTGAAAGATCGCTAAGTAACCAAACTAACTAAACTAATTGTAATCTATAAACTAAGGAAACAACTCAATTAATTTAACGAAGAACAAGCATAGATCCACCTATCTCACAACTCTCAACTTCTACCCTAGATCGCTTGGTGAAGATTAAATAAAGGTTGTGGTTCACCTATCAAAGGTATGAACTTCTACTCGTAGATAATTCGCTTTTGCAATCTTTTATCTCTCGATCTTAAAGATTAACGCCTCAAACCAAAGGTGTAAGATTTATTCAATCTAGCAACCTAGATTTCTAACCTAACAACTCTCGTTATATATAGGTTAAAGATCCAAACTTTATCATGGTGATCTAGGTTTACATCGATTTTCATCATATAGTAAACATCAACATGCAACATATCTCTCGATTTAAATTGCAACATAACAAATAAACATCGAAAAGAAACAACTTTAATTTAAATACTCACAAACATCCAAAGATTGAAATTGAAAACGCTATGGAGATTGGCTTCACATGCTTGTTCAAGGAAGCCTTAGCTTCTAATCATCATCGAAATCGATCAACAAAATAAAAGGAATAAAAGATGTTTTTGACTGAAAAGAAACAAGAAAAGTCGCCTCAAGGGGCTTATGGCCGCCTAGTGGTCGAAAAATCGTCATTAGGGTTGGAGAAATCGCGCTATTTATAGGTTTTAGGTCGGTTTCACTGAGTCGGTGTTATGGACGCCCGTCCACTAGCTTGGACGCCGCCCAGCCTCTATGAACGGAGAATGAACGCCGCTCAAGACGCTGTCTCAACTCTCTCGAATGTAAATTACGATTCGACGCCGATTCACTTTTATGGACGCCCGCCCACTACTCAGCTCCAGTATTTTGCTCATAACTTCACTTCTAGGGCTCGAATGAGGTGATTCAAGATGCGTTGGAAAGATATTTAAATCCTCTACAACTTACATCAAGACAACTTTCCTGAAAGTGGCTACAAAAGTGGACAAAATTCCCATGAAGTGCCTGGTTCCGGTTTCTTCAATAATTCTTCACTTAAACATCTTTCAACTCTTCCATCTTCATGTGATCATCGTTTAAGCTCCTTACTCACCATGAAAACGTATCTAACAACATGATAGAAACATGAAAAATGTAACATCATACGAATAAACATAAAACCAAAGAATTAAACACATAATTTAATCACTTTTGCAATTAGACCCTTAAAAACATCACTCGCTTAATATTTCAATATAAAGGCCAATTCCTATGCAAATAATATAAATACGGGAAAATCATCGTAAAATATATCGTTATAAAACGCATAAAATCACTCCTTAACAACTCCCCACACTTAGCTTTTGCTCGTCCCGAGCAAAACAAAACAAAGTAAAGGCTCGAGAAAAGTATAGACATCTTAACACATATACCACATCTTCAAATAAATTAGATGTTCACCCACGTGAGTGTGTGCATAGCCATAACAAACTTCCACTAAATCCAAACTTGAGGAACTCAAAGTAAAACTAGCTAATACCCCCTCGTAGAATAGCAATAAATGACACTCATAAGGTGCACCCTACAAACGTGACATATCCCTAAAAGAATGATCGAACATATCTCAGGGCCTTTCAAATACTCAGAGGATAATCCCTACAAAGATATCTATCGCTTTATACTGGGATAAGATTAACGACAACTAAGTCTTATATTCATTCCATACCAATTATTAAGTTGATTTAACTCTTTCACTTTAAACACACATTAGAAGAAGCTATTGCCCTCATAGCGTAATAGGACATTTCGAGATAATCCCTACCTTACTCCAATCATGAGGCATTTTTTTCCTAACTCGCCGTGAGCTTTTAGTCATCATAGTGGTATAGACATACGTGGTATACCCTACCGCACTCAAATCATCGACTAGCTTCCGACACACACATTGTATTCATTTAAATTTTCAACTTCCCATTTGACATTAGTTACGTGTTACTTATCACATTCAAACCTCTAGATATTCACAGTATCTCATACTTCGGAACTAAATACAAACTATCATAAGTCTCACGATATATACGTAGCACTAAGCACATGACTTATAAGATAATCAAAAATTACTGATCCACAACGGGGTATAACTTAATAAAAATAGCTCATCATTCACTATGGCTCGTGAAATGTAAATCTTGGTGAAACAACTAACTTATCAAACATATGAAATGTCGCATAGATGATTGCGAAAACAACGAACCTCACGTTGAATTGCCTACTCGGGACAAAACAAAAACACAAGTATAGGAAATTTTTTGAAAATTGAGCATATTTTTGCATAATAAACAAACTAACGTAGTAATTAAACGTATATGCATTCGAACTATCCCCTCCCCCACACTTAAAAACTCAACATGTCCTCATGTTGTGCAGAAAGAAAAAAAATGAGAAGAAACTTAGCTATATTTGCGTAGAAAAATCAAGATGTTGGTCAGGCTGGAGCATGAACAGGCCAACGCTCGCAAAAAGCGTGGAAAAAAAAACGTCCAAATGCAACTCAACGAGTACTCGACAAAAACCACCTCTGCAACACGCGAGAAAACAGAAAACTCGGGGGAAACGGGGTATAATATGGCAGTAGAGATAATAATTCAAACGGATGAAAAAGATAGGACCATCAAATAAATATGTCAACACAAGTCAAAGAACGAGAAACCAGAAAGTACAAGAACCATGAAAGGTAACCAAAAGTAAGGTAACACAATGTATAGGTACAGCCAAATCGAATGAAATGTATCAAAAAGTGCAACAACCAGAAAGATGTAACGCAAATAAAAACTCAAGGTAGCCCCGGAGTCGCCTCAAAGAACAGAACATCAACATGAGGAGGATCCGAGTAGGTACAAAGAACAGTGGGACGGCGCCGGTGTAGGCTCAGTGCGTAGTAGATGCGAAGAGAGTGCTCTCACCGGGGCTCATCCTCCTCATCTGACTCGGGCTTCTCCTCCATCTTGACCACCTCAGCTATCACCCTCTCTATCTGCTCGGAGAAGACATAATCCATATTACTCGCATTGAATACCCTCCGATCTCTCGGTTGCCTTCCATCAACCATACACTCCAAAACCGATAAGATATTATCCTGGCCATCCCGGATATCACTCAACATCGCCCGCAAACTATGAGCCATGCTATGCCGAGTAATCTCGGAAGAAGATAATCCAGAAAGAACTGAGGCTTGAGGCGGTGCCGATGTGGAACCAGGCTCAGAAACGGGAATGCCTTTTCTCCTACGAATAGGGGTAACTCTTAGTCCCGTGGTCCG